>JAJHZJ010000101.1:633530-1833530 GCA_023548195.1 Bettongia penicillata ogilbyi | reverse complement strand
CATCCATCCATCCATCTATCCATTCACCTATCTATCTACAAAAGTTTGTTAAGCCTCTATTATGTGCCAGGTACTCTGCTAAGGGGAATACAAATGTAATAGATAAAACAATCCCTACTTCTCTTATGGGTAAGGGAAGACAACAAGGAAAGATATAAGTATATATTATGAAATTGATGTACTTTATTCTGGACTAAGCTTCCCTTCAGCACAATCTTAATCCTCCCACAATTTGCACAGGACCTTCACGATGCAAAATGCCACTGGAGCCCCAGAGACAGAAAAGTGTAGAAGCAGTAATATACTTCTTTTCCCATCATGCTCTTCCAAGCTTCCCTGCACTTTTATAGCATTGATATTTCTTGTTGCTATGAGTTACCAGAGGTTGTAAAGGCTTTTAAATTAGATCTACGTGCTAAGACAGGCTGTCTTCTGGGGACCAGCCACCTCTTTAGCCAGAAATGCTACAACTGGGACTAAACAAAGCTTCCAGGTGGCAGTGACAGGTATGGAGTGAGGAAGAGGAGAAAAATGAAAGGAAGGGAGGAGAGTGAGAGAAAACACCAAAATGCTCAGCTGTTCAGAATGCCACCAGAAGTTACTCTCATTGCCATCCACCAGAGGTATTCATTCAAATACTTCTTAATTAATTGCTTACTATGTGTTCTGCAATGTAGGTGTTATGTACTAAGAGAGATATGAAGGTAAATAAAACATGGCCCCTGCCTTCAAGGAGTTTACAATCTACTATGGATGACAAGACAGATGCTCTGATCAATACAATGTACATTAGTATGTGGTAAATTCTGAAGAAGGAAACAAAATACTGAAGACAGAAATTATTATCTTTCCCCCAATCTCACCCCTCTTCTGGACTTCTCTGTTTCTACTGAGGCCATCACCAGTTGTGTCACTGGACACTGATGACTACAGAGGAGAGGGGGAGTCTGATGACTGCACAGTGCTGCCTCCCTTTGATCTAATTCATGAGCGTATCAAGGTCAAGACATCACTCTCATGATGTCATTGGACCTTTTGGAGAATGAAGGAGGAACAACAATTTTTATTAAAGGCACCACCATCCTTCTAGTCACTCAGGACTGCAAACATGGCATCATCTTTTGAACTCCTCATTCTCATTAACTTGCTCAGTCCCTAGCCAGTGGCTTCCCCCTTAACTCTAGGATTTAACACAAACTCCTTTGGTTTGACATTTAAAGCCTTTCACAATGTGGCTCCAGGTTACCTTTCCCAAACATTACGCATCACTTTCTTATGAACTCCATAGTCCCACAGCACTACCCTATCCTCATACAACAAGATTCTATCACCATGTGCAGAGGTTGTACAACCTATTTAACCTATACCTGGAATGCATGCCCTTCTTGTCTCTGCCTTTTAGAATTCCTAGCTTCCTTCAAGGCTCAGCTCCCATGTGAAAGTCTTTCCCAATTTCCCTGGCTTCTACTCTTCCAATTACATAATTTTGACATGGTTTCATTTTATGACATCAGTGGTCATATAGATGTGCCTCAGTTGTCATTAAGCTGACTCAGTAGTCTGACTTGGACCAGATGAAACCAGAAGGAGCTGATCTCCACCCATTTTGTAAGGTGTCAGTTGTCTTTGTCAGTTGCATGCTGGATTTTATGCCATACATATGTATCAGTGCTTTGTGGTTTTTGTGTGTTCAGTTTTGTGGTTTTTAAGATTAGATATATTACAGATAAATGTGTAATATGTGGCTCTTAAAGAGCACATGTTAAAAGTCTTTTAGAAACTTTGTAGCAGTTGTTGGGGGAGAAGAGCAAATCAAGAGTTTTAAAGATCATTCAAGGCCATAATGAAACAGGGTGAGTCCCACTGTCAAAGAACATAGAAAAGTGAGGTTAAAATGAAAAACAATGCTCAGAATTGACAAAGGATTACTGTAAAACAGCCTAAATAAAGACTTGGAAGCTGGCAGGGTTGCTATTCATTCCTCTGCTATTCAGCATAGGCTAATTGAAATTGAAAGAAGAGTGAGAAGACCAGTAAAAAACCAAAACCAAAACCAAATAAATACTAACTTTTGCCATGAAAGGAAAAAGCCAACCAAATGACACTTAGTGTGGGCATGGAAATACAAAGACTAGGCTACTGAGAACTGAGCAACAATCGTTTTGACGGATGAAATTCACTTTTTAATTCAAGTCTATACCAAAAATATTGTCAGATTTTCAGATAAGATGTGTTCATCTTTATTAGACTGTAAATGTCCACCAAAAAGCTGTTTGGGGGATTTTTTTTCTTAACTTCCAATGATTCTGGAAGTCTTGCTCCCATTAAAGAAATAATGATAAACTGATATATTGAGAAACAGCAAGAATTTTTTCCTCAGTTACAAAATTCCCAGCTAGAGATACAACATGATCTTGTCCATGCTATACATCTTGAAAGGAGAAGAAAAATATCCGATAGAGTTTAGTAGGTTAAAAACTAGTCTAATTTAAACCTTATCAAAAACCTGTGAGTTATAATCAAAATTAGATTTGGAAAAATGGACTGTCAAAGATATTTCATATCCAATGTGATAAAGTATGGTTTCTTGATGTGTAAAAATCTTGTGAACTCAACGCCAAATTGTTTAAAACAAATGATTGCCACTCAAGGAGACCATTTTGCTTATTAAAAGTTTAAGATGTAGAAAAGTTGTAAAGTTTATTATATATTAATCAATTTCATAATATAAGCTCCTTGTTTTTGACTTTGTATCCCTAGCACCTTGCATAGTGCCTAGTACATAGTAGGCACTTAATAAAGACTTAATTAAAGCAACTAAATATAGCAAATTCCACTGTATCCTCATGCTGATTAACACAGAGTTAACAGTGCTCTGGGATGTGATTTGAAAATCTCAGTGCCTCTATAGCTTCTAAGTGAATATAATAAAATCCAAGGAAAATTTGTCAACTCAAATTCTGGAAACCACTGTTGAAGGCAGTGGCTCAGTAAGCCAATAAACATTAATTAATTGCCTACTGTGTGCCAGGCAATTGTTAAGCACTGGTCACTTTTTCAGGGGTGGGGAAACTGTGGCCTCAAAGTCACATGCAGCCCTCTGAATCCAAACTTCAGTCATGAAGGACATAGAGGGCCACGTGTAGCCTCGGGCTGCAGGTTCCCCACCTTTATTCTAAGTGCTGGGTCACTCTTCACTCAAGGCTGACCCATTGACTGCATTCTAAACTTGTTATGTATTTCTAGTGATGGATAGGGGTGGTTCCTAAGTAGTGCTAGAGAGCATAACCCATAGCTTACGCTGCGAATTTGTCCAATGTCCTTTTTTTCATTTGTGCGACTTACAAATGAGAACCATAAAGCTGTATTTATTTGTTTATTTTGCAGTTGTCTTTCTAATTTGCACGGTTTCTTTATGTTTTGCTTGGCCTTTCACTTTCAGCCTGATAAAGCTGGAGAATAAGACAGCTGGTAGCATGTTTTGTCTTCATTAAATTATTTATCGTCAGCGATGGCTTTGAAGATACCGATACAGCAGGATGCTAAGGGCCATCATCTGCCGGTGGAGGAGAATTCTATAAGGAAGCATTCCCCAAACTCTGTGAGGGATTTACAATAAGTTGTGATGGCCCTTGGGAGCAATTGAGAGTTGGAGGTAGCAAGCTGTGACCAGAGTTACTCCTAGGCTAAGTTTTGGGAGTCTAGAAGCTGAAGTGATACCAAGGGAAGGACCCAATTGCGTGGCTGTAGATCAATCACAGCTGAGTGTTTGGATTGGGATAGGAGGAGAGGGCAGATGCAGCCAGTATCTGTGGGTAGCAGCCCACCCCCCTCAACCACTCTCCTTTCTCTGCCTGAAAACTCTCCTGGGAAGTCTTGCTATGTCTCCTACTTTCCTTGAGCTTCCTAACCTTGAATCTGATCACGGGCTGCCGGGCTTTTCCTTTAGTGTTTCCTACTGCTTGATGAGGTACTGCCTCATCTTCCTCACATTCAAGTAGGTTCAGCACAGCTATATTTGACTGAAACAATAAATAACAAAATGCCATATTCACCTATGGGATTACAAAGCAAGGAAGCAGCCTGGTATAGGGATAAAAACAGTGGATTTTGAGTTAAAGGGCCTGAATTCTAATCCTGACCATATGTGCATGTCACTGAACTTGCCCAGACTTTGATGTTCCCCTCTATAAAATAAGGGGCTTGTCTACTGGACAGTTCCAAGATCCTTTCCAGCTCCAAATCCTTTCACAAGATATAATCAAATGCCAAAGTGTGTAGCACATACGGTTCCTGCTAAAGAAGGTGGGGAAAGGGAAGCATTGGAATGGGCTAAAACAAGAAATTAGATTGGACTTGGGAAGGGCCTTGAAGGATGGTGGGCATGCCGATATTTAGAGAAAGCGTAGAGAGGGCTTGGAGTTGGTGGTTTTCTGATATTTGGGGGTTGAAGCTGCAGATACTAATTATTCCAAATGACTTCAAAGACTTGTTAGAAATGAGGTCACCAGCAGCTCCCCCAACCTTTAATTCCCTCTTTGGCTACATTGCAACCAGTAGGGGGTGCCAGAGGATAAGTATTTCCATAGGAAGGTCAAAAACTTTTCTTGTACATGGAGCCCAGGTAAGTCTCTTGTATCACTAAAGAAAGTGAGAAAGTTGACCTGTTCACCTTTCCTCCCTTCCAGTATTTTGAGTCTAACATGATTCCACTTTTGATCCAATTCCAAAATAGCTCATGTGTGCTCTTGTGGCCATTCACAACCTACAACCGTCTGAGAGTCTTTGACACTAGCAGAGTGGAATGGGAAATGAGGGAGTGATAAGGGTTCCTTATGGAAATATTCATGAGTCAGCAAGAAGGTAGAGAAAGTGTCCAAGGATTCTACCACGCAGGGCCCGATTCAAGAGGGAGGGGGAAATATTTTTAATTTCTATCACAATTCACTCTTCTCAATCAGGAAGAGGGACCGGAAACATAGGAAAGTTGGTGATTGTATTCTTTAGGGAAGCTGGAGTCAAGACAGACCTTTCATTTATTCTTAACTGTCATCTCATCAGTCTCCACTCTGCCTCAGTCTCCTGAGAAGCATAAATAGCAGAGGTCAACCTCACTACTGAAGTGCCTAGAGCTCTTCTGATTCAGCTTTTGGGAAGGGGGCTGACTTCTTCAGTGTGGATGGAAACCAGTGACTGGAGAACCATTTTCTCTGACAATGAGGTGATTCAGAGTGCTCTTCTGTAAGACAGCCAAAGTCATCTCTCCCCAAATGGGGACAAAGAGCCTTAGAGTGGAAGGAATGTTAGGGCTGGCAAAGACTGAAGTACATCCAAATACCTTTGCTTTTGGTTTTGGTTTTTCCTAGCTCTTTGGACCTACTACACTTCCATTTGGGAGTCTTTCATAAGCTTTTCTCAAGAAAATTCAACATACAGTTAAGGATGTGGGCACTTGGCTCTAGGGAGTTTTAAGTGTTTTTTAAAGGGGATGTCGGGATATACTTGGCTTACTAGCTATATGAAAGCACAATTTGGGGATGGAAACATTTTAGTAATATATGACTTAGGTTTGGAGTCAGGAAGACTTGCCTCAAACCAGTTATGTGACCCTGAACAAATCACTTAACCTCTGTCTCAGTTTCCTCACTGTAAAATGGGGGTGGCATTAGCACTAGCCTCCTAGGGGTTTTGGGAGGAATAAAGGAAATAATATTTGTAGAATGCTCAGCATAGTGCCTGGCACATAGTAAGTACTTAATAAATGCTTATTTTCTCCCCTTCCCCTGGGCTGTCAGAACAGTGCTCTGTGATGGATCACTTGCCTGAGAAGCACGTTAGTTTTCCTTTTAGGTTTCTTCTCCTGTAAAAAGGAAACATGTTGGCAGGCAACGAGACAATATGGTATGGGAAAAGAGCAATGTCCTAAAAGACAGGTGATCTTGTCCTATCTCCCTTCTACTACTGATTAGCTTTGTGACCTTTGGCAAGTCATCTGCTGTCTCTGAGTTTCAGTATAAACCAGAACTGAGATATAGATTCACTGCCAGAAGACAGGAGGCTACACATGATCAGAGAGTTTTCCAGGGTTCCATATATCTCTATGAATTTATCTACAGATCATCCAAATGACAGAAAGAATTGAACGGATGGGATGTAGAGCTCGTTAGGAGTAGGGATTATTATTATTATTTTTATTTGCATTCCCAGTACTTAGTGTAGTGCCTGGCATATAGTAGGTGATTAATAAATGTTTTGTGATTAATTAAATAGAAGAATAGTCAGGTTTTTTTTTTTTTTACAGAGAACACATCCTAGATCTTACCTTTTACTATTTGTGTAACTTGGAATAAGAGCTTCTACCTTTGTGAGTTTCACTTTCTTCATCTGTAAATTGGGGGACAACGTAGAGGCTTTTAACCTTTTTGTGTGTGTCCTGGACCCCTTCTCAGAATCATGTTTTTAAATGCATAAAATAAAATATACAGGATAAATAAAATATACAAAACCCTAATTATATTGAAATAGAGATGTATTTTTTTTTTTACTAAGTTAATGAATCCCCTGAAATACGGTCACAGAACCCCTGGGGCTGTCTGTGGACCATAGGTTAAGAATTCCTGGACTAGGTGAATTCTAAGATCCCGTCCAACTCCAAATCCCATGAAATTTAAGAAACCAATTACATACTATATTCCCAGTGTCCCTGCCTCCAGTCCATCAATCCATTAGCAATTGACAAGTATTTACAAAGTGCCTATTATGTAGTAGAAACTGTACTTGTCTCTGGGAAAACAAAAAAGCCAGTAATGAAACAACTCTTGCTCTTGAGGACCTGATATTCTATCCAGGAAAGACAACATGCTTCTTTAGGTTCCTATGAAATACATACAAAATAGATAAGATTATCTTGGGGGAAGGCTTTAACATTTGAGGGGACCAGAAAAGGTTGCATGTAGATGGTGATGCTTAAGCTGACCCTTTAAGGAAACCAGAGATTTCCGGAGATGTAGGTGAGTCCCAGGCTTGGGATACAGCCTGTACAAATGGATGGAGATGGGAGATAGAGTATGTGAAGAATAGCAAGAAAGCCCATTTGTCCTTAGAATGGAGTAATGCCTAATGAGGCTGGAAAGGTAAATTGAGGCTAGGTTATGAAGGGCTTTAACAGCCAAATAGAGGAGTTTATATTTGATTCTAGAGATCATAGGGAGTAGCTGGAGAAGGAAGTGTTATCGTCAGACTTCATGATAGGAAAGTCACTTTGGCAGCCGAGTAGAGGATGACTTAGAATGAGGAGAAACAGGGAGAACTGTTAGGAGGCCAGAGTAATAGTTTAGTCCAGAGGAGATGAATTAGGGTGGAGAGTGGTGGGAGAATATGCATGTGACAGATTTCATGGAAGAAGAGATGACAAAATCCGCCAACTGGTTGTGTATGTGGAAGGAAGAGTGAAGAGTCAACGATGACCCCGAAAGGAGAAATACATTTTCCTCAGTATACAGCAACAGGACAGCGTTTATAACTCCTGAAGCTATCGTCGTCAAGTTATAATTAGTAAAGATTATGTTACAACTTTTTTATCTCCTCACCAAGACAACTCTTTTTTAAAGGCACCCTCCCAGCTCTGTTTCTTAAAGCCACACTAGTTTTTAGTCCAGTTTTGTACATGTTTTGTCTTTTTTGGCTTTAGTCAGGTTGAGCCTTGATGTTATTGGTTAACTATGTACCCTTCCTTTCACAGATGCTCCTCCTTGCATGTGTCAAGATAACTTTTCTTTCTGGGGAAACTATGCCAGAGGTCAAAGACTTTTAATGATGCTCCCACTTGTAGCCATATAAAAGATATTCCTAGAGACTGGCACCAGCTAAGCCTGGAATCCCTTTTGCAGAGGAGGACTGGATCTCAAGTCTTTGACTCTCTTTATGTCTGTGTAGTTTGTTCAGAGGCTGATTTAGGATGTATAAATTTTCCTCTCTATTTAGATCTGTCAGTCCTGGTTAGTCTATATCTACTGGGGAAGGTGGCAACCCCTCTGGACCTTAGCAGATGGCCCTTGAGAGTTGCTGTGGGGGAACAGTTCGTCATTCTGAGGTCAGCTTCTGATGAGCTGCTTTACATTGAACTAGGTTGGTCCTTAGAGAACAGACACACAGGCTCTCCCTGAACCCTTACCTGAAGCCTTTACAGCTTACTAGTAGCAGCTGCTAGAACTTGTCCTCTATTGCCTTAGAATGCAGGGTTATCACCATATCTCGATAAAATATTGGAGGAAGACTTGAGTGGAGCACGAATGAAGAGAGAGAAGGTAGGAGAATATGCTGAAGTGAAAGGATCCTAGACTGGACCCGAAGGAAGACTTGACTGGGGTGAGAGGTGACATGGAGATAAACCATTGAACAAGGCTGTGTAATAAGACAGGAGAGCAGGATCTTAAATGTTTCTGTATTCTCTAGGGCAGCAGTGTCACACTCAGAAATGGCCATACAATCCAAGAGAAAGACCCATGCGGGCTACGCATTGACTTAGAAAACTACATCTTTACATTACCTATGTTTTATTATATTTTTATTTATTTGGTTAAGTATTTCCTGATTTCATTTTCATCTGATTCAAGCTGCTCTGGGAAGTATTGTGGCCACATGTGACCAGGTGGCATGTTGAATCCCTCTGTTCTAGAGTACCTGGTAGGATGCTGGTTCCATTACAGACTCAGTGCATGCTGACCAATGGATGAAAGGGCTGGGGAAACAAGAGCACTAAGGCACCTACTGGAAAAGCTCCTTACTCAGTTGTAAACATTGTGAGGGCAGGAACCGTTCCTCATACAAGTGCATCTACCATACCGTGTAGCATTGTACCTCATACATAGCAGGGGCTCACTAAGTATCTGTTGACAGAATCTCTTTTTAATGGGCTGTGCACAATCCTTCCTAGAAATAAACTCTGGAGGTCCCTGATAACTTCCGGGGTGTTTCTGTAACTATTGCGGCAGTGCCGTATTGGAGAGTCAGACACTGCTCAGCAGGAAGGCAGGTAAACATTGGTACAATCACCCCTCAGGGGGTAATCAAACGGTCCTATTTTATTCTATCTTTTATTTTAGCTCATTTAAAATTCTCTCTGTGTGGTTATGGTTTTCCTGCAGAGCTATAACAACATGGGGGTTCCTTACAAGGTGGGAAAAAGAAGTTTAAACATGCAGAAAGTATGCTTTTTTTTTTTCAAATCACTTTTTGACACACTCCATGCTATTGTTTGTTATCAAATTCTGGGAGAAAATGACCAAAATGTTATTTGAATAAGCTTTGAGCAATGAATGACAAATCATACTTTGATTATTACCTGCTGGTCTAGTTAGAGGAGACTCCAATCAGCTTTCTTCAAATTGTCCCTTTCCTCTTATCTTGGGCAAATACCAATATGTTCTAGTGTGGGTCTATTAGAATGCCATGTGAACCCCGATGGAGGTCCATTGTCTCTCCCTCATTCCATCCTATTTTCAATCTACCGATCAGTTATTGGCACTGGAGACGCGGAGATAAAAGTCAAACAGCTCTCAGCCTCAAGGAGGTGACTTTTTTGGGGGAGGGGTGTCACAAAATGTACCTCTAGAAGTAGATGCAAAATGTAAACTGGGTCTTTTTGTTTTTCCAGTGGGAAAGCTCTATTTAATCGATCAACAAACAATTAGTAAGCATGACGATCCGGGCAGCTTCCTTAGTGCTGGGGGTCTAAAGGATCATCGTCATCATCATCGTCATCATCATTGTCAGTGACAACCAAATTAAAAACCAATCCCTGCCCTCTAGGAGCAGCCATTCCATGGCTTACATTCTACTGCCACTGCTTGTCACAGTGGGGACTTTTATCAGAATCTTCTTTTGAATGTGATTAAAATTTCTGAAGTGATAACCTTGAAATTTCTATCACTGCCTGAGTTGTTTTTTAGACGGTTTTTACCAATAGTCTCCTATTAGCTTTTTATCCTGACTTGAAGGTCAGGCTTCTTTCCATGATACTTTCTTAATGTACTTTCCCCATTATTCTACCAAAATGAAATAATCCTATTGTAGTTAGACAGGAAGCATATTTCATTTTCCTTCTGAAGATGTTCATGTTTTACAAACAAATTCCAAATTCATAAACTGAGTTATATATAATGTAAATTAATATAATATAAATATTTTAGTAATTCAATTGTATAACATTCAGAAACTCTGACCTCCACCAAGGGTCTCCTTCATCATCACCTCATCCTGATCGGGGAGGATGCAGGGTTCTCAAAGGTTGTGAAGAAACTCTGGCACCCCCTGTGTCAATCAACTTTGAGGATCAGAGTCTGTGATGGATTCAATGTCTGCCCCCTGAGGACTGGCCATGCTAAATCTGGGGAGACTCAGTCACCCAGGGATCTTTTAGCCACAGCAGTTCTTAAAGTCTATCTACTAAGTCACAGGGAGAGTGTATGGTGGAGAGAGCATCTACACCAGGGAAATGACAGAAACGTGAAGTTTTAGAATGCCAGACATATTTTCCCTATGGAGTAGATTCATAGGCTATTGGAACAGAAAGGAATTTAACAATCATGAAGTCCAATCATGTTATAAATGATGGTTAGACTCCCAGGCTGGCTCAACAAAGGTCTATTTACTATGCAAGATGATTTTTCATTGCAAATGGACACTATTTCTGTTACTCTGTAGGTCCAATAGACATTTGCAGCTTATTACCTGGGAACCTATCCATGATTCCTAACATGGTTTTCATGGGGAAATTCCTTCCATAGAACAACTGGGAACATCTATCTCATATCCATATGATAGCCATAAAGGGAATGATGGGACTGCAGAGTGGGTAGAATTCTTCGGAAGCTTGGTAGAGAATTAAGGGGATGATGAGCAGGGAGTAAGAGGTATAGACATCTCTCCTCCTCACCCCCCCTTCTTCCCTCCTTCCCTTCCTCCCTCGATCCCTTCCTTACTTCCTTCCAACTAGGAGATCACTTTTTCATGGACATAAAGAAGGTGACACAAGATCTTGTTTGCTGGGGCTTAGGATACTCGCTACTGAGATTGCATGGTGGATTATTTCTATGTATAGGAAGTTTGCAAATTGAATGTTTATATATTGAAAAACATCTGGATTTTAATTAATTAGAGAGGTATGGTGATTGTTCTTGTTTTTATTATGCCTTTGAGGTAATACTGTTAGAAGACATGTGGTCAGAACCAGTCACATATATACATATATGGCATGTATGTGTATATGCACATATATGCCAAGGTATTCTGGTAGAGACCAACATTCATGACTAATCTTAGATTCCTAACAGTTTTTCTCATTTTACTAATTCCTATCGTCCAGCATATTATGTAAATTCTAGAGCAGTAAATTAGTTGTCACAAAATCTGAGTTCTAATCCAGATTCTGCCACAAGGTAGCCAAGTAACATTGAGTGAGATGTTCAGTGTCTTTGCATTCTTAGGTCATAATGGTCAAATGAGAATATGTTTGAAGATGCCCTGGAAAGTTAAAAACTCTAAGCACAAGGTTATGCTTTAAAAAAACTCGGCAAGCAGCAAATTTAATGGACTGATGCCATCTTACTAATAGAACACATTTCTAGAATAGTGGATGGCTATCCAAAGCACTTCGACCTTACAATCCCATTTGATTCTCATGGCTGCACTGTGAGTGGTACAGGTAGGGAGTCTTATCTGCCTTACAGATGAGGAAATGACTTTTGTTAGGTCCTTCAGCTATTATACTTGGGAGAGCTGGGCCTCTGAGTCCAAAAACAATACTCTTTCTTCTTGGAATCAAGAGACTTAGATTCATTTGTTAACCCCAACTAGGTGTGACCAGGACCAGGGTTATGTGACAATGAGCAAAGTCTTGGTTTTCTCATCTGCAAAACGGGGATAATAACCCTTTTATTCACTGGAGTGTGGGGAGGAAGGTGCTTCATAAGTTGTGCTGCATTATATAGAAAATGTGAATTATTATATAGTGTGTAGCCCCTCCTCATTGTCCATAAACTGTAGAGTTCTCTTAAAGTCAAAGTAATATATATATATATATACACACACACACACACACACACACACACACATATATATGTGTCTGTATATATGTGTGTATATATATGTATATATGTACATACACACACACATACACAATAATGTTCTCCAGATGTATGCTAAGGAAATTAGTACCTTATTAGTAGAAATCAGTAGATGCTTGATAAAAGTTTGCTGTTAATGAAATGAAGGCATTAACCACACATGGAGTGATCTATTCTGGTATTGTAGGTCTGTTTCAATTTCAAGAGCATATGATGCCCCTAATTAGCTATGTGGCCTTGAGCAACTGATTTCACTGCTTCTGGCCTTGATTTCTTCATCTATAAAATAAGAGACTTGGTCTTCTCCAAGGTCTCTTCTACTTCCAACCTTTTCTTACTCTATGACAGGAATTCAAGTGCCATGTTTTTAGATTCTAACAGTCTCTGGAGAACTCATTTGATTCCCTTTGATTTCTGAAAATGTCTGCCTATCCTTCAACGTGCAAATGTTGTCTGAGAGAGAACGCATACACCTTTAAAAGATCTGACTAATTATATGCAATAGGAATTAAATGGATTTCTATTAAGGCAGACAACCATGTGATTTTTGAAAGATCACTCCTATCCTTCCCCCCTCCCTCACAAAGTAGTGTGGTTAATTATTTTGTTTCTACTTAATGAGGAAGAGAAAATAAACAGTACAGCACTAATTGTTTTGATCAGCTGTGTCTTCAAAGGAGAAAGTTAAGGTTAAAAATTACAGTGTAAGGACGTTATAGAAAGATCACAGAATAAAAAAAAGTGGGAAGGGACCTCCAGAGGCTGTCAGTGTACGTACAGACACAGGTGGCAAGGCATCTTGGCTTAGCTGGGTACTTGCCAAGTGAGTCAGTGCAGCAGAAAGAACATTGGATTAGGAGTCAGAAGACCTGAGTTCAAGAAGAACCTCTGTCCCTTCCTAGCTGTGTGACCATTGCTCACTGGTGCCTCCATTTCCTTACTTGTAAAATGGGGATGATAAAGGTATATTTAGTAAGTATGTGCCATGTACCAGGGGCAGCTAGGTGGCACAGTGGATTGAGTGACAGGCCTGAAGTCAGGAAGACCTGAGTTCAAATCTGATCTCAGATACTTCCTAGCTGTGTGACCCTGGGCAAGTCACTTAACCTTGTTTGTCTCGGTTTCCTCATCTGGAAAATGAGCTGGAGAAGGAAATTGAAAACCATTCTAGTATCTCTGCCAAGAAAACCCCAAATGGGGTCATGAAGAGTCAGACACAACATGTACCAGAGACAGTCCTAGGTGCTGGAGATACAAGTATAAAGAATGAAATGATGCCTACTGCAATGAGCTTACATTCTAATCGAGGAGACAAGTACATATAAAATACATATGTTATAAATATAAAATTAGTAATTTGCTATATATGAACAAAATAGTTAAATACAAGGTACTATAGGGAGAGAGGTCTCCAGCAGTTGAGGGGGGGACTCAAGAAAAGCTTCAGGCAGAAGATGGCCTCTTAAATGCAGAGAAGGGCTCCATGAAACAGAGTCAAGGAAGGGAGTGTGTTCCAGGTTGGGGTGGTGGAACCTGCCAATGCAAAGGCACAGAGATGGGACACAGTGTCCTAAGTGAAAAACTGAGGGATTACAGTGTATGGGAAGAGGGCTAATGCTCACTGAGTCTGGAAAGGAAGGTTGGGACCAGGTGGTAAAGGGACTTAAAAACCAAGCAGAGGAGTTGGTAATTTATTCTAGAGATACCAAGAAGGCAATGGGGCAATGCAGTGATATTTGTACTATTTACTTCGCTGGGTGGTTCTGATAATCAGAGTAGTTCATGGATGTTAAAGCCCTGTTTAAATACTGTACGCTAGTCTTTGGAAATGAGAGTCAGAATGACTGCAAGGTTCTCACCCTCGAGGACTCAGCATTAGTCACCTCCACTTTCATAGGACCAGAAATGAGGAAGTGACTACTCCAGAGCCATCGTTTTGTGTTTGCTGGACGTTATGTATTCCTCAAAAGGTGTGTGGAATGAGAGAGATCTGGCCTGATCCAACCATCTCCCTCCCTCCTCTCTTCCCTCTCTCAGTCAATCACCCTGATTCCTCCCTGTGCCAAGGCTCAGTTTCCATCATAAGCTTGCCTTGATCCTTACAACTCCCTTTCAACTCCACTTCTGCCGTGTTAAATCTTTATGGATTGGAAAAGTGATTGCCCATAGCTTCAGTGTTGTAGCTAAATTCACAAGGGCCTTTAAAACCTCTCTTTTAATCCATCATCATTTAATTACAGTTCAATTCCTTTGTTGTTTACTAATTCTTCCCCCTCCCCCCAATCATACCATCATGTTGGGGATGAGGTGTTATTTGATTAAGGAAATTTAGGTCCTTACTTTGAAAATCTATTTAATATTTACTTACACTTATAATTTTTTTTGCATTATCAAAATGTAGATTTTTGACATACCTATATTTTATTAACATAGTACATATTCTACTAGCAAATAGCTTGGAACTTGCCAGTATAGCAAAAACCAATGATGGTAAGGCATGGACAGTAGGTCTGAAAGGAAGAAACCAAAAGACAAAGCCTCAGTAAATCTACCTTGTCTTCTACTTGCTATGTGACCATGAACCTATCACGAAGTCCTCTCTTTGGAGGCAGTGTGTTATAGTGGACAGGGGACTAACCCTGGAATTAGGAAGACCTGGATCCAAATCTGTTTCAAATATTTATTAGCTATGTGAACTTGGTTAAGTCCCTTAACTTGTCTGCCTCAGTTTCCTCATCTGTTGTTATTCAGTCATATCTGACTCTCCGGGACCCCATTTTGGGGTTTTCTTGGCAAAGATACTAGAGTGGTTTGCCATTTCCTTCTCCAGCTCATTTGATCAATAAGGAAATTGACTTGCCTAGGGTCACACAGCTAGGAAATGTCTAAGGCCAGATTTGAATTCATGAAAATGAATCTTCCTGACTCCAAGTGTAGCATTCTATCTACTTCACCATCTAGCTGCCCTCATCTGAAGTCATTAAACATTTAAAAATAACCCCTTCTCAACTCTCACCTCTTTTCCCTGTGATTTGTAACTACCCCCTCCTCATCTGTAAAATGGGGATAATAATGTCTATTTCACAGGGTCACTGTGAGGATCAAATGAAGTGGCTAGTGCCAGTGTCCACTAAGGTGCCAGTTCTTAACCTATGAAGCTCAGTACACTCAATGCTATTGTGAGAAAACTTTTAAAATAGTAAAATGCTATAAAATGTAAAAATGGGAGTTATGTTTAATGTATAACAATAGGAAAATGTCCTTTTATAAAATATTCTATTGAAAACTTAGAAATCTTGCCAAAGTAAGCATAGCTATAGGTAGGGAAAGTAACTGGAATTTTGCTCTGGGGAGAGGTGCCAAAATTTGACCCCTGTGCTCACTCCTCTAGCAGACTAGGAGGAGGTGAGAGGATGCATGGGAAAGGAACTGGGGAGAAGAGGTTTGGATTGTGCACAGGTGTGGGGAGATCTTTGAACTGCAGCTGTTTCCTTCCTTTTTTCACTTCGGTCCACAAAGAAATATTCACTCTACCTAATCCCATCCCCTCCCTTTCCCAAGGCTTTCATTTCTGTTAAATCCAAATCACTCTGGCTCTCAAAGATTGGCACATAATATGTCCCAGCCCAAGTCTCTTTTGGTCATTGTTTAGGTTTTGGTGGCTCAGAGTGAGTGTAAACAACTGTTTCTGTTTTGGTCAGAACCCCTGAGGGTCTTCCCTTCTCAGATTGATTTTGTTTTTTTCACTAAATAACCTAGCCTGAACTGACACTGAACGGGTGTTGCCTCAGACAAACTGAGACCTGAGAAAGAATATAGCTTACAAAGGCCAAGGTCTCCCATCGTATCCTGGGCCATCTCCAGTCGTCCTGATCTCTATCTTACCACTGGACCCAGATGGCTCCAGAGGAGAAAGTGAGGCTGGTGACTTTCACAGCCCTGCCTCACTTCAATCCAATTCACTTGCAAATCAAGACATCACCCTCCTGATGTTATTGCTCTTCCAGAACGAAGGACAAGCAACAAAACCACAATATTTTCTAGGAGCACAGACCCTTTCCTGCCTTCCTCCTCTCTCAGCCTCCCCTTCCCCCAGCTCTGACCCTGCCCTTCTGTGAGGAAGAGTAATCCTGGTCCTTCCTTTGTCCCCAGATGCATGTGGGAAAGAGTCTCACCAAGGCCTGCCTGGCAGAGTGGAGATCAGTGTGTGGGACCCTAAATCCCATGGGTTCAACTAGATTCCTTTAAGGTGTCTTCCAACTGTCAGATTCTAAGCTTCTCTACTAGCCAAATTTTCCCTCCCACTCAGTTGAATTTATCTTAATTACTTCTTGTATATATTTTTTCACATCCTGAATTACAAAGCTGATTTGAGGGTGCTATTTCCTCCTGCCTGCTCCAAGCAATGCTTGTTCCAAGATTGGGACTGTTAGTTATAACTGTAAAACTAGTTGTCACCCAAATGGAGGAAACTCAAGCGAAAATACTAAAGAAAGACTATGATATGAAAACGGGAGGACAGAGGCAATGAGAACAAGAAATTAGAGACCACTCCTTTTCAGATGTACTTAGAAGTTAGGTTACAGCTTGATTCCTTCTTTTAGCTCCTATTAGGCTTCCTGTGTTCACAGGTGGAAAACAAATAATTTTGGTGTGGCAGGTCATTTCTGTCACTGTACTTAGATTTCTGCTCATCTTTTCGACTGTTTTGTGTTTGGTCGTTTTGTAGTCATGTCTGATTCTTTGTGACCTCATTTGGGTTTTCTTGACAGAGATACTGGAATGGTTTGCTCTTTCCTTCTCATTTTATAGATGAGGAAACTGAGGCAAACAGGGTGAAGTGACTTGTCCAGTGTCCCACAGCTGGTAAGGGTCTGAGACCAGATTTGACCTCACAAAGATGAGTCTTCCTGATTCCAGGCCCAGAACTCTATCCACTGTACCACCTAGCTGCCCTCATCTTTTCAATAGATATCATTAAACATTTAAAAATAACCCCTCCCCACATCCACCCCTTTTCCTGATGATTTATAGATGCACTTGGATTGTCAAATATTTCACTTGGACAAGTCTAGGTGGGGTTGGCAAGAATAAAGAGGCCTTTAACTGGTATTGATTTAGAGATTGTTACCTCCAGCCAAGAGATGGAAGAATGACCTCTCCAATGTTGAATGAGTAAGTAGGGTCAGGATACGAAGAGGGAAGCTATAACCACTAAGAAGTTCTTTGAGTATTTAACGCTTAAAAGAAAACAAAAAACTCTGCCATCTGGAAGCAGTTGTAGGAATATAAAACTGGCTGATAGAGCATTCTTGCAGTCAGAACCCTCTTATTAGCTACACTAGTATAGGACAATAAGGCCTGATCCTCTTGACCGAGACCCCGAACCACCAATACTCAGGAACAACTAAATTAAAGGATGATCAGATTCTGCTCAATATAGTTTAAGTGCTTACATCTAAGATATATCATTTGGCTAATCCAATTCAACCGGGTCAGCATTCACTACTTTGTACAAGGAAGGCGCTGTGCTAGGCATTGGGGATACAATGATTAAAAATGATACAGTCTGCTCCCAAGAGACCTACATCTAACTAGGAGGATATGGTCTCTGATAGGGACAAAGGAGAGCCAGATAAAGCATTTAAAGATTTCAGGAAGATGAGCTCACTTTCAGGATGTGTGTGTGTGTGTGTGTGTGTGTGTGTGTGTGTGTGTGTGTGTGTTTGCTATCAAGGAAGGTTCATAGGAGAAGTGGCATTTGGGCTGAACCCTAAAGGAACAGAAGGATTTTAAAAGGCACAAATGACTATTGAACTATGAGTTATGGTGGCGGGGGATGGCTTCAGAGAAATCTGGAAAGATTTGGATGACACACAGTGAAGTGAGCAAAGGCAGGAGATTCACACAATTTATAAAGTAACAGAATTGTAGAGACAAACAGCTTTGAAAGCCTTAAGAACTTTGATCCATGCAATGACCAACCATGGTTCCAGATGAATCACTTCTTCCCGATAGAGAAGCAACGGACCCAAGATGCAGAAAGAGACACATATTTAGACATAGTTAATGAGGGAATTTGTTTTGACTTCTTCTTCTTCTCCTTTTCCTTCTTTTTCTTCTTCTTTTCTTCCTCCTCCTTCTTCTCTTCCTTCTTTTTCTTTTCCTCCTTCTCCTTTTCCTTCTTCTCCTCCTCCTCCTTCTCCTTCTTTTTCTTCTTCTCCTCTTCTTCTTCTTCTTCCTCCTCCTCCTCTTTCTTTCCAATGGAAGGGATAAATAGGAGAGAGAAAAACTAATGCTTATTAATTGAAAAAAATTAAATAAAAATAGGTAGATATGAGCAGGGAGATAGTCCATCATGGTGGCACTCATTCACGAAGGCAAAGAGATCACCTTTTGAGTTTAGTGAATGGTTAACAATACAGTTTAGAGTATATGAAGAGTAGTGATGGGAAATAAAGTGGAAAGGCAGATTGTAGCCAGGTTGTTGAGACCCTTAAATGCCACCAGACTAAAGAGTCTGCATTTTCTCCCAGGGTGCCATGAAAGATCTTTGAGCAGGGAGTGACAAGTTTAGGCCTATGCTTTAGTTAGTTTGACGAGAAAGTCTTTAGCAAGGTTTTTCTATGCATTTTCCCAAGCTCCTTGAGAAGAGGGATTGTTTCATTCTTGGAGTTGTATCTCCAGTCCTTGTACAGCCATTGCTACTTAATCCTCGTTGATTGACTGATCCTGAAGTACTTTACTGCTTCCAGAATGCTTTCCTGCCAACAACTCTTCAAGGCCGACAATGTAAGTACTGTTATCCCCATTATACAGGGGAGGAAACTGTAGCTTGAAAGTGGAGATGTGCCCCGGGTTGGACAAGGAATTGGTGGGGTTAGAACCCATGTCTTATATTATTATGCCACAACTCTCTCCAGGCATTATGCTGTAAGACTCAGTTTCTTCATCTGTAAAATTAGAGGAGTGGACTCCATATCCGCTAAGGTCCCTTCTCAATGCTGATTCCAAGACTCCATGATCCTATGCAGATCATTCCTTATGTTCCCATCCCTGCTGAGTACTTCTCTACAGTAGCAGCTTTTAAGATAGCTGAGTCACAGAGAGGGTAAAGGATTTGCCAGGGTCATGCAGAGTTTGAGGTAGGATTTAAACTCAGGTTTTCTGAATCCAGATTGCTACATAATGCTGCATCTATAATAATAAGAGCAGCTAGCACTTATATAGCATTCTAAACTGCAAGCACTTTAAGCATATATAAAGCACTTTACATGTTTTCTCACTGGATCTTCACAAAAACTCTGGGAGGTAGGATGTATTATACCCATTTTACAGATGACAAAAATAAGGCATAGAGAGGTTAAGTGATTTGCCCAGGGTCACACAGCTAGGAAGTGTCCAGGGCAGGATTTGAACTCAGGTCTTCCTGACTCCAAGTCAGGACTCTATCCACCTAGTTGCCTAGCAGAGTGCTTCCTCTCTAGTCTGCTATAAAAGTGTGAAAAGAAAAGATATTTCAAGAGAGTAAGGATCTGGTTTCAGGTCCTGTACAGTGTCAGATACAGCTCCAAGGTTTGAAAGAAATTTCTCTTAAGGAGCCTTAATTCACCTTTAATTTAACAAGTTAGTATTTAGTGAATGCTACCTATGTGCTATACTTGACCTAGCGAAAAGGATTCTGCCCTTAAGGGATCTTGTCCTTTATATTGCCTCGTGCCCCACCCCGCCCTGCTCCCAATACATGAAACAATTAAGAGACACATTAAACTGAAAGATGGGCATTTGCCAATAGTATGTTAGTGGCAGCAGGGGTAGCTTGAAAAGCTCTCCTTCCGCACATCTGTCTCTTGGAAATCCAGCTCCTTTCAGGCTTCAGTTCAAACAATATCCCCTACTAGAGTCCTTTCCTGATTAGTTCACTTGTTTGGGCTCCCTCTGAAAATGGATTGTACTTCTTTGGGGCATTTTAAAGAGAAGCATCCTACTTATGTGCTCACATGTTGTTTCTCCCTTGTAGGATGGGCAGAGGACATTTCCATTTTCCTCTTTGTATCAAGAACGCTTATCAGAGGGCCAGGAGTGTCGTCATAAATATTTGTTGACTAGAATTGAATTTGTATGGCCTGACTTTCAACTAAACTCTTTCTGTACAAAGGCTCAGCCTTGAGTCATTTTATATTTTCAACTAAATGAAAATATGAAAATGTGGTTCTGAGCCACAGATCTCTGGAATGACTATAAATATAATCCAATATTCAGCTATCACTCTGACTGATTTTGGATGCATCCCCATGTTAGCTCTCTGGAAAGCTAGGTGCCAGCCTGTTTTCCTTTGTACTTAGGTAGGAAAACAGGAAATGATGGCCCCATTCATCATTGCCTTCAAGAAGGTTATCAGAAACTGATGAATACCCATCAATGGGACCAAATTAATGTTTGGATCAACCTTCTTCAACACACAATGCAGGCCATGGCTTTGATGGAGAATGATATGCAAATCATGCTATAGAAGGGAGAATTTTGTATAATTTTCATGCCTTTTCAGGTGATCAACAGTCAAGTTGATAAGCAAAAAGTCAGAATACAGCATTTTTGCAAAGTTGCTAGCATAGACCTGTACGTAGGAGACGCTAATAAATATTGAAAGATGAAAAATAACATGGAAGAACACAGTAGGCTCTTCTGTGCAGTCATCACTCCCTTACCACAGTGCCTTTTTTTCTGTTCCTGTGGACAAAATTCTGAATGAGACAAGCAGGGGAAGGAGTAGTAAGGGCATGGACCATCCCAAATTCCTGCTGACTTCAACTGAACTGCTGATTTTACTTGGAAATTGTCTTCTTGTCTCAGGGGTTCCTGCAGATTTCCCACTTTGGGCAATTTCAGCCTCCTCTTTCTTCATGGCCCACTTTCCTACTCTCACATTTAGATAACAACCTTGTTGTCTACTTTACGCAGGAGACAAACTCCCTAAATAGGAGCTTTCCCATTTATACGTTTATTACTGCCCCTCCCAAAGTGTTAACCAAGGAACTTTTCTGGACTATAAAACTCATCCCTTGCAGCCATTCTGGAAAGTGATTTAGAATTACATGCAAAAAATTGCTGAGCTGTGTATGACCCAGCAATACCTACTCTGCTAAAAGATCAAAGGAGAGAGAGAGGATCTATTTGTACAAAAATATTCATAGCAGCATTTTTGTTACAGCAAAGAACTAGAAATGAAGGTGGTGAAAGGTTTATCAATTGGCAAAGAGCTGAACAAATTATATAAATATAATGGAATATTTTTGGAATGTAAGAAATGACAGAAAGGGTGGATTTAGAAAAAGCTAGGAAGACTTGCATGAATCGGGAGAACAATTAACTGTTTGCTACAACAACATTGTGTGCTATATATGGTCCGTGGGGTCAAAGAATCCGACACAACTCAACATAAACAACATTGTAAAGAAAAACAAATGAGCAAGATATGAGAATTTCGATCAGGAGTAGGGAACCTGTGGCCTTGAGGCCACATGTGGCCCTCTAGGTCCTCAAGTGCAGCCCTTTGACTGAATCCAAACTTCACAGAACAGATCTCCTTAATAAAAGGGTATGTTTTGTAAAACTTGGACTCAGTCAAAAGGTTGCACCCAAGGACCTAGAGGCAGGTTTTCCCCTCCCCCCCTTAGATGAATACACAAATTCCAGAGGACCAATAGCTAAGCATGCTACCTACCACCTAATAGACAATGGAAGGAATAGAAGGAAACATGCTGATTTTACATACTTTTAAAAAAGTAAACTGTGTGTAATAAGATCAGTGTTTTATTTATAATCCTATCTGTTCCATGCTCATGAAACTACTAATGTTTATTGCTTTTTTCAAGTTTAGAGTACGAAAAACATTTAAATTATTTTTAAAACTCCTGCAAAGTAAAGAAAAACTAAAAAAAAATCCCCTAACTTGTGCTCTGAATTCCATCTTTTCTAGTTTCCTGAAACTTTGTTTTAAAACTTATTCATTCGCTTTTGAATTTTCAGTCTATCCCTCTAAATTGGCTTTTTCCTTCTACCAGAAGATTTAGTGTTCAAAAGGACCCTAGAGAACATCTGGCCCAAATCCCTCATTTTGTAGATCTAGTATCTGAGGCAGAAAACCCCAGACTTTCCTTACCCAAATCTACCAGGATTTTTTTTTAACTCTATTGTTGGCCCTGTTTAAAATGCCCTCTACTATTCCCTGCTGATCTACATCCTACCCAGCCTTTCCAAACTAGCTCAGGTCCATCAGGGATGTATTCATGGATCTCTTCCTTTGATGACTCCTTTTGATCTTTGTATATGATGCTATTAAGGGCAGCTAGGTGGTACAGTGGATAGAGTGCCAGGCCAAGAGTCAGGAGGACCTCATTTCAAATTTGGCCTTAGAAATTTACCAGCTGTGTGATTCTAGGCACGTCACTTAACCCTGTTTGTCTCAGTTTCCTCATAAGTAAAATGAGCTGAAGAAGGAAATAGCAAACCACTCTAGTATCTTAGCCAAGCAAACCCCCAAAAGGGTCACAAAGTGTTGGACATATCCGAAAAATGACTAAACAACCACAGAAAAATGTAATGCTATTGAGAAAGGCAGCATGGTGAAGTGGATGGTTGGCCAGTCTTGGACTCTAGAAGGTTTGAATTCAAGTTCTGTCCCTGACACATCCTGGCTGGGGAACCATGGGCAAGGCTCTCACAGATGGGTAGACACTGTCCCTCTTACTGCTCTAAGACTAGAAGAGACAGGAGAGCTGCTAATCTAGTGGAGTGCATTGCCATGCTGGAAGTATCCCTCCTAGAGATAAATCAGAGTCCCAGATCCCTGTCCTTCCCCTCTCCCTGGCAAAAATAAAGCTAATATACATAATATTATTTTGTGCAGTTATTGCATATGTATGTCTTTTCTCCCCAAATGGATTGTAAGCACCTTGAGGTCAGGGATCACACTTTATATTTTTATGCCCCACACAGTCTATGGCTCAGTGCTAGAATTTTCATATGCGCTCAACCAGCGTTTGTTGGTTGACTATTCAGCTATAGATTCAAACAATTCTAGCAAGGTCACAATATCAGTATAAAGTTTGATGTTGCATCATATCACTTTTTTTCTTATAACTCCCTACCACCTAGGCATGTGTTGACCTTCCTAAAAGGAGCTGATGGATCTGATTTATTTAGTAGGGCGTGCCTTTGGGCTGTTCAGCAATGGCAATTGGTTCATACTGCAGCAGACATACTCTTCCTTCTGGTCCTCTTGGCCATAGCTTCTGCATTATCCTTCTCTCTGCTTCCCAGTCCCCCATTTTCAAATGCACGTTATATTTAGTCTGCCATATTCAGTCACAGCCCAAAGTCATTCTTGAAGGATTTAAATCTCGAAAGCGGCTCAATGACTCCGGATTAGTACCCAGGCACATTCATGGACCCAGCTGTAAATTCCTGACTGTTCTCAGTCAACAAATTAATCCACAGAGAATGAGGTCAAATGACAACTTCTTCTTATGCTACCCCAGCAGAGGATGAAATAGACGAAGAGTTGCTCAGAGGAAGGCAAGCCCAGCTGTTTATTAGGTGGATGCCTTAATGTGCCTATTTTTAGGTGGTATTTAGATTTCAAGTTAATTCTGAAGGTATATTTTCAATCAGTTGGTTAATTTCCACATTGAAGCAAATTTGTGCATTTAAATTCAAAGCCAGCTCAACATAGTTCATTTCCTGTTTTGAGGAAGGCAAATGAAGTAAATATTGTTACTGTTTAAATTGAGTTTAGACCATTTGGCCAGAGCAACATCTGCTGTCAGAACGAGTGAATAGGCTTAGGGTTGGCTTGCTCTTGTGCAGTGGATCTCAAACAAGGAGTGAATTCACGACAGAGATCCAACAGGGTCAAGTCTTTATTCCTGGCAGTCAAGGCTAATGGCAATCATTGGACTACAGCAGCTGGGAGCAGTGATATTTCATTCATCCCACAACTCTCTCCAGCTTAGGTCTTCTTCCTTTTTGGGCTGCTCTCTCCACAACCCCCAGTGGCCTCCTTGCCCCTCATCCTATCCCCCTCTACCCCCACAGTGGGGCTGTACAATCTCCTCAGAGCAGGCTGGATGATATTTCTTGATTCTAGGAGCTAGTTGGAAATGGGGATCTGATGAAAAGAAGGCTACAGGAGGCTAATCCCAGGCAGTGCAACAAATATCCATTGAAACATGCTACTACCTTTTCTGATTCACCCTAGTGAAAATTAAGTCAATAGAAAGAAACTGAGACAAGCCTGGCTTGAGGAGGCAGGAAGCTTATCATAGGCTCAGGGACAGGACTTAAATGCCCGGGAGTATAGCTAGGACAAAGCAGAGTGCTAGCCTTGGAAGAACTGGGGTACTGTGAGTAGGACCAAGATGGGAGCCAATTCATCAGAAATAGGAATGTGCCTGGACTCTATCTCCTTGACCTGAGGTTCAGATTAGAACCTGGGGTAATGTTAAGCTATGAATGATGAAGTGAATGGAGGAAGGGTTCAGAGTTGAAGGCAGGGGAAGTAGGCAGGGCAGTCAATAAAATCTGGAAAGAGAAAGTCAGTCAATGCAGGCCACATTTGGGTAGAGGGATAGATAGACAGTGGCTTTTCCATTTTATTAAAGGAACGAGAAATCGTTAAGGCAAAAGAGTGTTTTAACTCCATATAATTCAAATAGTCTCCTGGAGACTATTTGAACTGGAGTCATCCAGTTGCTAGATTGCTATAAGAGGTGGGGCGGGTGAGGCATCAACCTGGGCAAGGAGCCCATTTACCCCCCTCTACCATATGCCAGTTGAGACAGATCCAAGAGGATGAGAGAAAGGTCCCTAGTAGAAAGGAGGTAAAAGGTAATTGTGAATCAAATTATTTTTCATAGCAAACAATCTCTGATATGTTATAAACATAGAGAGAGTAGTGGTGATAACATTATGTGCCAAAGATTTTTTGCCTTTTTTTATATTGTTGAGTTATTCACAAATGAACCTCTTTCCACTGAGTGAGCTTAACTTCACTCTGACGAGGTTACAGAATCAAAAAAAAAAATTCCTTATATTTTAGTGAGTGTCAGCACTTTAAAAAAACTTTCCATCTTCATGGAAAACTTACTGAGTAGGTTTTGTAGAACCCACTCGTTTTCTAGAAAGACTCAGAAGAACATTTAGTCAAACATAGACGTCTTAACTTTTCCAGGAAAGATAAAATAAATAAATTTGATTTTATTTGATGAGCAGAAATCATTCTGAGAGGCTCAAATTACCTTACGCAGAGGAAAATTCCTTTTTTCTCTTTCTTTTTGTAATTATTATTAGTCATTTCTTTTTTAAGCAGACCTTGTTAGGATAGGAATTAAGGAGGCATAGAATTCCAGATAGATTAATCCCTCTTAAAGTTAGGCAGTCTGGGGTTCAAATTCTTTTTCTGGAACTTATGGCTGTATGACCACGGAGAAATCCCTTACATTCTTTCAGTGCCTCCGTCAACTCTCTTGGACCATGAATTATAGAGCAGTTGAAGTGCTGATCTGCTTCAGTGAAGGTGTTTTCCAATTTGGGAGATTTCCCCCCACCCACAATCCCACAATATACTGAATGTGTCCATTGAATGGGTATTACACAGATATTAGGGTAGGGGTTGGATCTCTGGGAGCTCCAAGACCTATGCTCCCTATCTTGTATCTCTAGGCAGAGGGTCACTAACCTACCTGTTTTATGAATGGGCAGACTGTCTGTGTCTTTCATGACTTACTCAAAGCTGGATGTGGACCTGAAAATGTGAGTATGCCCAATTTGATATGGGTCATCTGAGCAGGCCCCAAGCAGCGGGCCATGTTTCTTGTTCTTTGCCATATACCTAAAATGGTTAGTAGATGGTCAGCAGGTAGCAGAAAGGATAGTGCCAAGCTTTACTGTTGGAGAGTTAACTGCCCAGTTGCTAATATTCTCTCTCACCATATGTTAACTCACAGGGGTTGCCTCAAGACACTTTCCACCAATGGCCTGCAAAGCCAGCATAGTCTTTCTTGAAGACAGTTAGTAGACCATTGTGGAAAGTGTGAAAATATAATTTCCCCAAAGGTAGCTCAAAGGTGCTAGCCATTTCTCTGAAGGTGAATAGTGTAAAAGAACCTAGAAGGAGGATCCTGGAACCCACTGGTATCTTGGCTATACAATATCTGAGCAATAGAAAAGAAAATGCCTACGCTAGCTTGATGGACCTCTTTCAGAGAGTCATTAGATTTTTGATCTGCAAGAGGCCATAGAAATCAACTTGTCCAATCCTCTCATTTTGTAGATGAGAAAGCAAAAAAAGGGCGACTTGTCCAAGTTTGCTAGTGACTAAGGCAGCAGTCAGGCTTAGGCCACTTAGTCTCCTCTCCCAGCATCTTCCTGTAGGATTTTTCCAGCTGGGTGATTTTTCATTTGTTTGTTTGCTCTTAATAGTTAAGCGGGAACTCACATGCTTCTGGATTACCCATCATGTAGATGACAAATTAACATGGGATTACACAATTTAAAAAATTTTCTCCACTGCAAATAGACTGAGAGCCTTCATCCTTCTTAGTATTCTGAAGGATCTTTTGTTCAGTAAAGCTTTAAAGTTTCATGTCAAAAAAAATTAAAATCAAAATCCAGGGCACCTTTTTGCCTAGAACACCCAAGAAGGTTGCAGTACAATCCAATTACCTGTAATGACCTCCTAACCTTCCACCATCAGCAGGGCTTCATTTCAAAGAATCGGTTCCCTCTACTTGGCTAGCTCCAGGAACTAGAGTTGGCATAGCAACACAGATTAAAAAAAAACAAAAACCAGCTAGATAACTTCTTTCTGTTTGCTTTGCGTTCGGGTAAATTCAGATTGAACCCATTCAGCAAGGACGTTAACTGGGAAGCCATAGTGGATCCTGCCAGACAGAGCCAGCTGGGTTAGTGATGGAGGGCCTTAAGCTGGCTAGGCTCCTTCTTCCCACAATGGCTCCTTTGCTGGAAGTAATCCCTCCCCTACTGATCTCAGAATGCCTGGTACTTGGTTAGGCACTTCTATCAGGGTGGTGGGACACTGGCCTGGGGCTCAGAAGACACGGGCCTGAGTCCCAGCAACAATGTTTGCTCTCTGGGACATCCTGGGCACATAGTCTAATCTCTCTGAACTTCTGTTTCTTCATCTGTAAAATGGGGATTAAATGTATAATAAAACAAAATGAAAACTTGGATGCTTGCATGATTTACCAGGACTATTGCAAGAAAGCTTTAAAGGGACCTGGTCGACTCATTTCCATTTTTCTCTGTCTCCCCAGTGTTTTGCACATAGTAGGTGTTTAAGAAATGACTGTTGAATTGGACCTATCTCTGTACCTGTCTTTTCTTCCTTACTGGACAAAGCTCCTGGAAGGCAGCTATTGATTCATTTATTTCTCTCATCTCCTCTAGAGCTTAACATAATGCTTTGTACCAAATGGATACTATGTAAATACCTGTCAATGAAGAAATCAAGAAGTATTAAGTATACACAGTGTGACAGTACAAAGTAATATTCCTTGCCTTCAAGTAAATTTCCTTCTATGGGTGGAGATGATATGTGCACATATAGGTAAATGTAAAGTAAATATATAAAAGCATAGTTTTGGGTAGAAGGGATGCCAAAAGCTGAAGGTGACAGAGATCAGTAAAGGCCTCATGTAGAAAATGACCCTTAAGTGAAAAAAAAAACTAGAGAATTTAAGAGGTAGAGGTCAGGAGGGTGTGCATTCCAGGTCTGCGCAAAGATGGGAGACAAGGAATTGCAGGAAGGCAACTTTGACTGGGTTCTATAGAACATGAAGGGGATTAAGGTGTAGTAAGACTAGAAAAGGAGATTGGAACCAGGTTGGGAAGAAAAAAGTTGGTTGCCTGCCCTAGATTCACAGTCCTCCCTCACCCAATTGCCTTAGGCTCTTTGTTGATTCCAGCGTTAGCTTGTATACAGTGAAGAATCATAATAGTACTTCTACATCACCAGTCTTTAGGACCACAATCCTCTTTGTGAGTAGACTGTGACAGAGGAGAGTGAGAAAAGAGGCTTTAGACTTTGCAACTTTCCTGTCCCATATGGAATCACAGATGCCCTACTAAGCATACACATAGAATACATCTTACAGCTTGTTCCAGAGACTGCATCCTCCTGTTTTCTCCATGGTGTGAAACTGTGGGAGGCGGCAGCCCTGAACAATTTAGGAAGACTCTAGATTCTTGGTTCTAACCTTAGCTTTGTAAGAACAGAAAAGAGAATTAGAATATGGCTAGCAGTAAAATGGATGAAGGATTCTGTATACAGTAGTAAAATCTCATTCATTAGGATAATTAGAAATTTGTGATCATTAAGAAATATTCCCCTCAGCTGAAGTTACATATCAGTGACTTACTGTGTTTCGGAGGTGGTTCTAGGTTCTTGGAGTCTAGGTTATCTGGCTGATCCTACTGCCAAATTGTAAAGATTTCCAAGTTAGTCCCTAGTGGATTGTAAAGACAATCCTAGCTAGGTGTAAATAAGCTCAAGGTATGAATTTTCCAGTCACTCCAACTTGGGAAATCCATGGACTATCCCAGAATCTGAGAGTTCGAAGGGACCTCAGTGGCCATCCAATTCTACCCACAAATGGAAGGAATTCCCACTGTAAATTATGCAACGAATGGTCCTCCAGACCCAGCTTGATGGTCTCCAAGGAGGGAGAACCCACCCTCTCTTTAGGTATCTTAGTAAGATGTGGAGGAACTGCTAAGGATCAAAACAGGATGTATTCATAACAGTGAAATCACTGACACTTGAACATTGGATCTGGAGTTGGGAGACCTGGTTTTAAATTCTGATTGACCTTGGACAAATCATTTAACTCTCTGAGCCTCAGGGTCCCCCATCTGTGAAATGGGGAACTTAAACCCACTGGAGGGTACAGAGTTACTGCCAACAATAGGAAAATTTTAGTGATGGACCTATATAAGCCAGCCACAGGAAGGAAATCAGTAATGGAACCAAGAAAGAATTTGGGGCCTCCTATTGCCTATTAATATAATTAAGAGGAGAAAAAAAAAACCTTAAAACACCTGCATGACAGGAAAAACAATGCATCTCTTTTACAGATTATTTGCTAAGAGTAGCTCACATTTCTATAGTTCTTTGAGGTTTACCAAGCGATCTTTTTACAGCAAGCTCAGGAGTGAGTAGGTGGTATGATCTCTATTTTAGAGCTAAGGAAACTGAGGCACAGAGAGTTGAAGTGACTTGCTGTTGACCACACAGATAGTTAGTGACCGGATTGGGAATTGAATTGAGGTCTTCTTATCTTTTATCTGCCATTATCTACATTGCATTGTAGATCACTTTGCCTCAGTCCTATTTTGTCTCATAAAATAACTAGCAGTAGGATGACCAACCCTCTTTCATCCCCCAGGATTTTCTTTCCAGTTTTCTCCTTTTCTCATAATCCTCTCTGATTCCTTTTATCTCCCTCAGAGTCTCTGATTTCTCTTACCTCCTTAATTCTCTAAATCCAGCGAGTCCTTCAAAATGCCCCTTAGACCCGTGTGCACACTGGGTATAAGGCCTATCACACTAACAGTCATTTTTTTCCTTTCCAAGGTCTTACATAGATAAAGAACTGGGGGAAATCTCAGAGGCCTGTAAGAGACAACCCTTTCATTTCATGGTAGAGGAAGCCATCTATCAATAAACAATTTTAAGGATCTACTATGTTCCAGGCACTGTGTTAAAACTGTGGGGATACAAAGAAAGACAAAAGATAGTCTCTGCCTTTGAGGAGTTTGTAGTCAAATAGGGAGAGAGTGTATAGACAACTACATGAAAAACAAGATACCTACAAGGTAACCTGAAGATGATCAGTGGAGGGAAAGTGCTAGTGTGAAGGGGGTTAGGGAAAGGCTGCCGGAGGAAGGTGGGATTTGAGCTGGGACTTACAGGAAGCCAGGAAGCAGAGCTGATGCAGGAAAGCATTCCAGGGAAAGGGGAATCAGAGAAAGTGCCCAGAGTTGGGAGATGGAGGGTCATGTTCAAGGACTAGAGAGGAGGCTAGTGTCATTGGCCTTCAGATTTCAAGGGAAGGGTGGTGTGTAAGGTAATAAGAAGACTGGAAAGGGGGGAAGGAGGCCTACCTTTAGGTTATGAAGAGCTTTGAATGACAAACAAAGGATCTTATATCTGATCCTTGAGGATACAGGTAGGGGAGCATCTTACTTTCTTTAATAAACTTCTAGGTTATCTCCATGCCTTCGGTTGCTAGCCTTTAATTCATCCTCATAATCCAGTTGCCAGAGTGATCTTTCTAAAATATCCCAGCACTTTCAGAGCTGAGAGCAGCCTTAGAGATCACAGGTTCATGAATTGGAAGGAACCTTAGAGCTCACCTAATGTACAGTGCCTCATTTACCTATGAGAAAACCTAGACCCAGAAAATTAAATGACTTGTCTAAGGTCACATAACAAACTGCTGCCCGACCTGGAGTGCAGCTGGGGTCCCCCAATTCTCATTTTAGTACTACCAAATTCAGTCAGTATTCATGGACTTGAGTAGATCTCTACTGGAGGATTCACAGAAGGACATGGATGAAAATATCATAGAATGGGAAGGTAGTTGCAAGTTCCCATCTGTACCAGTAAGGTTAGTGCCCATAGCAACTACCTCAAAGATCTGTTGAAATGTAAACCCAAAGAAGTATCATTGCTTCAACTTCAAGACTCTATTTACTAGGAAACTGTGATGTGTCTTCAAATATTGTTATACCCAACTGGTTTTTTTTTTCTAAAAAAAGGAACAAAAGTTTTAGACTTTGTGGTTTTATAAAAAAAGTTAATAAAAATACATGATACATTAAGAAAAATATATATTATATAATACATATTAAGAAATATAAAAATCACCTTTCCCAAAGTGTTTTGTTCTAGGCACTATTATGAAGGATGCAAAGAAGAAATCTAAGTCTTGCCTTTAGGGAGTGCCAACAGGACCAAACTGTCCTCTAATCTGTGGATGGCAGGAGCCAAACAGCAGGCTAGAGACAGGAGAGTCAGCAATCAGACAGAGATTTAATGTCAAAGTGAGAGAAATGGCTTGTGAGCAAGGAAGCAAATTAGACACATATGCCCAAGGTTCCTGACTCTCCTGTCTCTAACCTACTCTGTTGGGCTCCAGCCTTCCACAGCTTAGAGGCTGGTCTGGTCTGGTTGAGAGGAGTTTACAATCCAGTGGAAGAGGATAAATGTATAAACATATACTAATTAGAGGCCAGCATTTGAGAGAGCATAATGAAATGCGCCTCACAAATAGTGGTCCTATTTTTGTCAGACTTTTCATAGAGGTTTCATAGAAAAGATGGCACTGGAGTTGGACCTTAAGAAGTAGGCAGGATTTAGCCAGGCAGAGGGAAAGGAGGGCACTCCAGGAGGGAGTAAGCAGTATGGTAATTCCCCACTCCCTCTCCCTCTCCTTCCCTTTTCTGTTCCCCCTCTCTCCCCACTCTAATCTTTGGTCAAGCTGCTTCTATAAAGTATAACTCTCCCCACGCCTCTCAGTCTATTAATCAATCAATCAATCAGCATTTATTAAGCACCACTATGTGCAAGAGAGTAAAAGACAAAAGTGGAACAGTCCCTGAGAAGCTTACAGTTTAGCCTGGAGAGACAATATGTATAAAAATAGGCACATATAGAATAGATATAAGGTAATTTTGGGAAAGACTTCATGTGAACTTGGCACATGAACTGAGACCTGAATAAAGTGGTCTCACACCTATACTATATTCAGAGTACCTTTTGAGTGTCACTTCTCAATGAAGCCCTACACAACTGATTTTGACTGATCCTCACTATCTCCAGACTCGCTTAGTACATTTAATCTCTGTCACATAATGTAGTAATTGACATTAATGGTTTAATGTGGGTCACTCTTGTCCACCCTCCCAGTTCCTAAACTGTGTTGAGGGAGATACGGAATCATGGATCCCAGGAGCCAGATGGCCCCTTAGAAGACATCTAGTCCCAAAACAGAACTGACTTTCTCCCCTCAAAACAACGCCCACAAAGACCACACCACCAGATGTAGCAGTATCAATATAACAACTTATTACTTTGGTTTCCCTATTTTTGTCAGGCTTAGCACATCATCATTGATTCAGGGAGATTTCCATTCACCCAATCATTCAAGCCTGTGACCTCTGGGTTTTATCTTTGCCTTTATATCCCTCCCCCTCCTACATCCATGTTAATCAATTATTAAATTCTGCCAATTCTATTTCTACAGTATTCCTCTCTAACCTAACCTCTCCTTTCTCTTCAGACTGTGACCACAGACTTGTGCTACCATCCAATACAATCAAGTCTTTCTGTCTAATTTTTCCTTAGCCCAATTGCTCTCCCCTGTAATCTGTGCATCACACACTCCCAGTAATCTTCCTCATGGGCAGATCTGATTGTGCCAGTCTGCTCAAGATGCTTAGTTACAGTAGGCTTCTTTTGTCTGTTAAAGCCCAAGTGTCAGTCTAGCATTCCAGGCCTGCTCCACCCCCAACTTCAAATGTATTATGATCCAGATATAGTGGATTACTAGTCATTTTGTAGACTAGACATACCTCCTATTTCTTCATTCTGTGGGTCTGGAAGTTCCTCTCTTCCCCATCTCTGCCGTTTGAAAACTTAGCCAGCCTTCAAGGTCCAGTTCAGATGCTGTCTCTTCTCCCAAGCTTTCACTGACCCTTTAGCTTCCTTTATTGGAAGAAATCTTTCATTTCATAGGCACTCACACAGAACTTTGGACCTTTTATGTTCCTGTGGTCTATTCTGTACACACTATACTTATTTATTTGTGTTATGTAGGACTGTGATCTCTACAGGGTAATAACCTCTCTTAATTACCCTTATCTCTCCCTTCTCTTTGACCTTTGCTCTAGAATATAGGGATTTGTGCTTAGTAGGTATATGAAATTGTTTTTGAATGAATCCCATTAATTTACTTTACAATATTGAAGACAAAAGGTAAGAGATACAATTTACCTCTTGTATCCCTCTCAGGACCCAGCCCCATGTTTGGTTTATTGCAGGTAATGAATAAGAGCTTTTTGAAAGATTGGCTAATGGAAATATTTCATGGGATTTCTTTTCCCCTTTAAACTCTAATCCTTTGAGACTGTGATTTCATGTGGATGTTCACTCTACTTAACCACAAAATATGGCACAGAGTTTAATAATTTCTATGGCCAAGACATTACGCCATTGGTGATACTCTGGTATGCCACTGGTGACCAGCCTCTCTCAACTTGGCTAAGGTGGTCATTGGCTGATATCAATCAGTCAGTCAATCAATATCAAGCATTTGTTAAGGGTTTACTATATGCCAGGCATCCTGTGCTGGAAATACGAAGTAAGCAAAACTAGTCCCTGACCCCAAAGAGCTAATAGTCTACTGGGAGAGAGCAAAGGTTATTGCCAGGCAAGTACCTGAAGTCTTTCCAGGTTGGCAAGGAATTTGTCTTTCAGAGATTTTGCTCCAGGGATGGGCAAATGGAAATCCATAGGGCCAATAATTATTTTATTTATATGTATTTATATATGCATATGTCTGCATATATGTATACATGCATATATACACATATATACTTATATATATATATATAAAATCTATACATTTATGAAAACTGATTAGGATTATAAAGTCAAAAGTCTGGCTTTTGAGAAACCCCTTCAGGTACCCCTTCAAGCCATGAAAGAGTGTTAGCATATGACTTTAGTAAAGGATTTCTGATATTCATCATGTAAAATGCAAATTCCTCAAATAACTTACTGAGAGCAGAAAAAAAGATTTACCTCAAAAAGACCAGTTCCCAGCATCAAGTAAGCATTACAATCCTAGAGAATTAAGCACACACAAAAGAAGTTGTAGAAAATGAGAGGAATGGTCCTTTTCTTGTTTTCTGATCCTTAAAGCATGATTGGACTTCTCAGAAGTTTCTAGGCTACAATGAAGAATCCTTGAGTTGTGACAGTTGAATGATCTGTGTTATCTAGGATTTAATTGTGCTGATCTTACTTCTAGTACTGGTCAGTCAAATACATTAAGAGAAGAGAGAAAGAGAGCAGAAAACAACTTTAGAGTATGCAGAGAGTATGGGAAAATGGATCGAAGGGAGCTATAAAATTCATCATGTTTAGAGAGAGAATCTCTGTCTTTGGTTGTGTTAGATTTCCCTTTTCAAAAAATAGTAGTTCATTCAAAACAGCTAATTTTAGAAGTTTTACTTGTGAATGATGTTCATTTTTATTAGGCAAGGGCAAGACAGAGGACACAAAGCACACTTGGAAGCATCCTTCCATAAGATTCTTTCTGGGATTTGAAACACAACTTAATTTGGCCCCAAAGCTGCAATATCTTCAGTTCATGTTAGATAATTTTCATTTTCCATTAAGAAGAATCTCAGTGATGAGCGGTAAACATCAATGGGGCCAGTAATAATTGTCTTTTTAATTATATGTATTTATACATGCATATATTTTTGCTTAGCTATTTCAGTTGTGTCTGAGTCTTCGTGACCTCATGTGGGATTCCTTGGCAGAGATACTGGAGTAGTTTGCTGTTTCCTTATCCAGCTCATTTTACAAATGAGGTAAACAGGGTTAAGTGGACTTGCCCAGGGTCACACAACTAGTAAATGTCTGAGGTTATATTTGAACTCAAGGAAGAGGAGTCTTTCTGACTCCAGGGTGGGCACTCTATCCACTGTGACGCTTAGATGCCCTATCTGTACATATGTATGTATGAATACATATACATGAATATTGTGTGTGTGTGTGTGTGTGTGTGTGTGTGTGTGTATGAAAGCTGATTAGGATCACAGAGTCTAGAGCTGGAAGGGGCTTCAGAAGTGATCTAATAGAAAACTTTCATTTCATGGAAAACAAAACTGAGATCTAGGCAGATGAAATGTAGCAGGTCCCTTGATTCCAAATTCAGTGTTCTTTTCATTATATTATATTAGGTTGCCTCATTCTCATATCCAGATGTGACTTTGAATAACTTGAAGCTTCTTGAAGAGAGGGAGCATTTACCCAGCATAATGTTTCATGCATACCCTATGCTTAGTGTTTATGGATGTAGATAAACTTTGAATACCTTCTTATCTAAATAAATACCTTAATCTAGAAAATAACTCAAATACTTCAACTCAGTTCACCCAAAAGGTCACACCATTCCCCAAATCCCTTTCTACTTTAGCAAAGAAATTGTGTGAGGGTTTATTATCATTAAGAGCTCTCACTCTTACTGATGGCCAATTCAATTGTTGATGTTCATCTCTCATTCTCAAAGAGGCCCATGATATCAGGAAAGTAATACCAAGACTTGCATTTAAGTGAAGGAGGGCTGTGCAAAGTCACCATCCTTACTTTCTCATCTCTCAGTTTTTTCAGAGATCAAGGAGTGAGGGGTGTCCAGTGATCAGGACAACTGGAGATGGCCCTTAGTCAATTCAATATGGAAGGTAAGGAAGAGGAGCTGGGTCCTAGTAATCCACTGCCAGGCCTTGCTGCAGACATAGAGACAGACAACTGACTTCCTCGTAGCTCTCCTTCGCAATCCTGGCACACTGGAGATTTTTTTTCTAGGCATGTCACCTGATTGTCAACTGCCTTTAAAGTTCAATTTCTCTCCTCCAGTGTGTTTAGCATGTGTCAGCTACCTCTGGGTGTCTCAAAAGCTTTCACTGTCAGAGGCTGGGAAACGAGCTGCTCTCTCTAATGAGACACCAGCATTTGGTCCTGCTAGAAATATTTATTAGTCCTTAGAAATTGCAGCTTGGAGGGGGATGCTGATTCTCAGAGTAGGAGGGACATCCGTTTGCTAGGGAAAGCCAAAGAGACCCTTTTAAAAAGGTTTTCATGGACCAAGGGGAAAGCAACCAGAGTCACTGGTTACTTTCCTATTTCTTTGTGAGTCGCGATAGCCATGTAATCTGATTGGAAACAAAAGCCAAGACATCCAAGGTGTGTGAGCTTCTTTCTCATTCGCTCATGTGTGAATGCATTAAGTCATTCGTGTGACAAACATTTAGTAAGCGTCTACTGCACGTAGAACATGCATATTCTAGGTGTGCTAGGTGCTGAGAGAAATACAAAGCTGGCCTAAGATACAGTTCCTGTTCTAATGGATAAAATGGAAAACACAGACAACTATGGAGCAGGCATTTGCTGAAAGGACCTATGCCAAAAGAATTTGAATGACTCAAACAAATCCCCAAACTCTAAAGGTTTTCCCCCATCCCTACAGGAGAAGGGGCATATCAGAAGTTCATGCACGATAGAAAAAAGAAGATAGAAGCTTTGGGTGAGAACACAGACATGACTGAGGGAGGTGAACACATTTCTGGCCATAACTGGAGAAGATCCTGCCACAGGCCAACAGCTTTGCAGTCATGAGCACTACTAGTTTTGTGTGGAGGGCTAGAGCCCCAGGGCTGGGCTGACTAGAGGTGAGAGTGATGGCAGGGGAAGGATGTTGCAGTGAGGGAGGGAGGAGACTCCACAGGGAAGGAAGCAAGTAGTGAGATGTAGCTACTGTTGTATTGATTCTATCCACAGTGTAGGGACACCATTAAGCACTAGACTGTGAGTTTTTTCAGGGACCAAGGAGTGAGGGGTGGGGAGGAGGGGAGAAGAGAAATGGCATAATGGGTTGTATAACCACTGCCTTGCTAATGTGGCTTGGAAGAGATTCCTTTCCTGTTCTTTCTAGACCTATATTTAAAACTTTTGTTAGCCTGAATGCTTGCAGGGGACTGTCATTTTGAGAGATATAAGCTAGATTATCTTATTCCCTGGGGGGATTATGAGTCAGGGCAAAATGAACCAGAGAGATTATTATGAAACAGAAGTTCCCAAGATACAGCCTGTACCATTTTTCTATCAAAGGTCAGGGCTTGACAGTCAAACTTCAACTATAATGCATACTCTTAGATGACAAGTGCAGTAGAGAGGTGAAAAACAAAGTTTTTTATGTTTGTATTGTCCTGGGATGTGCCACTCATATTACTGGTCCAGAGATGCTATAGTGGCACTACATTAACATTTTTAAGCCACTTAGATAATATTTCAGATGGATATTTAGAGACTTGAAAGATTTCATATACTTCTTACTTACTCAACTAGTATTTAGGATGCAGTTTGTTCCCTTGGCAAAACTGGACTTGAGACATAGTATTATTGTTGATAAATATGAATGTGACCCAGGGCGGCTCTTTGAAATACCTGTTTAGTTACGTGCAAATGGTGCTTTACAGAGAACAAAAAGAACCTCACCCTTTTTGCCAACAAGAAGCAGATGGTCAAACTATAGGCTTGGCAAAGAAGCTACTGAATGAAGAATGAATATTATTAGCTCAGTGGACATCGGAGCCAGACAGGACCTTGGATCTCCTTTAGGCTACACCTTTGTTTTTATAGACTAGCTTCACTGAGAAAGAGGGAACTTCAGAACTATGGGCGAGGGACAACTGCTGGTTGCTAAGCAGATGAGGTAAACTTCCTAACTGAAAAAATAGTCATGGGATTGTAAACCTGTGTCTTCCCTTCTGCCCTTCTCCCATTCCACTCCCAACTCCACTTTGGTCATGGGGATAACAGCAAGCTAAGAGCGCTGAAAGGAGGAAGGAGGGAGGATGGAATTTCCTAGTATAGAAGCCCACACGCGAGTTTCCCTTTGTAAACATCTGATTAAAGACAGCAGCGGATGCTAGATGTACTCTCTACTACAAGAGATAGAAAGTTTCAATAAATGAAAAGTTTACATTCTTCACTTCATTGTTATGGTTCCCTGAGTGATCAAGCTGTTTCTGGAGTTGGGTATATCTAGTGGGGACAGTTTTTTCCCATGTGGATCAAAATGCGTATTTATGAAACAACTTTACAAATAACTTTTTCTCTTTAGCATGTAAATGTAAACTCCTCGAGGGCAGGGATTGCTTTGTCTTTGTACCCCCAGTATTTAACTCAGTGTCTTATACACTTCAAAATGTTGTTAAAGATCATACAACAGTCATTGAACATTTGTATTAAACACCTAAGGAAGCAGGGAGGGGGGGGATAAGCATTTATAGTGTGTTTCCTGTGTGCCAGGCACTGTGCTAAGTGCTTTACAAATATTATTTCACTTGATCCTTACAACAACTCTGAAAGACAGGTATAAAATACCCATTTTACAGTTGAGGAAAATGAGTCGGACAGGTTAAGTGACATGCTAAGACAAAAAACAGTTCCTCTTCTGAAGATACTCACAGTTAAATGGGGGAGACAACATGCAGATAACTATATACAAACAAGCTATATACAGGATAAATAGGAAGTACTAGACCTATATCTAGTGGTGAGTTAGAGACCTTATAGGGCAGCTAGGTAGCACAATGGATAGAGTGCTGGGCCTGGAGTCAAGAAGATCTGAGTTCAAATCTGGCCTCAGATACTTACAAGCTGTGTGACCCTGGGTAAATCACTTAACCCTGCTTGCCTCAGTTTCCTCATCTATAAAATGAGCTGGAGAAGGAAATGGCAAAGCATTTGTATCTTTGCCAAGAAAACCTCAGATGGTGGGGTCATGAAGAGTTCTACATGACTGAAAACCACTGAACAATAAACAATAATCCATTTGTGTCAAACTCAAAAAGAAATGGATCTCTGTGGGCTGCCCTGTTGGCTTAGAAAACTACAAATTAACATTATCTATGTTGTATTGTATTTTTGTTTAATTTGTTGAACATTTCCCAATTACATTTTAATCTGGCTCAGACTAAGGAATTTTGCAACTGCATGGGAGCAAGTTTGACTCCTCTGCTCTAACCTGTCATTTGGCACATGAGGGAGATGAGGCCAAGAGAAATGAAATAACTTATCGAATGTCACATGGAGTAGAGATGGGAACCCAGAAGTTCTTTTACCTGCATAACACTGATGACCACGTCAGCTGGTGTAACAAGGGAGCACACTGAACGGGCATTCTTCTATTCTAAGCCATGCTATAGCCTGGACACAAATCACTTTTATAAATGCCACACATCCTGGGAAGTTTCTAACTCAAGAGAAATGAATATTTTGGTTTAGAAAGCAAAGTGAGAATTCAGTGATGAATGTTAAAAGTTGATGCCTAGTAAAAGTAGGTGCCACATTAGATTTAGGGGATAAAAAAGAAGGTGTCACATTAGACTTAGGGGATACATCTTAGAATCTTACACCATAAGGTATCTTTCTTTAATATCATAAAACAGAAGTGGTCAAATTTCTCAATAATTGATGTCAGCATTTCCCAAACTAATTTGGCATCGAATACTTCGGGACTTGAAACGTAGTGGTGGAATCCAAAATAATCTAGGTTTAAGAAATGGGTAGTAGGAAAATTTTGTAGCAGAACGGAGGAAATGAAACTTACATTTATACTGGAAAACTGCTTCTCATAATTCATATTTTTAATACATGAATAATTTTAAAAGAAAAGCATCGGTGGCATGAAATTTTCTCACAGAACTCCTATTCCCATTGTCCTAAAACATCAGATTTCTGTGGAATTGTTTGGGAAGTGCTGATATTTTAATAATTTTATTTACTAAATAATAAATAGAATAATTAACAAAATTCTGATATTTTAATAAGGAATTCTTGTTGTAAAAATCAATATTGATTGGCCATATTATCTACACCTTATGTAATTCTGTTGGGTTAAGATCACCTCTTTGTCCTAGGATTGCAAGGCATCGTGCTCACAAATCAAGAAACCTTTGCTCGACACCCAGTTTGGACACTAACTATTCAGCCTATGGCAAATCATTTTCCCTCCCTTATCCTCAGTTTCCTCCTCTGTAAAATGGGGGAGAGAGAAAGAGAGATAGAGAGAGGGAGAGAGAGACAGAGAGACAGAGAGAGACAGATAGAGAGAGAGAGAGAGAGAGAGAGAGAGAGAGAGAGAGAGAGAGAGAGAGAGAGAGAGAGAGAGAGAGAGAGATGTCTTTTGGCACTACTATACGTTGACTTTAAGATTCTTATCAGACTCCATAGAATTTACCAAGTGAAAAGCAAATCTAGTGACTGCAAATGTCACAGCATTCAGTGCCTTTTCTCCAGATGTCCTGCAGATGTCTAATGAGGCACAGACATGTCTCAAATAAACAGAAGACATGTCTTGTTAATACATTTATTAGTTATCTTCTCTATAATTGGAAAAATCATGTCTGGGAGAGAGGGTGACTGATGGTCTACACGGCAAAACTGACTTCGTATGTGACACTTGACAAGTGAGGGTCTAGAAAGTGGACCCGATGATCATGGTTCTGCAAGAGGAACCCCGCAAGGACTTATCTGTGAATTCCTGTGCCACTCAGGGAGTGATGATAAGAGCTTCACCACTGACTGAGGGTTGTTGTTGTCTTAAATCTAGTTTCTAATTTTAAAATCCTCCATCGATCAAGATTTCTGAATTGTTGAACATGTGTGGCACTTGGATAGGGTACTGGTTAGAAGGCTGGAGTTGGAATTAAGACCTGGATTCAAATCCTACTTGTTACTTCCTGGTGGTGTGACCCTGAGCATTCCCTTGCTTCTGTCTTCAGTTTCCTCATCTGTAAAATGGGGATAACAACAACCCCTACTTCACAGGTGAGTCATGAGGCTTCTGGGAGCTCAGAGATGTGCAGGCTTGAAAGTATCATGGCGATTTGAGCTCCACTTACCCATCTCATTAGACCATATTGAACTTTAACTGGGTGTTGACTCCGACAGTTCCCCTTAGACAGGCTCTCAGAGTCATTCCTCCTGGGATGCAGAGCTGCACGAACCTTAGACATCATGTCATCTCCATCTCCTGCCTTTGTCCAGGCTCCTCCCTCATTCTCCCACTGCCCCTGGCCTGGCATATCTTCTCCCTTCACTTCTGCCTCTTCGAGTGCCCAATTTCCTTCAAAGTTCAGCACCAACAAGACTTCCTAACCAGGCCTCTCCTGCCTCCCCTCCCCAATCACCTGTGCCTACTTTTGTGTGCGCACGTTAGCTCCCCCTCTTGGAATGAAGGGAGTAAGCATTATTAAGCACAGTCAGGCACTGTACTAAACATTGGGGATACAAATAGATCTAAAATATGGAATATAAGCTCCTTGAGGGCAGGCGCTCTTTCATTTTGATCTTTGTATCTTCAGTTCCTTGCATAGCATATAGTAGGTGCTTAATAAATGTTTATTTATTTCTTGGTTGATTAACAAATGCTTACTGCTTGAATGAGACAGGTTGAAAGGGGTACAGAAAATAGCCAGATAAGAGCCACAATGTAGTTAAGAACCATTGGACCTATTGTGGAGACAGTAGGGTTAATCAATCTAATTGAAACTTGAGAACAGGGGAATCGAAAAAGAAAACAATACAACGATACTTAGTCAACACCAAAGGATAAATAGATGAAGTGTGCCAGCTAGGGCTAATAAAGGCCAATTAGAGAGCCCAAGATACAGCAATCACTTTAGTGGTCTGAGGCATCTCCAATAGAACAGTTTCAATCAGATGTCTAATGGAGAGAAGCTAAAGATGAGACCCAGATGAGAAAAGACTTGGGTTGGCAAGACAAAGACTGGAGGCAGAAGTTGGGTGTGAGGAGAATGTGGAATAACTCCAAGGACTGGGGCTTACAAGAGGGGTCTGAATACTGGCAGGGGAATCACCACTAAGAATTCCTAGAAGAGAATGTCTAACATTTTCAATCCTTGCCCAGCTGACTGAGTAATGAGGTTGCCTGTTTGTAATTGAACAGGACTATAAAGCATTTGTAGTTCAGAATTCTCTCATGCTGTAGTTTTTTATGTGAATTTGCTTGAAAATCATGAGAAGAGTTGGGTAAGGAGGGAGTCCTCCTGGAGAATGGAAAGTAGAAAAACCAAGGACCCAAATGGGTTGCTGTAGGAACTCGGCTTTCCTTTTTATCACATTTTCTTGACTTTCTTTTCAAAATGGGGTATTTTAGTAGGGGAAAAAAGGAAGAAAGAGGATGCAAGTCAATACTAGAAATCATTGTTTTAATAAATAAAATTTGTTAAAATTTATTATTTTAAATAATTTATATAAAAATTCATTTTTTATAAAAGAGAAAAACTGGAAACACCTCATTGGAGATTATACACGTTTCCCCATAAATGTAAAATAAATGAATGTGAAACAAAATATTTATGAACAACAGAGCCCTTAAAACACCTCAGTGCTTTCCCACCCATCAATAAGATAATTGGATTTAAGCAAATCTAACTCCATCTTTGATTTGGTCACAATAGAAGATGTCTGGGCATCACTTTCAGTCTGGTTTATAACCAGGAAATGAAGGCTATACTAACACAACCATGGTGAAGGCACAATTATATTTGAATTTACATGTTTTCCAAGTGAGGGATGTTACCAGACATGTTGAGTTTTTTGCCAGTGGTAGTGGGGTGGGGGTGGAGTTAGGAACTTTTCTCACTGAGCTCCACATTCACATTTTGAAACTGGTTGTGCTCAAAATCTTTTCCTGGGCTCAACTGTTGAATTTTTATCAGACCACCTGTCAAAGTTAAATATATTTCATTTTGGTTTAGATTTGCTACAAAATGTGCATGCTCCAGATTTCTGTGGAACTCTACCAGTTTTGTAAAGCTCTCTTTTTTCCTTGTCCAAATTCTTGTCACTCTCATTCAGCTCAGCGTGTTGAGTGTATATGGTGTTATATCTGGATACTAATAACTGAATGCTTTACAGATATAGTAAAATGAAGAGGAGAGTGATTATTGATGACCTTTAACAACTTGGCTTTCTGATGGACACTAGTCATCTTAACACTCATTTCATCCTGCCTTTTTCTCTTCATTGTCCTTTCATTGCTCTCTTTAGGATATTAAGGTACTTATATTACTTCAATAGGTCAAAAAAAGTCAAAAGTTTTGCCATCAAATAATATGAAATTCAATTGTTGAATAATAGCATTGGAAGACTCTGGAGGATGGGCTGTGACCTTTTGGTCTTTGCCAAGTTTAACTCTGTAGGTGCCAAGATGTGGTCATACCCAGTGGGTGCCTTAATAACTACCATTCTTAGTATGAAAGGGGAAAAATACACCAGAAAAAGCAATTTAACATCCTCTAGACTCCTCTTCCCATCCTTTCCCCTCTCTCTAAAAAAAAAAGAAGCAAGAGGATATGTGTTACATTAGAGAAGACTGGATTTGTAGTTAGAAGACCTGAGTGTAAATCATGGTGCCTTACCCCTTGCTACCTTCCCTAGCTGGGACAAGTCAGCTCACCTGTCTGGATCTCAAAGTTCCTCATCTGCAGAAGGAGGGGCCTAGATTGGATAATCTAGTTCTACAGTCCTAAAGCAAGAAAGGAACTTGAAAAGACTTGTTTCTAGAACTGTAAATGGAAACACCACAAAATAATCAAAAATGGATGTTGCAGAATTAGAAAGAACACTCAGGACCTTAAAAAAAGAGATGAAAGACAGTCCCTCTTTCCGCTCCCTCCCCACTCCTTTACAGAGATGAGAGGTCTGTGAATGCGCAACATTGCATTTATTTTCAGATTTTTAAAAATAATTAATTTATTATTAGTTATTATCTCTCTCTCTTTCAAAAACATTTTTTGTTATATGGGATAGTTCTCTGGGATGATGAAGGGGCAAATTCAGGAGATGTCAAAACAAGAGAGATCAATAAAAAATTATTTTAAAAAAAGAAATTACTTGCTTCCAAGGCTGGTAAATTCTCTAATGTTGTAAAGATTTCCCATTCCAGGCTGTATCCAACAAACCATAAAATAAAATATTTTTCCCCAGCTGTTTCAGGTGTAGACATACTTTTCCCTCCTTGCATGTGCCAACACAATATTGTATTTTTTCTAGAAATTTCTTTCTAAGTTGAAGAAAAAAGAATTTGGGTGAGCCAGACTGGCACTTTGGGAATTTAGAATGACCTTACAGTAAATAATAAGAGCTATCACTAACTGGAGACATGCTTTTGAACAGTTCATTTTTCTCCTCTGTGCCTTAATTTCCTCATCTGAAATATGAGTCAGACAAGATAATTTTTCTATCTTCATTTAAAATAAAACTTACTGATATTTTTTGTTTTTACATTACATACACAATGCATCCATTATCCCTTTGTCTTCCAGAGGGCCAAACTCCATAAGAAAGGTTAAAAAAAGAAAAAATTCAGCAAAACCATTGAAAAAGTCGGACATTCTATATGCACTATTTCATACCCATAGTCCTCTACCTCTGAAAGAAGGGAGGAAATGTCTCCAAGTTATTCTTTTGGTTAGAGAAAACCTATCATGAAAATTCTGTAAAAGAGCGATTGTGGGGTAGGAAATAAATGAGGGCAAATACAATCAAAAGAAAACAAATCATTGAGCAACAGAAACAGTCGTTTGGATGTGTGGCTAAGGCAGCCATTCAGCTCAAGGGAGCAAACATCTGTTAAAGGATGAACAACTTAATTGAGGCTAATTGAAAAGCAAGTTTAGACCTAACACAGTCATCACTGAAAATGATGAATGAGGGTTAAATGTGGGAGGACCAACAAAAAACTATTCCTGTTGATAGAATTTCCTAGTTAGTCATCCTAAAGTCTTTCACTGCTAATGAATGGCTTGCCCTTTCAATTCTTACCTAGCCTTCAACCACTGAATGGGTGTTGCCTCAAACAAACTGAGATCTGGGATAGAACTTAGCTTAAAGAGGTCAAGGTCCCGCTACATTTGTGGTCTTGGCCAGTTGTCCTGACCTATGTCTTGCCACTGGACTCTGATGACTCTAAAGGAGAGAGTGAGGCTGATGACTTTGCACAGCTCTGCCTCATTTAAATCCAATTTACTTGCCAGTCCAAATATTACCATCCTGATGACCTCTTCAAGAATGGTGTACAACAAACAATAGCAAGCTTGCCCTAAGGAGTTCAGTCTAGGGTTTGAACAAGGTCTTAATGTTTAGATCCATTATTTTAAGAAATAGTTTGGCCCATTGAATGGATGAAGTTTCTTTTGGTCACCGTATTAAACAGCAATATTTGCAAGGTCTTGAGTTTGAATACTGACTTCCTTTTTACTCTGTTTCCTTGGGCAAATCACTTAATCTTCTTGGGGTCCTAGTTTCCTCCTCCCTGACATGTGAGAGGTAGACTGGGTCATTTTCTATATCCCTTCTAGCCTTCTGGCACTATAGACTATGATCCTACAATAATGTAACTGCTTCTTTTTATCTATCATGGCATCATTTTGCTACCTTGGAGAGAGAGGAATTTTGGAAATTCAGAGACTGTTTACTGTAGTGACTTCATTAAGGGAAAGTTTTCTTGGGAAGAGCCAAATGATTCTGCTTCTGTCATCAGTGTATAAAATGTGGAGCAGAAAATGCTTCATAAGTATAGTAATACGGAAAAAAGTAGAAACACAGAATCTCATTAGAAGCCTGTTATAAATTAAATCTTTGAAATAGAATTAAATGAAAGACAGACAATATGGCATCTGCTCATTAGGGTATACTGACCACCAACAGACTCAGGCCTAAACTCTTGTATTTTTTTATAGCTGCCTCAAACCCAGGGAATAGAGACTAACTGATTATACATTGCTAATGTCAGGATTTCTGGAGACTTTATACCGTGACACTTCATATTTTGGCCAGTGGAGACAATACTCTGCTTTCACCCAGAGTTTATAGGATTTCAATACTTTCCGAATCATCTACAGAGTGCCTCAAGTACTGGCTTTCCTCTACCTATTCCCCTGCTAAAGAGTACAATGAAAGCTATATATTATTGTAAGTTTCATTGTTAAAGTGGAGAGGTGGCATGAAATGTTCCATGAGCCCTCGATTTGGAGCCAGAGATCTCAGGTTCAAATCCTGGTTCTGTCATTTACCCAGCCTGGGTGACATTGGTCAATTCACTTAATCTCTGAGTCTCAGAAAATCATATGAAAATCAAGTGGCTTGGACTAGAATTAATTTCTAAGATTCCTTCAAGTTCTGTGATCTTATCCTTAGCAATCTAGCTTCTGACCTCACTGAGGTTGTTCTTTCCAGTGTTTTCAGTGATTTCTAGATTACTAAGTCCAAAGGCCTTCTCTCAGTCTTCACTCTGGGATCTTCAGCTTTTGACTCTGTCAACCTGTCTTTCCTCCTACATACTTTCTCTTCTCTTGGCTTCCATGATATGAGCTTTTCTTGGTTCTCCAACTCATCTGGACCTTCTCAGACTCCTTTGCTAGATCATCATTTGTCTCCATGAATGAGATATCCCCAAATCTTCTATCCTAGAGCTTTTTCTGTTTATTTCTTCTTCTTGTGGATGAGAATAATGGCAGATCACTTGAGAGTACAGAGTGAAAATTAAGAGTGAGTTAAGTGACATTGCTAATGATATGGATATTGATATCAGAAGGGTTCTTTATTCCTAACGTTTCAAAAACAGAAAGCAAAGTTTTCTCTTTGAAAATGAAATAGTACATCTAGAATAATAAGGAGAATGGAAACTGGGAGAGAAAAATCTTTGTATTATATTTCTTGGATAAGGGTTTGGTATCTAAGATATCTAAATAAATAACAGAAATATGTATGACCAAAAACTATTTCCAATATCCAAAGGATATTGACAACCACTTCTCAAAAGAAGAATTATAAACTCTTAGCAACTATATGAAAAAAATCATTCAAACAATCAATTTATTAAATGTCTACTATGTGTTAGGCACTATGCTAGAGACTGGAGATATAACATAAAGAATGAACAACTCCTGCTCTTAAGGACCTTACATTCTAATGGGAGAGATAAGGAATACATGTGAAAACAAATATAGTTACTCTAAAAAATAAGTGGCCAAAAGATATGAACAAATCTTTCTCCAAAGAACTGCAAACTATTTATAACCTTATGAAAGAATTTTCCAAATTACTAATAAAAAGAGAAATGCAAATCAAAATAGTGCTGAGGTTTTACTTCACATCAGACAAACAATATACATAATGACTACAACAAAGTAAATAGAAAGGAGTGCGTTCCAGGCATGGTGGATGGCCAATGTGAAAGTATGGAGGTAGAAAATGTAATGAGTGAGGAACAGAGAGAAGACTAGCGGGATAGAAGAGTACAGGAAGGAGGAATAATGTCCAAAGAAGATGGAATGATAGGCTGGAACCAGATTACGTAGGACTTTGTGTTAGTATTGGGCTACAAGGGCTGTTGAGTATGATGAAGATAGAGAAGCATAGAGAGATTTCCACGGACAGATGCAAAGTGAAAAGAGTCAAAAGTAAACCACAGTAACAACAACGGAAAGAAGAACCATCACAAAACAATAACAAAGAAAGGTTGTGAAATTACAAAGGACAAATGACCCCAAAGAAGAAATAGAAACCATGAGTAGTTACTTCTTTGTATACGTGGAGGGTCATTGGTGTGAAACATTGTATACAGTATCAGATTTCTTTGATGGATGATAGGTTTTGTTGATGTTTTTCTCATCTCCCTCTTTTTCTCTAAAAAATTTCTGTTATATTTATTTCTTAAGTTTAGAATAAAATAAATAAATTCTGTTATAAAGGTTGGATTTCTAGGAAGAGACAGGGGAAGCGACATAATGGAATCTAGGCTGTGCAAAACCAAAAGAAATCAATACAAATCTATTTTCAAAACGGACAGAGCTGAGAGTGGTGGTGCCCATGTGTAATCCCCATTCCCAGAGAGGCAGAGGCTAAGCATTCACTTGAATTTGGGAATTCTGAGTTGGAGTATGCCAACTGGGTTTCTGAACTTAGTCTGGCACCAATGTGGTGAGCCCATGGGTGTGGGAAGGGTTAAGGTTCAGAGGAATTCCCCAGGATACTTAAGGAGGGGAAAATTGTCTCAGGTCAGAAATGGAGCAGGTTAAAACTTTTATGCGGATCAATGGTGGGATTGGGCTCATGACTGGCCACTGTACTTCTGGTCTAGGTGTAATGGGGAGACCCTGGAAACCTCCCCTCCAAAAAAAAAAGACAAGAATAATAAAATTAAAAATCTTAAAAGGTGAAAAGGAGACAATTATCATTAGTTGGCAAAGTTGCTGCTGGTGATGGCAAAAAAGGAAAAATTTCAGTGAAAACAAGCATTTAAAAATATTGTGCAATTAAAGAGCAAGAAGGCTTGACAAATTTAGCCCATCAGTATCTGGCCCTAAACTCCTCTGTATTTTGTGATGAGATTCTGAACTCCCCACTGAATACTTGTTCTCTTGCAGAGCCAGCTTTGGACAAAGCTATCATTGAACTTGATGTATTAAGTGAAGACTCACAAAAAAACAGCGAGGTCATCATACAATTACTGAGTCAACTTGACATTGTGGACAGTGGACAAAGCTCGAGAAATGGAAGGTGAAGCTGGAGGGGGGGAAGATCATGCCGCTGTCCAGCTCTTCTCTGAGTCCTTCCAGTATTGGTGCAGAAGACCATTTGTCATCCCTGCTATCTCTGTAAGAGGTTTTCTTTATAATTTGATAGGTTTATGCGGCTTTTATATTTCTCATGTGGTTTTTATATTTAATATTAGGGGAGAAGAGCCAGTAAATAGCTGGGGAATGATCTATTTTCATCTGAGGTGGCCAATACGGAGATATGGAATTTTCAAACAAGTTTACATATTTGATATGCAGGTTGGATATGCTGTGGATTCACAAAGCCAGTGTTAAAACAGTGTCTGAGCAGAGAAAATGGTCTACCATGGTGTGTGTGTGTGTGTGTGTGTGTGTGTGTGTGTGTATGTTGGGGAGTGGGGTTCTGATGGCTCCAGCCAGATGTATTAGTTATTTTGGTATAGTCTTGCCCTCTTTATGAACCAGGGTCTCCAATTGTGAAATAGATAATTTAGGTTTTCAATTTTTCTCCTCAGTCCAAACACTTTTTAAACACCTAACAATGTGCAATATCAATCATACTATAAGGAGGTGGCAGACTGATAATTTCATGGAATACAAAGGTGAAAAATTACCCAACTCCTGCCCTCAAGGACTTTACAATCTAATTACAAGGTTTAACCTTTATTTGTGTCATGGAAATCTGTAGAAATCTAGGAAAGCCTAGGGACTTTTTCTCGCAATCTTATGTTAAAATGCATAAAATTGAATACATAGGGTTACAAAGGAAGCCAATTAAATTGAAATACAGTTATCAAAATATTGATGATAGCTAGCATAGCACTTCACAAATACTATCTCATTTGCTTCTTACAACAACTCTAGGAGGTAGATGCTACATTAAAAAATCAGGTTCTTGAACCTCAGACTAGAAAGCCCTGATCTAATAGAAAAGATATGGCCTATTCAAGCAAATGAGAAAGTGTGATAAGTAGGCAAAGGAGAGATCTGAAATGAAATACATTCTACTACATTCAGATTCTTTGGATGGTGGGAATAGCTCCCTTTCTACGGTGTTACAGGATTTATGTAGCACTTTCCTGACAATAACTGGGGATGAGGGAGGAGAGAGATTAAAGACTATTCAGCCTGTGAATTACATCTTATTCACCTACAGTGCTAACTGGCCTGGGCTTCATTCAAACATTTGTTCATTCACTCACTCTTTCATTCTTACATTCATTCACAGATTCATTAGCTCTCTCATACCCAGCAGAGCTAATGAACTGCTGGCACAGAGGATCTCCCTGGCTCAGTGGCCACAGTCCTGGACTTTTGGCCCACTCAGATTGGTTAGCACATGATAGTGATAAAGCTAAACAAGTCCAGATGGAACCAATCTTGAATCTGTCAACTCCTACGCTAGTCTTTAGTTTCTGACCTGGGTTAATGGCCATTTGGCATTAGTTTAATCAACGGGTAAACCTGAGATTTGGATTATTATCTGGACCAGGTTTACATGAGCCCATTCTTCCATCTAAGGTTAACCTTTGGATCAAAGAATTAAGCTCAATATTTGCTGTATAAGTTAACTGAAAGAAGTTAGCAGACTGAAAACCTAGAACCAGGGATGGGGAATCTGCAGTCTCCAAGTCACATGTGGCCTTCTAGGTCCTTGGGTGTGGCCTTTTAACTGACTCCAAGTTTTGTAGAACAAATCCTTTTATGAAGGGGATTTTCTGACTGACAGTCCTGACCAACTTTGACTTGTTGACTCCCTGCCGAGTAAGCTGTTCCGTTTATAACTTTTATCCCCCTATGTACTTCTAGATTTATGTATGAGGAGAAATAGCATAGCCTTCTGTTTCAAGTCTCTTCAAAACTCCATAGACATTCTCTAGTTCTAGGATTAGGCCAAGAAGTAAAATGGATGTGTTCTAGGTCCTGAATTGGGGGAATTGACAGGACCAGAGACTTTCCCACCCTTTTCCTGTGCCCTCCCCAACCCCCAAACCCCATCAAGAACTCAAGGCAAAAACTGTCCTGCTTCTGTTGTGCTGGTTACATGAGACCAAGCCTTGGAAGCAACTCTTGGAAGAAGAAAGTAACAGTAAAAAGTGCCCATAAAATTTTCAATAAGGAAAAATTTTCAAGCACCCTATTAATGTATCACAGGGCTTCTGAGTAGAGGAACATTCTGTAAATAGCTCTCCAGCTTGCATGTACTACACTCTGGAGGCTGGAGAGACTATATAAAGCAGGTTCTTGTGTGCCTGGCTAAAAGCATGGCCTGTAGCTCTGGTTGGCTCATGAACTAAAGGAAATTTTGAATGTGTTTTTACTTAAGGAAAAAGGCAGCTTTGTGGAAATAGAGCAAGCTGTGGATTTAGAGTCTGAAGATAGAGATAAAAATCTCCACTCTGCTCCTTTCTACTTGAGTGACCTTGGAAATATTATTTCCTCTTGTGAGTTTCAGTTCCCTCATCAGTAAAAGAAAGAGATTGGATGGAGAAGATGTAGAAGGAAAGGTCATTCTAGATTGGGGTGGGAAACCGGTAGCCTTGAGGCCACATGTAGACTTCTAGATCTGTAAGTGTGGCCTTTAAAGATCTAGAAGTCTACATGTGCTCTAAAGGCCACTGGTTCCCCACTCCTGATCTAGAGGGTCTCTAGATCTAGTCCTTAGGTGCCAGAAGAGCATAAACTCCCTGAGGGCAAGGATTCATTTTTGTCTTTGTATTTTCTTTGTCAGGCACAGAGCCTGGTACACAGTAAGCATTTGATCAATGAACTGAATATGTGGCAACATGCTTTCTATGGGCCTGATGTGGACCTTTGTAGTCATAATATTCACTGGATGGAATGTCTGAATTTTCTAAGCACCCCAAAATAGAAATTAAGACAGCACAGAAGAGACAAGTTCCCCTTGGAGAGAACAGATGAGCACTAGTCTTGTACTTAGATTTTTCTGAAAGGGAACAAGGCCAAATTCTGCAGGCTGTCTTTTATGAATATAAAATTTAAACAAGCCAACAGAGAAATCTTTAAAGAGATGTAATATCAACTGAGTAAAAATAGATAAATAAACTCATTTCTCATAATTGAATAGGTTTACTTTTGGTACAGTTTTTTTAGGCATTCTAGAGTTTCAAAGCTTATGCAAAAGGGGGCTTTGAGTCAGTTCTGGTAGACATAATACAGCAAGACTAGGCCTGTGACACTGCCTATGTTTTCTACATTCAGGATTTTTCCAAAGGCAGTGGGTGTTTGAATAAAAGAGGGCAGATATTTTAATCGCTTTATTTGCTTAATTCCAAATTGCTTCACAGTCCATGCTCTAGGGGCCTATCTTTCCACATTGACTATCCCCATCTTAGTCAGTTTGCTGGGTGGTTGTTTGGATTCGTTTGATTTGTTTTGCTTATTAAGCACCTACTATGTACAGGAACTGAGGCACTAAGTATTGGAGATACAAAGAAACATAAAATATGATCCCTGCTCTCAAGGAGTGCATAACATGCAAATAACTATGTACAAGTAAGCTATATGCAGGATAAATTGTAAATAATCAGGAGGGCGCTAGAATGAAGAGGGAGAAGGAATGGTGGGATTTTAGCTGGTACTTATTTTTATTTGCATTTTTCCTACTCTAAGTGATTTAGAGCATTCTCAGTTCCATGACTGACTCACCATTCATATCAGGGCCCCCTAATTGTGGGTGTTTCCAAGGTTCTGTCCTGGACCCTCTCCTGTCCCATCTTCTCCCCTCCTGTCCTGTCCCATCCTGGCCTGGCCTGTCTTCTCTCTACTCTCTGTCTCTTTAGTTGTTCTACATTTTTCTCTCAGACTCCCCAAATTCCTGAATATTATTCTTTTCCTGACTGAACTCAGACCTAAAGGGGATATGCTAGGCAGAGCACATTTTAGTACAAGTCCCAGGTCTGCCATTTGTTAGCAGAGCAAACATTTTCCCTTCGGCCCTCAGCACCTAGTCAGTAAAATGAGGTACTTAGATGATCCCAAAGGTTCTTTCTAGATCTCTCAACTTAGGAGCCAACCAGAAGATTTGTCCAGAGCAGTGGAATAGGAAGTCCTGAGTTTCTGTCTGAACTTTCCCACTGACTGACTAGGAGACCCTGAGCAAGTCCCTTCTCATCTCTGGATCTCAGTTTGCTCTTCTTAAGATGAGGGGACTGGATGAGATGATAGCTAAGACTGATTCCAGTTCTGAATCCTATGATCCACAGAGAAGATTTTCTCACCTAAAAGAGAACATGGATTGACTATGGGCAGTCAGTTCTTACTAAAGCCCAGACCCTGACAGAAGGCTACATGCATTAAATGAGTCTTGGCACCTCAGCCATCTGAACCCAAGTGGTTATAACCGTATTAACTCTTCCTTCTCCACACCCAGGTCCCGTGAAATTTGGGCCCCAGGTAACAAGTAAGCATTGCCAGTGCCAGCCCCTGGCACTGTTCTCCCATTTACCTGTTTTTCTGAAGGATTTCAGAAGTATAAGATGCCTACTGCTCCATAGCTGGTTTAATGCCTGCTGCCTCTTACGCCCTTGAGTGAAGAATACGAATATTTCACTAGCTTGGCATCCTGTGTAGTCATTGTGGCCCACTTATGAATGAGGATCCATGAACAGAGTCCTTTCTCCTAATGGTTTTTAGCTCTCTCTGCTAAGTGATATTTCTTTAAAGGGTGTTTGCTTACATAACATTTTGATCAGATTTCCGTCTGAGGATCCAGAGCACTATCTGTACAATTCCCACTCAACCTTCCATAAGTTCCTCAGACATAAGTGACCTTTTCCTTCTCTTAGATCTTGTAGTCCTTTGAATTTCTCTTTTTTAGTTACTTTCACAGGATGTTATAATATAGTCTGAAGAAGTCATCCACCTCAATATCTTTTTTTGACAGATGAGGAAATTGAAGCCTAGAAAAGTTTCACATTCTCAGTACTGCTTTTGCTTGTATGCATACTCCAATACCTCCCCTCCCTACTGCCCTCCTCCACCATGAACTCCTCAAGAGCAGGGTCTATATCTTCTTCGTCATATCCTCAGGAGCAGCTAGGTCTGGTCAAGACTGTTCATAGTAGGCACTCAAGTGAATGTTCATCTAGTTGAATTGAGTTGAAACCTTTCCAGCGGCAGGTCAATCAACTTCTATCCAAGCTCTTCCTGGTCTTGGAGCTTAGCAGTGGCATTATCTTTAGTGTCCTATGTGGCAGTCAGCTGTTGTAACTGCTTTTTATTTCCCATCCACCACTCCACTCTAGAGTAGAAATACTAGTGGTTGACTTCTGATTTAAGGTTCTATCAGCCAGTTCAAATTAGAGATGTCAAATATATACATGGAATAGAAATGAAGATTATTTACTATCTGGTATTTCCCAAGGGACTTACCTTCATCTCTCTTCCAGATATAACTCTCTTTAGCATAATTTGGGAAAGCATAGTCTGCAAAATTGTTTTCCTGATGTTTATGTGGCAATCCTTATTTATAGCTAAGAGCAGAAATTTTAACTTTTAATTTTTAATATTAACAGCTATCCTAAAATAAAAGGATTTTTCAGGGTAGTATCTTAAATGATGCAGGAAAAGTGATAGAAAAATGTTGTATGTAGAGTCAGAAGACTTATTTACTTAACATATGTGACCTTGGGGAAACCACATCAGTACTGGGCTTCAGTGCCCCATCTACCAAATGAGGGATTCAGATTAGACCTTCATCTTCCACCTGCCAGTGGGCTCCCTCTCAAACTACTACCTTGTATTTAGCTTTTGTATATATTTGTTTATTAACTTTTTAGTTATAGAGCACTTAGCACAGTGCCTGGAACATAGTAGGTACTTAATAAATATTTATTGACTGACATATGCTGTATATATCTTTATGTTTACTTAGACTCAGTTAGAATGTAAGCTACTCAATCAGTATTGTTTCATTCTTTGATCTTATGTCCAGAGAGCCTAGCATAGTGCCTGGCACATAGTGGGCACTTAATATGTGTTTTAATTGATTTATTAGATGATCTCTATGTCTCTTTCTGCTCTAGATCCTGTGAACAGCTATCAAGGAATCAGAATCCCTGAGTGAGAAAGTTGTCTAGTTCAACTTACCCAGATACTTCAGTGGATTAACCATCACTAGAGATCTTAAAGGGAACTGGAGGACCATTTGTCAGGGACGCTATCATGGAGAGAATGCCATTGTGGGTTCTGATTGGATTAAATGACTTCATTTTTAAAAATTCAATTTTATTTTATCTTTTAGTTCCAAATTCTCTCCCTCCCCCAAACCTAACCCCTACTTATTGAGAAGGCAAGAAATATAAAATCCATTACAGATTTGAAGTCACACAAAACAAATTTACACGTTAGCCATGTTAAAAAAAAAAAAGAAAAAGAGAAAAAATTGCTTCCATCTGCACCCTGAGCCTACCATTTCTCTATCTGAAGCTAGATAACATCTTTGGAATGACTTGGATGAATCCTTTGGAATTGTGGTAGGTCATTGCGATGATCAGTTACTAAGTCTTTCACAGTTGATTATCTTTACAATGTTGTTGTTACCCTGGTTCTGCTCACTTGATTTTGCATCAGTTCATGTAAGTCTTTGCAGGTTTTTCTGAAACCTTTCCCTTTGTAAGAAATTGTATCACAATAGCATCACATTCATGTGCTATGAATGTTGTTCAGCTGTTGATGAGCATCCCCTCAGCTTCTAATTCTTTGCTATCACACACACATGCATACACAAAGAGTTGTGAAAATTTTTTTGTACACATGGGTCCTTTTATTCTTTCTTTGATCTCTTTGGAGTACAGATCTAGTAACAGTCTTGTTGGGTGAAAGGGAAAGGGTATGTATAGTTTAACAGCTCATCGAGCAGAGTTCCAAATTGCTCTCTAGAATAGTTCAACAGGTTCACACCTCTACCCACGATGCGTCAGTGTACCTGTTTTCCCATATCCTCTGTAGCATTTGCCATTTTTCTTTTCTATCATCTTAGGCAATCTGATGGGTGGGAGGTGGTACCTCAGAGTCATTATAATTTTCATTCCTCTAATCATTAGTGATTTAGAGCATTTTTATATGACTATTGATAGCTTTGATTTCTTTTTCTGAAAACTGCCTGTTCATATCCCTTGACCATTTATTAATTTGAAAATGGCTTTTTTAAACATAAATTTTGCTCAGTTCCCTATATATTTGAGAAATTAAACCATTTTCAGAGAAACTTGCTATATCAATTCCCCTCCCCAACCCTTTCAAGCCCTCAAGTTACTGCTTTTCTTCTAATTTTGGCTGCATTGATCTTGTTTGTACAAAAACTTTTAAACTTTATATTATCAAAACTATCCATTTCACCTCCTGTCTCTGTCTCTTGTTTGGTCATGAACTCTTCCTCTATATTTGACAGGTAATTTTTTCCATTTTCCACTAATTTGTTTATGATATCACCCTGTATGTCTAAATCATGTACCCATTCTTAGCTTATCTTGGTACACAGCATGAGATGTTAATCAAAATTTCCCTTCCTTTGAGCAGAGCACCCTTGGATAAGGGCATGATACCTCATTTGGAGAGAGGAAAGGAGAGAAAAGGAGAAGAGTGGAGAGGGGAGGAGCTATGATGCCTAATTGGAAGTGGCCAGTTGGGTCTCCAAGGTGCATGCTCATTTGTGGTTTGTCATAGGTTGTGGTTTGTCCTTTATACTTGAAGCCATCTCCAATGGCCAACTCAAGTCCTCCCGATCTATATCTGGCCACTGGACCCAGAGGGCTGTGGAGGAGAAAGTGAGGCTGGCGACTTTGCACAGACCTCCATCACTTAAAATCAATTCACTTGCAAGTCATGGCATCATCTTCCTGATGTAATGATCCCCATTGAGAATGAAGAACAAATCATAATATACACAATCTGAGATGTTGATCTATGCCTAGTTTCTGCCAGACTACTTTCTAATTTTTCCTAGGACTTTTGGTAAAAGTCAGTTTTTGCCCCAACAACTGGGATCTTCGAGTTTATCAAATGCTAGGTTACTGTGCCCCTTTTCTTCTGTATATCATGTACCTAACCTATTCCATTGATCAACTTCTCTGCTTTGATGATTACTATTTTATAGTATAACTCGACATCTGGCACTGCTAGTCCCTTTTCCTTACCACTTTTTTCAATGATTTCCTTGATATTCTTGACCTTTTGTTCTTTCAGATAATTTTTGTCATTATTTTTTCTAGCTCTGTAAAGTAATTCTTTGGTAGTTTGATTGGCATGGTACTGAATAAGTAAATTAACTTAGGTAGTGTTGTTTGGGAGTTTGATTGTGTATTAAACAGCCTCTGAAGATCCTCCCAACTCTATAACATTGTGGTTCCTAAGACATAACATTGTTGGATAACCAGGTCTTGTGAGGAAGTTTTTCTTTGTATGTCCAAATCTCTCTCCTGTAATCTTTACTTACTGATGCTAATTCTACCCTGTTGGATTCAAGCAGGCTAAGCTAAATCCCCCATCTACACGAAAGTTCTCAAATATTTGAAGATAGCTATCATGTCACCACAAAACCTTTTTTTCTCTTTGTTAAACATCACCAGTTACTCAAGCCATTTCACAGAATTGGAGATCTCTCTTTGCCATTAAAGCATTGGACCTTTTCTGAGAATAGTAATTCCACTCTGTAAACAGGAACCAGGGAGACAACATCACAAGAAATGACCTCTCTCTGAGTCTTTGTGTCAGAACTTCAAGTGATTTTTGAGCAAACAGCTTTCCCCCCCTCAAATCTCCTTCTCATTACATGAAGTCAGGTTTTTATTATTAACCATAAATAAAAATCGCACCAGAGGAAAGGTCAGTCAAGCCAATCATTTCCTTGCCTTCCCTACAAACAGATCTCTTACTGTGTAAAAAGCAGCCTCTCCCCATGACCTGGATGAGAGCTCTCTGAAAGAGGAAATCTAATGAAGCAGGGACAAAATCAGCAGCCTTGCTGAACCAGCTGCCTGGAGAAATTTGGACCTCTCACTTTCCTTTCTCAATGGGGAAGGAAAGGGATCTTTGACTCATTTCCTACCTCTCTGAGAAGTTTGAAGAGAGAACTGTAAACTGTAAAGTTTGGGACTTTTTAGAATAATTCAATTCATTTCATTAGATGGACATTTATTACACACTTGCTATCTGCTATTAAAGCCTGGGCATATAAAGCTAGAGACAAGAAAAGAACAGTCCCTGACTTCAAAGTGCTTCCATTCCATTGGAATCCACCTACTAGACAAGTGTAGGGGCCAACCCAGTGTTGCAAGGAGCTCCACTTTCCTCTGATGCAGATATGACCTCTTTGTGTCTGTAGTCTGACAGGGGTTATGTAGTCAAAGAATTCCCTCTTTTAGCCAACATGTTGATAAGCCTTCGTGGCATTACCTATGCTGATTCTCAAGTGACAGCGTGTTGTCTGTCTATGGGTCCCATGCTCAAAGCTTATGTAGTTTGGGAAAACCATTCCAGGGCTTACACTCTATTGGCATAACCTTTAAGAACCCAAGGTCCCTTTTAAACCATTCTGCAGAATGGAGCAGGACTCTAAGAGAGGTGTTTAATAAACTTATTCAATGAATGCTACATACAATATCATTAATGCATCAATAGGTCAAAGATCTGTGATTTTGCTGATGTGGTAATTCCCTTCACCAAAGCAGATTCTAGCCCTCTAATACAGAAGTTACTTAGCTCAGGCTTAGAAAATATTATGTCAGAGATGATAATCAAAATACTTTATTTACATTAATATAATCTTTGTAGTTTATGAAGAGATTCCCTGTACATTAGAGGTTCTGAATCTAGGGTCTGTGGACTCCTTTGTAGGTTTTAATTGGTCTGTGAACTTGGATAGGAGAAAAATTACATCTTTATTTTCACTACCCTCTAACTGAAATTTAGCATTTCCTTCAATGAGTCCATTGAGTATGTTGTACACGACTGCACAATGAGTAAAGTATGTTCACATGACAGAAATGGAAACCGAGGCTCAGGTTAGGTGAAGAGGAGGAACCATGGCTTTCTAATTTCCAGGTGAGTATTCTTCCCTCTCTACATGGGGCTGAATGGGATTTTTGAACTGATGGAGACTGTTTAGCTCAAATGCTTGATTTTCAGATGGAGAAATTGAAGGCCGTAGAAAAAGCAGCTTCTCCATGGTCACAGACAGAGGTAGGGACCAGAACCTAGGTCTTCCAATCAAGTATTTCTTTCATAAAATCATCATAAAGATTGAGTGACTTCTGCAAATAGAAACTGGTGCATTCATTCCCATCTGGTCTACATGAGAAGACACCAATCCAAAGACTTCGCTCATAATATAATTTCTACAATATATCCTGATGCATTTGGAATTTATTTGGTTTTTGTGTGTAAAAAAATTATATTTATTCCTTTTGCTTCCATATCACAGTCAATTCTGGAGGCACTAGAGTATATCCCCCTATCTAATTACCACACACCAACCCCCAACCAGCCCTTCCTTGTAACAAAGGAAAAAGTTAAGCAAGACCAAACAACATGGCAACCATGTTTGACAGCACACACAACATTCTGTATCTATAGTCTCCCATCTCCTCAACAAATGGGGAAAGGTGAATTTCCTCTTTCTTTCTGCAGGGGCCCATTAGTTTAAATGGGGATTTGAGGGGGCTAGGACAGTGCCAGGGGAACAAGTCAAAAGATTTAGAGTCAAAGGACCTGGAATTTGAATCCAAGTTCTATCTCTTCATACCTGAGCAACTTTGGGGCCAGTCGCTTGCCTCCCTGGATGTTAGTTCCTTCATCTGTAAAATGAGGGCATTAACCTAGTGGATCTCTGAGGTCCTCCCACTTCTAATTCCTGTGGTCTTTTAAGCAAGCCAGGAAGGATATCAATCCTTTATGAAGCGGTGACCATTTCAGTGTAAACATTCCAACCACAAAGTGCCAAATAGAAAAACAAGACATTTGCTGCTGTTGGGCAATGATCAGCCACAGACTTGGCATTTCTTCAAATGAGTACAGACATATTGCAGCATTACCATTTTATCTGTGGAAATCCCAGCCCCTAATGATACACAGGATAGGAGGAGTCACTTTAGAGGAAAAAAAAAGCCAAAAACAAGACACAGATGGGCCTGCTACATAGTCAGGATAGATCTTAGATCTTGATAAGTGCCTGAAGAAATTCTGTGTTTTTGCTATAGATTTAAATTAGAAAGCCAGCTCCATGTTAGCTACTAAATGGATTGTATTTTTTAGTAAAGTGGATTTTTTTTTGGGGGGGGAGGTCCAGATCTGATTTCTTCAGTATAAGGAACTTCTTGATGAAAAAACTCCCTTCTCTGATGTGGACCCACAACTTCTCTGTAACTTAGAGTGTCAGTGAGTGTCGGAGGCTTTGAGAAATTCAGTGACTTGTCCACAGTCATGCAGCTGGTGTATGTCAGAGGCAGAATTTGAATTCAGGTCTTTCTATCTCCAGTGCCAGTCCTCTAGACATTGCATCTGTGCTGCAGATCATGGCAGAAAACAGAAGAGTGGTGGAGCTGGAAGTCAAGACTGGGACTCTGGAGCAACACCAGAACGGAATTAATTCTATTGGGTTTAATAGTCATTAAGTGCCTACCAAGTGTGAGGAGATCTAGGTTTTAAGGATTCAAAGATAAAGAGTGATCCAAGGATGAGTGTAAGGGATCCCATGGGATAAAGAAACCACCTATGTGAAGATGATACCCCAGTAATTAAGATATGCCCCAAGATACCCCAGTAATTAAGATATGCCCCTATAATAGGTTACACTGAGTTAGGGTTGGGAGAGACCTTGAAAATCATCCAGTCTAACCTGTCGCTGAATAGGAATTCTAAATATTATACATTCAAAGTGCAAAATAAAGCAATAAAAATAATTAAAACTGAGAGAGAGTATGTGTGTGTGTGTGTGTGTGTATGTGAGAGAGAGAGAGAGAGAGAGAGAGAGAGAGAGAGAGAGAGAGAGAGAGAGAGAGAGAGAGAGAGAGAGAGAGAATGTACATGAACACATTCTTTTGGGTAAATGGAAAGAAATTGAAAATTTAGAGATGAGCTAGTAAAGCCTTGCTGTTTAGGAAGGAGTAGAAGAATACATGAAAAAATACAGATTAAGGCAAAAAGTTATCCATGGCCATCAGTTCACGTTTACTGAATATAGATAGTGTTAGGTCAGGCAGCACAAGGAATATGGAGGAAATGTGAGCCAACTCCTGACTTTAAGACCTCTACTGTCTTACAGCAGTTACAGAAACTCAAGAGAGGCAACATGGGATAATGGATAGACAGAAAGTTGGCATTGGAGTCAGAAAGACCTGGTTTCATTACAGTTCAGTGCAAGAAGAATTGGACTTTTGAGTCTGAGTACTTGCGTTCAAATCCTAGCTTTGTGACCATGGGCAAGTCACTTAATTTCTCTTGGCCTCTGTTTCCTCCATCTGTAAAATGAATCTTAGCTGGACTAAATGATTTCTAAAGACCCTTGCAGGCTATGGTCCCATCTGTCAGTGAAACAGACTCTGAGCTGGGAAGCTCTCTTTAATGAATTACAGTTTTTACAAATTACAAATAAATTACAAATTGCTAATCTCTATCAGTGAAGGGAGTTTCCACGTCTAGACCCTGTTTTCCCCTACCCCACCCCCTATGAAAAAAGAATTACACATAGATTTTTTTGCTTATTTGTTTTTAGTCTAGACATATAATTTCACTAGTCTTTCTACTGGTTAATATTGGCAGCTCGTTTGTAATTTATATTCTTGGATCAATGCCTAGGATAAGAGAGAGTTTAAGTCTCTTGTTCATGGTTACAAAGCTAATTTATGTCCAAGGCAGGACTTGAACCCACCTGCTTTACTGAAGGGAAATAGTAGGGCTTTCTACAATATTCCCCCCTGCCCTGAGGATCTTTAGTCTATAGGGTTCTGCCAAGGCTGGTGTCCCCTGGCAAATGTGTGGGGAGGTGGTTTGCTCTGGGCTGTGGGGTTGGGAGTGTTGGCTGTTAATATATTTTCCTAATTCAATTCTACATTTCTAAAGTAAATTCTTCTTCTTCTTTTTTTTACCACTACTATGTGATATCATGTGACTGAGTAATTATTGGCTGGTTGCAGGAAAGATATTCAAAGGGGATGATGGCTCATGAGCATTAATTTAAAAAATAAAGACTTAATTCCAGCTCTTTTTGACTCCAAGGCCAGCCTTCTAGCCATTACATCACACTTTCTCTCATATATACACAGAGGAAAAATATTGAGCCTAACTTTTAAATTCTCTTATAGATTGTGCTGTCGTAATCTCTATGATAAGTAACAGTCATTTCTGAGAGAGCTGAACAGAGTGAGGGATTCAGTCTCATGGCTGATGAGCTAGGAGTAGCTGACTGGATTATGGGGAGGGCCTTTTAACTTTTAGGTAAGGGAACTAATGCCCAGACAAGGTGAGGTACTCGCCTAAGGTCATACAGGTGCAAGTATCACAGTCAGATCTGAACTCAGATTTGTTGGTTCCAAATCCAGTGCTTTTTCTTCTACAGTCTTGCACTCTATTTACTCTAAGCGAATTGACCCCGTAGACAATAACTGAAATGCGTAGTAATCATTGTAATTATTAATCATTTTTGTATGGTAGTCATGGTCTTAGAGAGTTGTCTGAGCCATTTGCGTAGGATTTGTCAGAGGTAGGATTCGAACTCAGGTTTTTCTGGATTCAAAGTCAACTTTCTATTCACCATGCCATGGATGTACAGCATACCATACTCGAGATATTCCAAAGAGTTTTCATGTATTTTATTTTTGAACTCAATCAAAACATTCCACCTAATACAAACTATGGAGGCTGGAGCAGAGAACATTGAGCCAATCTGTGTATTCTACCTGCCTTGTTCACCCTCCTTTGTCAAGGAGGTCACACTGGCTCACCATCTTTCTCTCCTCTTTCACTCCTGCCCTCCTTATGTTGGGAGACATGACAACCTTGTGAGGTAGATGTGCTAGGATTGTCCCCAAGGTAAGTAACCTGCCCACGGTCACATGGTGTGGTTCATCCTTCATTTTCAAAAACCACCAATAACATGGGAGGATGTCTTGACTAGCATGTGAATTGGATTTAAGTGAGGTGGAGTTGCATAAAGTAATCAGCTTCCCTCTCTCTTGCAGAATCACTGGAGTCCAGTGACGAGACAAAAGTCAGGACGACTGGCCATGGCTGGAACGCAGTGGATGACCTTGGCATGTCTGATGACTGACCAAGTTCTCATGGTTTGAGGGATAGTAAGTGTCTGAGGCAACATCTGAACCTAGATCTTCCTGACTAGTTACAGAGCCATTCACTTGGATCCCTTAGCTGCCTACTAAGAAGCCTTTCATATTTGGCATCATCTGTGACTTTGAGAGAGTAAGTAATTTCATGTATTTAGTTGACCAATAAAATAAACATACTGAGTTAGTTTTTCCTATAGGCCATAAAGGCATCAGACTTAGCAGTTAGGGCCAGAAAGGCTGTGTGAGTCAATCAATCGACATTCACTAAGTGCTAACTTGGGGCATCTCTTACCTCATAATTTCCATGTTCCTAGTGCTCCAATAAACACATTTGTAGTGTGTGGAAAGAGTGTTCTTAGTAAGCAATGGGAAGGCAAACTCTCTTTTGGACACAATTTTGGAATACGACTAATCCTGGTGAATTGAAAAAAAGAAGATTTTGTGTCCTCCAGATAAAGGGACAAAGGATAAAAGTTGAGGAATCATGAGGAGACTTTAGAAACATCTGGTGGGAGAAGCTATTTCTAATCTATTCTGAATGTTATGTTAGCATCTGACAAAAATTCTCTGGGCTAGGTAGGTGGCACTATGGGTTGAGTGTTAGTCTCGAATCAAGAAGACTCATCTTCTTGAGTTCAAATCTGGTATCCGACACTAGATATATGATCCTGGGTAAGTCACTTAACCCTGTTTGACTCAGTTTCCTCATCTATAAAATAAGCTGGAGAAGGAAATGGCAAACTACTCCAATGTCTTTGCCAAGAAAACCCCAAATGAGGTTACAAAGAGTTGAACTCAACAACTAGAGAAAAATTTTACAAAGTGTCTAGGAAAGGCGAGATGTTACATCAGAACCAAATAACAGGAAGTGAGGAAAGGAAAGGAGGGAAATCCCTTCTAGAGTGAAAATAAAACCAGAAACGTTCAGTAAAGTCATTAGAAACAAGAACAAAACTTTATAAAAACTGAAAGACAAGAGTGAAAAATATATGAGAAGTGTGTGAAAGATGGTCTCCCCCTTTCTAGCCTTGCGTCGTGGTCATCTCTTTCCCATGTCCTTTGCTCCAGACATACTAGTCCCCTCACTGCCCCACTTCTGTGTCTTTGCTCATGTTTTTTAACGTGCCCTGCCCCATATTTCTCCAGAAACTCTGACCATCCTTCAAGGCCTCAGTCCCAAAGGCACCTCCTTCAGGTAGTCTTGATTCTTCCTAATCAGAACTGTTCCCTTTTTCTATGAATACTTATAGAACTTTGTACATGTCACAGAACTTTCGTATTCCACTTTATATTATGCTTGCATGTTTGTTGTGTCTCCTCTACTAGAGCCTTAGCTCCTTGAAGATAGGGACTCTCTCATATTCAGTATCTTTCCCAACATCTTGCTACTGAAGAGCTGACCCTTCTAGCCACTGACACACATAGAATGATGCCTTATAAATGGTTATTGAATTGAATTATAAGCAATTAAAACCCAAAACTTTTTCCTTTCTCCTACCAAGAATAGAATTAGAAAAAGACTATAAAATGCAATGATTTTTTTTAAAATATAAGAAGTTAGATTGATAAGGCGTGTACTAAGTGCTTACTATGAGACGAGCATTTTCTTATGGATAAGGAAAGTAAAGGAGGCAGTGTAATACGTTAGAAAGAACGTGGACTTGGAGTTGGACACCAATGACTAGCTTTGTGATCATGGGTAAGTTGCAACCTGAGTCCCAGTTTTTCCTCTGTAAATTGGGGGACGTGGATAAGATAAATTCCCAAGATCCCTTTCAGCTTTAACATTTTGTGACCCTATGACAAAAAAGAAGAGGAAAGACGGGAGACAGTATAAAAATATAGGAAACCAAATGATTTTGTAACAGGACATCATGGACATAGAATCATAGATTTAGATCTGGAAGATGCCTTAGAGGCCATCAGGTCCAAATCCTTCATTTTATACAGATGAGGAAACTGAGCACCAAGGAGTTTAGATGACCTGCCCAAGAAAACATAGGCAAAAGTGGCAGAGCTAGACTTGAATCTGAATCGCCTGTTTCAAGTTAATAATGGAGGAACTGACATTTCACTATCACAACACATGGTGAGATTTGGGGTTGGAAAGAACCTTCAAGATTTTCTAGTTCTACTCTTTATTTTTACAGAGAAGGAAACTGAGGCCAAGAAAACAAAGCCTTTACTCATGTATCCAGTGGCTAGTCCTTTGCCTCTCTCCCCTCCCATTGCTTTCTGCTTATTTATCTGGTACGTAGGGCCACCTAGGTGATACAATAGATCAAGTGCTGGGCCTGGAGTCAGGAAGACTCATCTTCCTGAGTTCAAAGCTGGCCTCAGACATTTACTAGCTGTGTGACCTTGGGTAAGTCACTTAACCTTGTTTACCTCAGTTTCCTCATTTGTAAAATGGGCTAGAGAAGGAAATGTCAAATCACTCCAGTATCTTTGCCAAGAAAACTCCAAATGGGGTCACAGTGAGTCAGACATGACTGAGAAATGACTTTAACAGCAAAAATCTGTGTATGTGTTGTCTCTACCAGTAGAATGTAATCTCCTCGAAAACTTTCCCAACCAGAGCTGTGACAATTGTCACCCACAATTCAATCCAATGAACAAATGATGTATTTATTGACTATTCCTGTGCTTTCCTTGGATTGGGAAATTGCCTATCCTAGTGCGGAGCAGCACCTGTTCTGCATCTTGACCTTAGAGACTTATCTGGAGCTCCTGAGAGGTTCCATTTCCTCCCTGGGATCACACAACCAGTGTGTATCAAAGGCAGAATTTGATCTCAGATCTTCCTGACTCCAAGGCTGGCTCTCTAACCACTAGTCTACATATACAGACATATATATATATAATATGTACAAAAATGTATTAATATAGAATAAGGACAGACAATTTCAGATTCCAGAAGGGGAGGCCTGAAGGCAAGGGCACACTAGCATTTGGGCAGCATCAAAGCAGACACTCCCTCTGTGTGGGAGGATCTGGGGAGGAAGGATGTTCTCCTGGTGACTTTAGACCAAGCCTCTCTGGATCTCAGCTTTCTTATCTGTAGAATTAGAAGGTTGGCCTAGACTTCTAAGGCTCCTTCCAACTCTAAAATGCAATAATACATTGAGTAGGAATAGCAGCAGATTTCTTGGAGCCATGAGAGGCTTTATAGCCCTTGTTCACAAACTCAGACAAGGACCGATGGAAGCCATGTTAACCATCCCAACACAGCTCTTGTGTCTTGACATACAATGGAATCCCATATGTGTTTGTCTTTCGTTGCCAAAGAAGACCGTGCCATCAAAAAATAATGATATGACTTGCACTTGACTTTGTTTTGAGTGAGGGAGGACTGTGCAGGTCACCAGCCTCACTTCTCCTCCAGAGTCATCTGAATCCAATGACTAGATATTCATCAGGATGACTGGAGATGACCCAGGATGAGGCAGTTGGGGTTAAGTGACTTGCCTAAAGTCACACAGCTAGTGAGTGTCAAGTGTCTGAGTGAGATTTGAACTCAGGTCCTCCTGACTCCTGCACTGGTGCTCTATCCACTGCACCACCTAGCTGCCCCAAGGTAGAACATCATGGAAGGCAATTGTTGTTATACAACATTTCAGACCTGCTAAAATCCCACTTGAGAAGTCTTTCCCAATGCTTCTTAATGCTAGTGACCCCTCCTTGGTTATATCCAATTTACCCCATGTATATATTGTTTGTACATTATATATATATTATATATATAATATATATACACAATATTTATATATATATACATACATGTTGTTTGTACATAGTTGTTTGCATGTTGTTTCCCTCCTTAGACCATGAGTTCCTTGACGGCAGGGACTTTGGATTTCCAGTACTAAGCATAGGGTCCAGTATACAATAGGTACTTAAGAGATGTTTATTGACTGATTAAAATTCTTAAAAGTTCTGAATTACTAAATTATTCAGTGATCAGGCATGTGCAATGTAACATGGACATTTGTACTTATACTGTTCATGCAGGAGTGTATGCCAGTCAGTTTAACCACTGACTCTTTGTGGGGGGTGGGGGAGAATGTACCCATGACATACTTTGTAGTCTTCATTATTCACATTTTCTCCATCACTTTTTAAAATCTAGACAATGAACACAACAATAAGTCAAAGGGTTTGCTGCTTTCCAAGGTGTAAATGCTCACACTGAAAATTCAGTAATTATCTAAATTCTCAGAACCTTGTCCGGCACACCACTGCGTTCATGCCTGCCCATCCAGTGCAACATTTGTCCAGATCCTTTAGGCCACCACAGGGGCTCCACACAACCTGCTGGGGTCATTCTTTGCTTTCTCATAGTGTTGAGAGGACACCAGTGGCATCTGTGGGCTGCCCACCTGTTATCTTTTGATCTCATCCCATGACCGGTCCATCTTTTTTCATATATATAGTTCACTCACACTAACCTAAATAGCAGAGACAGAGCACAGTGTATTGGATAGATAGTTGGCCTTAGGGCCAAGAAAACTTGAATTCAAGTCCTTCCTATGATTGTGTGACCTTGACCAAGTCACTTAATTACTCATTGATCTAGGGCAGAAGCATCAAAATACACCACAAGGGGCCAGTAACACACTTGGATAGATTAAAGCAGAGTAAATATAATTGGGGAATACTTCATAAAATAAAAATATAACAGGGAATAGACGTTAATGCATGGTTTTCTAAGTCAACATGGAACCTACAGAGATCCTTCTGTACAATTTGAATGGCCCCTGCTTTTCTATTTGAATTTGATACCATTGGTTTAGGGAGTTACCTAGAGAGGTGGTGTCAAACTAAGATAGAAATGGGGACCACTAACTTGTATAGAAGGATCCCTGTGAGCCCCATATTGACTTAGAAAACCACATATTAACATTATCTATGTCCTTTAGTATTTTTATTTTGCTAAGTATTTCCCAATTACATTTTGATCTGGTTCCTTAATCGGCCCCTTTCTTGAGATCTTGACTCTAAACCAGAAACTGCAGAGAAGATTCTGACCTGCATCAATAGAGACAGTTCCTTATGTCAATGAAATCACAGCTCTAGTTCCTATCATGAACTAGATGATAATTTTAAAGTGCTGCCATTCATCTGTCAAAAAGACCCAATTTTTCACCTTTCCAAAATTAAACCAGGATATAAAATCTAGCAGATTGTGAATCCTCTTTGTGAAATCTTGACATAACTCAAATAATTTAGGTAGGTGTGAACTTTTAGATGAAGAATACATATGATCACTTTCCCATGTCCTGGGAATGTCTTTCAGAACCTTTGCTTCCTTGGGAAATAGCAAATCAGAAGACCACAGATAGGGTCATGAATTTAGAGCTGCATAGGACATTAGAAATCATTCTTGGTCAACCCTCTCCTTTTTTGGATGACGATACTTGAGTTCAGAAAAGGGCAATGAGCTGACCAAGATCACCCAATGTCAGCAAGCATCACTGATGGCAAACCAAAGGTTCTTTCCACTAGATCCATCTGCCTCTCACACATCTATAGAGAGGAACTTAAGAAAGCAAGCCCCCATTCATTAGGAGGCACAGGTTCCCTGGGAGTGATTGAACCCATAAGAATAGCTGAGTGGGTATCATGCTTATTTGGTATCATGAAACTGAAGCTGGAAATTCTTTGAAGGGTCAATTTCACGGTTCTTGTTCAATCTCTCAAAAAGGTCTGTCCCTTTGCACCTTATTATGTTAGAAGAGCAGTCATCATCAACACATTTCTAGTGCAGCCATTTCTAGTGAATCTTCATAGGGTCCTTCAGGCAAAGATGCACCCAACTAAATGAATAGCCATCATACCTCTGCTTGGTTCTTTGCAGTTTGAGAACTTGGGAATTGTTCTTAAAGGACAAATAACTCACCTGAAGAATTCCTTGTTTGCTCCACAGTTTGAAGTCTGTGCTTCTTCAGAATGGGAATCACTGATAATTCCTTATCTGAAATGAGAAAAAAAAATTATACAAAGTTACTTGTGAAAACAAAGATACAATATCATGTAGCATAAAAAGCTTCCAGCTTTCTCTGCTGCCCACATGTCAGGAATTGTGTGTCAGATAAAGAGGCAGACAGAGCTGGGGAAACCTTTGAATCTTGCCTCTGACATCTCTAAAGCTATTAGATCACTTAACTTTCTGAAGCCTCAGTTTCCTCATCTGTAAAATGGGGATGATTAATAACTGTACTTCACAAGTATTATGAGGCTCAAAAGATTATACAGAAGCCTTACTGCAGTTTTAAGCTATTAAGGCCTTCTGTATATAAAATGTTGGGTTTTTTTTAACCAATTTTCAACTCCTATATATTTGTTTGTTATTCTTAGTGAACAGAGACCAGAAGGCCACAGCAGGATCCATGGGAGGCAGCATGAATTGAGGGAGTGGAGAGTCAGAAAGAATGCCTCAGAAGGAGCAGATTCTCTGGGAAAACATGATCTGATGAGAAGAGCAGGACAGGAATGGGGCTGAAGCCTGAGCTCGCCATCTTTCTCCTGGGCATGTCACTAAAACCTCTGGGACTTCACCCTCCTTATTTGGAAAAGTGGAGGGCTGGATCAGCTGACCTCAGAGGTCACACCCAGCTCTAAATCTCTGATCCTTTAAAGATAAACAAAACCTTGTCTCTGCCTCTAACTCCCAGAAGTCTCTCTGGACCTAAAACAACTCATTGTATTTCTTTATCTACAAAACAGTGGGGTTGAACTAGATTTTTTTAAAAGTTCTTTTCTGCTCTAAATCCTATGAATGTTACCACATCCCACTATAATTCTTCTATAGTTTCTCTAAGATTCAAACCTTTTACCCCATTTCTGTGGCCATGACCCCCTCAGTATATCATCTCTCTATTACCAATCACCCAAATATCTTAACCTGATCTCCCTTTTCCCTATGGGGCAGCAAGGTGGTGCAGTGCATAAAGTGCCATTCTTGAAGTCAGGAAGACCCATCTTTGTGAGTTCAAATCTGACCTCAGATACTTCCTAGTTGTGTGACCCTGGGCGAGTCACTTCACTCTGTTTGCCTCAGTTTCCTCATCAGTAAAATGAGTTGGAGAAGGAAATGGTCAACCACTCCTGCATCTTTGTCAAGAAAATCCCAAACGGGATCATGAAGAGTCAGACACAAGGGAAGTGATTAAACAACAACTACCTCCTTTCCTCATTATACATTGCTACTAGAATGGATCTTCTTGTACTTTCAGTCAACAAACATTTATAATACATCAACTGTATGCCCGGCATATTGTGCTAAGTGCGATGGGGACAACAAGGCACACAAAGAAAGGCAAAACCAGTCTCTGTGCTCGAGTGAAGACAACATGTAAATAAATAGGTCTATACAAGAAGTAGAGGGAAGGGAAGAGGAAAAGGGAGGGATACGGGGTAAGTGAGAATGAGGAGTTGACATGGACAAGGTGAAGGAAGGAGAGACTATGGGCAGGGAAACTAAACCAGGAAGCTATTATTAGATGTAGTCTTTATTAGAAGCAATAAGGATCTGACCCGGTGGTTATAGTAGTGAGGTTGATTTTACAGTTGTTTTTCAGTTATATCTGTCTCTTTATGATCCCCTTTGGGGTTTTGTAGTAAAAATATTAGCGTGGTTGGCCATTTCTTTCTTCAGCTCATTTTACAAATGAGGAAACTGAGGCAAACCAAGTTAGATGCCTTGCCCAGGGTCACAAAGTTAGTAAATATCTGAGGCAGGATTTGAACTCATGAAGATATATATTCCTGACTCCAGGCCTGGCACTCTAACCACAGCACCACCTAGCTGCCAGTAGAATTGATAAAATGGAAATAAATTGGGTATGAAAGGTGAGAGTAAGAAATATCAAGGCTGATTCTGAAGTTGGATCTGGAAGTCTGGTGGCATTCTCAACACAAATGGGGAAATTTAGAGGAGGGGCAAGTCTAAGATGGAGAGATAATGACTGGTAGGATCATAGGATTTAGGCCTAGACAGGACCCTGGAACATGGAGTTCTAGAGTTGGAGAATCATTTAGCTCAGTTCCCCATTTTATAGACAAGGAAATTGAGGCCCAGGGAAGGGAAGCAACTTGTCTAAGGTCACATGGCTAGTAGTTAGCTATAATTCGAATTTCATGTTCCTGTGGTTGAACATTCAGATATTCCTTAGTCTTAATATTCCAGAATTTGTTGATGAAGTCCATACATTTTTATTTTGTGATTTTATGGAATTCATTTCTATCCATTTCAACTTTTGCCTTTTCTGATAGAAGAATCATAATCTTTTAGTCTTTTTTTTGGTACTTAGGTTGGTTTAAGGCAGCTAGAGAGCTCAGTGGATACAGCACTGGGATGAGTCAGGAAGACCTGAGTTCAAAACTGATCGCAGACACTCACTAGTTGTGTGACCCTGGGCAAGTCACTTAACCTCTGTTTGCCATTTACTACCCCAGTATCTTTGCTAAGAAAAGCCCTGACAGTATTGGTATGATTTGGTCCATGGGGTCATGAGGAGTCAGAGATGACTGAACAGCAAAGAACAGCACAGATAGGATAAGCTTTAATATGTAGGTAGAACCAAGGATTTTATGTTGTTTCCCAAGACTTCCTCTAGCAGTACCCCATATTTTCTTGGCCTCTCTGGCCCTAGTTACACACTGCCTTTAGCAGAGACAACAATAGCTCCCAGAATGACTTCGCTGTGCTCTACCCACATAACAGTTTAGAGACTGTACGTAGAATAGAGATTGCATTATTTCCCCTAAATGTTGAAACTCCTCTAGCATTTTTCCACTCACTCATGAAACTACTCAGTATTATCTGTAAACATGGCGAATACTGGGGACTTACTTGAGGATGACCCTGGGGCTATGTTTCTGGCCTCAGGGAGTTTCTATTCTCCTGGTCCAATTACCCAGAGTTTCATTTTCTATCATCTGATCTTTTATTTATCTGTGATATTTTTCCTTAACCCAAAGGTGACTGACTGTTTACAAAATAGGCTTTAATAGAAAATCCAGTGAAAAATTTTGGAAAGGCTTTATAAATTCAAATTACTTGTCTCTCCGCGTTCACATGCTTAATTAACCTCTTTTAAAATCTTTCACAGATTAGTCAGGCATGATTTTCCCTTACAGAAATGAGGTTGCCTTTTCACCATTAGGTTACTCTTCCTTAAGTGTTCTGTGATGTAAACTTTTATTATGGATTTCCCCAGATGATATGGACCTCCATCAAAGTCTGATGATGCCTGATCATGACGTGGGAATGATAAGAAGTGTTCAAAGGCTTTGCCAGGACAATGAGAGCACTGTTGATAGGGTCAGGCCTATCCTTTAGGAAGATCAGTTTGACCACTGAGTGGAGGATGGGCTGGAATGGGCAGAGACTTGAGGCAGGGAGACCCACAGGTTATTGCATCGGTCCAGGCTTGAAGTGATAAAGGGCTGCACCAGGGTGGGGGCTGTGTCAGAGGAGAGAAGGGAGTGCATATAAAGTATGATAGCGAGGTAGAAACAGGAGGACTTGGCCATTGATTGGCTATGGGTAGTGAAGGTGAGAGGCAGGACTAGAGGATGACCCCTGGGTTGACAGTCCAGGTAACTAAGAGGATGGTGGTACCCTGGACAGCATCAGAGAAGTTAGGAAAGGGTGGGGCAGTGGAGGTACTAATGACTTCAGTTTTAGATATATTGGGCTTAACATGTCTATAAGACATCCTGGTCAAAATGTCTCTAAGTTAGTTGAAGATGAGAGACTGGGGGAAAGAGGTGAAGGTTGGGTATCTGGATCTGGGAATCAACTGAACAGAGATGATAGTTGAATCTATGGGAGGTGGGGAGATCACCAAGTCAAATAGTATAGAGAAACAGAGCCTTGGGGGATGCCCATGGCTAACTGAGGAGTGGTCAGACAAATAGGAGAACCAGCAGAGAACAGTAATCAATGTAGGTCATCAGGCACTGAGGTAAAGTGACCTGTCCAGGGCCCTATGGTCAGGATATTTCAAAGGCAGTGCTGGAACTCGGGTCTTCTGATTTCAAGGTGAGTTATGTATTCACTGTGTCACTAGGGCAGCTAGGTGACTCAGTGTGTAGAGTGCTGAGCCTGGAGTCAGGAGGACCTGAGTTCAAATTTGGCTTCAGACACTTCCTAGTTGTGTGACCCTGGGCAAGTCCCTTAACCCTGTTTGCTTCAGTTTCCTCATCTGTAAAATGATCTGTAAAATGGCAAATCACTCCAGTATCTCTGCTAAGAAAACCCCCAAAGAGTTGGACATGACTAAAATGACTAAACAACAACCCAGCTACCTCTTTGGATGGACATGAATTACAGAGGTAATAAAGAATGGGGAAGGAGTGTCAAGCAGTGGGAACTCTCCTAATAGTTCGACTTAAAAAAATACTTTCAAAAGAATATCATTTGTGTTCCATTTACTGTGGTGATAAGCAGGAGGGGTCAGGGGTCAGAGGGCTGGTGGATACTACCAGCCATATATGACGTGCTCTCCTTACTCCCTGGTCCTGCTCCCCACTCACACCTGTGACACACTGCATGGTTACAAGGATGAAAAGTTGAAGGAAAATATTTATTAATTATAATCTACTAATATTGTTTAAACCTAACTTTATGTGGCTAGAAATTGTCTAACCCTGGTATTTTCCCCATAGTATTAGAAGCCTTGCTTGTCACCAGATGCTGCCCAATCTTTATGCCAGGTCAGGCACTTCAAGCTGAAATGATCTGGATCAGAGGTGGGGAACCTGTGACCTTGAGGCTACATGTGGCCCTCTAGGTCCTCAAGTGCAGCCCTTTGACTGAACCCAAACTTCATAGAACAGATCCCTAGAGGTCACATGTGGCTTAGAGGCCACAGGTTCCCCACCCCTGGATGTTTTGAGAGCAGTAATTTCCAAGCTGCAGTGTCTACCCTGGATGACTGCTGGAGCATTGGCTAGGTATGGCTAATACCAACTGGCTGCAAAATCTTCTAGGATCTTAGAGTCTTTGCTAGAGAGCTGGCAGGGAACTTAGAAGTCGTCTACCCAGATCCTTTCATTTTATCTATCAGAAACCGAGACATAGAGAGATTGAATGATTTTCTTAAAGTCATCCTAAAGTGTGAGATAGCATTTGAACATAGGTCTTCTTGATTCCAAGTCTAGAGCTCTATCGACTCTACCTAGTATCCAGCCCTGATCGCCAGCCTCCTATATGCCAATTGAGTTGGAATTTCCTAATTGTGTACCCAGATGCCAAACCCTCACCTCTCTGTCCTAAGTCAGGCACAGATTCTAGGGAGCCTGAGAGGGAGGGCGAGGAGATGCAGCCAGGCACTGGACTCACCTGAGATTCTAAAGACTGCTACCACTAGCAGCACTAGCACATTACCATTTCTTTCCAAGATTTTGAGGGAATGGAAGAATCTTTGGTAGGACTGGTTAATCACGAGAAGCTTACCAAACAATATTGCCAGATACAGCATCATCACATGCAATCTCATCAAATAATTAGCTCTAAACAGTAACAATCTCCCAGTCTTTGATTCTCAATCCCACGAATGCATCTTATAAATAACATCATATCTTTGTTCAAAACAGAATTAAAGAAAATAGCAGTTTGGTTGAGTTGGAATAAATCAGACTTGCTCAAAAGGATGTACTCCATGCCTCAAACCTTAAAATTTCAGGAAACTTTTTAATATCATTTTTTAACAGTAAAAACCGGTTTGGAAGTGTTTTCTTTCCTATGTTACAAGCTTTCTCTTTCTCTCTGAAAAAACAATATAGCACAATTCTACTAGCCATGGTTAGAAATTTTAAAAGAGAGAGATTTAATCAGACAATTCATTTGTCAGCCAAACATACATAAATATAATCTTAGGCAGTTCTTATCCTGTTCCCACTACATTTCAGCTCATCATCATTATCCCTCTTCCTCCCCAAAATAGAAAATGCTCAGAAATAAGAACCTGCCGTCTTTAGAGGAGTTGGAATCCACCGGTCTCCCTGTTACTCTTCTCTTTGGGTAACAGCAGTAGAGATAGAGAGGCACTTGCTTAAATAGCTGATTTCAGCTTGGCAGAGGTTGTCATTCATGGCTGAGATGTTGCGTGACTCCCGCAGGGAGACGACTACACAGTTGGCCATTTACAGAGCACAAGAGGGCAGTGTCTCAAAAGCTAACAGTAGCCCAGACCCCAGAGTCAATTGGCTTTCACTGAATTCACTAACTCCTTGAACACATTCCACTGAGAAGCCTTATGCAAATGTTAGCAACATTATATATAGCATCCCAGGGAGTAAAATACTCCAGCTAATTTTGCCAAGGTCTCCACCTAAGATTACCTCCCCCCCACCCCCACCATGAACCAGTTACTCATATGGGAACTCCAAATAATACCTGACATGGGAAAAGAGCTTTCCACTTTTTCAAAGTACTTTTATTTTCATGACCTCATTTTATCCTCATAATAATAGCTGGCTTGCCAATGAACCCCTCTGTGCCTCAGTTTCCTTATTGTAAAATAAAAGTTGTCATCCAGTGGTCCATTTAGGAGAAATTATTATTCTGATAAATATATATTCATTTTGAGAATTTGGATTTTTTGGGGAATAATATCTGCCATTCATAGGTCTCTGGATTGGGGTCTTCATTTCATAGATGAGGAAACTGAGGTGCAGAGAGGTTAGGTGAGCTCCTCAGAGTCACACAGCTAGCTCCTTTTTCCTCCCTGAGGTTTTTTACATCATATCATATTGCCTGTTTAAGGTGTATGTATGTGGTGGTGGTGGTGATGGGGTGTGGGAGGTGGAAATCTGCTTATTCAAGTAAATTCTAGAAAGTGGGGTCCTACTAACCATACAAAAGGAATATATGAGACTATTCCCCCATTTTCCTTGGGCTGGGAATGAAGAATATTCCTTTGTAGTCAGAAGATCTGAGTTCTAGTGCTGGCTCTGTGATTTATTAATTAGGCCAAGTCACTGAATCTTTCGGAGCCTAGATCTCCTTATCTCTAAAATGGGGATGACAACACTAACGACTTCACGGAGTTTCTGTGAGGAAAATACTCTGCATTTAAAAGTTCTATATACAGTTCTATATAAAAATTATGGCTCTTTAAAGTGTTGAAATAAATAATATTATAGCTCTCCCTATTCCCCTTCATCCCCTCCCTCCTTCCCTCTCTCTCTCTCTCTCTCTCTCTCTCTCTCTCTCTCTCTCTCTCTCTCTCTCTCCCTTCTCTATGTCTTTCTGTCTCTGCCTGTCTCTCTCAGCATTTTGTACTGCCTTTACCTGAATATCCGGTTGTAGCTGTCATTAGACTTACTTGTCATCATGTCTTGATTCCTCTACCAGCCTGAGAGATCCTGGAGGTCAGAGACCCTCTGCCTCCCCTTCCCCACAACCAAGTTACATTTTTTATTCCCTCATTTTCTAACAGAGTGTTTTGTGAGTAGTAGGTGCTTAAAACTTACTAGCTGTGTAACCCTGGGCAAGTCACTTAACTCGGTTTGCCTCAGTTTACTCATCTGAGTAAAATGAATGGAAGAAGGAAATGGAAAACTACTCCAGTATCTGCCAAGAGAACTCCAAATGGGGTCATGGAGAGTCAGATGCCACTGAAAAACTACTGAGCAAGGTGCTTAATAACAGTTCATTGATTTGTTTTGTTGAATGAGGAGATGAAGTACACTCAGGAGACAGGAAACAATTTATGATCAATGGTGAAGTCTGTGGGGCCGAAAGTACTAAAATTCCTGAGTCGGAAGTCAGAAGACCCGGGTTCTGGTTTCTGCTTTGTCACTGACAAGCTGTGTGATCTTGGGGAAGTCACTAGGCCTCTCTGGGTCTCAGTTTCCCCAGATGTAAAATGAGGAGGTTGGAGATTTTGTTGAGCTCTAAAAATCCCATCCTACCCTATCAATTTACGCTATTCTGTTTCCCAATGGCCCATATGCCTTCGGACTTTTCCACCACGTTCCTCACTTGTCCCTCCCTCTCCCCCTCCCCTTTACAACTTCCTTTTGTTTCATCTTCCCCCATCAGATTGTAGGCTAATTGAGAGTTCTGTTTTCTATGTTTGTATGGCACTTATATATGATGTCCTCTGTTTTATGGTACTCACCATAGAGCTGGGCCCCTAGTAGACATTTAATAAATGTTTATTGACTTTTCTGTTGTATTCTGTGTCTTACTGGATCAGCATAAAAGAAACATCTGTCCCCGTGATTCTTCTAGGGAGTCTCCTGGCTGCCCCCAAGCCCGGGTTACTGAGTTTTAAGGCCTATCTAGAATCTGAGGGAAGTGTGTTAAGTTAGCGATTATCAGCTCATCACACAAACTTAGCCCTTCTCTGCATAACTAGAAGATGACATTCTGAGTCAGAAGGTGGCAAATGGCCTCCAAGTTAACTCCTAACATCAGTGGTCATCGTTAACAGCAGTGATGATTTAAAGGCCACTTACATTTTCACTTATTAGTTTGCCTTTGAGGCTTACTGGGATTCTGGCAAAAACAGTCCAATAATGATGGGGCCAGTTTGTCCCTTCCTGTGAGCAGGCAAATCCCTGATTGGGATTAAATCCTTTGGGGAAAGAGTATTTTCATCTCTCTCAACACCCTCTCTGCTGCCAAGCATGGAGCAGGCAAGGCAGACAACCAGGATCACTTACATCTACTTCTATACAAAGGTTTAGACAACAACACCAGAGACTCAATAAGATGATATAGTCAACCTGATGCAGAAATGATGAGCAATAGAATCCAAGAGAGAGAGAGAGAGAGAGAGAGAGAGAGAGAGAGAGAGAGAGAGAGAGAGAGAGAGAGAGAGAGAGACAGAGAGAGACAGAGAGAGACAGAGAGAGACAGAGAGAGAGACAGAGACAGAGAACAAGAGATAAAGAAAGGGTAAGAGAAAGGGGGCAGGGGGACTGAAGGAGAGAGGAGGGATTAGGCGTATTGTCTTCTGGGAAAGAAACCAAGTGAGAATGAGCTGGTGAGGGAGTGAGGGAAAAGAAGGAAGGAGGGGGTGGGGAGGGAGGGAGGGAGAGAGAGATAGAGATAGAGAGATGGGAGGGAGGGAGAGGGGGAGAGAGAGAGAGAGAGAGAGAGAGAGAGAGAGAGGAGAGAGAGAGAGAGAGAGAGAGGAGAGAGAGAGAGAGGGAGAGGGAGAGGGAGAGGGAGAGGGAGAGGGAGAGGGAGAGACAGGGAGGGAGAGAGAGGGAGAGGGAGAGAGGAAAAAGCAGAAGGAGGAAGAGGAAAGAGAGAATGGGAATAACACATAAGCCAACATGCCACCATTGAATTCTTCATCAGACCCTGGCTGGGGTTGTCTTCTAGAAGAAAGGTCACTGGAGTTGAAAATCCAAACTGAAAAAGTGGTGAACTGTCTGCTGTGGAGGAAATAATGAAACCCCTTTTCAGGCACTTGAATAGATATTTCTGTGGCCTCTTTGAGCTCAGGCAACAGCCAGCCCTAGAGGAACCCAGGAGAATAAATGCCTTTAAAGCCAACTGGAGAGGTGGGAGGGGCTGGCTTCAGAACGAATGGATGTTTCTGTTGGCCCAGGGCTGCTCTGGGCTAGGGACACTTGTGGGTGGTACCTTAGGAACACACTTCCCAAATGTGTCTACAAACGCCAGATTTTGAGGGCATTTTTAATACATATCATCTCTTCCCAGGTGCTCTTTTTTAACCAGTGTCTGAGAGCTCTGACACAGGAGACACCTCCTCTGAATGGTTCCTTTAGCTTCTCAAGGTAGAGCGAGCCTTGTTTCACCCACATATCCCCCTCAAGAGACATGAGTGAGGTCCTACTGTTAGTTTGAAGCCTGGGAGTCAGGTCATGAATCTATCGATTGTGAACTGGTCTAATGCCATCATATTACAGGGGGGAAACTGAGGCACAGAGAGACGTAACTTGCCCAGAGTCACACAGTGAGGCACCAGCAGAGTTTGGAGTCAATTCCAGCTCTCCTAACTCCTAGCTGCTTTCCATCATGCCAAATTGACTGGAAAGAGTCACTCACAACTACCCCACACTAGACTGATTTTTAGAGGCCAGAACTTTAGGTCATATACCAACACATAGCTGTTCCTTCTAATTCTTTTTCTGGTTAGATGCCCTGCGCCCAGAATTTTGGGGGTCTTTGCTCCTCTGGCACATGGGTAGGGACTCAAGAAAGCATAAAGTGGTGAGGAAAGCACAGTAAGTTGGTTAAAATTTTTGTTGTTTTTATAGCATTGGCCCTGAAGTTAGGAGGACCTGAGTTCAAATATGGCCTCAGACACTTGATACTTACTAGCTGCATGACCCTGGGTAAGTCACTGAACCCCAATTGCCTCCCCCCCAAATTTCTGTAAAGGGTTACAACAGCAACAGTAATAATAAATAATCAGAGGATGATGATAGCTATGAATTACATTTCTGAACTGATTTAAGGTTTCCAGTGGTGCTTTCTTTATCAATATCTTGGGAGGTATGTAGCCCAAACAATATTACCTCCAATTTATAGATGAGGAAACTGACTCTCAAAGAGAAATGACTTTCCTAAGTTAGTCAGTACAAATATTCTTATTTTCATTTTCAGAGGGTTGGCTGGTGATAACACTTTTCTTCATATGTTTCTCTCTCTGATCTCTCCTCCCCCTGCCCCCAATCCATAGACATTCTAATGAAAATGAGAAAACTAAGAATTAAAGATGGAAACTGAATGGCCCAGGGTCATACAGCAAGTTAAAGGAAAAGTTAAAGACTAGAACTCAGGACCATAGAACACACCATAAGGGAAAAAGTAGAGGAAGTGACCCTACCTCTCTCAAAGCCAGCCCTAGAGGGGACCCTTTCAGGTTGCCTTGGGTGTTCATTTTGAATAAGTTCCACCTAGACATGAATGAATATGTGGGCATACATACATGTACAGTAGGATTTAGTCCAGGCTTCAGCACCTTCAGGGTACAATATCCTGGGATCTATTACACCATAGAATGTTAGAATTGAGAGACCACGGAGATGATCCAGGACAGACCCTTTCAATATCAGAGGAGGAAATGGAAGCCCACAGAGATACTTGCCTAAAGTTATCCTGGTCATAAGCAGCACAGGGTTAGGATTTAAACTCAGGTCTAACTCCAGAGACCGTGTTCCTTCCAGAATCCCCCCAGTGACTCCTGTATCAAAGATGAATATGGGTCATTTCTTTCCTCCTGATCATTGCTTAAGGCTTTAGGCCAAGTGAACAATTGTGACTCCTGTTTGATCTGCCCACTGAATTCCTTGTATCTGACGTCCTCCTCACCAGGGCCACCTCTGGGAGTTCTTGGCCTATTAGCAGGTCGGGGTGTTCCCTACTTTAGATTGTACTCCAGTGCCAATTAGGTCAATGACTTTTGCAAGCAGCTGGTTGTCTGAGAAGAATCCACCAATTTATTTGAATTAAGAGATTTGCGTTTTGTGCTCTGGCTAAAGGAAATGCAAATCTAGATTGCCAAGAAAGAAGCTAGGTAACATATATGGACTCATTCTTAGGAGAGAGGGCTAGCCCAAATGCCATATGCATACAGCAAATGGCTGTAAGTATAGAGGGAGACATCCAGAACATTGGGTGGAGTTTCTATAGAGAATTGGTTGGGAGGCCACTCATCAGAATTGCACCAGAGAAGATGGGATGATCCGTGGAGGGAGGATGCACACTGTAGTGTCTTAGCAATGGGAGTGACATATCCTCATCCTCAGAAAAAGAAGGAGGTGTTTTGCAGTGTCTGCTATGCACCTGGCAATGCTTCTTATCATTATTGTCTCATGTGATCCTCATAACAACCCTGAGAGATAGGTTCAATTATTATTCTCCATTTTACAGTTGAGGAAACTGAGGCAAACAGAGATGAAGTGACTGGCCTAGGGTCACATAAGCTAGGAAGTGTCAGAGGCTAGATTTGAACTCAGATCTTCCAGATCCCAGGCCTAGCACTCTGTGCCATCAGCTGCCTCAAAAGAGACTGAATACAATAAAAAAAGTTACATCATTTATTGTCAGGATGTTAGGCAGAGGGCCCAGACCTCTGATTTCATTAGAAAAGGAACTTTACGGTAAGGAAACTCCCTCAACCAATGGAGGTTGGCACCTTCTCTGTAATTTGCAGTTAATTAGAGTTGCCTAGAGCAGAGGTATGAAACATGAAGCCTGTTCCAGCATCCTTCCCCATCCCCACCCCTACCATATTAAAGCATCTTGGGGAAATATTTAACAAAATAAGTAAGAATAGGACAAAACACAGATAAGATTACCATTGAAAACCAAGTCAATATGCTGCCCTCAGGGGTCCTTAGCTATGGGTTAGTGACTGCTGTTTCTATTGGAGTTTGACATCGCTAGTGTAGACGCTGACAGGTTAAATCACTTATTCAAGGTTATGCAGCCAGAATGTATGAGAAGAAGATTTGAATTCAGATCTTGCTGACTTAAAGGCCAGCTCTTTATCATCTGTAGCAAACTGCCTTTTAGCTAAACCTAAGGGTCTATCTCCAAACATATAAAGTGTTGTTGTTTTAGTAGGGGAAGGGTGAATTCAGTCAAATAACTGCTTACTAAGTCAGTTCCTCCTTCCTGTCCCTCCGCCTTGTGTAGATACATTTTAATAGATTCACAAAACTTCTTCATAAATTATTAACTCACACTTAACTTTATAGCTTTCAAATTGCTTTATGTAGAAGATCTCTTGACAACCTTGTGAAATAGTCAATGTAGGCATGATTATCTCCATCTGAGGATTCACAGATAAGGAAACTGAGACTTGGGGAGATTTAGTCCCTTGTCAAGGCTGTCACAGTTATTGGGTGGCTAAGTAGCACAGTGGATAGAGCACCAGACCTGGAGTCAGGAAAACTCATCTTTGTGTGTTCAAATCTATCCTCAGACACTTACTAGCTGGGTGACCCTGAGAAAGTCACTTCACCCTATTTGCCTCAGGTTCCTCATCTGTAAAATAAGCTAGAGAAGAAAATGGCAAATCATTCCAGTATCTTTGCCACAAAAACCCTAAGTGGGGTCATGAAGAGTTAGACACAACTAAAACTACTGGACTACACGTAGCTATTGAGCTAGAGAGACAGGGCTCAAAGACAGGTCTCTTGATTCCAAGTTCAAGGCTCTTTTCATTGCCATTCTAACCCATCTGTCCAGGCTTCAAACTGGAGTTATGTCTCTGTCCATAACAACGGTTGCTACTTTCGTAGTACTTTGAGGCCTCCAAAGTCTCCTCCACGTGCTAGTTCATGGAAACCTCACAGCAACGTGGGGAGGTTGATTCTACAAGTCTTATGATGTCTCTTTTATAGATGAGAAAACTGAGACACATCTTGGTTAGCCACCAGGTGATGACTTCTTTGGCCAGGCCAACCCATTAAGGTTATGTGATTTGTATGAGGTGGATTTCCAAAACAGGTCCTCCTGATCCCAGATCTGGCATTCTGTCTTTAGCACCCCACTACCTCTACTTGAACTCACACTTGAATGTGACTCTCCTCTAGAACATAGCGGCTCATCTAGCCTTTGCTTGAAGACCCTCAGTGAGGGGGACCTCAATCTCCCGAGGCAGCCCATCCCCTCTTGGGTATTTCTAAGTGTTAGGAGATTTTATCTTCATAACACCTAAATTTGACTTTTTGCAACTTCCCCCAATCACTTCTTGCTTGCTGGGGGCAAGCAAAATCAATCTAATCCTTCTTCAACATAAAGACAACCCTTCAAGTAAGTTCTAAAGAAAGCTATCACATTTCTCTCCAAGACTTCTTTTCCTTCTCCATGCTAAGAATCTCTTGTTCTGTCATCTAAGGCAAAAAGTAAAGAGCCTTCTCCGTGTTGAATTCCATCTCTCTGGACTCCCTAGATAGGTTATGTCCTTCCTAAAGTGTGGTGTCCACAGATGAGCTTAATGCTGCAGATGGAATCTAACCATTGGTGAAGTTGGACTCTCAGCTTCTTAGTCCTGGACACCGTTCCTCTTTTAACGTGGTATAAGGTCACATTCGTTTTTTGGCTTCTGTGACCCAGTGTTGACTTGTGAAGGCTCCCTGCCCCATCTTGTAATTCTGAAGATAATTTTTGGAATCCAACTGTACATTTATTTTCATTTTTTCCCCTTAGATTCAATTCAATGTTTTAGCCTTGCAAGATGTTTTGGAAGCCTTACCCTGTAATCTGCATGCTAGATGCTCCCTCAGTTTAGTGTCTGTTTTCAATTCAATGAACATGCCATCTATGGCATATATAACAATATGTAAAATTATTATTTAAATCTATTATTTCACTGAATCATACTCATAGAAAAATCCTATTTCAGTATCTCCTTATGATATGAATGCATTCTCCTGCATTCTCCAAGACTACCTACAGTAGAGGAAGTAGACCTCAGCTCTGGTGGAGACTATAGAGCTGATGAAGGTCTTGTGTTTGCTGTCTCAGGACCAGCACAACTAGTTACAAGAAATAAGATGAGTAGATTGAACATTAGTTGATGTATCCATGGGTTATGGCATCTCATTAAGACAAATACAGCCTATGCTTTCCAAATACTTTAGGTGGTAAATATTGCCATGGTCTAAAGTTTCAAAGATGGTATTTGGGGTGTGTAAATCATAGAGTCAGGCTTCATTTTCCAACTGGTGTGCTGATCAAGATGATTTAAAAAAATTAAATTTTTTTGGAGGATAATTTTATTATAAAAACTACATTGAGGTAGTTTTAATACACGTGAAAACTAAAAATATTATAATAGTGTAGGGAATCATAAATTCTAATTATATATTCCTGGGACATTTTTTTAGAAAAAAATGTTATAAATAGAAATAGGTCGCAGTGGGCTCCCTAATATCTTTAGCTAATTTTGTTACCAAGGCCAGTCCTTAACTGCTGAAGAAGAGTTGGCGATGACACGAGTATCCAGCAATTATCCCCCCTTAACACTCATTATCATACATTTCAGGACTAAAGGACAAACATTCAAGAAAAATATTTGCTGATGGTGTTTTTAAAAAAGTCACATCAGTGAACAGCACATGTGGATTTCTCAGAAGCTATTGCATGTGATAGCAAGCCAGATTTTAACAACAGTATACTCCTTTGTGCTTGGGTTAAAGATGCCTTTTTCTTTTGGGGTCATTCATGCTGTAACATTGGAAAAGCACTTCTCTGCATCTCAGTTTCCCTCTTTGTTAAATGAGGGGGTTGGACAAGATGCTTTCTACAATCCCTCCTGGCTCTCTGATATGCTGTGATACTGCGAGGTCAGCTGGGAATTTAAAAACAAACAAACCAGAAAAGATTATCTTTCCTTTACAAAACTATGAGTTAACAGAAAATGGAAGGTAAAACCTCAGCGATTTGCCTAGTGCAACATGGAAAGTGTCTCACAGTCGCCTTCCTCATAGCAGCGGTCTGTTTAATTTTTGTTTTGAGGGAAATCCACATTTAATTAAAGAAAAACTGTTAAATATCCATGCTTATTTTGTTAGCATAATTGTTATAATTATATAAACTTCCAGAAAACATAAACATAATTTTATGTGAATAAAACAATTTAGATGTCTGTTGTTTCCTTAACATGGTAGGTTATAAAAACAAAACAAAACAAAACAAAAACGCTCACTGAGAAACAAAACAAAATAACCTCATTAATTTTAGATCTTTTTTCTCTCCAAAGTCAGTTATCGGTTTGTTAATAAGCCCCTACTATGTGCCAGACACTGTGTTAAGGGCTGGAGATACAAAGAAAGGTAAAAGCCTGTTCCTGCCCTTAAGATATCTACCTCAGCTGGCTTTGGTGAAGACAAAAGAAGTCGAATCATCAAAGTCACCCAAAGTGGCCACAAAATGATTCCAGGAAACGTCAAAATAAGTTTTTGACTCTTAAAAAAAGTTTACCTCTTAGAAACAAAACCTACCTTTCCCTATGAAGTCTACAAATTAGGACTGTAACAAACCAATAGCACTTGAGTGGATAGCATTGAGGTAAGCCTTCCATACTGTGTGATAGACAGAGATGGATTTAAGGTGAATCTGCTCTCATGTTGAGTAATTGAATCTTTCCATCTGAAGTGGTTCGGAGTCCCACCAAAGCAGAGAGACTAGACAAGCCTCATTAATAGTGACAGTAGCTACCCCTTTGCAGGGATTTAAGGTTTCGGAAACCTTTTCCCTATACTATTTAGTCTGACCCTCTTGACAAGGGAGGTATTCTGGTGCTATGGAAAGCCTGGCTGCTAGATTTAGGATGCGGGATCTTGGGTTGAAACCCTGTTCCTTGCTACCTGGATGGCTTTGGGCAAGTGACCTAACCTTTCTGGGTCTCAGTTTCTTTATCTTCAAAGCGAATGATGTTTCCTTATCATTCAAAGTGATGACAACATCAGCAAATATTTTTCTCGAATGTTTGACCTTTAGCTCTGAAACATAGCATAACACCCTCCACTATTGGGCATATATGGCCTCAGAGATCCCTTAAGATATTATTTCTATAGACTTATAACAACCTTATCAGGTGCTATGGTTTCATCACCCCCATTTATCATCCCCTAAGACTGAACATACTAATCTCTACATAAGGATATTGAGGCTGAAAGCTTGGTGATCTGTCCAGGGTTATACCTCTAGTATGAGAGTAGATGAGAACAATTTATTATAATGACTGAAGCAGGCCTCTGGAGCCTTAGAGCTCAGTCTGGCATCAGACATCAATGTTATCCACTGCACCCCAGGCCATCGCTAGGGGTCCTGACTTCTGTCTTGCCACTGGACTTCTACGACTCAGGAAGAGAGAATGCAGCTGAGTTTGTACAACTCTGTCTCACTTGAATTGAAATCGCCTATGATGTCATTGATCCTCTAAGAAAACTGACAAATAACCTCTGTAAGTAAGTATAGGAAGCATGATTTGAACCAAAGTCTTCTTAAAATCCAGTGCTCTAAGATGATCTGTAATGTGTCTTCTGGATTTAAATCCTGTAAACCTATTATCACAAGAGCATATTCTATTTGCCCTGGGAGTAACTTTAGTACTTTGCAAATTGTATAAATCCTTTCAGGACACTCATACATGGAAGTAGCAATTTCTACTAGCTCTAGTAATTTTTACTAGCTCTATAAATATCAGCTGTTATTATGGACACAAGGATGTTATCCCAATTTGAGGCTTTCTAAGGAAAGGTGCTTTATTTACATTCAGGATGTGGATTACTTCTGGGAGAATCTGATTCATTAATTAATATCTACTGAGCATTTCCTAGGCCCATAACACTGTCCTTATTTTAAAAAATAAAACCCATTAAGTAAATACAGGACTAATCAAACTCCTGCCTGTTCTAATGAATATTAATTGAAATGAATTTGTGTGAATAATAAAAATGGTAGATGAAAAATGATATATTTTGCCTTTGGAATGTTTTAGAAGATGGGAGGATCAGACAGGGTATCATTGGGGAGGTGGCCCGAACCTTGAAGAAAAAAATAGTTTCAGCAATCATGATGGTAGGCATCAATGCTTCCAAACCTTGATAGATTCAAGTGTGGCTTCATTCCTTACCCAGATCACTGGGGGGGAATATTATAGTTTTAAGGTCTGATGTTAGTCTCGATGGTGGAATAAGTATAAATAAAAGGTGAGGGATTGTGTCAACTAGGATGTCATATTCATCAATCAATTACATGATTAAGAAAATAGAAAAAACAAAACAAAACAATTTCCCAGACAATCTGCCCCATCATCAGGAGACAATTGCATTATTACTATATTTGCCGAACTCTGAGAGGATTTCTAAGAAATATATTAAAGGAGTCTTTAATTTTAACTTTAATTTCAAGAAGTATATTAAAGGAGTATAAAAAAAAAAAAGCCCGACTCCTATTTCTATGGAGGGAGACCACCGAATTACAAGAATTTCCACTGAGGCTGATGGGGTTGATCATGCTTTTAGGCCTTCAAACAAGTTTATGAAAGCCCCTTGATGATGATGTGTCAGCCGTGACAATCACCACAACTGTAACAATGAAAAATTTCAGTAGAGATAATATTTTGCATAGCATCCATTTCCATTCGAGTTTCTAACCGAGAGTGTCTGGGAGCTGAATAATTCCACCTCAGAGAGCCCTAAGACTGAACATGCTAATCTCGGTCCCTCCTGCTGTCCCTGAGCTGTGACCTGGTCCAGTTCTGCTCATTTTTCCCCAGGTTCTGACTCCTCCCTCACCACCCCAAAGGCCAAGGAGGTACTTGTTATCTTTTCCTCCTACTGCCACTGTCTACTCCTACTAGCCTCTCAGTTAGTGCCTACAACTGCTCCCCAAAGTTACAGCGTTCCTTGCACACACAAGAGGAGAAGGAGGGACTAAGCTTTTATATAGTGCCGATTATGTGCCAGGAACTATGCTAAGCACTTGACAAATGTTATCTCATTTGATCCTTATATCAACTCTGGAAGGTAGGTGCTATTAAAACCCCCATTTTACAGCTGAAGAAACTAAGGCAGAGGTTAAGTGACCTGTCCAGGATCACATAGCTAGTGGTAGGATTTGAACTCAGGTCTTCCTGACTCTATGTCCAGCCAGTGTTCTGTCTACTGTGCTACCAGCTTATTGAGTGGAATGAAGATGGATTGATGGCTGGTAGGAGAATTCAATGGGAAAGTAGAAGAGGCAAAGGAAAGAGGGAGGAGAAAGCAGAGAGATTGGTGAGTAGTACAGTACAGGGCATTAGGCTTGGAGTTAGATCTGGGCATGTCTTGGCTGTCACAGCTTCTGTATGACTGTGATCTAGTTTCAACCTCTCAGAGCCTCAGTTTTCTCATTTGTAAAAAAGGAGATCAGAAATATTTGCACTGCTTCATAGAGCTGCACTTTAGATACTCTGGAATTCATTCCAACAAAGATGTTATATAAAAGGAATAGGGGGGCCCTTAGGCATCATCTCATTTTGTGGCCTACCACCATTTTGCAGGTGAGGAAAGTGAAACCCTGCAATATGAAGTGATTTGCTCAGGGTCAGACAGTGAATTAGCAGCCAAGCCCATGTTCCAAACTAGGTCTTCTGACTCCAATGTTTTTGCCTCAACATGAAGACTACCTCTGGTCCAAGACTTTGTAAACATGTGCCCTGTCTGACGCACCACAGTTGTAAACTTCACGAGACAAACGGCAGTAAATCCTAGGTTGTGTTTATGTTTTATATGAGGGGAGCCATTTGCAAAGATGAAACCCTTTGACTTCAGGATGCACCAATCATTTCCTTTAATGGGCTTTAGCTGCACCACTGAGAGACCTGTGAGCAGGAGGTAAGTGGGTAAAGCCAGTGGAGCTTAGCCCATTTTTTGCTGAGGTCACATTTACAACCCACAGACAGCAAATTATAATTCTCTCCAGTTGACAAGTAGGACCAGTTTTTCAATCAGTAGTCACTGAATTGTTGTGATCTGATAAATCGGCCAAGTCCCAGACTAAGAATAAGAGGCAGGTTAATTTATTCTAACTCAGGGGTGGAGAATCTGCAGCCTCGAGACCACATGTGATCCTCTAGGTCTTCAAGTATTGTCCTTCACATGTGACCCTCTAGGCCCTCAAGTGTGACCCTTCACATGTGGCTTTCTAGGTCCTCAAGTACTGTCCTTCACATGTGACCCTCTAGGTCCTGAAGTCCTCTGCCTGAATCCAAACTTCACAGAACAAATTTGTGGCCTTGAGTCTGCAGGTTCCCCACCCCCGTCTAACTGGTCAAAGTTTGAATATTATATATTACATTATATTGTATCATATCATGCTATGTTATGCTATATCATACCACCATATTGTATCATATCATATCATATGTTATGTTATATCATGTCATATCATATATCATATATCATCATGTCACATCAACTTATATTAACTGGTCGAAGACAATGGTAGTGAGAGAGCAAGGAAGTACTCCAATACAATGGAATGGGAGCTGTTCTGAAAGTATTCCATTTTCTAAGGGCAATGATTTCCCAGGAACAGTTGATATAAGCACCTGACATATAGGGGAAGCTATAGGCAAAAATGTGGCCCATTTACTACTTTGTAGATAAGTCTTAGAGAGTCATCAGAGGAAATGAATGCCTTCCCCACTGTCACATAACGAACAAGGGTTGGATGTGGGATTTGATGTTTGGGAGCTAACATTTAGGAAGCTAGCTCTGACCTAGCATTCTTCACTTACTTTATGCCGCCTTTCCCGGGGTATAATAGGCATGTATAATTGAATTAAATTCAACCAATGTTTTTTTTTAACACTAGAAGGATCAAGCACATCAAGGGACCAACATTTTATTATGGTTTTACTTGGAAATAAAAATTTTAATCTCATCCCTGTTTTCTTTGTCTTATGGATAAAAAAATTGTATCATGGCAATCGTAGCTCAGTGCTCAGAAGCATTTTAAATTGTAAGAGGGAAAGATGTTGAAGGAGAGGCATCATGGGGTAGTGGATGGAGGCCTCATCTTGCTGTGAAGAAGACCTGGGTGTAGGCTGCCTCTAGCACAGACTAACTGTGTGGGAAAGTTACTTACCCTCTCAGTGACCCCTAAACAACTTTCAGAGCTATGAATTATGGTCAGATTTGCTTCAGTTATAAGGGACTTTCAAACCAGGGAGATCTCTACACCAGTAAAATCAGCTACCCAGGCAAAAACCTCAAATACAGAAAAAGAAGTCACCCTTGCTAAGCGCTACCACTATAAAGATGGATAAACTACCACTGACAAACCACACGGTTTTTGCTCTCAAGTAATATACACTCTATTGGAGGAAAATGAAGTATGAGTCATGGTAAAGTATGAAGGAAGGGAAGGAGAGACCCAGACAAGGTGTGGGGGAAAGAGGGTCAGGGAGGGATTCCCTGGATCAGGGGCTGGCCTCTAAGTTGAACCGTGAAGGAAGAAGAGAGAGGGATTCTGAGAGGGGCGTTCATACTCGGACCATGTGAATGCATGGTGGCACCAGATACCATGCCAACTTCCAGGACCTCAATAGTAGGCCAGTTTGATTAGAGCCGAATTGTGAAGAGTTAATACATATACAATATGATATGTGTCAAGGACCTGTGATTTCATCGGTGTGAGAATTCCTTTCACCCAAAGTAGATCAAGACTTGTTTATAATTTATAGTCTAATGGATCACAGAGATGAAATGACTTGCCCATGTCTAACCAGGATCATAGAGTTAGTGTCAGGCAGGATTTGAACCCAGGTCTCCCAGCACTCTATCCACTATCCTATTCTAAATGGTATGAAACTGAAAGGTAGGTTATGGAAGGATTTACATTTCCAAACTAAGGAGTTTGGATTTTTATCTGATAGGAAATAGAAAGTCATTGGAGATCTTGGAGTAAGGGAGTGACCTGTTCTCTGAAAAGCAATATTAATCCCACCGATTGGATGCTTGCAATGTTCCAAATCTGATATTTGCTTTATTTCTAAGTGGTTCATGCTGGGTATTACAGAAACCTTGTCTTTTCATGGAACTTTTCGTTCAAGTAAAGACAGACTGTGGGCTTACTTTCACACATCTTGGGAAAATACTTTTCTTCTGACAGCTTGATATATGTATGGGTGGGTGCCAAATTTGTAGAAAATCTGTTTTTATTAACTATTTGCCTTGCACAGTGAAATAATGTGGTTTTTTTTTAAAGTTTATCCATGATTCTTAAAATCTTACCGTCAGAGCTATGAAATTGTTCTAGGAGACCCCTCTAGTTCCCAACTGATAAAAAAGAAACTCTAAGTAAATAAGAATAGTTTTAGAACAATTACTTGTTCAGTTGTTTTCAGTCATAGCCAACTCTTTGTGACCCCATTTGGAATTTTTTTGGCAAAGATACTGGAGTGGTTTGCCATTTACTTCTCCAAAAAACAATTATCGGAACATAAAACCTCTCAGACAAGTTCAGGTCCATCCATCCCGATGGGCACCTCTTATTACACCAAACAGAGATATCTTGTGGGAGGAGAGAATCTCAGAGGAAGAGGAAAAAGTTTCAACTCCTTGCTCTAATATGTGCTGCATAGCATCCTGGTTATGTCATTTTTCATCTTTTGGATCTCCTCAAATGTTTGTAGAAAGAACTCTTTTATCTGGATCAGGACTTTATATCTACCATATTCTACCTTCCATCATACTTTTCTGTGAAAATCCAATGTTCTATCAACTGTACAACCTAGTGGTGTCTGGGTTCAAATCCAGCCTCAGGTGCTTACTCTCTCTGTGACCCTGGACAAATGGCTTGGCCTCTCTAAGCCTTACTTTGCCCATCCATAAAAGGAGCACAGTAGTAGTACTGCCTCACAGAGTTGTGAGGATCACATGAGGCTATATGTAAAGTGTTCTTCAAACTGTAAAGCATAAGACAAAGATTAATTATTATAGCCATTATGAGAATTAATATTCTTTTAGGATCATCCTACTTTCTTCATATCAATTAATTTTCAGAAGACCCTAATTAGTTTAATGATGGTGATTTTTCCAACCATCTTTCCATCTACTCATCCAACTGTTATCCAGACATCAATTCAATTGAGTACAATAAACATTTGTTAAATGTGTTTTGTAGATATGTATATATTTATTTGTGCACATATGTGCATACACATACACACATGTACACACATATATACAATATATAAATATACATATGTATATATGTGTATATGTACATAAACATATAACATATGTTTGTTATACTGAATTGAATCAAAGGCTGCATAACATATGGATGAATGGATGGAAGGATGACTGAAAAAATCACCTTCATTAAACTAGTCAGTGATTAGTTTAATTCATTAGAAAATGACGTGATATATATGTATGTAGATACACACACACATTCACACATAGCTCCCTGACCTCAGGTAGCCTATATTCTACAGAGAGGATACAAATCCAAGATACCAACAGATCTGTGATTTTGTTGATGTGAATGTTTCTTCCAACGAAGGGTAGCTGGGTGTCTCAGTGGATACAGGATGTGACTTGGAGTCAGGAAGACCTGAGTTTGAATCCAGCCTCAGACACTTGCTAGCACTCCTAACTGGGTAAGATGGAATTGCGAAGGCTTTATAGAGAAGGAGCTGACTGGGAGCCTGGAAGGTAGATAAAGACCGGGAGAAGAGGAGATGAACGAGACTATCTCTTCTTCAGGTTTTCTAACAGCCAGAGTTGAAAGGGTTATAAAAAGCAAAGGCAAAGTTTATCTGGGTCATTTGCGGGGAGCACCCATTAAGCTGTGATTATCTGCAAGGATCAGAAAAACAAGTCAAGTCAACGTTGAAAGATTCCTTCTGTTGCTCCCTCTGGTGAATGACGAGAGTTACAAGGGCAGGAAAGAAGCAAGGTCCAAAAGGCTTGTTCTGGTTTGATGAAACACAAAGCCTTCTCCCCTACTATGTTGTATCCAGATCTTCCTTAGATAAAATGAGAATCCAGAGGAAGAGAGGCAGGACTGTATTAAATGAGGTTTAATAGTGACAGCTGGCCAGCTGCCTCATAAAAGAAGTGAAGGTCAGGAAGGACCCTGTGTTCATTCTCCATGCTTAATACAGAACCATGTCTGCTTTCCAGAAGGTCATTCATGTTGAATATAATTTGTAGAGTAAGTTTTGGAGCCCATGGTTGTATCCACGGTTGTATGTGGGGGAGTCTGTGCCACTAATGGGGCAGGAAACATTCTCTTGATTTCAATTTAGCCCTGTGACAGAAGGTTGATTATACACATAATTCTTTACAGGATTTAAAGTCTCAAAAAGAGCTCAGAGTTCAATCCCTTTGTTTCAAAAGAGGAAGAACATGAGAATATGACTTACCCAAGGTCACACAGATAGTAAGTAGCAGGGGTAGAATTTGAACTCAAGCTCTAGGATTCTCTTTCTACTACACCAAATATTTCCTTTCTTCTAAGGATCTCAAAACTCATGTTATCATTGAACATATTAGTCCTTCCAAATGCTCTGTAAAAGATTGCTAGATGATATATTATCCTTCAAAAACTAGAGTGAGGATAGACGAGGTGGTGGCAATAATAATAGCTATCATATAGAAAGCACCCACTATGTGCCGGATACCTTATTGCTAAGCTACAGTGTAGCCCTAGGAAATCATGCAGCATTTCGATGATTTGTCCATAAAATTAGGACCACTAAGTGAACAACCTCATACCTACCTTCAATTGGGCATGGACCTAGGTCTCCAAAAGGGGCATCAAATTGTACCTTTTCCAGGAATTATTTTCCAACAAAGCTACTTGGAAGGTCATACATACAGGCAGTTTCAGAACAGATCGGAAGACGGAGCCAGATGACCTACACTGGAATTCTGGTCCTTATTCTCTATATGATCAAGGACAAGTCACTCCCAGAGCCTCAGTTTCCTCATTTATAGAATGGGGCTAATTATATCCCCATCTGTCTCAGAAGGTTGTACTCAGAGGATAGCATGCTATAAACCTTAGAGTACCATGTCATTATGTTGAGTCATTCCTTCATTTCTTTTAGCATCAGTCAGACTGGATAGGTGATCTTGAAGGTCCCTTTCAGCTCTGAATCTCATAGGTCAACAAGTATTAAATTGTTCTGTTTTGGTATGCCAAGAAGGCAAGTAACGTTTCCTTCCTGTACTGGTGATGGAATGAGCTTTAGGGCTAGGGAGATTTTTTTGAGAAAAAGGTTTGGGATAAAAAGGTGTGTTACAAAAGGAAAGCCTATATCCTCCTCATCATTAGTACTCTACCTTTGAGGAAGAACATCTCAGAATAAATCAATGACTTTCACAATCAGTCAGGACAGAAGTAATGATCAATGCCAGTGATTACCAGTGATGGGCTAAGTGGGTTTCACTTCCACAGCTGAAGAAATGGACAGGCTAAGCTGAATTGTCCAACTCTATTTCTGCTTTTATCATAGGGCATCTTGCCCTGGCCAAGTAGATGTCTTCAGAGTTGCCTTAAGGGAAAGCAGATGTGACCCCACCTAGTTTAGGTGTTTCACAAACTCCTTAGGAAGTCAGAATCACAGACCAACCTGTGACCCTCTGCCCATCCCAACAAGCAAATATCTTGTCTCTGTTTAAAGGCTCCAGTGAGGGGGAACCCACTCTATTTCCTGGGTCAGCCCCTTCTGCTCGAGCACAACTCAAAATTATTAGGAAACCCTGCATTCAGACTAAATCTGCCTCGCTGCAACTCCCTCCCACCACTCTAGTTCTGCCTTCTGAGTCAAGCAGACCGAGTCTAATCTCTTTTCTATATTATAGCCTTTCAAACACTTGAGGACAGCTCTCATGTTCCCCAGCCAGCCTCTTCTCTAGGTGAAGGATTGGTTCCTGTATGACACCATTTTCAGTTCCCTCACGATCCTGGCTGCCCTCTACCATTCCTTCAAAATATGGCCCATGAGCACAATAGCCTTGATATGGCAGATTACAGTGGGATCTTCACTTCCTTCATTTTGCATAATTTACCCTCTTCATATAGCCTTGTCAGCTATGAAGCGTTCTTAGACATCCTGGGCAAGTCACTAAATGGCTCTCGGTCTCAGTTTCCTTCTTTGTAAAATGGGGATAATAGGGTTGATATGAGGATTAAATGAATTAGCATATAGACAATGCTTTGCAAACTTTAAAGAGATATAGAAAGGCTGGTTATTGTGATTTATTTTTATTAGCCAGGAATGAATACATTAAAAAAATCCTTTCAGTCTTTTGAATGAGGACGTGAGAAAATACCAGTTTCCTTCCTTAAATATCTTTTAGATTCTTTTATTCAATTAAAATTACTATCATTAAAAGGGAACATTAATTATTGCTCTTAAAATAGAGCACCCATGTTCCCAAATTTTGGGGGAGGGAATAAAAAAACATGCTTTCATGGGTGAAAAAAAATGTTGACATCTGAAAATGCCATTCCATTAGCCACAGAAAATTTTCACCAACTTTAGTGGTGAGGATATAAATGAATGATGTTTTCGGGGGAAGGAGAAGTTATGCTTGTGGTTGCTTATCTGTGGCTCCATGTAAGGTCAATGAAGTCTTTGACATCAACAGGATCAGAAAGTAAACAGCTAAAGAGTAGCAGTTACCAATCTCTAATTATGTTTCTTTTTATAAAAAAAAATTGCTAAGGGAGGAATTTTCCCCACCGCTCTTAAATCCTTCATAATGAAAGGTATGCATTTTATTCGATCTCTATTTGAATTCTTTAGTGATCTTTTACCCACAAACCTTTACCAACGCCTTAAGGATCTGGTTGGGGAAGTGGCCCTGTGTTCTCTAAGGCTATGGCACTGGGGTACAAACTCTGACAGGCCTTGTCAAGATGAGAAGGGCCTAGGGGCCTAATGGTACATTTGTAATATGGGGATCTGTATAGCTAAGGTCAGGGAGGTTTGTCACCAACTTGGCCAAAGGGTGAGCAATCATTTGACTATAGCAAAGAGGGAAAGACACATGCTGGCTGTAAGTGGGTTGCAGTATATTCGCTACTTTTGACTTAAAATCAAGAAGTGCTAGAAGAGATATCATGAAGAAAAGAGGTGAGCCAGACAGAATGGATGTCCTGAGGGATAGGGAAGAACGAACCCTAGCATAAGTTGTGTGGGAGAGAATGGGGGGGGAAGGTGCTTTGGAATTCTGAGTTATAGGTTCAAAACCAGAGTTCTTAGAGGCAGCTAGGTGGCACGGTGGATAGAGGGCTTGGAGTCAGGAAGACCTGAGGTCAAAGCTGTTCTCAGATTTTTACTATTTGTGTGAATGGGCAAGTCACTTAGCCTAGGCAAGAGACTTAAAGTCTCCTTGCCTTAGTTTCCTCAAGTAGGGTTAATAATAGCACCTGCCTCCCAGGGTTACTATGAGGATCACATGATGTAATATTTGTAGAATGCTTTGCACCTAGAACTGTTAGCTATTATTATTATCATTAGTATTGTGATAAATGTTAGCTATTATTATTCTGCCATGTTTGGAATGTTTTCCTTTTTCACTCCCACCTCTTAGATTCCATTTCTTTCTTCAAAGCATAAATCATAGGCTACTTTCTGTTATACAGTTGGCATTTAATAAATGCATGTTTCCTTGCTTTCTTCTGTAGACATCCATTTAACTTAGATGAAATGGAAGGGAAACTTTCAAACCAGCCCTCCCCCACATCCAGTCCTAGCTCAGAGACAAACAGAAAAACTCAGCGGGTATTTTCTTTCCAACCTCAGACACTTACTTGTGTGTCACCCTGGATAAGTCACTTAACCTCCCAGCCTCAGTTTCCTCATCTGTAAAATAGAAATAATACCTAAACTACCTGCCACATAGGGTTAGTTGTGAGAATCAAAGGAGATAATGTTTGCAATATGCTTTGTAAAAATAAGTGTCGGTCAATGCTGTGATGACTATGCTGATGATGGTGATATCCATGAGTGAGGGAAAGCGTGGAGAGCCTGCTTGGTAGCCATGAAAGAGTAAATGAATCTGAGGCTCCTCCAGCAGGTTAGGGCTGCTCTTCCTCCTCTGCCGAGGAATGATGGGAAGATGTGGACAAGATTCCACCATATGAGGAAGACTAGGAGAGCTGTGATCTGGGGCAGTGGAAGAGAACATTGCATGAATCATTCCCAAAGTAGGGTTTTATTTTGTTTTGTTTGTTTGGCTAAGGAAGCCTTGAGGAGTTATTTTCACTGGGAGAGGGACTGCCCAAAAAGATGACAATTCAAACTTCTATGATATTTAAATAAGTGATCTTCATTCCCTGCCCCTCCCTTCTCCCAGCCCTGCAGAATGCCACCAAACATAACAATCCCCACTAATCCATTAAAGAAAATGAAAGGTCATCAGTGTGAACAGCCTACAGAAGCAGTCATAATGTCCTTCCCTTGAACTCCTGATTATCCACATACTTAATCCAACTATTTTTCTGGTCCTAAATAAATACATAAAAATCTCTCCCCCCAAATTTAGATAAATGCATAGAAATAAATATATAAAACATATAAAAAAGGATGTAGTGTTGAGCTGAGCCTTATAAAGGAGTTAGCAATTCCAAAAAGTGCAATTGAGAAGGAGAAAATGTTCCTAGAAGAGGGGACCATCTGTGGAAAGGCACAAGGGCAAGAGATGGAAGAGAAAAGGAGATCATAAAGTAAGCCATTTTGGGTGGAATAATGTGTCAGGAAGGGTAATATGAAATCAGACTTGAAAAAGAGAGATTGGGATCAGACAGTGATGGGCTTGAAACATCAAAGGGAAGCCTCTGGTCTGGAGTTTAAGTCTCATCTCTAACTTGCTAGTTTAGTGGTCCTTAGCAAGCCATTTACCTCAGCTTTCTCATCTATAAACCTGGCATAACCAGTCTTGGGGAAAGCCCTCTGTCCTCTGTAAACCTTCACATGCTACATAAATGTGAGTCATTATCATTGAACTCTTCATCTTTGTTTTTTTGCTCTTAGGAAGAGCTTGATTCCAGACAGCCTTAGGGTTTGTATGCTTGCCAGAATCAAGGTAAGAATGTCCCATCCATGTGGGTAACTCCAGATGTGGAAACTCCCTTCGATGTTGTCAATTGGAAGCTCATCTCTAAGTGACTTGCTGTATTAGCAAGCACCCTAGTACAACCAGGATGCCCTACTAGCACAGGTTCTTTGATCTGCTTTATAAAGAAAAGGTAATTTCAAAGGGGTTAACAATCCTTCTTTAATTAAACATATGTAAGTCATTCACTAGTTCAGGGGAAAGGTTAACACCCTGAACATGGAGAAAATACAAAGAAAATACAAGCAGAGAAATTAGCACAAAGATCAACAGACAGGGCTCCAAGTGTCTAACCAGGTAATGTGACCACCTACATACACTACAGGATGGGGGAACACCAACATCTGAGTACTGGGTGGGGGGAGTTCTTAACAAACAGTTCCCCAGAGTCCCATCCAGGGAATCAAAGGTCCTTCTCATGAGCAAAACCCCCAAAGCAAAACACCAGCCTCCCAGTGTATACAGTTTTCAACCAATAGGTTCAGAGCCAGAAGGCATCACAACCCACAAAAGTCAGCACAACTGTGAACCGGAGTTCAGATGTTCACAATTTAGCCTGAGCCTGGGGAACAACTCCAAACCGAACCCCCCTCCCAAAAAATTCCACTTTGCTTATGTTTAGCCTTGCTCATGATCACACAGTTATCTATATCAGAGACAGTCCTCGAAACTAGATCTTCCTGTTTCCAGTGGTACATAGTGCATGCTTAATAAATGCTTATTCACAATTCTTCCCTTTCATGTCACTTCCCCAAAATTCAGATAAATATGGAGATAATTATAACAACACAGTATGGAGTTTTTCATGGAATCCTTTCCTCCTCACCTCATTTTTTCCCCTTTACAATGAGTATCTCCTTATGACTTTATTGATCTCTTAACATTTTGGGAGACAGTTACGGATTGGCATGATGGGTATTAGGCCTTTCTATTACATCATGGGAAATTGATAACCTTGTTACTGCTTAAATCAAATATAATTAGGCATTTAATTGAATTTGGTACTTCTAAATAATGTTTATCTCATCGCAGAAGCTAGTTTGGTTCAAAGCTTAATCAGTGTATTAGCAGAATGTCAGATAATAGTTGCAGTAGTGGAGTTGGGCACAAAATGGAAGCTTGTGAACCCTGGTCAAACTGTGGATGAATTTACTGAGTCTCTTACTTTAGGCTTGAGCATGTGGTCAATGAAGACTTGTGAAGGACAGGTGGTATCCAAAGACTTTCTAAAGGATGTGGATAACTGGAAAAGGAGGAGGGCTGGTCACAAAGAAACCATGAAGGATGAGAACTAAACAATTCCAGTATCATACTGAAATCCCTCAAACATTAAAAGGCCCAGAGGAAGGTCTTCATTTCATTGGCTAGATCCTCTCTGGAGGAGTTATGGAGAGTCAGGAGCAAGAAAGGCATAGGATGAGAAGGCTTACATAGTTGGGTTCATTAACAGAAGTGCTACCAACATTGGTCAAGCTGCTAGGTGGTGCAGCTGATAGAGCACTGAGCCTGGAATAAGGAAGACCTGAGTTCAAGTCTTGCCTCTTACTTACTAACCATGGGACCCTGGCCCAGTTTAGTCTATGCCTGCTTCAGATTTCTCATCTGTAAAATGGCTATAAAAATAGCCCCTACCTCCCAGGGTTTTTGTAAGTTAAAAATGAGATAAACCTTGTAAAGTGCTTTGCAAACCTTCAAATTCTTAAATGCTAGATATTATTATTAACTATATCACATATGGAGATCACACACAGATTTATGGAAGTATTTGGCTCATTGTGAAGAACACTACAGTATATAATTGTACTGAGTAGAGTATATTACATATGATAGTATCCACATTAACTTTACTAATGATATACTATACCTATCATAATATAATATATGACTTGTTACTTGGTAAGTAACCAAGTGCAATGGAAAGAACACTGAGCCCCAAGCCAGATAATCTGGAAAGGAACAGTTGGGAAGGAAAGGGAATAAGCTTTTAGATAGCACCCCCTACACACCAGGAACTGTCCTAGCTGAGGAGCTCCCTCCTCCAATGCAGACAGATTTAGATTTAATTTAAGGCAATTAAAGTTTCTGGATCAATCAAATTACATGATCAGACTTGGGCTTTAGGGCTAACCATTTGGGAACAATGGGGGTCATGGGTTGGAAAAAGGTTAGCCAGGAAGCTGGAAGCCAGTAGACTAATTAGGAAGCTCTTCTAGCATTCCATGTGAAAGGGGATGGGGGCCTGATCCAAGGTGATTGTGCCAGAAGGAAAAAGAAGGGACAGATGGGAGTGATTTTATAGAGGTCTAATTGAGAAAACTTTGTGCTTGATGTGACATGGGGGATGGGTGAGTGAGAGTGAAGAGCGAAGGATGATGGGGAGCCTGTGGACCTGAATGCATAGGGTGGAGCGTAGAAGAATTAATGCCCTTGATACAGAGAAGTTCGGACGAGGGATGGGTTGGGGGGTAAAGATGAATTCAGATTTGGTCAGACAGAGCTTGGGATACCTGCAGAACATCAAGGTATAGGTATCTCCTAACAGGCAGTTGCAGATTCAGGACTAGAGCTCAGGGGAGAGATGAGGGCTGGAGGCAGCTTGTGATAGTAGATAAGAGTTAGGAAGACCTGGGTTTGAATCCTACCTTAGACATTTACTGCTTGTGTGACCCTGGGCCTCAGCTCCCTCATCTATCAAATAAGGATAATAATAACCTCTATCTTGGGAGGGGTAAATAAGCTAATATATGCAAAGCACTTTGAAATTCTTCAGCCTTTATATAAATGCTAGCTTATTGCCACATGCAGATTTGGGAGCCATCTGCAGAGATGGCAGTTGAATCCATGGGAGAGGATGAGATCATCTAAGAGAGAAGAGCAGAGGGTCCAGAACACATCTATGTCCAAGGGTTCTTGGGTGAGATCCTACCAACGGACTTAGAGAGAAACCGTAGCAGAGGAATCTTAGGAAAACCCAGGGCAGAGGGTGCATTGAGAAGACAGTTGTTTAAGCTGAATGGTAGGGACAGAAGCCAGATCATCAGGGGCTGAGAAATGAGTATGAGGTGAGACATTGGAGGCCTCCAGAGAAGTTAACTTTTTCTAGGAGTTTGGTTAGTAAAAGAAGGAGAGATACAGGCTGATAGTCTGAGGGAAAGGGAGGGGTGAGTGAAAATTCTCTTTAAAGGATGGGGACTCTCTGCATGTTTGTAGGGCATATGTAAGGAGTCAATGAGAGAGAGAGACACAGACCCAGAGAAAGAGAGACAGAGAGAGAAAAAAGAGAAAAAGGGGAGAGAAAAGAAAAGGAGAGAGAGGGGGAAGGAAAAGGGAGGAGAGGGGACAGGGAGAGAGAAAGGCGGGGAGAGAGAGAGAGAGAGAGAGAGAGAGAGAGAGAGAGAGAGAGAGAGAGAGAGAGAGAGAGAGAGAGAGAGAGAGGAAGAGAGGAAGAGAGGAAGAGAGGATGAGGGAGAGGGAGAGAACGATGAAAGTGGCAAACTGTTGGAGAAGAGAGATGGGGAGGTAGCAAATGTAAAATGCTTTGTAAACGTGAAAGCATTATATTATATAAATGTCAGCTGTTATACCTTTTTTTTTTCTCTAGAGGCAAAAAATGTTAAGTGCTAAAATAGACATTTGGGACTGTCTTGAAAAATCCCCCTCTTTTTACTGAGAAGGACTGTGGAACTAAGAGGGGAAACAAGTTGTCCCAAGCTGCATGGCCACTGTCGTTAGTGGCGAATCTAAGAATGGAAGCCAGGACTCCTGACTCCGAGGCTATTAGCACCGCTCTAATTACAGTCTTGCTTGAAATGGCACAGACACATTTTGCACATTTACCCTCAAACAACATTTTACATGTGTAGAATCATTCAAGATCTTTAACTAACAAAAGAGATTTGACTTGCCTATGAAATAGAAAAAAGGGAATAAGAAAAAAAATCAGCGTAGGAAATCTCCAGCACTGGAAATGCTTTTTCAAAGAGCTTTTATCAGTTGTGGATAGTTTAGACTGGCTTGAAGACAAGCTGATCTCTCTGGGTCCCTTCCAGTGCTATGATTATATCCGTGCAGAGAAAACCTTGACTCCTGTAGCAACAACAAGCATAGAAATGTTACCACCAGAGGCCAAAATAATTCCTGTACCCATTCATTAGACTTTGCCTAATGTGCACCTGCCCCAGGCCGTTCCAGATGTTCTCCATTGTAAAAACATTGTCATAATTGAATGTTTTCATTGAGAGTTCCATGAACCACTCTGTGCTAGAGAAACCTATTTTTAATTTTATTAAAATTTGACCTCCCTGGTCTTAACTTGTGAACATGTGACTTCCTATTGTTTTCTCAACATACAAGGGTCCAGGGGAGTAAAAAAAATACTAACAATTAAAAAGCAGCAACCCAGAATCCATGTCATCAGGAAGTTTATTTTGTACTTGGAGAAACAGGTCGAACTTATTTAAAAAAACTCCAATGAGGGTAAATGAATGTAATATCCATCTTACATCAATCAAAATTGAAGGTGCATTACAGAGAGACAATACAAGGCAGCAGCAAAACTTCCTTAGCTCGAGTGGGAAGAGCCCCTGGGTTTGACTCTGGCTTCATCCTCGTTAGGAGGGTAACATTGGGGAAGTTACTTTACTTGTCTCAACCCCATCTGTGAAATGGGAAATAATTACTGTCCCATCTAGCTACCTGCAAGGGTGATTAATGTAAATGACTTTGTGGACCTTAACCCAGACGTAGTGTGGACCAGATCTTAGTGCAGCCTGTACTTAGGCTCTGAGTGGCTTTTGTGCTGCCTCTGATAGCTGGACTCTACCAGCCTTTTCCTCATCCCCTCATCTCCTGCAAGGGCAGGTCTAGGGATGTTCCTTATGTACCTGTTTGCAATCACTGAAGGTCCTGGGACCCTCCCCATGGCCTGCAGCCTCCTAGTCTGTCTTATCAGATCCAACTTTCATAGTGAATCTGTATTTTGAATTCTATGGTATACCTGTGGAAAGGGACTTGCTGGAGTCTCCTTCCTGCTTCACTTCACTGGCTATGTGGCTTTCCAATATATACCAATATACATATTCCATGTTCTCTGAGTCCACGTTATCACATGACTTGACATCAAGCCCCAGTTTTGGTCAGTACTTTTTGTTTACTATCTATGGGATCTTCCATCAGTCCTGGTAGGCAAAGGAGTCCGGGCAATGGCAGCATTGCCTAGCCTGCCTCCAGTCCAGCCCTCAGTCATTATCTAGGGAAGCAGCTCCCATGGAGAAAGGGCCAGCCATCCCTACCAATCTTCAGCCACCTGCCACCCACAGGGCAGACAAGCAGGTCAGCTGAAGCAGCAAGTCTCCCTGAGGGAGAGATAGGAGAGAGCATGTTCCAGATAAGTCAAGCCACCCAGATAAGTCAAGCCACTGCCACCACTACCTTGACCACCATTTTCTTTTAGATCCTGATGGAGAAAGCCCAGAATCCTGAATCCAAGAGCTTTGGAAATAGCAGGGCTTCCAGCCCAGAGCCCCCAACCCTCACCCTGAGAATTGACCCTTGGGGTGATAGAGCCTGGCAGCTGCTCCTGTAAGGGCTGGAGCCACAGGTCCTGAGGACCCAGAAGGGAAGGCTCTTGCCACCAAAGTCCTTGGCTCTTTCAAATGGTTTGAAATCAGCAACTGATAAGATGATTTCACTGGAAATGACATCAGAGACTCCAGGTAGTCTCCAGGTTGCCACTACAACATATTGTCATCTGCTTTGTACCTTAAGGACTTTTCCATCTGACTTGCAGCTGAAACCTATAGATTTTGTCTCCCCCAAGAGAATATAAGCTCCTTGAGGGTAGGGTCTGGCTTACTTTCTATTTGTGCTTTGCTCATAGTAAGCACTGAACAGATGCTTCATTCATTTTAACTCTCAGGTCCTCAGTTTCCCAATCTCTAAAATGAGAATGGTGAATTTGAGGAAGATTGCTCCTAGCTCTAAAATGTGACTTTTCCCTTCCTTCAATGACATCTCATTACTCACTGGCAATTGACAGGCATTATTTCAGTTGAGCCTTAAAAGCCCCCTCTGAGGTAGCTGCTTGTGGTATCAGTGTCTCTATTTTATAGATCAAGAAACTGACCTTCACAACAGACAAGCATATGGTCCCATAGCCAGTAAGCCTCAAAGGCAGAATTTATATCCAGTCTACCTGACTCCAGGTCTGGCACTCAACCCTTGACATTATGCTAACTCTCTATAAACCTAGTAATAGCAGTAGTAACCTATGGATATTAGTAATGGTAATCTAGGGATGATACAGTTGGGGATGGAGGGAAAGGGTAGTAGTGTAAACAGAGAAAACTGACTTTTACAGTTGTATTAGGAGAAGTCCTTAGAAATTAGCAATATGTGGTGATGCTTAGGCATTAATGCTATCTTTGGATTCCTACTGGTAGTCAGGAAAAGAGGGCCCTGGTGGGTGAGGAAGAAACCTTAATGAGAACCAAGTTCAAAGGATTAAGGGAAGATAAATCCTGCCAGATTTGCAATCTGGGCTTTATTTCATGTGCATTCTAATTATTGCTTGACAGTAAATACAACTTTGCACAATATATTAATATGTTCAAGTTAGCTCCCAGTTCTTTGAGAGAGAAACCCAGACAATGCAAAATATCTCCATCAGTTCTCAAAATGCATGACTACAGTATATTTATAGAACTGCAAAGAATGAACATCTGCAACATCTGCTCACCTTGCCTTACAGGAACAAAAGGAAATATTACTGTGCTTGGGTAAAAACCCCCTTGATTTTGCATCATAGATAATTTTAAAGAACATATTTAATTTTATGATTATTTAGAACAGCAAGAGTGAGAAAAACTCTCATCACTTTGATTCTTAACAGTTATATAGGAACTCATTAGAAAGTCCTGAAGTCCATGCATTTGATGTGTTCCATTATTAATAAAATCTACAAAAGGTACTAAATAAATCTTTAAACACTAGATTGATACAAAATATTGTTATGTTATTTCAAAATAAAATTTTCATCCTACTACCTCTTTTTTTTTGCTTTGTGGACAAAAGGATGAACTACATCAATGGACACATTTAGATCCTTTGAAATATTCTTAAATTGGGCCTGCTAGTGTTAATTTCTTAATATCCAATTCTTTCACAAGTCTGATAAATATTATTACCAGTAAAGTTTTAGTGTAAGGTGCCAACCAAACTTCAGTTTTGCCTTTAATTTTTTTAAAAGTAGATATCGGAAAAGGATTTGGAGAGCAAAGGAAAAATGGATTTTTGGCATTTTAAGAGGTGGTGAAATTAGAGTATGTGCTAGCTGCAATACTCCTTAGTTCCTGAGGAGGAAAAACTCAATGTATTCCTATCATCTTACTCACAGATGAATACTTTACTTTAGCTATGGAAGGAAGGGAGTGCAAACTAAGAGCCAAGATTAATCTTTTTTTCATATTAGATGAAATGAGGGAGGGCCTGGACACCTGAATAGGGATTATATAGGTAGAGCTGGGGTATATGTCTAGGAGGGGACAGCTAGGTGGCATAGTGGATGGAGCACCAGGCTTGGAGTCAGGAAGGTCTGAGTTCAAATGTGACCTCAGACACTTATTACCTGTGTGACCCTGAGCAAGTCATTTAACTGGTTTGCCTCAGTTTCCTCATCTGTAAAAATGAGTTGGAAAAGGAAATGACAAATCACTTCAGTATCTTTGCTAAGAAAATGCCAATGGGACATAAAGAGTCATAAAGGGACATAAAAAGGGACAACTGAAAAATTACTTGAGACAACAAGATACGTGTGGAGAGTATTAGGGAGAAGAAGGAAGGCATTCCAGGTAAAAGGAACAAAGACAAGGTGGTAGGAAGTCTTGCACATAATCTAGCAATGATGTAATTGGAGTTGAAGGACTGATAAGAAGACTGTGGCCAAGTTGTGGAGGACTTCGAAAACTAGGCTGCAGAGTAGACAAGGGGGAACTGTTGAAGATTTATGAGCAAGGAATGATGTGTTGAGAGCTACTACATTAGAAGGATTAACCTGGCAGAATGAAATAGTGGAGACAAGGTGTACTTAGTAATAGCTCCTGAGAGAAGTCATTGAGTTCTGAACTATGGTTGTAGCTATGGGAGGAGAAATGAGCCCTTGTTGTAGAAGTGGACTCTCTAGGATCTGATGATTAAATATGGGAGAAAGTGAAGAGGAAGTGTCAAAGATGATGCATGAAGGACTGGGAGGCTGGTGGTACCATGAACTGAACCAGACAATCCTAGTCAAATCTCCTGGATGCTTTCAACTTGTTTCCTCTTCGGTAAAAACAAAGGAGGAGGCCAGACTAGACAGACGGTCTCTGAGGTTCATTTCAGCTCTAAATCTATGCTCCCATGAGTGTAAGGCATGGGGAAGAGTTGACTTGTGTAGGAAGAAGATAAATTCTGTTTTCTACAGATTGACTTTGGGGCTTCAGGAGGTTAACTGCCTAGGCAGGCACTTGCAGCAGGCAGTTGGAAATGTTGATTTAGGACTCAAAGAAAGCTAGACACATATTTGGGAGTCACTGAATAGCTGTCAACAGCTGAAGCCATGGGAACAGATGAGATTGCCAGGGAAGAGACTGTAGAAAAAGAGTAGGCATAAGGAAACAATGTTGGGTAAACAGTTAGGACATGAGAAGAGGCAGAGAGACAGAAAGATGTGGGCGACATCACAGACACAAAGAGAGGAGGAAGGGTTTTGGGATGGTCAGCAGGGCTGAATAACTGTAGAAAGGTTAAAGGGCATTAGAACCAAGAAAATGACCTTGAATCTGGTGACCAAGTCTCTGGTGACCTTCTTTGAGTAATTTCAGTAGAACAGTAGTAGCAGAGGCCAAATTAGAAGGGTAAAGGTAGGAGAGATGGCGAGAAAGGAAAGGGATAATATCAATAACTACCAAGACACCAACTAAACATTTTGTTAGAAAACACGTATGAGGAAACATAATTATGAATACTTCGAGGAACCAGGTTCTTGTGTTGGCTGACTGCCCACAAAAACAGGGTGAGTTTCCATTCTTGGTTTCATTTATAGAACACCTTGTGAGTGGGCAAGGGAGGAAACACAGAAAAAAATGATGGCTCCCCATGGCCTTCAAATGATAAAATACCACAGCAGGAAACCACTGAAAACCGCTGGAAAGCATTTAATTACAGGACTTCCCCCACCCTAGACTTTTACTGTAATGGACAGCTTCTCTCACCAGTTAAAAGGCTGGTCACAGGGCTGATGTATATACTTTTTTCTGAGATGTGGTCCTCAGAATCTCACTCAGAGTATATTTACACTTACTTTACATACAGTTTGAAAAAGCTCAGTGATCTGGTTTCTAGCCCATAGAAAAGGTAGAGTAAAATTAAAAAAAGAGAGGAACTAAAATTATGATCCTTACAGACTCTACAAGTAGCATGATGTAGCATAATATAGTAATTGATGTTTTAGTGACATCATTTGCAAATGAAGGGGATGAGCTCAATGTTCTCTATGACCCCTCCCAACATTAATATTTTGGGTTTTTGAATAATCCTGTGTTCATAATGATAACTGTTATCATCAAAGGCCATAGATATGGAGCCACAAGGGATGGCCTAAGCCATCAAGCTCCAACATTTTAGAAATTAGGAAATGAAAATTCAGCAGGTTAAATGACCTCCTAAGGTCACATGGGTTGTAGTGACAAAATCTGGATTTAAACCCAGGTATTCGAATGCCAAGATTCAGTATGCTTTTCACTGCAGGATGAAAGGGTTAGATGATACTCAGTATGCTCTGTTTTGAGAAGGCAGAGAAAGATTTTACTGAAAAATGGTTAAACCAAAAAGATTTTGATATATGAAAGAGGAAGTGGGATGACAAGATGTTAGAGATAGAAGCAGGAGGCGTTCTGGAGCCAGCTCAAACTGGCTTCCAGAATCAGTTGTTAAATTTTCTACAGGGTGAGCAGTTACATATTGGAAATTGATAAGAAAGTGATGGAGAATGGGTTAATAACACATTAAACTTAAAAGTGCAGCATAGGTATATTTCTCCTGCTCCTTCCTCCAACCAGGACAGCTGATTGTTAAGCATGTATCAATACATTGCTGGATAGAAGGAACCTTACAGATCGTTTAGTCAAACCTCTTCATCTTACAGATCAATAAACTGAGGCTTAGAAAACTTAGACCTTCAGATTCCACACCCACTGATCTTCGAATTGAATAATTATAGAGAAATTATTAAATTATGTTTCTATACTTTTCTCCTTGTCAACTCACAAAGCTTGTTGGAGCTTTGTTTTTTTAATTCAAAGACTACCTGCCTGTTAGTTTTACTGTGATTTTCCAAAGAAGTAGTGACAAAAGATGAAATCTTCCCATGTTCTCCAAGCCTGACATTCAGAATGGCTTGGAAAAGTGGGCTCTGAGTGTCTTGTCTAAATGTGCTGAAGTGAGCTTGGAGATGGTTAAGTGACAAATTATCTGTGTGGTACCAGCAGGTGGCCCTTTGCCAGCTACTTCAACTAAGTAATGGTTTCTCCAGAGCATCTCTGACAATGGTACCAACTCCCAAGCACTGGGAAGATCCATTAGAGCTATTATGATCCGAGGATAAACAAGTAGGTAAGAGAAGACAGGCATTAGAAGATTTAAAGGGGACACTGAGCAATTAAACCACTTGGGTCTGACTAGTTGCTAACTGAAAAGTTAGAGTGGGAAAGAGTCCTGGATTTGGAGGGGGATGACTTGTTTCAAATCCTGGTTCTGCTCTGTGTTGCACAACTGATGGGATCTGAAGGTTGTCACTTAAACTCCTTGTGCCACCAGGTCTCTTACAGCTCTAAATACCATGATCCCAGTGGGTAATAGACTGACAGTCTCCATTGGAACAAAAATTTGCACATTTATATAGCCCCTTAAGGCTTGCAAAACACTATTGCATTTAAGCCTCATAACAACCCTGTGAGGTTGGTGCTGTTATTTTCCCTATTTTACAGATGAGGAAACTGAGGCAGACAACAGTAAAATGACTTGTTCAACTAGGAAGTTCCTGAGACCATATTTGAACTCGTCTTCCTGACTCCAGACCCAGTGCTCTAATCTGATAAGCTAAACTAGCTACCTCATAGAACCTATGGCTGAAAGAAACCTTACAAGTACAGTGTGGTATAATGGAAAGAACCCTGGACCTTGCAACCAGGAGACTTGGTTCGAGGCTTGGCTCTCTCACTGAAGATCTTTGTGATCCAGTGCAAGCTCCTTATGCTTGTAGAACAGTCATCTATAAAAAGGGATAATTATTCTTGTTATATCAGGGTGATAGATACCCAAAGAGATTAGGTGTATGGGTGCTTTGGAACCTACAGGAATGTGTGCTGTGATTAACCAGTACAGAGCTTTCTTTTTTTTTCATTGAGGAAAAGGAGACGTAAAACAAAAACAAGTTGGCCAAAGTGACAAAACTCTGCAGTAGGATATCTGGGATGAGACTCCAGATGTCCTGAACTGCAGCTCTCCCTATCTTGTCTCTGCTGTGGACTGTGCAGCTGGGAATTTTTGTGGGGGGAGAGGGAGAGAGAGAAAGAGGCAGACAGGGAGAGAAACTCATCAGATATTTATTAAATGTCTACTGCGTGCAAAATTCTGGGAATCCAAAGACAAGATGAAGCCACCCCTACCTCCAAGGAGCCTATATTCTTCTGGAAGGTGGGGGTGGGGTCGAGTGGAGGGGGGGTGGATGGAAAAAGCATAAGCAAATCATGATAGTAAGAGCATAATGAATTTTCAGATTAATTTTTCTTTAAAAGAAGGAAAGAGAGGGAAGAAAATTCTGGAAACAAGACAAGTGGAAAGGAGAAGTGACAGTCAGTCACACACACAGTTCATGTCACCATGTCATCTAAGACTGACTTTGCTAATCTGATATTCGTGGTTGCCAACAGTTATCTTGACGGTCACTTTTACCTACTAAAATGACACATTTCTAAAAGTTAAGTATAATAAGATAAGCAACACTAAGTATGTGTACAAGTATACTATATAAGTTGTTTTGAGTAGTTCAGTTGTATTCAACTCTTCATGTCCTCATACTATTTAACTGTTCCTGGGCTTTTCTTGGCAAAAATAATAGAGTGGTTTGCCATTTCCTTCTCCAGTGGATTAAGGCAAACAGAAGTGAAATGACTTACCCAAGGTCACACAAGTAGTGCATATCTGAAGCTGGATTTGAACTCCTGTCGTTCTGACTCCAGGTCCAGTACTCTCCACTGAACCACCTAGCTGCCTCCCTATACTCTATATACTGTTTAAGTACACTGTACAAAACTCTTCCCCAGTGGATTATATTGTAAATGAAATTCATAACTTGTTTTCAGGGCTCTTTTTGTCCATTTATAATTCTTGTTTTGGTCACTTGAGGTTATTAAAGCTCAATTGTTTCATGAACATTGCTTAATTTGGGCCTGGAAACACAATGAATGTACCAGATGCACCACAGAAGAGGAAACGGAGAGTCTAAAACATTCAACAGAGACTTATTAAGGGCCTACTTTGTGCAAAGGATTAGGCCTGGTACCAAGGATACAGTGGTGAAGGAAAAATGCTCCCTCTTCTCAAAAAGCTTACATCCTATTGGGGGATGTAACACAAATGGTTGCTGCTCAGTCATGTCTGACTCTTTATGAGCCCATTTGGGGTTTTCTCAGCAGAGATACTAGAATGAGTTATCATTTCCTTCTCTAGCTCATTTTATAGATTAGGAAACTGAAGCAAACAGAGTTAAGTGACCTGCCCAGGGTCACACAATTATTAAGTATCTGAAACAGGATTTGAACTCAGGGAGATAAGTCTGGCCTGGCACTCTATCCACTGTATTCACAAATAGGGGGTCAACATAAGTTATTGAGCAGTAGAATGATGTGGCAAAGAGTGTTTCAGAAAGATTTATCTAGGAAACAGTCCATCAGCTTGAAGCAGGAAAAAATAACACAGTCATACAGGATGGAGGCGAAGGTCTGGATTTGTCTGGCGGCCGGAAGAATAAAGAGCAAGAGAGAGATACAAGAAGTATTTTAATGAAAGAAACTGAAGGTTGTGTTGACAGTGAATGAAGGAGAAAAAACAGTTGAAAGATGACTAGACTGTTTCTAGCCTGGTAACCTAAAGGAATGGTGGTGTCATGAACAGAGATGGAGAAGCAAAGCCAATCAAAGGGATATGGAAACATGATGCATTCAGATGTGAACAGGGTAAATTTGTGATGACAATGACATACCCAAGTGGAGATGTCCAATAGCAGCTAGAAATAGGGAACTGGAGAGCTTGTGAGAAGGGAAGGATGGAGCAGGGATCTCAGTTTGGGAGTCACCAGGCTAAAGGAGACAGTGGGAATTTTGTGAATGGATAAGAACTTAAGGGGAAGGACTATTGAATTGGCAAACCAACTGGTAAGAGAATAATATTCTTTTGGGATGTGCAGAAGCCCATTCCTTCCTGGAAGACCCTGTGCTCTTAGTTAGTAGAACCAATGTTTACCAAAAATAAAATTATTGATATGTAGAGCCAACATTTTATCTGTGCTCTGAGTCAACTCTGCAGCTTGACAGATGGTCTTATCTTTCCCAAACACAAGTAATAAATGTGCTTTGTTCTAACCCATCACGAGCTGGGCAAATTTCAAGTGGGAATTTTCCAGGCAAAGTCTGTATCTCAACATTTTCTTCCTGTTGCCATTCCAGAAAAGTCCAATTTCTCAGGTGCAGGGCCAGTGCTGTTCTTTGTACCTGTATTTATGCTGATCAAACAGTGTTGTGGCTGTTGAGTTGTGTCCAACTATTTGTGACCCCTTTTGGTATTTTCTTGGCAAAGGGACTGGAGTGGTTTGTCATTTGCCATTTTCTTCTCTAGCTCATTTTACAGATGAGGAACTGAGGCAAACAGAGTTAAGTGACTGGCCCAAGGTCACATAGCTAGTAAGTATCTGAGGCCAGATTTGATATTAGTTCCCTCTTGACTCCGGGTCCAGGGCTCTATCCACTGTACCACATAGCTGCCCCAATCAAATAATTTTGTTTTTGTACCTAAAATGGTACAAAAATTGTTTTTATCATTTCAGAATGTAATTACTTTGAATATTTGAACAAGCTGTTAGATTTTACTACTTGTGACTTTATGCTGTTAGAATGAAGATCTAACTAAAAACGTTACAAATTATTTTAGTTGATTTGTTGGAGAATCTACTTATTTCATGTTTTTCCTCCCCTATATCTTTAGTGTTTTTTATTCAGGTTACAGATGACCTGTTTTAGGCCATTAGATAGACAGCATGTCCTACTTTGCAAGGGAAAACTGAAAGGTCAGTTTCAGGCTTAGATACACGTGGTTACCATTCATTTACCCCCAAATGCTCCCAACCAAAGGTTGCATTTAATGCCCTGATACAATTGATTATCCATTAGGGTAGCTATTTAAAGAGCACTCCACATCTAATTTAAGCTAAAGTCTTCTCTAAAAGGGCAGATCAACACTGACATAGTATAAACTAATATCCTTAAACTTAAAGCTAAAAAATTCCAGTTCCCTTTGGTTATGTCCTCTGTCTCTTCAGCATAGCTTTCTTGGCATTGCGACCAGAGTTTTATTTTTTAAAAAGGAGCAAAGCTATTTTAATCCCATATCAGATAAAGAAGAATCTTTCTGTTTGATTCAATTCAATTTAATTCCACAAACGGAATATCTAGCAATTACTATGTGACAGGCATTAGACTAAATATGCTAAATATGTTAAACAGAGACACTCACTCTTTCCAATGAGGAGCTTACATTCTACTGGAAACCATCCCAGATTTCCTCAAAAGATATACCAAACAACTTTGTTTGATGACCCTCTGATGACCCACATTAAGTAAAGCATCAAACAAGGAGATACACACTTGCCAAAGGTGTGTGCTACTGTCATGGAGGATGGCCAAATGGAATAGTGGTTCTCTATTGGTGAGTTTATCCAACTGTTTCAGTCATCATATGATATTATGCTCTTTGCATTAAGCCCTCAAGCACTGCATGGCCTTTTAAATAAGATTCATGATTATGCAAAAGAATTTGGCCAAGCTACTCAGCTGGGAGAAACCAAGGGGAAGAAAGATGCTTATCCATAACAGGCAATTGGATGGACAAACTGTAGAACTTCTTGTATCCCACAGCTGATAAACCAAACTCCTTGATCTAAACCCTCCTTGACTGAAAGGTAATTCACATTGAAAAGTGGGAGTAAGGGTTGTTTCCCAGTCCTCTCTCCAATGCACAGTAGATATGCACCATGAATGAAAGTATGTATTAAGCACTGTGCTGAGCTGGTGATAGGGAAAGAAAAGAGAGACTCTGGGGAGGGGTTAGCGACAGAGCAGATGGCAAGGCCTGGTGGTCCTTAAGGCATAGTGGGAGGTCTACCAATAGCACACAGTGTTGTTCATTTACTGACTACAGGTTCCTGCATGTTCCAAGATCCTCCAGGTGACCCAAGAGGATTAAGATGAGTCTGCTATATAACGATTAAGGAGTTTTCTGGTGATCTTGACATTTATTTCTTGATGGAATCTTGGATAGCAGCAAGTCCAGTCCAACCCAACGAGTTTACATTTCTTATGCCTGCAGGGTGACAGATAGAGCACTAGACCTGGAATCATGAAGATCTGAATCCAAATCTAATCCTGGACCCTTATGAAGTCAGGGAAGGAGGGAAAACGTGTTACATATGGATATTGGTCTTGGGTAAAGAAGTCATTTGCCCTACTGAAGACTCAGTTTGCATCCTCACAAACACAATTTCCTCTGAAAGTCAAGTAAAGAGAAATAGGAAGTTGAGGATGGATATATTCCAATGTGCAGGGGCAAGGGATGGGATGTACAGTTGGGTAGTAGAAGGACATTTGGGTGGAACATGGAATGTGTAAAAGAGAATAAGATTAAATAAGTATGGAATAATACAAATATTATATCATAATATTTACATATAAATAAATAATATAAAATAAATATGTGAAATAAGGCTGGACCAGGCTGTGATAACCTTTAAATGCTAAGATGAGGAATTTGTATTTTATCATCGAGACAATAGGGAGCCACTGAAAGGCTTATTCATTTTATAGATGAGGAAACTGATGGACACAGGGGCAGACTGGCTATCAGTTTTCTCCAGTTTTTCTATATTATCCTTAAGTTAGGGACTCAAGAATCAAGCTGGAGGGGTCCCTTAGACAACAGCTTACCTAGTACCCTCATCTTACTGAGAAGTAAACTGAGGTCCAGAAAAGTTAGGTGAGTTGTCCGTGGTCACACAACTAGTCAGAACGTGGCAGGGCCAAAACTGACTTGAGATCCAGCATGTTCTCAATACATTTTGCTTCCTCCTAAGGTGAGGGAATAGTGGTGTTGGGGATGGGGGTGCTGATAAGGAGGGGGTTATCTTTTTCAATTTAGCATCCCTTTTTGAAGGCAAGGGGAATGAAAAGCACTAGGATGAAGGAACTCCTCTTTTGAGTTACTTTCCCTTTTGAGAGAGCATGATTGAAACCCCAAATTATTAAAATCAGTTTCTAATTAATAATATAAAATAACACATTCACATTGTGTTCCACATTTACAAAATGCCTTCCATATAGTATTTCATGTCATTGTCACAATTCTCTAAGGTCATTATCATCTCTTCTTTAACTATATGAGGAAACTGAGTCTTAAATAGGGCAAATGACTTCTTTAACCAAGGTCAATGAGTTAGCAAGTAGCAAGGCTGGAATGCCATCCTGAATCCAAGCCTAGTTCTCTGTTTTATGCCTTGCTTTGGGCCACTCCATTTCGAGCACATCCCTTACAGATTCCTTTCCTCAACTTGGCTTAGGCATGGCTTTAATTTGAAACTGTTATTATCTTTCTACTGGATTGTATAAAGAGCCTAGGAACACAGGGTCTTAGATTTAATGCTGGAAGGAATCTAAAAGTCCATAGAGTCCAAGTCCCTCATTTTACAGATGAAAAAACTGGTGCCCTAAATGCTTCAGTGTTTTGCTCCTGGTCTTTTAGAATAAGGAGCAGAGTCTTCTGATTCCAAATGTGGCATACCTTCAGACCCCTGACCACATGCTTAAGGTGTTTTCAGTACTGGCACAATTTATAGCAACTGACCAAGCCAACATTCCTTAGTGACTGGGTAAGGCCTTGGGCCTCCGAGGATTGGATGGTTTCTTACCATTGTGCATAGACCTGAAGACTCCTGCTGTTTTTTTAATCTTGCTAAAGGGATGACCTAAGATGCCATCCTCAATACACAGTACAAATAAAGTCTAAACGGAAAGAGAAGCAATGACTTTGCCTGAGGGAGGAGTTAAGTTCTTTATCTAAAACAAACCTTCACAAAAAGAGAGAAGGACACAGATGAAAGATGAAGTACTTGCTAATTAAGATAATTAATGAAAAATCTAAGATTCTGAATATTTTAAGTATAACCTCCTGATGGAAATAAATGTAGCAGATTGATTTTTAATTGGACTAATAACAGCGGTGATGGAGACATAGAATCTCAGAATTACTAGGGATGCCAGAGGCCATCGTGTCTCTAAGCCAAATCTATCTAAAGCACCAACTTGTTTTTCAATATAGAATCATAGACTCTCAGTGCTTGAAGGGATCTCAGAAAACATCCAGTCTTACCCATACCCATGTGATAATTCCCTCTACAATTTACCCATGAAATGTTCATTATACCTCCACTTGCCATCCAGTATGGGGGAACTCACTTCCCACTGAAAATAGACCGTTGCATTTTTGGATAACTCTCATTGTTAGGACATTTCCTCTTAGCATGAGCCAAAATTTGTCTTTCAATCCCGCTGTTAGTTTTCTAATAAATGGTCATCTAATCTCCAAAATTGAAAATCTTCAGCTATAGGGTATGAGTCACCACAGGAGGTGGCCCATTTCATCCTGGGATAGCTAAGTATAAGGAATTTCTTGTTTATATTAAGTTCAAACCTGCCTTCCTTACATGGTTTTATTCCTTAGTGGGCAAAGAAAATCCTCCTTATCTATCGAGGAAAAACCAAATGGATGAAGAATGTTTATTGCTCAGATTATGATATGCAATTAGACAGACAATCTGTTGGGTTTGACAATCTGTATCTATTTCGATCTCTGTCTGTGACTCTGTGTTTCTGTCCTTGTCTCTGTCTCTCTATTCCTCCCTCCCTCCTTTACCACTGTCTTGCTCTACTCTATTCATGCCTTCCTTTTTCTTTCCTTTCTTCTATCTCTACCTCTCTGTCAATGTCTCTCTTTGTCTCCATCTCTCTCTCTCCATCTCTGTCTTTTAATAGCATTACATATCAATCAGTGCTGTTATATGGCTGAGAGTCATGGAGCCCAAAATAGTCTCTGAAGAACCAAAAATGATCCCCCTACTGACTATTCAGAGAAATTCGAGGCCAGACAAGCTCCATGCCAAGGCCTCAACCCCTAGAGCAAATCTGAGAAGAATGAAGACCAGGGCCCCCATGACCTGCACACCTGTTCCCAGGAATGAGTAGACTTGGGCCAAACTGCTGTTTTAGGAAATGAAAGGTGTGCTAGTGATAAATGCAAACATGGCCCTTTAAAAACAACCATTTAAGAGCTAAGCTGCCTTCCTTGTTCTTTTAGGTAGAAAATAGTCACGCTCATCCTTCAGGCCTGCCCTGCTTCTAACTCCTGTGATTAATAATGGCAGTTTGAATTCATATTATGTGTTCTTTCCAAGGGCCTCAAAGTACTCTGTTAGCATTAATTAAGTTTCACCGTGTCAGGTAGGTGAATATTCCTGTACCCACTTACATAAGGTTTAGCCAAAGCAGTAGATGAAATAACTTTAATCAAGAAATGCTTGCTGGAATTGAATCCTCTAACATGAACCTGCAAGAAGCAGGTGTGGCACTAGGGGTAGCAGGCTGGCCTTAGAGTCCTGCAGACCTTGGTGCGAACCCTGCTTCTGACGCATCCTGGCTGTGTAACCCTGAGTGAGTCACAGGGCCCTATGTGGCAGCTCTCCAAATCTGAGTTACAGCAAAGCTGATGATGTGCATGGCAGAGGGAGGTTCCATATGCCACACCAATGACATCCCATGCTCGGACCAAAGGGAAAAATCCCAAACTATTAACCTTACCTAAGACATCCATTTAGAGGCCCAGAATGTCTTATTTACTGGAATTGTGCCAAAGATTTCCCAAAGAAATTCTTGCATATTCTTAACATTGAAATAATGACCAAAATGATGGAAACAATTTCCCCAGAAATTATGCTCTTTCAAGAGATTAAATCTTAATTCAACAAACAAACCCAACTGCTAGGGGTACAGTGTAGAAACCTCTAGGATAGGCTGACCACACTGCGAAGAATAGTGTGGCAGCAGCAGGGGGAGAGCTCAGCCCTCCAAGGTCATAGAGTGATTACCCAGAAGGAGGTTTTGCTGTCATGCCATCCATTGCTCCCATTTTAGAGAAGTCACACAGTCAGTCCTCAGTAGTACAGCCAGTCCTGAACTTAAGGTTTCCTGATTCTACTACATGAGGCTTAGTCCGACTAGTTCTGCAATGAGGTCTCCAAGTCACTGTCACTAGGGACATTTTGGAGTCTGTTACAGGACAAAAATAATGACTACAGGCAGGTAGGTGGCACAGTGGATAAGCAGTGGGCCTGGAGACAGGAATTCAAATCTGACCTCAGACACTTAACTGTGTGACTCTGGGCAGGTCGCTTATAATGAGTTCATATCCACCTTCAGATACTTAATAACTCTGTGATTCAAAATAAGTCACTTCACCTCTGATTGCCTTAGGATTTGCCTCATTTCCTCAACTGTAGAATGGTATAATAATAGCATCTATATCCCAGAGTTGTTCGTGAAGATCAAGGGAGATCATTGTAAAGCACTTGCCACAGTGTCTGACAAATTTAAAGTGCTTGATAGATGATTATTTCCTTCCCAGGTCTCAGTTTCCTCATCTGTAAATGAGAGCATTGGACTCTCAGGTCCCTTCTAACTCCGGTTCTATGATCCTATGCTCTAAGGATTAGATAGGGGTACCGGAGTCAGGAAGACTCAGCTTTCTGAATTCAACTGCAGCCTCAGACACTTATTAGCTATATGACCCTGGACAAGTCACTTAATTCCTATTTGCCTCATTTTCCTTAACTGTAAAATGAAAAGGAGAAGAAAATGACAAACTACTCCAATATCTCTGCCAAGAAAACCTCAAATGGGGTCATGAAGAATCGGACACACTGAAATGACCGAACAAGACAAACTTGGAGAGACCCATCACCAAAAAGATGGCCCAAGTCCCCTCTGGAAACCATCACCTAAATCATGGAGGAGCTGTGCTTTGTGAATAAAAGAACAGATCTTCTGAAGTACTGAATTATGATCTGCCATAATAATTGGGTTTGATAATCCTCCTTGAGAGCAGGCCCTTATTCTGCTGATTACCAACTCCTTCAAGAGGATAATTCTTCAATATCTTACCCCTGGAAATGAGATATTATGCCCAAAGGGATACAGACCATTTGCTTCTCAAAGAGGAAGCATTTGGTAGTTTGGATGCTTTACCTGATACTTTACCCTCCACTTCAGATCTCCGATGTGGTAAAGTACAAATTGCTTTTCAGCAACTCAACCTTAATGCCTTCATTTTCATTCTTCAAAACCAAGTCAAATCTTAGTGAGGGTTCCCATTTATGATTATGGAATGATGCAAACATAGATTTGTCCCTGGAGGCATGGGAGAGGAATGGTTGGGGGATGCTGCTTTTGATCAAAGTCAGTTTCAGAAAAGAGATGACATGACAGGGTGAGATGACAAGGAGAAAGATAACCCATCAGATGCTTAAGCAGTTAGATAACATAGCGTCCATGGTGCTCACCCAGTGATATTTCAGCTTGTGGGGGCTTCCCTCTGAGTAATTATATGTTATTTTCTAAGTGGAGCTGTTCATTTATAATGGACAATTCAAATGGAGTACAACATGTGATTGTACTCATTGGAGCCCCAGAACTTTATTTTCAATTAGTGGAATAATTGGGTCATATCATTGATGAGCACTGTGGCTATCTCACCTTGAAATATTACCTTTTAAGAAAATGTAGCTATGCAATAAATATGATGGCTTCCATATAGCCATCAACCAATGACGTTTATTGTATCTCTGTGGTTTTCAGTGTGCTAGAGTGGAAGCATTAAATTGTTAAAGAAAAAAAATGCTGCCATGTTGGGCTATGAGACAAAGAAAATGTCAGTGGTGTTGAAGGGGTGGTGTGCCAAAGCAGATATAAGAATGGGTCTGCAGTGTGAACTCTGACTTTAAGCCTTGGCCCCAACACTTTCAAACAATGTTGCCAAAAATGTTGCTTGGCCTCAGTTTTCTCAGCTGTGAAATGGGTATAATAATAAATCTACCACTTCACTCCCAGGGTCATTAAGAAGAAAGTACCTTGTGCAAATTAAAACGCTATGAAATTATGATTTACTCTTCCATCTCCTCTTCCTTGTCTTCCTACTTTGTGGTCACTGCCATTACTGCCCTCATATAGTGGATAGAGAGCTAGACTCAAAGCCAAAAAGATGTGGGTTCAAATCATGCCTCTTATACTGTCTAACTGTGTGACTCCAGCTGAATCCCTCAATGTCTTAGTGATCTGTACCATCCTATAAGACCATGTAAGTTATAGAGAGGCTGCCAGCCTGTATGGGTGGAGGGAGTTTCTTTGTCTGGGAGGTCCCTATATCAGTGAAACTACAGGTCCACGCCCCTATTCTCCCTATTATTAGAGTCATACAAACATTTGGAACAGTTTTAGTTCAGCTAGCTTGCTATCTTTATTTAAAAATGAGCTAGAAACTGAGTGTGAATACTGTTGTTTCATATCCTGAAACCAAATTTTTAAAAATACCCCCTTAAGTACTACAAGCTGGATATTTTTAATATGTGAAAGAGACTTAAATGTTTCACTCGACTCCTGGATTGAAAAATGCTCAAGATTTTCCTGATTAAGCCCTCTCTACTCTGATCCTCAGCACTTAGATATTCAATTGGAGCTAAATTCTTCTCTGCTTATTAATAATACATTTATTTGTAATTGTCCTTAAGCCTTTTCAGAATGTATCTATATTAATGCTAAACTTGGAGTCAGGAAGATGAATTCAAATCCTGCCTCACACTTACTACTTATGTGACCTGGAGGCAAGTCATTCTACATCTATATGCCTTAGTTTGCTTATTTGTAAATAGTAATTTGATAATAATAACACCTACCTCCCAGTGTTGTAGTCAGGATAAAATGAGATATTTGTAAAGCACTTTGAACCTTAAAATAGTATAAAATGCTATTATTAATAATAAAGACAATATTATCAACTACACTATAACTTTATCAAGGCCAGGGAATCATGTTTTCTATAAAAAATATTTACCCCAAAGTGCCTAGTACTGTGCTGTGGACATAGCAAAAACACAAGAAAGCTTTATTAAATGGATGATATCAAAATAAGTTTGTGATGTTTACAAAAAATCATTTTAGGAAAATGCACAGCCCTATTAATGATCTTACATTGCTTACTGCAAAAAATCCCATGTTCTTAATAACAATATTCTTCTGATAGTATTAAAGACAACATCAAGAATATATGCATGATTGCTGGTGGAGTTGTGAACTGATCCAATCATTCTGGAGGGCAATTTAGACTATGCCCAAAGGTTAATCAAACTCTGCATATCCTTTGATCCAGCAATACCACTACTAGGACAGTATCCCAAAGAAATGAAAAAAAAGGACCCATCTATATAAAAATTTTCATGGCAGCTCTTTCTGTGGTGGCAAAGAATTAGAAATTGAGGGGATGCCCATCAAGTGGGGAATAACTGAACAAGTTATGGTATATGAATACCATGCAATACTGTTGTGGTAAAAGAAATGATGAGCAGGTAGATTTCTGAAAAACCTGGAAAGATTTGTATGAACTGATGCAAAGTGAAGTGAGCAGAACCAGGAGAACATCTCACATAGTAACAGCAATATTGTATGATAAACCACTGTGAATGACTTAACTGTTCTCGGCAATATAATGATCCAAGACAATCCCAAAGGACTCATGATGAAAAATGCTATATGTCTCCAGAGAAAGACTTATAGCATCTGAATACAGGCTGAAGCCTACTATTTTCCCTTCTTCTCTCTCTCCCTCCCTCCTTTCTTCCCTCCTCCCTCCCTCCTCTTCCTTCTTTCTTTCCTTCCTCTTCCTTTCTTTCTCTTTCTTTTCTTTCTTTTAGTTTGAGTTTTCTTCCACCAAATGACCAATATGGAAATGTGTTATATGAGTGAACATGTATAAATGGCTTACCATCTCAAGGATGGTAGAGGGGAGGGAGGAAGGGATAGAATTTGGAATTCAAAACTAAAAAAAATGCTAAAAATTGTTTTTTCATGTAATTGGGGAAAACAAAATATTATTTTAAAAAAAGAATATGTGCATGACCTGATAAGGAGATAGGTTGGTCATATAGCAAGGAGGAAAGATAGCAACTTGAGTGTTTTACTAGTATCTACAAATATTAGGGGTGTGTAGGATTGAAGATTTGGAAGTCAATTCTCATTTTACAGCTGAGGAAACTGACTCAAAGGAAGAGCTCCAGAATGTTGGGTAGATCTTCTACTGAGAGATAAATGAAAAGACAAGAAAAATCATAGGTGATGGGAAGACTTACAATGTGCATTATGAGATGGCGTTACCTCATTGATAAGATCATATAGGAACCTTCTCCCAGGGTGCCATGTAAGTCACAGAACATCACTCTGAAATTTCTAATGACTAATGGAAGATGTGGGACATTTAAGAAGGTAGAAACACATCATCAATGATGACTTGAGATGGGACCACTCTCTACCAGTTTTTCCCTCACCCTTCAACATGAGTTAGGCTAGTTTTTCCTTGAAAGGTGGCAAAATTCTTTCTGGGACTTGATTGTTCCAGGGGCTGAAGCTCAAGCTTTGCCTTCCGGTAGCCTCTGGCCATATTGAGGCAATTTTATGGTAACCTAATGGCAAAAAAATCCACCTCTATGGAGCTGGAGCCCTTCAGACTTGGCAGATGTTTTGAGACCTTGAGAGTTACCACACCTTGCCCTACTAACTATACTTAGAGGTGGTGGGGGGCAGGTCTACTCAAACTAAGTACTGGAATATCCTTTATATAATATGGTTAAGTAAACTTTCAATGACCTACAAGTTCCTTATTTCTTTCTATCACTGAACTTGAACTAGGAGGGTCCTAATGCTGGGTCAAGTCTGCTTATTAGAAGTCCCACGTGAAAGATTGTGCAAAAGGTATTTCGAAGGTTATATAGGTCTGGAAAAGGAGGTAAGTAAATGAGGTACTGAATATGATTGATAATGGATAGATAGCCTGAATGCCGTTTCTCAGTTGTATCTGACTTTTTGTGATCCCATTTGAAGTTTTCCTGGCAAAGATACTGGAATGATTTGCCATTTCCTTCTCTATCTCATTTGACAGATGAGGAAGTTGATTCAAACAGAGTTAAGTGAATTGACCAGGGTCACGTGGCAAGTACATGTCTGATGGTGGATTTGATCTCAGGTCTCCCTGATTCTAGGTCCAGTGTTCTACCCACTGCAACATCCAGATGCCCGGGTAGCCAGAGTACTGCACTGCTAACATCACCTTGACCCCAGTGAAAAATGAAAAAAAACACACCAGAAGAAGCCTTCTAATACATTGGGTATATCTCCTGTGAAAGAATTATGGAAAACTATACACAAAATCTGCTCAAACAGGGTGAGAAGACATGGTGTATGTGTTTGTACTCAGAATCTGACCAGGAAGACGGAGTATACATGCCAGTGAGATCACCGATCCATTTAGGCATCCAAGTAGAATAAATTTGTGCATTTTTTATTCAATGTGGGTAGATGAAAGAGACTTTTGTATGGATACTCTAGGATATGGGAATTAATGAATGATAAAACCTTCATTAATCATTTATTAAGCTCTTACTATGTTTCAGGGACTGTGCTATGTGCTGGGGACATGAATATAAAGGAAGATAGAGCTTACCCTCAAGGAGCTGACATTGAAGACGATACATAAAATGGAGCTAGAAAGGGGGAAGGTCCCCCCAGGGTGATCATGTTTGGAAAAAGCCAGGACGTGATGCTTACGCCTCATTCTAGATAAGATGCAGTTATCAAAAGTTCACCTATCAGAGCCCACAGGTTCCAGGAGCAGAGTCCAAAATGCTGCTGGGAGGAGAGGGAAGAGAAGGAGAGCTGGCATATGGGTGGTATGGTTTTGAAATGGCCAGGAAATGACTGTGAGACACAATGACTTTTGTCACTTTATATCACTCTCCAACAATGGAGGGGAGGATGCCTCAGCAGTGTGTGGTAGTCACTATACTCTGTTGTCTTACTATAATGAGGCGAGAGCAACGTTTTCATTTGGTGAAGATATCTGGAGGAAGTGTTACTATTCCTATGAGCAACATCTCCACCCCACCCTCGCCCCACCTGAGACTACATATGTTGGTCGCTTGCACATAAATGTACATAACTCTGGAGTTATACCCATGCCAGGGACATGGGGATGGCCAGGATTTCAATGGGGCCCTGAGAACTCTCAGCCTGTGTGTTGGGAAACAATGGGGGCTTTGCAGAGTAGAAACCTGAATCTGAATCTTCATTTGCCAAAATAAGCCATTTTCTCTTCTATTTCTCATTCATCAAATACTTCCATTGTATCAAGAAACAAAGATTCAGACACAAAACTCTTTCTTTTCTTTTCTTCTTTTCTTTTCTTTTCTTTTCTTTTCTTTTCTTTTCTTTTCTTTTCTTTTCTTTTCTTTTCTTTTCTAGGGGCTTAGATTTTAGGCTTCTGCACCTGGAATCTTTCAAAGATTGCTAGAATTCCACAAGGAACACTCCACTGGTTTCTGATATTAACAGGTTCTGAGATTAGCATGTAGTGAAATCAGATCCGATAAGAACTGTGGCCTCGGTCTCTAGAGAATCAAGACTCTTTAAGAACAAAGCCTATATATTCTGCCTATGAACTAACTGCCCCTTATCCTGGCTCAGTGCCCAGGATCCAATTACTGTATAGGTCTTGGTACGCAAGGGGAACAAATGAATGGAACTAGATGAAGATCGGCAAGGCTCCTCTAACTTCTTCTAGCACGTGGAGACATTTTTCCTATTCTTTTTTGTACTTTTGTTATTTGTGCACTAGACCATAACCTCCTTGAGGGCAGAGACAATCTCATGCACCATTTAAATCACCTTCCTAGGCTAGTGTGATGTTTGTACATCCCGAGAGCTGAATAAATGTCTGTTGGGATGGAATTTCAGGTTGATAGGGGATGCTATGCATAGTCTTTGGTTAATTCCCTGCTATTCACCCCCTTTGAAAACCAGCAAACATGTCTCACCAAAACAAACACACACAAAAATCCCACAAAACACAGAACCTCATAGTATCTATAAAGCCTCCATCTTCAAACAAACTCACACCCTGAATGAGCTCTGTTCCTCTCTCCCAGAAATAGGAACAGCCATTTGAGCCCTTTTCCTGGCTTTGCTCCTCTGTGTTTGAGGACATCTTATGAAATCCACAAGAAAAATTGAGGAGTGGGGCCGAACACTTACTCCCTGAGATGTGGTTTTGACAAATTTAGAGGAGACAGATTTAGGCATAGTTAGAAAAATAAAAACAAGACAGGCAGCCACACACATTTGGCTGCAGTACCAAGTGAGACAAAAGAAGGCATTTTCTTGAGCCTTACTCGTCAGGGTGCTGTAGGATCATACAAAGATGGGACAGTGGTCTGTGGGAAATTTCACCTTCTCCAGGGACAACAGTTTGATTAAGGTGAGAGGAGAGATGGAGAGAGGGAGAGAAAGAAGGAGGGGGAAGGGAGGGAGGGAGAGAGACAGAGACAGAGATAGAGACAGAAGAAACAGAGACAGAAGGAGAGAAGAGAGAGAAGTGAGAAGTGAGAGACAGAGAAAAGAGAGAGAGGAGAAAGGGAGAAGAGAAAGAGAAGAGGGAAAAGGGAGAAGAGAGAAAGGGGAGAGAAGAGAGAGGGTGAGGGAGAGAGCAAAGAGACAAAAGAGAGGAGAGAAGAGAGGGGAGAGAGAAGAGAGAGAGGAGGTAAAGAGACAGAATTATACAAAGGTGTGTGAAGTGCAGAGGTATTTAGCCATGGATCTAAAATTATTGAACAATTTTTCCTCACTTCTCTCCACATAGAATGATGAGATCACGCTCATCTTCTGCACACTTACCACAGAGGAGAAGCTAATTGAAGTACGATTCTTTGACTCTGCAATTCTGAGATAAGACTGTTAAACTGGTGGCAGTCTGTTCTAGCAAAGTTGGAGACCTTGGCTGCATCTCCACCTAATACATCAGTCAAACAGGCAGCAGATGTCTACGGTACATAGCATGGCTTGGTGTGTTGGGAGATATGAAAGGGGACTGTGTGTGCAGTCAAATCTTAGTTTTGTTATTTGTGACTTGGGGCAAGTCATTTTTCCCTTTCTGAGTTTCTATTTCTTCCTTATAAAGTATGGAGTTTGGATTAGGAGAAATAACATTGAGCCAAGTGATACTGCCATCTAACACTATGTACTTAGTCACCATGGCTCAGCTGTCTTCTCTGCGTGGAACATCACTCTGCCATGTTGGACTTTTCCTTCCATTGGTGAGTTCCATTCTAGGACCTCCATTCTGGAAATGGGCCCAGGTGAGCCAGGCTTCATTTCCTCACAGTTGCGCTTCTGACTCTGAACTTTCACTATTCCTATGAGTGGGGAACTTCCTGCCCTCCTCCCTGTCCCCTTCAGTATTTTAGCTCCACCCTTTTTTATATTAGCAGCTAAACACTTTTAAAGCACCTACTATACTCCAGACACTGTGTTAAGCCCTGAGGATACAAAGCAAGGTAAAAGACAATCCCTGACCTCAAGGAGCTCACAATGTAATGGGAAAGACAACATCCAGACAATTATGTACAAAACTACATACAGAAAAGATAAAGTGGAGATACTTAATCAACAGAGAGAAGGCACTAACTTCAGAGGAGAATGAGAAAATCTTCTGGTAGATGGCAGAATTTTAGCTGGGACTTGAAGGAAGCTGAGGAAGTCAGGGGGTGATGAGATAGGAGAGAACCCAAGTTCTAGGGGCCCATCAGTGAAAATGCCCAGAATTGAGAGATGGACCTAGGCCACATGTGACCTTAAGGTTGATGGTTCCCTATCTCTGGTCTTGTGTGAAGAATAGCCAGGAGGTCATTGTCATTGGGTTGCAATGGTGGGGGTAAGAGAGTAAGAGACTGGCAAGGAGGTGGGGGTGGGGTATGGAGGTAGGCAGGTTATGAAGGGTTTTGAAGGTCAAGCAGAGGATTCTCTATTTGATCCTGGATGTGATAGGGAGCCAGTGGAATTTACTGAACAGGAGGTGACATGGTCAGAACTGTACTTGCTGTGTTGTCTTCTCTCAGTAGAATAGAAATATATGCTCCTTGAGAGAAAGGACTCATTTCTCTTTGCTTATATTTGTATTATCATTTTTGTATTTTATCGTATTATTATATTTGTAATATTTGTGTATTTGTCTTAGCAAAACTGACATATAGTAACCGTTTAATAAATGGGTTTTCTTTGCTTTGTTGTCACAAGTGATCCTGAGAATCCCTTAGGATTTAATAAATGTGAGTTTTCTCATGTAAAGGTTTTCTTCAGAGTGATTGCTTTAAAATGTAGAAAATGCTGTAAAAATTGGAAATTGCAGAGAGGCAGTTTTCTGATCCATGTAAAGAATATCCTTACAATTAGAATTCTCTAAAAGTGGGGATGGGCTGCTTCAGGAGGTAGTGGGGTTCTCTGCATGAGAGGTCATCAAGTCAAAGCTCATTGAACACTGGTGGGGGGTGGCCTTTGAGACCCATGCCAACTCTGAGAAACTATGTTTTTGTAATCTGGTGAAGAGAGCCGTCCTAACAATTGTACCTAGTTCCACGGTGTATGTCTGCCATGTTCTTAGTTCTCGTAATTCATCCAATCCCCCCTTTGCTTCTTTTCAGCAGGTTAGAATCCAAACCAACAGCCCAGACACCACCCTGCTTGGACAGCCAAATCCCTCTGTTGCCTTTGTGCTATTAAATGTCTCTTGGTGTCCAAGTCATTCACAGTTGCAGCAGCTGCACTTTCTTCCCTACATAAAGTCATTTTCTTCTCTGACATCATGTCAGAATGGCATAAAAACAGTCAAACATAAAACATAGCATAATGCCCCCCCATAGGGGGGCATAATAGAAGAGGAGACAACCTTATAAGGAACAGAACACCCATTTCCAGGTGACATTGGTCACATGTGTAAGGAAATAAAAAAAGTTTCCCTAGTCATAATGGGAAAAGAGCATTTTGGTAATTTCTTCCCATAGTTGTGTGTGTGTGTGTGTGTGTGTGTGTGTGTGTGTGAGAGAGAGAGAGAGAGGGAGAGAGAGAGAGAGAGAGAGAGAGAGAGAGAGAGAGAGAGAGAGAGAGAGAGAGAGAGAGAGAGAGAGAGAGAGAGAGAGATATGGAAGAGTGGACTTTCTATGCATACTTCTCATTAATTCATTTCTCCCCCTTTGAGTCCAGTTGACAAAATGACAGAATGTAAGTGGCTGGTAACAGAATCAAGGAGGTGTTAAGGTGTTAAACAAAGTATAAAGAAGTATTTATACAGTGTTACCCTTTTACAGGGTGCAAAGATATTCCTAGGTCAAATTTAATGGAATTTGAGGCAACTAGCCTTTGGCTAACCACAGATTTGACTCAACTCTTCTGATTGTCCTTCATAAAGTAAGACATACTCTTCAGAAAGTCCATGGAATTTAGGCAGGAGACAACAGGTTAGAAGAGAGGAAGAGGAACCCAGCTCTTAAGAGTCACTCTTCACTAAGTATCTAAAAGGTGCCAAAGAGAGCAGTTTGGTAATCTAACTGTTCATTTCAGAATGACAACTGTTTGTGGAATAAACATTCAAATGACAGATATAACACACCTTTGTGTAAAGGTCTTCTATCCATAGGTTTCATAGAATTTAAAGGGCTGTAGAGAGCATCATGTCTAACTCTGTCATTTTACAGAAAAGAAAACTGAGTCTTAGAAAGGTTCAGTAACTCAGCCAATGACATACAAGTAATTAACAGAACTAGGATCTAGGCCCAGATTTTCTGACATCAAATCTAGTGCTTTTTTTTTTTTCATTATGGCAAGATCCCTTTTAAGATTCTGCTCAATTAATCTTCTTAAATCAGGAAAGAAAGAGCAAGAATTAATATCCTTAGTTTAGTTTTTTACAAATGAGATGCTGTGGTCACAAAAAAAGCCAGGAACACAAGCAGTAGTCACATCTCTTAAGTCCCACCACGTTAGGTCACATGATAAGTGAAATGTGTATTAGATGGTTTTCCTATGCTTTTTCATAAATAAATACTTTACTATAAAAAATCCCAGACTTACACATTATTAATTTCTAAGTACATTAACACATACTCAAAACTCAAGACATGTGCTCTGCGTAGTCTCAACTCTATTAATATTCAAGAATAAGCAATCAACAAAGGATAAGAAGACATAACAAATACAAGCATTTATCGAGCACCTGCTGTGTGCTTTTCTCTGACCTGGGAATTAGAGGCACAAATGATTGCACTGATTATTTCATTTGACTTCAGAGTCATCCTATGAAAAAAGTTGGGAAGACATATTTGTTTTACCCAAGGAGAAACAGACACATAAAGTGATTTAACCAACTTGAGCTACCATTCAGGAGATCTGGATTTGAGTTCTGATTCTGCCACTACCTAATTGTATGATCTTGGGAAAGTCATTTTCTGTCCTCAAGACTCTGGTTCCCAATTTTTAAAATAAAAAATAATCTTTCTGGTCCCTTCCAGTACCAGCCTTTTATGATTTTATGATCCTAGCAACAGCTGTGAGGCACATATGAAGCACCAGTCCTCCTGAGTCTATCCTGCTCCTGTGCTTATCTTATCTAGAAAATTATCCCCAAACTTGGAGTTAAAAGAAAAAGCATTCTCACTAGTTTAATGAATTTAGGGGACAGTTATTTTTGACATACGACTTGCAGGATATTTATTTTTGACATTTGATTTGAACCATAGGTAAAATCCTTTAAGTTAGATATCAAAGTAGAGTCCTAGGACTGGGGTTTAATCTGTGAAAAGTGGAAGTGTTTTTTTTTATTAATATAAATCAACCCTGTGCTATCTCTGCCAGATCCGAGTGGCACTAGGAACTGTCTACCTCGGTGGCATACACTAGTTATTTATTTCCAAGCTCAGTGTTCCTAACTTTTGCTGCCCCTTTGCTCCCATATCCTTTGAGAGGAGCCAGAGTTTAAAGAAGGATATTTTGTTGTGGTTGTGTGTATTGGAAAGCCATTCCATTTTGCTAAAGACTACTCTTGTCTCCTCCCTCCCCCTTCCAGAGCCTGTGACATTTTCCAATATCTAATGCTCAGAAATTTGCTGTTTGCCTTCAATCCAGAAAGAACAAGCACTAGACAAAGAGACTATCTCTTCCCAGCAAAAACTGGAGTTACTAACTACAGAGGACTTGCTAACGTAGCCCATTTGAAAACCTGCTCGGTGCCCAGAACTATCCACCAACTGGTTTTTAAACTAACATTCTTCTATAATTAGCAAAAAAACCCCAAACCTAAAAGGACGTTTGTTCTTTTATGTGTAAATGAAAGATCCCAAGGAAGACCAAAGAATGCCTTAAGAACTTACAATCTGAAGGAGATATATGTTAATTATCAAGTGTACTTTCTTTGGGCAGACAACTATGAAACAGCCCTGAAAAGATTTCACAGCTTTCAAGGAGAAATACCACTGATGGGTTTTTCTCAACCCATCCTCCTCTACCTCCCCAATCCTCATTAGAGACTGGATCCTCTGTCTTTAAAAGAATGCTCAAATTCCTTTGCCTGGCATTTAAGGCTCCCCACAAATCTGTTATCATACTACGTTTACAGCCTTGCCTCAAATCATGTTCCTTAGTGCCCTGTACTCTCAGGGGTGGGGAATCTGCAGCACATAGTAGGTACTCTATAAATTCTTATTCCATTCCCTAACCCTAAATGCTCTCTATCACCTACTAGAGTTCTCTGTGTTTGTTTCTTATCCTGTACAAGCCTGTAAACTCCATCAGGGTAGGGGCTATATGTCATCTAAGCTTTGTATCCTGCCTAGCACCTAGCACAGTGGTCCACATGCAATAGCCATCTAATAAACTGTTGAATGGATGAATGAGAAAATTTTAAACATGAATCACAATGAACATATTCAATACATATTAACATATAGGTAGCAATCAGATAAACTTTTAACATCTGATTGTCAGGTTAATAAGTTCTTTTATAAAATCTTTGGCAGAAGAATAATTGGACCTCTTCGTTATTTTTCCTGCTTTGTTTTTCCTTTAATTAAAACATTGTCAGATTAAGATTCATTCCTTTCAGCAGTTCCACTGACCCATCATGCTGAAGTTCAGGAATCACAGATCTCAGGGCACTGGTGGAAGATTATTGTAGTTGACAAGGACTGCAGAAAGACTGTGTTTGGCTCCAAAGCCCCGCCACAGCTCGGTGCCATCCACAGGAAGAGACCAATGCAAAGGGTGGGATGGTGCCAGGCTAATAAGGCATTTGGGGTAATCCTCCTCCTGCTGTTTCCATCTCACTGTCCAGATCCCTTAAAGGCCTTCATTAGACCAGTGGAGACAGTATAATGACATACTTTCCCATGGACCAGAGCCCTGTTTCTTGAAAATGTTTCTTCCTTGTCGTGACAAACAACATAGGCAGCCATAAGGGAGATGAGACAAGACTCACCAGCAAGATGAGCACAGCTCCAGCTGCTTGGGAAAGTAACCTTCCCAGAACCCCTCATTTCCCAGCCAGGCTGGCTACATGAGAGAGGGAGCAGAGTATAATGAGTCTGCACTTAGAGTCAGGAGGGACAAATTTAAATCCCGACTGAGGCTTACCAGCTATGGGAGCCTCTGAATCTCGGGTTTCCCTGAAGTTAAAAAGGAATAATCGCACTTAATGCTAGCTATGTCATGGAGTTGTTGGGAAGAAAGTACTTTGTAAACCTTAAAGCACTATAAAAGTCTAAGTGATTGTTATCATGTGAAAAGAAATTGAAACTGTATACCATTCCAAATGAGCTCAAGCTTGCACTAAGAGCTAACACTTCATGGATTGTTTTATATAAATCCTTATAACATCCTGTGATGTATTATACCCATTTTATGGATGAGAAGACTGAAGCTGAGGAAAATTGTTTGCCTTGTTCTAGATTATATAACTAGTGGACGTCTGAACTCAGGCCTTCCTTACTCTAGCTTCGGTGTTCTAATCCACGATGGCCCTCATCACTTTCCTTCAAGAATTACCTGCTTCAGACTTCCAGCCATTCTCCATCCATGACCTGTGCCCTCCCACAAGTGGTACCCTACATCTCGTACATTTGCTGCCCTTACTTTAGGCTGACAGGATCTCTAGTTTTCCTCCAGTGCAGGCACCTTTAGCTATTATGTCTCTTCCTTTTGAAATTACTTGGTATTAATTTGTCTATGCTTTGCATTTACTTGCTAGTGTTACATGTGACTTTACTTCAATTCAATATACTTTTTCTTTAGTCATTTTCAGTTGCATCCAATGCTCCATGACCCCATTTGGGGTTTTCTTGGGAGGAAACTGAGGCCAACAGGGTTAGGTGATTTGCCCAGGGTCACACAGCTGGTAAATGGCTGAGGCCAGATTTGAACTCAGCAAGATGAATTCCAGATCCAGTGATCTATCTACTGTGCCACTTAGCTGCCCTGAACATTTATTAAGGGTCTACCAGGCACTGTGCCTGGTAGTTGGGGTACAACTAGAAAAAAAAGCCAGTTCCTGCCCTCAAGGAATTTAACAATCTAATGGGGGAAGACAAGTTACAAAGGGAAGCTGGAAGTGGAGGGGAGAGGGAGGACACTAGGGGGTACCTGGGGCAGAGTTCAAACCAAATATGGCTTAATTACATTAAATTAGAATTGCAGGCAATGGACTGGATTGTTTTTACTTCTGTACACTAAATACCTAGCATACTGAGTGTTTTACATTCAGCTGACATTTAATAAATGTTGAATTCAATTGAAAGTAATCTTCCAAACATGAGTTATGGGGGTGCAGAGGCAATCAGATGGTTATACTTTACTTACTCTGAGAAAGAACATTTTACCAGACGTGATAGCTGGACTCTTAGCTAAGAGACAGCTGCTTTTCAAAACTAGATTTATGAAAGGAAATGGTACATTTTATACACAATAACATCTTCTACACTCATCAATTCTTCAAGGAACTATGAATAAATGGTTCCTGCCTCATATTGAGTAAAACTGCCAACCTTAAGCAAATTACTGCTTGCCTAGAAATCGATAATTAAAAACACTTTTCTCTATCACTTCTCTCTCTCATTTTTCTTTTATCTGGTTTCCACCCCCACATGCCCCATGCAATTTCTTAGTATGTAAATTTCAAAGTCAAGATTGTCTTTGTTGTATATTCAACAAAGCCACTAACAAATGAGGATATTTTAAAATGTTAAATCATAGGAAAAAAGTGAAGGCAGACCATGAAACACAATAGAGGGGGGACCAGAAAGGGTACAGAATATGAAATCATAGATCATAGATTTAGGACTAGAAGGGATTTTAGAGGTCAACTACGCAGGTAAAGAGAATAATTTGCCCAGGGCTGAAGACAGACTGAGTAGCAGAGACAGGTCTTCTTAATTTATTTCTAAAATACCATTATAAATACTTTATAATTTGCAAAGCACATCTTATAACAATAACTCTGTGGTATTGAAGTATAATCACGTCCATTTTATAGATGAAGAAATGGAGGCTTTGAGAGGTTAAATGACTTACTTGCCCGTTGCAGTTACATTGCTAGCAAGGGTTTGAGGCGTATGCTCACAGGATGAGTTCACACAACCTAAGGCTTCTAAGAACTGATCATTAAATTTTCAGTGTGAGCATTTATACCTCAGAAATTGGCAAATATTACAAATCAGGGCTTGGTTTATTGTTTTGTTGATGGTCTAGACTTAAGAAGGTGATCAAGAAAATGTTAATTCAGATTAAATCTTAAGTGCCACGCTTTCTAGAAAGCCAGTTGTTAACCATTCACCAGCATATTCCTGGAGGTAAGGCTCAAAACCCAAATAATCTGACACCAGGTCTTGTCTTCTTTCCATGACACAAGCCTCTGTCTCTTTTAATAAGCCTAGGCTGGAAGAGTAAGAAAGGAAGCAGTATGGTACCAGTCCTGGAAAGATCTGTGGACTTGGACTAAGAAGACTACTATTATGAGCTGTGGGATCATGGGCAATCTCTCTGGTCTCAGTTTCTTTCTCTGTAAAATGAAGAGTTTAGACTAGATCCTTATGGATCTTTTCTTTGTTTCTGTTCTTTGAAATCCTGAACCTGACTAGCATACGCCAATGATACCTTAGCCTGCTAGCATCACCACCACCAGCACCACCATCATCATCCTCAGTAGCATTTCTACAATACTTTAAGGTTCGCAGAATAATTTACTTATGTTTTCTCCTTTGATCCTCACAATAAACTTGTGAGATAGGTGCTGCCATCTTTGACCCCATTTTATAGATAAGGAAACTGAGGCTAAGAAAGATTAAGTGACTTGCTGGTAAATCATAAAATCAATGGGGTTGGATTAGAGTTTAGCAAAGGATCTAAAGCTTTAAAAGGCCTAAAAGATACTCAAATTACAGTCCTATTTTACAAATGAGAAAACCGAGTTGCAGAGAGGAGCATTGACTTGTCCAAGGTCACACAGAAAAAAAGGAACTCAAACCTAGGCTTTCCTGACTCCAAACCTGGTACCCTTTCCAAGATTTTTAAGGTTCTTTCCAGATCAAAATCTTATGATTCTTGTGCTCTGTCTAGTTAATAAAAATAATACGGATGGGAGGTATGTCAGTTATGAAGAATTCATGTGATTTATCTCATTTTTCTTTCATCTGAATCCCCACCTGCTGACCATGCATTTTACTGTGTATATTCCAAAGCCAGAATCAGTTCAGGGTTCCAATTTCTTGGTCTGTTTGCATTCTCACCCAATGCAGAGCTTCCCAGAAGTATCAAGAGAAAATAATGTATATGCCACAGTTCTTCCATTTTTCAATGTCATATGCCATCTCTGTTTGCTTTTGTTGCATAACAGAAATAAACCCCTGGTACCAGAATATGGCAGCAACAGATGGGGCTGTGGTAGTAAACTCACTTGGCTTTACTGAGAGCATAGAACAGCCTACCAGCCCCTCATATGCTGCCCCTCCCACCTTCCCTTTGAGTATCCATCCTATAAGTCAATTCAGCCATGGAGAGGTACATAAGGAGGCCAGGGAAATCAAAAGGAGTTTCAATAAAGGGAAGTTTGAGCAAATACCTTACTAGTGGCCACATGAAGAAACATGGGAAATTGAAAAACTCTCCTATCTGGTTTACTATCCAGGATCAGAAAATGTCTAGAGCTAGAAGAAATTTTCAAGATCATCTCATTCAATGATTTCACGTGACAGATGGCAGAACTGAGACCCTGAATGAAGAAGTGACTGGCCCAGAGTCAAACAGCTGGTAAGTATAAGAGCTTCTCTTCAAACCCAGTTCTCCTGACTGCAGGTCAAATTTAGGAAAACCATCAAAAGACTGGAGAGCTCCCAGAGAAGGAAAACTAGAGGAGGAGGAGACCAGAGAATATGACACAGGATGAGCTGTTGAAAGAACTGGGAATGTTTGTCTGGGGAAACAAAGGGATTTAGAACGTGACAAGATATCTACTTATCTTCAAGCATAGTAGCAATGGTGATGAGAAGGCCACAGGACTTTATTTCCTATGATGCTTGAATGGAGAAAATATCATTGGGAGAAATTGGCAGAATTTTATTTTTTAAATTCTTTTTATTCTGAAGTTAACAAAATACCCCAGAGAATGGGCATTTTCCATTTTTTTAAAAATTGGAACAATATTTACCCTTCTTAGTGCTGTAGCATCCCTCCCATTCAAAAATCATGAACAAGGGCTTAAGGATCACATACACTAGTTCTTGTAGTAACTTGGGATATTGTTTGGGCCTAAGCTTTGCATTCATCAAGGGCAGTGAGGTATTCTCTTACTGTCTTCTCACTTGTTTTGAATCTAGGGAGATTCCCATATCCAGGTCTGATGCTTTTCCCACCTTTCTATGCTACATTAAAGGAGATCATTGTGCCGCAGGTGAAGAAGAAAATATAATGGTCAGCTAAGGTCCCTGTCTTTTTTTTCTAATTAAAAATGACCCACTTTCAGGGATCTCGTTGTGTACAGACAAAGACTAGGGAAGATGATTGATGCAGTCTGGTTTGACTAGGTCCTTTTCCCCAGGGGAAGAAGGAAGGACATGCAAACAGAAGCAGTCAGAATGACCGATGAGCTGAGAAGTATACTCACTAGACTCCAAAGGATTTGACTGACTCTTGTGTTCAACTCTTCTTGGGGCTAGAATCAAAAGGGGCCTAGAGTTTGCTTAAACTAGAGTGGTAAATTTGTATAATGCTCCAACTCTCTTTGTCTTCCTAGGTCAGAAGCTACATACTATGGATCACCCAGAACTGGCTACAGTTCTTAGTATAGCAGGTTTCTTGGAGCAATTTGTGTCTGATGATCCAAACTAAAACTTTTGATTTTGCTTGACTGATGAGACCCGGGGTGTCATTGAGTAGATTAACATGTCTCACTATATCCTGTTGCCACTATAGGTTGGCTTATATATTATTAATAAACTGTAAAAGGTAGATTAACTGAGTGTAAGACTGTGTCTTTGTGTCTTGAAATCCAGAATATGATGGAACAATTGATAAAAATTCAGAAGAGCCCTATGAATGTTTCTCACCTGTTTAATATTTGATGATCATACTCCATGATGCATATGAATGATACTAGCTTTATTGGATTGGTAGAATTGCCATGTCTCTGTGGAGAGAATTGATTTCATGGATGTCAAAAAAACCAAGAGGTGAGATTAATTCAGATGCTAAAGCCTGAACATTAGAAATATTCTTGGCTTGGGCCCAAGTTTCCATCCTTAAATGGGTACTAGTGAATTGAAACTTCAAAATGTAAATAGCATAGGTTTTATTTCTTTCCTGGTCAGCTTATAACCACTGTACTATGGCCTCCTTCCAGTTTCTGTGTCTTTGCTCACCAAGAAGAAGGACTGCTTACAAAGCATCATTGAAGGAAATCAAACCATAGGATTTCTGATCAAGACCTCAATCAATTCTTCACCAACTGGCCTTTGGCAAGTTTCCTGTGAATATTTTTGATGGAACTCAAGCCAAGTTCAGGTCACCTGAACTAATTTATGATTACAATGTACATGTACAGTTCCCAAAGCAGTTGAAACTCAAAAGAAAGGGCAGAATTTCGTCTGGGGATAGTTCAGGATTCATTCATTCATGACATGTTGAGGGCTTTACGCTTGTTTAAGAACTGGATGGAGTGCAAAGTAATAAAAGACATGACGACCCTTGACCTCTGGGAGTCAATCAAGCTGGGGAGATAATAGAAGAAGAAATAATTATGTCATGTGGCCCTGGGTATTGGACAACTTCTCTTGACACAACTTTCCTCATCTGTAAATGAGAGGGGTTGGAATAGATGACCACTAATAGGTACCACTCAGCTCTAAATCTATCTTCTTATGATCCTTTTCCACTCAATCATAATAGTGATCTTCTGAAGATAATGTCTTTATCTAGAGACAATGTTTACCACTCAAAGTGCTGTGTAAGTGGTGTTAACAATAAGAGCTTTAGAAGGGAAAGGAAAGGTCACCTTTGGCTAAGGTGATCTGTAAGGAAGTATGATTTAAACTAGTCCTTAAAGAACTGGTAGATATTTGATAGACAGAGATGGGCAAGAAGGAGAACTCTTACTAGCATGTTTGACATTTACAGGTAATTAACTGAAAGGATTTGAAATTAGACTTTTTTCACTCTGTTCTTTGGGCTATTTATAAGTAACACCACCATCACCACTAATAATAAAAGCTAGTGTTTATGAAGCACTTTGAGGTTATCTTATTTGACTCCCACAATAACCCTATGAAGTAGGTTCCATCATTATCACCATTTTACGGATGAGGAAATGGAGGCTTAGGGAGATTAGGTGACCTGCTCAGGGTCACATACCTGGTAAATATTTGAGACAGGATTTGAACTCAGGTCTTCTTGTCTCTATCCATTATGACATTAGCTGCTCTAACGCAATAAACTCTTCTTTGCCTGGTCTTGGGATACTAGGAATGGTGAAGTCCAAGCCTCTTCATGGCCAAACTCTTCCATGTAAAAAGGCATGTTGTTTCCAAGTCACTGGCATCTGTCTTTTAGATAAGACCATATTTCTTAAAACAGCTAAACCAGCAAAGAAAAATAAGATGCCATGTTTGAGAAAAAATTTGGCAAGGAGTTTTGCATGCAAAATCTCTTTTCAAAATGAGAGAAAACAGTAACTAAGTAGGAACTTAGATATAGAAATTCAAGGAAAATTATAACCATCCTAATTTTAGAAAGTTTTCTGAAAGCAATTTACTTTCCAACTACAGTATAGACTTACAGCTGTAGTTTGCCAATGCATATGTGAAGAATCCTATACTTAAGTTTATTTTTTGCCAGTTCCAAAGGAGTCCATGCTTTCTAGTTAGAAAGACCCTGAAATTAATGTACCACATCAGATGTGAAGAATTCAGATCTTATCCTCCCTCATTCTGTCAGTAGATTAAAGACTTTAAGGCTGTACAACTCTCTTCTACCAAAAAAAGACAAGGATTTGAAAACCGCACCAGAAGTCGCTTAATAACACATCTGAGCTGCGAAGCAGGCCCTTTACACTCAACTGAGATCTGGACGTGCGGAGGAGTTCAAGATGTCAAAAGTGAGACAGTCCAAGTGGCAGTGGTAGGTTGAATTTGATGGAAATCAAATTGGTTAAATCACTAGCCTGGAAACTCTATTTAATCTATTTGGTTTTCTAGCCAAAGTGCACTCTTGTCATTTGATAGAGACTTAATGCATATTCTTTCCAATTCAAGAGAGAGAGAAACAGGCTTCATTTTCTGTGTGAAGCAGTGATTCATTTTTATTCCCCCCACCCCCAGATGAATTTTGTAGCAACATAAAACACAGAATGCTGATTTGGCATGTAGAGACATCTTTGTCCCTTTCAAAGGAGTTCTCACCAGAAAATTGGAGTAAAGCTTTGATTTGTCTTGAGAATCAGAATGTATCCCATCTCATGATGCTCGTTTCATTTGGACAACATGGCTCCACAATTCTTGGTTGAACTTTTGGCATTTTGAAGCATGAAATATGCATACATGCCTGTCTTAAACACTTTATAAACCTTAAAGTATCATAGAAAGGTGTTATAAAAATTAGAATGATTTCACCAAAAACTCCAGATTCTCTTCTATAGTTTGTTACTTTGCTAGGTTTTCTCTTCTCTTATGCCTTACTTCCATTAGCTGTGGAACCACTCACAAGAACCCCTTAGAGCATTGAGAATATCATAGTAAATGTTTCTTAAAGGGGGTTATAGATGGATGTTTAGATTAATGTGAATGGGAGCATCAAGGAGGGATGCTTGGAAGGATAAGGGAGGGATCTTTAGAGGGAAGGATGAAGGAATAGGTCAGTGGGGGTATAGAAAGCTATTTATATTTATGGGAATGGGAGGATAAAGGAGGGATCCTTTGGGGGGGTAGGTTAAGTAATAGGAGGGCAAAGTAGCTGGTAGAAGTAAAGTAGAGGAATCAGGAAGGATAGAAAGTAAGAGATATGTACAAACATGGAAACAAAGATCAGGAGTAGAATTTGTTAGGGAAAGTATATATCTATATATGTATATATGTATGTGTATGTATATATGTATGTCTGTATATATCTATATATAAATATATCTGTGTTTAATTATAGCCTCCAGAAGGGACAAAGGGGGCAAAAAGAACAAAGTAAAAAGTGCACGGCAGAGAACAAAAGAAAACTTAGAAGGAAGCAAAGAAAAGATGGACAGATTTCAACACAACCAGTAGCATTTATTATATAGCCTTTGCTGAAATGGCAATTTATTGCTGTATATTTTGAATTCTCTCTTATATTCTGCTGTGCACATGGCATGCTTTTTTTCTTTTGTATTTAAGTTTCAATATTTAAATTTATAATGTTTTTTTCTATTGTATATCTGTTTTTAGTATTTAAGTCTAAATTTTAAAAAAAATGAAAAAAACATTTCTTTCATTTTTCCTGACTTTCCCCTCCTTGCATTTCCCTCCTTGACTTGGTCTGCTCTACCCATTCATCTATCATTAAACTTGACACAGAAAGAGGTAAGAGCTTGATGGTGTACACTGACTTTCTATGTGCAATAATGCTGATCAGTTCTGTAATCTCTCAATTCCCTATGGTCTTGTTAACAAAGGTTTTGGCTCTAGAAAAACATGAATCTATATGTAGAACACTCACCTTGAGCATCTCTTTGTTGTTTAAGGAACTTTCCTGAACATTGACCTGAAGTTTGGGATTTGGATTCCAGCTTTGTTGCTTTCTCTCTCTCTCTCTCTCTCTCTCTCTCTCTCTCTCTCTCTCTCTCTCTCTGTATGTGTGACCTTGGGTGGCTCTTTAGTCTTCAATTTATCATCTGAAATGTGAGGGGCTTGGACTAGATGATCTCAAATGTATCTTCCAGCTTTTTATTCTATGGTCATTAATATCTATCCTGGAAAATGAGAGATGGGTAAAAATTCAAGGGAAAGGATATTCACGAACAAGTTGGTCATATCATAGGCAGGGGCATATGCCACAAGGGGTAGAAGATAGCAGATACCCTCAAAACTGACAAGCTAAGATAGACAGATTAGTGGCATGAAGGACTTTCACAACGACAATTCCTTAAAGAAAAAGAATCATGGGACAAGGTCGCAAGCCTGAGAGAGAGCAGGGGCTGTGCAAACTAAGACTAGGGGTAAACAAAAAAGTTGGGCAGCTATCTGGGACCCAGCACCAAGCAGGGACCAAGGAGGGACACAAAGATTTTTTATAAATGAGTAAGGGAGTAATGTCAGAAATTTCAGCTGTCAGTGACGTATGATATGTCATAGTTACAATTCTATAGGCATATTATTCTTAATGTCATTTATTGTGGAATTTATGTCTACAAACTTTATGTCATTAAAATTCAGTGCAACAAACATCAAGAGACTGTTATGTACAATGCCCTGGGAATATGAACATAAACACAAACTAGTTATCTCACTCAAGGATCTTAGTCTATTGGGCAAGACTCGTGGTGGGAGAAGGAATATAAGGGTATTCAAAAAGTATAACATTGGACAAATGGAAGAGGTAGAGAACATCAGGAAGTTGGGGGCACCACTGAGAGCTGCACAGAGATGGCATCTGAACTGAGTGATGAAGTTTCTGATAGGTGAAGATGGAAAGGAGCTTATTTGATTCCCACAATATTCCTGTATGGTAGGTGCTAGTACTATCCCCCTTTTATAGATAAAGAAACTGAGGCTGAAAGATGTTAAAGGACTTTTGCCCATCTGCAGGCAGCTAAAAAGTGCCTAAGGCAGGATTTGGACTCAGGTCTTCTTGACTCCGAGTTCAGGCCTCTACTCACCATGATACCCAGCTGCCTCCTAAATTCACGTGTCAGGGCCAGCTCCATCACCTTTCCCAAAGGCAGCACAAAATCAGAAGTAGATCCAGACCGGAATTCTTGTTTGTCAGGTGGTTCCCAGCTCTGACACTCTCCCTAGGAACAATATGTCCCTAACACTCTACATTCATTGTTAATGGTGATGGAATCAATACAGTTGGGCTAGTAACACCTTGGCTCCTGATATACTTACAATATGAGGAGGTAAAATGACAAAGACAGGAAATCAGGAAGAGAAACTGGCCCAGAACAATTACACAGAGAGGAAAGTCATATTGGAGGTCACATAGTCTTAAAAGCATTATGGGATTGTTCTAGAAGATATCTCAATACCAAAAGAATGGAAAAAAGTCAGAGATGATGTCCCTTTAAGGATGTCGATAACTACCCACTTCCTCATCTTCATAGAATCTTTATGAGAAAAGGTTACATGCGTATTGAAAGCATTCTTGAAGAAAATATGAAAAGGGAGCAGATGAGGTTTTGCAAATAATCTTCTAAAGTAGACCCTACCTTTACAGTTGCATGTTTGATTAAAAGTTCTAGAAAACATGAAATCCTGCTGTGTTTGTTGTTGAAGTAAAACACAACCTTGAAGATTCCTTTCCAGCAAAAGGGGGGAATCCTGCTTATGTCAAGATCGTAGAAGATCTAATAAACGCAACTACAGAGAGAACTCTGTTCAACCAACTCTGATTATTTACTACTGTGAGAAGTATGCAAGAGGGAGCTGTATGCTTGTCAGTGATGTCTGTCACTGTCACAAAGGATATTTTGTATAGAGTTCAAATGAAAGAGAGATTTCATATAGACAGTGATATCCCTCACATGTGCTTCTGTTGGTAGGTGACATCATGCCAATCATGTCAAACCCAAGACATGACATTTCAGGGCTCCTCAATGAGATCATCAATCATAGATCAATGAGATCTATGATTACAAAAAAAAAAAGATTTTAACCTAAAAATCCACATAGGAAAAACCAAGTGGATGAAAAATGCCTTATTTTTCAGATTATAGTACACCAGAAGGCCGGTTCACTGAGTTGTTGTTCCATCGTTTCAGTCATGTTTGACTCTTCATGACCCCTTTAGGGGTTTTCTTAGCCAAGATGCTGGAGTGGTTTGTCATTTCCTCCTCCAGTTCATTTTTCAGATAAGGAAACAGACAAACAGGATTAAGTGACTTATCTGATGCTGGACTTGAACACAGGTCCTCCTGAATTCACCACCTAGAGTTAATACCCATATACCTATGATAGAAACTGCCAATGGACAACAAGTTGAGTCCAGAATTAAATAGGCAGAAGAGTCAACTGGATTGAATCTGAGAAATCACATCATTATTTTAATGAACCGAATCTAGTCCTTCTCACAAAAATTCATCTTTTTAACAACAATATTCACCAGGTGACGCACACACACATGCAATACATATGTATATATTTGTGATTTTTAGAACATCAAGATCTCTTGAGAATCAAAGTGGTAGGTTATCTGCCTGTAGGACAAGGGTGAGCATAATAGTAGGTAGCAGCATATTTCCAGGAAGAGATCCGCTAAACTCAAGAAGTGATATAAGGGATATTATATGGGAAATTCTTTTGGAGGGCAGGAAAGTCATGTTATTATGTGCAATAATAGATGGAGAGCCCAAAACCAGTATCTATGAAATTAAAACAAAAAGACCTAAAGGAAGGCTATCAGTCATTTTGTTGGCAGATCCTTCTGAAATATCTCTGAATCATATGGGATGAGAAGTCACAGAAAGATGGCATTCACCTCCTAAGTGAGATCATGGATCTCACCAAAGTATTCAAGTGGATCAGAATCTCAGCTGTGCCTGTGTCACCCTTGATATTTATGGAGCATACTCTAGGCATATTTGATTATGCAAAATGGTGAGCTGAATTCACACATGCGGATATTCAAATGCAGTGGAGGAATCCCTGCCCCTATTTCTCTCCCTTATGAGTTGAAAAATGAATTTTAAAAATTCGTTTTTCATGGCACTTAGATATTAGAAACTTAGATTTAGTCCAACCCTCCTCATTTTACTGGTGAACAGGACTAGACACACACAGATGGAGTGAAACATCCAAAGCCAAGCAGATAATAAGTGGTGGAGCTTGAGTTTGAATTCTTGCCAGGCCCCAAGGCCACGGTTCTTTCCACTAGAACAAGCTGTCATCTCCAATCAGCTTGGGATCCCCCCAAAATAGCTATGAGGGGAACATCCTTGGCTACTCCAGTTCTGTCCTGCAGAATACTGCTATTATGGTTTCACATCTCACCTACATGATCATTTCTTCATTCCTGGAGTATTGCAGAAGCCTCCTAATTGCCCTTCCTGTCTCAAATCTCTTTGAATTTCCAGTCCATCCTGTGCACCACTCCCTGACTAAACTTCCTAAAACATGTCTTTCATCATAAGAGCATTAATTCAGAACTGGAAGACATCTTAGGTGTCATGGCACAAAGGGAGAAACCAAGGCCAGAAGGTTAAGAGATTAAGTGACTTTTCTAGGGTTTCATAGTTAGAATGGGATAGAACTAGGTTTTGAACCTGGGTCTCACTGAAACCAAATCCAATTCTTCTTTTCCTTCTCCTCCTCCTCCTCCTCCTCCTCCTCCTTCTCCTCCTCCTCCTCCTCCTCCTCCTCCTCCTCCTCCTTCTCCTCCTCCTCCTCCTGTTTGTCCTCTTCCTCCTTGTCCTCTTCCTCTTCCTCCTTCTCCTTCTTCCTCTTCTTCTTCTCCTTCTCCATCATCTAAGCAAGGACTTCTAGCAGTAAAATTCAATTATTCTATACCTTCCCATATATATCTTTTGCTGTTTCTCACAAAAACCCTTCTCTTCGATCATACTAATTCATTCCCTGCCCTTGATAAGCACTGAATTCAAATCCCGATCAGACACTTAGTAAGTCACTTAACCTCTGTCTGCCTCAGTGTTTGCATCTGTAAAATGGGGATAGTAATAACACCTCCCTCCCAGGGTTGTACCAAATGAGTTAACATATATAAAGGGCTTTGCAAACCTTAAAAGTCCTTTAAATTTTAGTTATCATACTTTGGTGTGCACCATGCCTCCTCCTTAGAATACTCTCTCCTATTCTCCTCCTCTCTACATATCCCAATCCTCCCCATTCTTTAAGGTTCAGCTCTTACTGCCTAAGGCTCACCCTCACCACTCCTTCCCACAAATGATTTCCTTCTCCTTTGAGCTTATTGCCTAACGTCAGTTGGGCACTTAGTCATTTACAGCTTTTGTGCAATCCCGTAAAATAAGGGGCTGGACTAAAGGCTCTTCAAAGTTCCTGCTTCCCATCACTGAATCCTCTTCCCTTTGATTTTGTCATTTACGAAAAACCTGGATTGTTACTTTGTTTCTCACATGTGTATTTCCTCTCTCCCCTAACGAGACTAAATTTCAAAGGGCAGCAGGGGATCGTCCATAGTGCTATGCACATCACTGGGGTTCAACACTTTTTTTTGAGTGAATGAAAGAATATATTTTAACTTTATTTTTAAAAGAGGAACTCTATTTAAAAAGAGTAACGTACATACACAGAAGTGACTGGATTTCAGGCATAGAGCCAGATGCCAGAAGCGGCCGCTGAGATATGAGCCCTAGAAGCTGAGTTCAGAGCTAAAACTTAGATCTCCCTGTTGAAACGATGGACCAGTCAGTGAGCCATCCCTGGCAGAGCCTATGGTCTTGGAAGACATAACTAGTCACTTATGAGTCATTCTGGTGGAGTGCAGAGTGCTGGGCTTAGAGATGGGAAATCGGCATTGGGACCTTGGCTCTAATACTTAGTGGGGTGAGACGAAGAAAGTCACCTGACTTCTGGGAGGCTTACTTTCCTCCTCTGCAAAATCAAAGGTTGATTACACTTACACAACTTATCTGTAGTATAAAGGGCTTTGTGGATCCTATTTAGGAACTTTCATCGGCTCCCTATCTCTCCTAGGATGAAATCCAATTCTGTTCAGCTTGGCATTCAAAGGCCTTCACAGTCTGACTCAAGGTTAACTTTACAGGTTAATTATATATTATTCCTCTTAAAACCTTTCAAATAAGCTAGTCTACTTGCTGTTTCCTGAGCTTGGCCTTCCATCTCCCACCTCCATGCCTTTGCCTACAATCCAATTCATTCTCACTTCATCTCTTAGAAGCCTGAGTTTCCTTTTCGCATTTGTTCCTGTGTCACCTTCCTACAGCAGGCCTTTCAAGACCCCACCAGTTGTTAGTACTTGCTTTTACTCTTCAAGTTATCTTTACTCAAATGCTATCATCCCTTGCTTTATGAGCATGCCCTCCTTGAGGGCATGGATTGTTTGGGGTTTTGTTCCCTATGCCTAACACTTAGCACATAGTAGATATTTGAGAAATTCTTATTGCATTTAGGGTGGGTTATAGAAATGTTGAGTTATTATTGCAACACTAGCATTTAAGGAATGCTTCAAGGTTTACAAACATCTCATTTGAACCTCATAGCAATCCTGGGAGGCAGGGACTATTATTTCCCCTTCCACATATAAAGAAAAGTTCGGAAGTGTTTGAGGCAGTATTTGAATTTGGGTCTTCCTGTCTCCAGGTCTGTCTCTTATCCATTACACCACTTAGAGGATCTTATGACACACCGTATTACCAGAATCACATTTTGGGAACAAAAACATTGATTCTTGGAAAACTGTTGATTTAACAATAATTCATATTTCTGCAAGACTTACCAAACATTTTCTTTCCAACAATGAGAATTTTTTTTAAATGGCTCGATTTTATAAATGGGGAAACTAAGGCCCAGAGATATTACATGTATTGCCCAGGGTCACATAGATAGAAGGTGTTGAAGCCATGATTCAAATGCAAGTCCCTGGCCTGTAAGAGCAGCGTTTGTACGATTTGCCAGGCTGCCTCTCTGTCAAAGGAGATGCTCCCTTTCCCATGATCTGCAATGGCCGTGATTCACGGTGCATTATCTCCAGTCCCCTACAGAGAAAAGGCAGATAGCTAGTTGGTGTCACTGAGCTTTTTGGAGGTCACCACCAATAATTGTGCGTGAAAAAACTTCTTTACTTAACTGCAGAAAACAAGATTAACCCTGTCTACGACTGCAGAAGGCTTCCTTGTACTGCTTTTCACAGAAAGGAACGTGACTACCCTTCACTAAGGAAATGAAAAGTGCATGAAATATTAAAATATGCTTCAGAACTACCATACCTAGGATTGTAAGAGGGAAACACACTGTGAATTTTGAGCAGTGAAGAAGATGCTGATTTGCTCACGGCTCGTGCCCCCCTCGCTCCCCCATCATAATGTACAAAAGCAGGCACACCTTCACAAATCATAATAGCTGCCCTTCTGAACAGGACTTTAAGGATGGTTGGTCAGATGCTTTTGTGCGTATCATCTCATTTGAGCTCTAGAACAACCCTGGGAGGAAGACATTTTCATTCTCTCTCCGCCCGCCTCCTCCCCCTGCCCCATTTTAGCAGATGAGGAAACTCAGACTCCATGGAGTGTGACTTGCCTAGGGTCACATAGTTAGAGTCCACAGCAGAATTGAAACCCAAGTCTTCTTGATGTTAAGTCTAGTGTTTCTTCCATTATGGAACACTGTCAGTTAGCAACTGACAGATGCAGAGATGGTTGAGAAGGTCATTGTTCCCTATGCCCAAGATAGTCCCCCTTTACCTGTTGTATTCCTACCCATCCACTGAAGTCCAACTCATATATATCTCTTCTAGGGTACCTTCCCTGATGGTTTCCTATTCTCCCACCCCAGACTCAAGTCCATGACAAACTTCATCTGTGACTGATGATGATAGAAAGTGCTGTCCACCAGATCTAGGCATCTGCGTGCCCCAAGCGTGGTAGTGGCCCACCTTTTTGGAGGCCATGAAATGGAAGTAGAGTCCCTGGAACCGGGTTTGAATCTAGACTTTGTTGCTTTCTACTGTGTGAACTTTGGGTGAATAACTGCATCCTTTAGGGTCTCAGTATTTTCCTCTATAAAATGGGGGGACTGGACTAAGGGACTTTTAAGAGCCATTTCAGCTCTAAATCAGTATTACTCAATGGTTGTAGAACTCTTTCCTTCTGTGTCTAATTAGAATGCCAGACTCTGAGCTGAAAAGGAGCCTCAGACATCATCTTGCTAGGAAGCTAGGTGTGTGTGTGTGTGTGTGTGTGTGTGTGTGTGTGTGTTCATCCTTTGTTGCCTAAGAAGACCATGCCATCAGAAAAATGATGACATGACTTATACTTGACTTTGTTTTGAGTGAGGGAGGGCTGGGCAGGTCACTAGCCTCACTTCTCCTCCAGAGCCATCTGGATCCAGTGACCAGATACTCATCAGGATGACTGGAGATGACCTAGGATGAGGTAATTGGGGTTAAGTGACTTGCCCAAGGTCACACAGCTAGTGAGTGTCAAGTGTCTGAGATGAGATTTGAACTCAGGTCCTCCTGACTCCTGCACTAGTGCTCTATCCACTATTACCACCTAGTTGCCCAGGAAGCTAGGTAGTGAAGCAGATTGAGATGGTCCAGAAAGTAGAAAGACTTGAGTTCAAATCCCATCTCAGACACTTACTGATTGTGTGACCCTGGGCAAATAACCTCTGCCTGCCTCAGTTTCCCCATGTGTAAAATGGGGATCATAATAGCACCCCTACTTTCCAGATGTAAAGATTAAATGAGATAATATTTTCAAAGCACTTCACAAATCTTAAAGGGTTATATAAATGCGAACTATCTATTCAAGAAACTAGTTCCAGAAATAGCATTCTCAGTTCTGAGGATTCTATGACATCCCCTAAGATAGCTGGGGGAAATCTATGGGGCAGGGGTTAAGGCAAAGGTGGGGATGCTGCCTCGAGGCCACATGTGGCCCTCTAGGTCCTTGGGTGTGGCATACTGACTGAGTCCAAGTTTTACAGGACAAATTCTTTTATTAAGGGGATTTGTTCTGTGAGGTTTGGTCAAAGGGCCACACTTGAGGACCTAGAGGATCACATGTGGCCTCGAGGCCACAGGTTCCCCACCCTTGAAGGGTTGCCAAATGAAGGGCTAGGAGTCACTGTTCAAGAATATATTATTGTCCTTGTTAAACAATAGCATCCTATCAGGGCAATGACCATGAACTGATTTCCATGCTTCTTCCAGAGTTCAGGAGACATTACATATTTTTAAAAAGATAGCATGGTCTGTCTCCTAAACCTTCAGCATGAGGAGACCATGTGGAATGGGAAAGGGAGACCGGATCTGGCGTCTGAGGACCTGATTTCTATGTGGGCTGTGCTGTTTCCTACCCACGTGACCTTGGCCATGTGGCTCATCTTTTGGTCTGTGTGTTCTTTGGTAACATGAAGGTTTTAGGCTAAGTAAACTCCAAGGACCTCACAGCAACAAGTACTACTTGCCCAGAGGCGGCTGGCCTAACCCCGGGCTGAGGCCTGTCTCACATTTTCAGCAAAAATATTGCCTAATTACCTGCCAGCCAATACCCTGTAACTGACTGGCACTAAAGAGATTCAGGCAGACTTGGCTCAGTTAGGAACTGTAAGTGAAGCAGAATGTCATTAATTATAATAATGAAATTTGTGTTGCCCCTATGTATGGATTTATGATCATGTGGGCTACCACTGAAAAACTTGTATGCCCCCTGGCATAGTGAAAATGCTGCACATGGAAGTTAATTCTCCATACTTGTATTCCAGCACCAACACAGTGCCTGGCACAGGGTGATGATGATGAGGATGATATTTATATGGCATTTTTGATGTGTAAAGTGCCTTATAACCATATTCCATTTGATCCTCACAATGACTGCAGGACTGCGTGCTGTCATTATCCTCATTCTAAAGATGAGGAAACTGAGGCAGGCAGGGCTTAAATGACTTGCCCAGGGTCACAGAGTTAATGAGTATCTGAGCCTAGATCTAAACTCCAATCATCTTACTCCAGTTCCTGTTTCTATCCACTGCAACACCTAGCTGTTCTCATTATTAAGCGCATAGTATGTGCATAATCTACACCTGTTTGATAGACCTGCTTTCTATGCCTAGCCGTCCTATTCACTGTCATAGAGTGATTTTGGACCAGTCACTTAACTACTCTGGGGCTCCTTTCCTGAGGTTAAATGAGATGCTCTTATAGTTCCCTTTTAGCTATAAAGTCCTATTAGAGAGTGATATGACATAAAAAATGCAGATCATTTGTACTGGGTAATGAGTCAAGTGACTGGAGTTTGAATCATGTCTCTGTGACTAACAAGATATATTCAATCACGTCATTTAACTCATCTGTACCTAAATTTCTCCATCTGTAAAAACATCTCTAAGGTCCCTTTCAGCTTTCAAGAACTGTTGATCTTAGGCAATCGCTTACTCCTAATCCCATCTAAAACCTAAACTCTATGACTTTTTGATGCTAATTTGACATGGTTCTATGATATTATAATAATTCAATTTGTATAATGCTTTAATATTTTACAAAGCATGGTGCTTGTAACAGGCATGCTGCTTCCATTTTACATAGAAGGCAACTGACACTCACAGAGGTTAAGTGACTAGGTCATATAAACAGAGCCTTATGTGGAAGGCAATATTTGAGCTGAAGCCTCTAGATTCCAGGTCCATTGAACTTTACACAAGGTGTCACTGTCTTATGACACTTTGTTATTCTATAGTGCTTTCCTACAAAATGGGCCCAAGAGGTTTCAAGGTGAATCTATTTTGTTATCTAGGCAGCTAGGTGACACAGCAGATAGAGCACTGAGCTTGGAGGCAAGAAGACTGGAATTGGAAACTGGCCTCAGACACATCTGGATGACCCGGGACAAGTCACTTAACATCTGCCTGACTCTTCTTCTTCTTCTTCTTCTTCTTCATCATCATTAGCATTTATATAGCACCTACTGTGTGCCAGTACTCTGTGCTAAGCATTTCACAATTATTATCTCATTTGATTCTTACAACAAATTTGGGAGGTCAGTGCTATAATTATCCACATTTTACAGATGAGGAAACATATATATATATATATATAAATATATATATATATATATAATGTATGAGTTTTGTAGATATGAAATAGATTATGTTTGATATATCCATATACGTCATATATGCACTCAGTCAAGGGAATGCTTATAAAAAGGAAGTGAAAGATGTCTTTCAATATATGTACATACATATATTATATATTATAGGCACCATACATATGCATATATAGGCATTATATATGCATACATATATAGACACTATATACTTGTTTCATATATATATACATATACATACATATATAAATTATGTGGGTTTACATAGTATCCCTTCAGTAGAATGTAAGCTCCTTGAGGCTAATAACTGTTTAGTTTTTGTCTTTTCTCCCAGATATCTAACCCAGCAGTGCTTGATAAATATTTGTATACAGTAGGTGCTTAATAAATGTTTGTTGAATCAAAGCATTGAATTGGTCACAGTACTACTTTTGGCTGAAGTGTTCACTTGTCATCTGAGGCCCTACTTGACATGCTTATAAATTCTGAGCAGGAAGCAATTAACCCCTATATTCTTCTGTCCGAGATGTGCTAGTAACTTTCTGGGAGCTGTGCTTTCCATCTCCCTAGCCAGGATGGTGAGAAGATATAAAGTCATATTTTGTATCCCTAGTGCTTAGTGCAGTGCCTGGCACATAGCAGGTGCTCCAGAAATGTTTATTGATGGATTGATGGTGATGATGGTATAATGCTACCTTCAGATTTATACACATTTCTCCCTGAAAGATAGAACCGATAAATTGTCCAAACTCTCAGCCCTGATAAGCATCACCGGAATGTTCTTAAATGAAATCAGTTTTTCCCACTCAGCTGCTTGTTTTTGGACTTCTCTATAATAAAGGAGGAACCTTATCAGCACTTATACCTCATCAGTATTAGGATCTCTCTGATTGGATGACTGAGGAGGGAGCTCTTCCCAAAACTTCCATTTAAAAAGTGTGCCCAGGCTAGCCATCTCTTATCTCCCACCAGGCTGTACTCCTTTGGACCTTCCCATTATGCTGCCATGTATCTTCTTCCCTCCTATTCAGTGTCATTTTGTGTGTTATCTGTTCCCTCCCCCCATTAGATTGGAAGCTCTTTGAAGGCAGGGACTGTCCATTTTTGATATTTGCATTCTCACCATTGGCACATAGTGGGTACTTAATAAATATTTATTGAGTGATTGAACCCTGCCATTTCCATATAGATGCTGCATGGATATTGTATAGCGTCAAGACTTGTCTGTTGGAAACCTCTTTCCTATAGGTAAAACACATCTTTCTAATATTGTGATCAATGTAGGTTGATCATTGGCAGCACTCCCTTGTTTGATGAGTAAGATTGACTGAAGAGAAATAAAGTGAGTGGAATGGACTTAATCAAGAGATTTAATTAGTCCTGGCACACATTATAAATTCATCAAAAGTGTCACGATCAGCTGCAAAGATTCCAGCTGATCTTCCCCATTGACAGAGGACTGAACTCTAGCATAAAAGACTTTTGGCTTTTAGACAAAATCTGCAGCATCTTTCACGGCGGCTCAGATCTTCTTTTACAGTCTATCTGGATGCTATTTTCCAAGTAGTACAAGGCCAAATTATGGACCACACAAGACACTTGTGAGCTTCTGACTGTCCTCCCTAGATGTATAACAGTTTCAGACACACATGGTACTACTATGTGCCTGGCACATAGTAGGTACTTAACACATGTTTGTTGATTAGCGATTAATTGATGTTCAGATCTGGCACTCGCTTTTTCAAACCCACTCATATACCAAACTCTTAACTCTTGAAAGGACAGACTGTTCTGAGTAGCATAGATTAACACTAAAGGCAGTAAAAAGATGGCTCAGATCCCTGTACCTTCCCTATTTGGTCCAAGGTGGAGTTCTAGCTCTGAAGTTGTGAGTGCTTCTATACTATTCCTACCCTTTGTAAACAAAAGACTTCAGACCAGAGATAAAATATATCTATTTTTTTGTATACATGCATATTCATAGTTTAAAAATTTATTGATAGCAACATAAACATTAGATAGTAAAGGAAATCTTTGGATGACCAAATTCAATTCAAGTAGTATTTATTGAATGTTAACTTTTGAGAACAAAGCTGGACATTATGCTGGGGTTATGGGAGGAGGGGGGGTAGTAGATGAGTAAGACCTAGACCATTTCCTTAAGGAACTGAAAGGCAGGTAGAGGGGATAAAAGAAGTAGCCATGTAACTATAGTTGGAAGTAGGATATAGTCAGTACCATAAAAGAGAAAGAAACAAAAGATACTGTTGGTTTGGAGGAGAAGGATGATCCATTGGGGTGGGATGGGGAAGACCTCCTGAAGGAAGTGGTATTGAGTTTGGACTTGAGGAATGGTTAGGATTTTTAGAGGTAGATATTCTAGGGGCAAAGAGAAAATGAGCAAAGGCAGAAAACTGGGAAAATGGGGTTTATTTCGGGAACATTTTGGCTGGAGTTTGACTTATTCATAGGCAACCAACCATGGCTTTCCACTTACAGTCCATTCACTGAATGGCTGCTAACTCACTCCAAGTGAGAACCTAAAAAGACCTTAGCCTGAAAGGATCAGGGTCTCCCATTGCATCTTGAGCCATCTCCAGGTGTCCTGATGAATATCAGGCCACTGGACCCAGATGGCTCAGGAGGAGAAAGTGAGGTGGTTTACCCTGCCCAATCCTTCCTCCCTCAAATCAAAGTCAACTGCAAGTCATGTCAGTATCTCCCTGATGTCATGGGTCTCTTCAAGAATGAAGGACAAACCCCAAAACAACCTTGGCCACTCACAAGACTCACCACCATCAAAAATTGCTTTTCCTCTAAGATCTTAAAGTCTTAAATTTCACTCACTGATCGCAGTCTTCTGAACTTCCACTGATCTCATTGTCCCATTCCCTATTTCTTGTCCTCAACCAGATGTCCAAGTTCCTTGATTTTTTTTGTTCTCCTAGTTCACAAGCATTCTTTTAGCATTACTTTCCTCCCACCAGTCTTGATCTTCAACCATTTCATGAAATAATTGCTTTTCATCCTTGAAAACCCCTTGCCCCCTTTTCCTCCTGTTAATGCTCAACCTTAAATCACTGCTACCATTATCCTTCTTCCCTCCTACTCATGAGTTACTTCTCTTGGGGAAAGCCAGGAAAATGTATTGACTGGGCTTACTATCAATTCATGCTTTCTAAGTTCAAGTGGTTTATCCCTCACTCAACTCCCAACTCCACAACAATTCTTTTATTGCTTTTTGATTGACCTCCTATTACATTGCCCACATCAGCACTCAAATTGGGTACTTTCTTCTCGAGTACCCAGATCTACCCTTCTCTCCCCTTTCTCAGCAGATGGCCTTGTTCCTATTTATTGAGACCTTTGGGGAATCTATCATGAGGTTCTTCATTTTCATTCTCCATGTCTCAAAACCTCTCTACAACGTGACTAATCCTCTTCTCTGCTCCACCTCAGAGGATTATGTAGCTCTCCTTGCCAAAGTCGATGTCTCCAAACATACCCTTGATCAAGTATTTGCCCATCTCCACAGGGAACTTGCTTCTCTTTTTCTTTCTCATTTTCAATCTCTCCTCTATTGGATTCTTCCTTGTTCTTGCAAATATTTCCAGGTCTTTCCTACCTTACACATACACACACACACACACACACACACACACACACTCCCACACACACACACCCCAATCCATTTCCTTGCCCTTGTCATTCTCACATGCCATCTTCCATCTCTCCTCTCCTTCATTGCCCAACTTCAAAAAAGAGAAGTTTATGCTTATTTCCTCTACGTCCTCTTCACTGACTCACTTCTCAGCTCTTTACAATCCCCTATGTTTCTAGCCTTACTTTCTCCCCTAAATTCTAGTCCTGTATTTACAACTACCTGATAGATACTCCTATTTCAATATGCTGTCCAAATCTCAAACTCAATATATGTAAGTTTGAACTCATTATCTTCCTTCTCTCTACCTTCTGCACCCACTGCCTCTCTTTCCAATTTGCCTATTACTGTTTATGGCATTGCCATAAGCCATCACTAAGGCTTAAAATTCTGGAGTCATCTTTGGCTCTTCTTTTCCCTTATATGCTTCCTTATCATTGATATTGTAGAGGGTCTTGAATTTGGACTGTTTGTCTGGGCAGCTAGGCAGTGCAGTGGATAGAGCACTAGGTCTGAGTCAGTAAGACTCCTCTTTAAGAGTTCAAGTCTATTCTCTGACATTTATTAACTGTATGACTTTGGGCAAATGTATGACCTTACCTTTGGGAAATGGTAAACCATTCCATTAACTTGGCCAAGAAAACCCCAAAATGGGGTCACAGACTGAACAATAACAAGGGGAAAACCTTATGAAGTTTTTGAGGAAGGGAGAACTGTGATGAGAGGTTTGTTTTAGGAAACTTAATCTGGTAGCATTGTATAAAGAGAATTGGCCTTGGAAGAAAGCAGAAATGGAGAGACCAGTTTGGGGGTTATTGCAATAGTCAGAGAGGCAATGACAGTCTGAATGAGAGGGAATGGTAGCAGGGATAGGAAAGAGGGGCCAGATGTGGAAGACATTGTGAAGGTACATTTTCACAACAATCCTGTGAGGCAAGTACTAGACTTTTCCCATTGTACAGTTGAGGAAATGGAAGTTTGTAGAAATTAAGTGACTTGTACAGGGTCACAAAGTGAGTAAATGTCTGAGGCAAGATTTAAACCTGGATCTCCCCTCTACTCTGTGCTGCCAGCTATGGTGATGATGATGATGATGAAGATGAAGAGGAGGAGGAAGAGGAAGAAGAAAAACAGTAGTATAGATTGCAAAGCTGGAACTGATTTTTCTCAAGATCAGTATTCATTCCATCATTCTATTCCATTTGATAACAACCAAGGACCCAAATCTTTAGACTAGTTTTCTCAACATTTCAACAGATCAAGGTCTTTTCTCCCCCTCTACATTTATCTACATATGTAATATTGTAGGAGAAAACTCCAAAAGCAAGTAAGGTTCTCATCCTCATTTGAAGCAGATAACATCTGTGCAGTATCTATTCTCTTTCCTATGATGTCAAAAGGCTGGTCATGTTTGTACAGCCACAAGGAAATATAGAATTATTTGGTCATGATCTAGAGGTTTCTACTCAGTTATTTAGAGTTCAAGGATCCAGATGGAATGTTAGGCAAAGCCCAAAGTCACTGGGTTGGGCACAACCCTCCATTTTGTGTGGGCTGAACAAACAAGTCCTTTTAGAAGAATGGTTTCCTGGAAATGCATCATCATTATAACACAAGTCTTGTCCCAGTGCTTCTCTCCTCAGCACATCAGAAGTAAACAAAGGATCTCCATACATTTTAACTTGGCTCTCTATTGTGATTTTTTTGTAATAACATTTCTGCTAGTGGGAGCAAAACCTGAGCCCAGAAATGAAAAAAACACCAAGGTTAGAAAGTAATTGGAATGTGAAAGTGCTAAACAATATAAAACTATAATAAGTAGACTTAAATATAGTAATCTTCCCAAGGCAAAATGAGCTCCCCTGGAGGTGGAGTGGGGTGAGGAGAGTACAATCACCACCTGGAGTAGAGGGATAGGGTCCAAATTGGAAGGAAAGGAAGTTTATAGCCAAGTCAGACCAGATTGATACCAGACTTTTGAGGGCAATACTGAATTCCATGAGGTGAGTAAAGTGGGGAGGAAGATTGGTTACCCAAATACAAGTTCAGTCTAGAAAGATCATGCTACATTAGGAAGCTAACCACATACATTGCCAAGGAGCAAACCATTTGTCTGACTCAACTTGTCTTTCTACAACTCTTTTATGATCATGGCAGAAATTCCCTTTTCTTGGTTCCCATGCTGATAAGTGGTAAGGGTGAAGGTTTCCATTTCCCATCTTCACTTCATGAGACTATAGGTGCCTCATCTCCCACTACCTTCTCAATCCTTTGAAGATTTCTTCTGACCCTACCAGTCAATTGGAATTGCTCTGAAAATTTTTTCTAAATCTTCATCCTATTTGACCTCTACAGGGTTTGATACTATCTACCACCTTTTACTTCTTGACACTCTCTTTTCTAGTTCTCATGACATAGCTCACTCCTTGTCGTCCATCTAGCTCCATGACTATTTTTCAGTGCCCCTTGTTAATCATCCATCACCTGAAGGCTTTTTCACTTGGTGATCTTTTTTGCTCCTATGGATTCAATCATCATCTCTACAGATGATTTTCAGATACATATTCCCATTCCCCCATCCCCTAATCTCTCTCTTGAATCCTAATCTTGTGTTACATTTGAGATTTTAACAAAACGGTAAACTGAGGTGGATCTCTGAGCAAGATAACATTTATTAGCAGGACCATGTCACCTGTCAATAATTTAGTCAATGGCTTCTCTCCATTGATGCCAAAGACCCAGAACAAAAGGACAGATCCCCTTTTATAGGTTTTGGGAAATATAGAACAAAGAACAGAGCAGAGTAAGGGCAACTCAGTTGGTTACAATGCTCAAGCACAGGGAACGATACGATTGGTTGGATGTTTGGTAATGGGGGTTAGCAATGACTTCCATGCTTCTCTCATGAGTCTAAGAAGTATTTTTGTTTGAGTCCAAGTGCAAGATAGCAGACTAAGTTTTTGGCTAGCAAAGAAGACAATCTTGAAGCATTAGCTTGATGGGGTAAAGCTATCAGGCCCAGTTCCATTTCTTTCACATCTATTCCCCAAGAATAGTAGAATTCTTGAAGCAAGAATAGATCACTGATTAGTAGGAGGGCTCAGTTTCTAAACTTAACTTACTACAGGCCCACTGAACTCTGAACTAAGTTTAGAGACAAAGAACCATGACTTGAGCAATTTACAGGGCAAAATTAATTACTTGTAAATAGGAATAGTATGAAAATGATACAAGATCAATCTTATTTTCCTTGGTTGCCAACTACTTGCTCAGCATTTCCTTCTAAATATCTTCTCAGGATTAATAACTTAGTATTCCCAAAATTTAACTCCTTACCTTATCCCCATTAAACCTGCTCCTCCTTCTGCCTTCCCTAGTTATATCAAAAACATCATTATCCTTCAGCTTCAGCTTCAACCTTAACCATCGTGGACTTGTCCTGTTCCCTCAACCCCTACATACAATCAGTTACCAAGACTTGATTTGAATACCAGACCATTGTTCCCATCTGTCTCTCTGCAAATATGTGACCACTACTCTGCTTTCGGCCCTCATTATCTCTCACCTGGACTGTAAGATAGGTAGCCTTCTAATTAGTTTTGCATTTCTAGTCTCTCCCTCCTTCAGTTCCTTCTCCACACAGCTGCCAAATTTTAAGGCATGTGTGTGATCATGCCATTCCCCTGATCAAAAGGCCCTACCAAAGTGACTCTCTCTAGAACGCCATGCAATTTTAGTTTTGTTCTTGAAATTTATAATCTTTTGTAGCCTGGATCCCAGATACCTGACCAGATTTATTTCATATTCTTCTCCTTCATACATTCTGTGTTCTGGTTAAACTGTTCTCCTGGCTCTTCATGTTGAAACCAGCTAATCCTGGTTCAGGAGAGCCGGTTGTTAAACTTTCAGAGTGAGAACTGATACCCCAGAAATGGGCCAATCTTCCAATCAGGGCTTGATTTATTGTTTTGTTATTGACTAGAATCTAAAAAGTGGTAGAGAAGATGCGAATAATGCAGATTAAATTTCAAAGGATATCATTTTTGGGGGGTTGTTAAACACTTGGTAAAATAATTCTGACTGTCTCTTCTCTCTCCCTTTACACAGGCTGCTCCCCACACCTTGAATGCTCTCTTCTCATCTCTGTCTCTTAGAATTTCTGGTTTCCTTCAAGTTTCCTTAGTTTCTTTCCCCAGTTATCAGTGCTCTATCCTTACCCCAAATGACTTTATATTTCGCTTTTCTTTGCATTTGTTATATTCTCACAGTAGTATGTAACCTCCCTGAGGGCAGGGGCTCCTGTCCCTTTTTCTAGTACCTACCATAGTGTTATTGCACATCAAAACTGATTAATTTAATTGGTTATAGTTGAGTTGTTGAATTGAGTTGGTACTTTATGTTTGTCCATATTATATATTCTCAGTTGAATATTAGTTCCTTGAAGGCAAGAATTGTTTCATTCTTGCCTTTATGCACTGAGGACAGTGTCCTATATGTAGTAGGTGACTAATTAATGTTTGAGGCATTAAATATGTGAGAGCCTGTGTGTTGTTGTAGCTAAAAGAGTTGGTCTTAGAGTCAGGAAGATTCAGGGTTCAAGTCTGGCAGAATGATGTGATCCTGGCCAAAGCACTGAACCTTTCTAGGCCAATAGTGTCAACTCCAACTAGAAATAACGAGGCAACTCTCTCAGACTCAAAGTTACAGAGGCAACAGCCAGCATTTGTATTTAGACTGTTTCCTCTTTGAGAGTTCCTTATACCAATGAAATAATGGATCTCTAAATACATAATTAGGTTTCATATCTATACTTCCACTTTCCAATTCTCTATCATGATAGGTAGGTGATTCTGGGTTCTGGAATATTCTCAAGCAGAATATGAGCTCTAGGGGGTCTTAACTGGCCCAAAGGACCCCATTGATGGACCAGGTATCTATTTTTCAAGGACCAGTCTAGGGAAAGTATGGGAAGGCTCAGTATCGGAACATTGACCACCAGGTGATACATTATTTTTGGCTATAGTAATTTCATAGACAGGAGTCTATAAAGGAATAGGGAAGGCTACAATTTGCATTGGGGAGAGGAATAGTCACATGATGAAATCAGATTTTTTTTTTTTGAAGTGTAAAAGTGAGGGTCTAAGGTTTAAGGGATTTTTTTCTATGGTCAGGAAGGTAAAAGTCTGAAAGGGGAAGTATGATTGATTTACTACTAATCTAACTCAACAGGCACTGTTTGAGATATTTGATACATCTACTTCCTTGTTGATGGCGCCCTTAATTTAGTGTGATATCTGATGTGAAGAAGTTTGAATTCCTTAGAAGAAGCCTCTTTATTTCAGTATAAACTCAACTGAGAACAATGTATATTTTCTTTCTCCCTAGATCATCCCATGGAAAAAGCTTCACCTGGTTTTAAATGAAAATGAAATGGGGAAAATTGTATGGTGTGTCAAAAGCCTTTAGAAATTTCCACTAAGAGCTCCCGTTAAGTCTAGGTTGTTATTCAAATAGGAACACCCAGGGAAAGCAGTGCCTCACCAGAAAAAAACAAAAAACAAAACACAAAACAACAACAGCAAAAAAAAAACCAAATGCAGCAAAATTATTCTCTAAAACCACTTAGAATCTATGTCCGCAGGGGCAAAGTGAAAAGGACCGGGAGATAAATCCAAACAGAGGCATCCTAAAAATGTAACAGGTTCATGACAATATATTGCATAACTTGAAATCCCACCTCCTCTAGAAAATCTCCTTTAAGTAACTGAAAAGGGTAATGTACCAGTACATAATATAGTGTGGTCTGATGAAAATCCACAGGTTTGGAGACAAAAACCACCTGTGTTCAAATCTTGGCTCTCACCAACCCACCCTATGAGACTCTGGGCAAGGTCACTTCATCTTTCTGGGCCTCAGTTCGCTCATTTGTGCATCCTTAAGACAAAATAGAATCAAATTTTCGATGGTGTGGGTACTGTCTCCATAGATACAGAACACAAGTTCCCTGATTTGGTCTTCAGTCCTTAGGAGTTGCTTTGGACAAAGAGCAAACAAACACAATCCTCATTACCTTGTGCATCTGATGAGAAGAGTCTTCTCTGCATTTAAATAAATCTGTCTTTGGATAACAGAGATATATCCCTCTATAGCCTATATTCAAAGCCTTTAAAGCTTGGTAGGTCCTGAAAGACCTTAGGTTCTATTGGTGTGTGTGTTCGTCCTTCATTGCCAAAGAAGATCATACACCATCAGAGAAATAATGACATGACTTGCACTTGACTTTGTTTTTGAGGGAGGGAGGGCTGTGCAGGTCACCAGCCTCACTTCTCCTTTAGACTCATCTGAATCCAGTGACCAGATATTCATCAGGATGACTGGAGATGACCCAGGATGAGGCAATTGGGGTTAAGTGACTTCTCCAAGGTCACACTGCCAGTGAGTGTGAAGTGTCTGAGGTGAGATTTGAACTCAGGTCCTCCTGACTCCAGCACTGGTGCTCCATCCACTGCACCACGTAGCTGCTCCCCCCATTCTATTGGTATATTCCTTAAGAACTCAGTGCCTCCTGTTAATTGTGGAATAGTTGAGTAAATTGGGATATTTGAATATTGAAATATTATTGTATCCTAAGAAGCAATGGAAATGAGATATTAGAGAAACATAGGAAGATTTATATGAACTGATGAAGAGTGAAGAAAGCAGAATGAAAATGATAAATGCATTAACTATAATAAGTCAAAACAATACCAAAAATCTAAAAAAAATCCTAGTTGAACTCAGATGAATTACAATGTCCAGTCTTGGTCCTAAAGGATAGAACAAATTTATCTCTTTTAACAGAGAGGTTGATGACTACAGATACAGAATTGCATATACCATCAGGCATAGTAACTTGGTTGGTAGGTTTTTAAAACTGTTTTTCCTTGTTACAAAAGAGAGTTCAATAGGGAGCAGGTGTAAGTGATTTAAATAAAAGGCATTCATCAAGCAAACAGAAAACTCCAAGCAAGGATACTTCCATGCCACGATGAAGCACTGGACAACTTTTGTTGACCTCCTTACCTATCAAATGGGGATAGAAACACTTGCACTACCTGTCCCCTAGGATAGTTATAAGGAAAGCACTTTATAAATAAATAACAAATGTGAGTTAGTATTTATGCACTTACCTAATTTGCATATTCATTTAATTTATATTTATTTAAATTATGTTTTAATATTTATCCATTACATCTCCTAGAGATTGGGGGTCATATCCACTTAACTCATTTGGCATAGAGACTTGTATAAACCCACATACAAATAAGTATTTAATAAGTGCTTTTAATAATGATTCCAATTAAGGAACTCCACTCTGAGTCTCATTGTGTCTTGGGCGTGACCCTGGGTTCTCAAAGGCCATGATAGTGAAATGCAAATTCTATCAGGTTACTTATGAAGCTAGAAAGGTTCTGATTATGGGTCCTGTGATGGATGGTATATCTATTCTAAGAGGCTCAGTTTAGCTAACTGTGGAGAGGCTCAACTACCAGGCTACCAGGCAATGACTTTTGTGACTATAGCAGCTCATGAAGACTCTTTACTTAAATGCAGATGGATTACATTCTTCAACAGTGAAGGGAACACCCACACTGATGAAATTGCATCTCCCTGGGTGTTGTTATATGTGTTAAGTAATAGAACTTGTAAAATTTGAACTGGATTGATAGCAGTCTCAGTTTTCTACTTCACTTTGCCCATAAAGATTCAGCCTTCCAACAATGTGGCCAGTTCACAGATCCATGGAGGCTGCAGCCTACAGACAATGTCTGCTTGGTGGGAGCATACCACATGCCATATTTTCCATTTGATCATCTAACTCTTTTCATTTTCCTTTCCTTCTCTTTGACTTTGAGTTAAATGCAAATTTAAAAAACCAATTTAATGGAAACCAACCCTCTAAATAATTTGAGGTCAGAGTATAGCAGAATGGCACAGTGGACAATATAATGTAGTGAGAGTCTGGTGGCCTGGAATCTAGTCCAGGCACTGCCACTGACCAGTCAGGTAGTGGCCTTGGGAAATCACTTCCTCTCCCTGGATATCAACTACTCACCTGCAAAAAGAGGCAAATGGATAAGCTCAGAAATGTCAACCATGTGGCTCATTTCTTGCAACACTCTGAGTATGCCAGTGGGGATCCCTATGCCCCATTTTTATTTGAGTTTGACGACTCTCCAGCTGATCTCTACCATCCTTTCCAGATCTAATTTTCATTCATTTCATTCATTCATTCCTTTCCATCTTTCCATGATTTTTTGTCATAAGGACTCCTACTTAGTTCAGTAATGAGGATTTCCGTACCTTTGTACTCATTGCAATCCTAAACCCAGAACCTCTCTAAATGGTTTGCAGGTGTGATGGGCACATGACTATAAAGTCCTTCCAAATCAATTATACTTGTGTTTGCTTCTTCCAGTTGCACTAAAAATATTGAAAATTAAGCAACTTTCCTAAAGACATGATGTGGTTAAGCCACTTTTCAGGAGCCTGTCACTATTAATAAGACAGAACCTTAGTTCTATGCCAAGCTAGGAAGTCTTCAAAAAATACCATTGATCCAAAGCTTAATAAATGCAATTTTGCTTCTGATAAGTTTATTAATTGTTATAAAGAAGAAATCATTCAAGTCTTTTTGAGATCATATGACTCAGGGTGAAATGCAGATCAGAAACTAGCTCCTGATTCCTTGAATAACATACCAAAAATGGTGGAGGGAAGAGATCATTCAAATCATTTTCGTAAAAATTTGTGTCCTTTTTTCCTATGAGAAATTTTAGAGATGAGGGAATTAAAGTTTAAAGAGCTGAAAAGACTTGCCCCTCTAGCTTGATATTCAAACCCAGGCTCTGGAACTTGTGGATAGAGGATGGGACTTGGAGTCGAGAAGACCTGCGTTCAAATCCTGCTTCAGACATTTATTAGCTGAGTGGACATAGGCAAGTCATCTAACCTCTTTCAGCCTAAGTTTCCTCATCTATAAGATGAGGAAGTTGGACTTGATGGCCTCTAAGGTCTCTTCCAGCTTTAAATCAAGGATTCTTTGCTTCCAAGCATAGGACTTTTTCCATTATTTGACATTGCCTCTCTTTACTGCCTCTTCCCTCCTCCAGACCTTGAGAAATAGCTCTCTAGAGATAGAAACATTGTTCACTGTCCATGCCTGGTACACCCTTCACTTTTTTTCGCTAAAACTGCCAACTGCAATTGAGATTTCTATAAAATAAACCCATTGAGGTACAAAGAGCAGGGCAAATGAAACTACTGTCCCAGGTTGGAGTAGATTAGGTGGCCTATGGGTTCACAACCATAGACTTCATCTCTTAGCTAACTAAAGCATACATTCAGTCACATTCCCAGATGAAGTCAAGGCAATAAGCTTTTATTAAATGCTCACTATGTGCCAGCCACTGTGCTAAGGGCAGACCAGAGGAGATGGCATTCTGATCATTAGCAACAGATTGTGATGATGAACAGGCAGTAGGAGAATAAAAGTGAGACAAGGACAGTTATTGATGCTAGTGCTTGAATCTATTTGAAGAGCAGAAAGATAGGCTACTGTAAAAAGAAGAAATTCTTTGGCTGTATTTAAAGATCACCAGTGGTGTAATAGGAATATAGAAAATAATAATCAACTCTATTTCTTTCACTTTGGTCAAGACAACATTCATGGTTGTTTCTGGAGACTTAAAGAACAGTATTCAATGTTGTGTATATTACAGATTCCCTGAATAATTGTCTCGATCTGGTAAATAAAATCATGGAACCTACTGATGAGGTAAGTTATAAATAACCATCACAAAGAAGGTCAGAACTGGAAGGGATCTCAGAGCCAATAGTCCAATACTAACCTGAAAAGGGATACCCTCTAAAACACTGCCAACAAGTAGTCATCTAGCTGCTTCCTGGAGACTTCTGTGAAGGGGAATTCATGCTTTGGGATGCAACTATTTGTTAGGAAATAAACATGTGTATGTATATATATGTATGTATGTATGTATCTACATAGGCATACATTCAAGTAACATCTGCATTGCAGCAAATTCTCCTCATTGTGCTTAGTTCTTGTTTTGGGCCAATCTTAAAGATGATCATATGTAAGGATAGCTAAAATGCCTCTTCTTCCATCTAAATATCTCTAATTCTTTCAACCAGTTCTCATATGGAAAGATTGTAGTCCCCAAATTGACTCCATCATCATCATAATCTCCAGTTAAGAATAACCAAATTTAATTTCTTTCATTTGACAACCAAGAAAAATACAGCCAGATGCCAGATCTTTGGGAAAGATGACATGTCAAAGGGGATTGTGAATTTTGAGTTGAAGGGAGCCTTACTGACTGTCTAGCATAGCACCCTCATTTACTTAGGAAACTGAAGTGCATGGATATTATGATTTATCCAAAGCTCTTGGTCCTTGATGTTGCCCTGTTAATTTGGGGATGGCTCCAGGAATGCCCACTGATGCCTCAGTTCTCTATGTTTCCACTCAAATTTCAGATAGAGGCTGCCTGTTTTCTCAGTGGTCCGAATCAATGGGTTAATTATTTTGATCAAATTGGGAAGACTCATTGAGGGGATTGATTTCTCTTGTGCAGTGGACCTATACTTCTATCACAATGATGATAAATTCATATATGAATATGAATTCACGAAAAGAGCTTTTGTGGCACCCTGGAAAGAACCCTGGATTTTGACTTGGAAGACTTGGGTTCATATCTTACCTCTGTTGCTTACTAGATTGTGGTCTATTTGTCACCTGTCTGGACTTCAGTTTCCTCATCCATAAAATTAGGGGGTTGGAACAGACAGCCTCTATGAATACTTTCAGTTCAAAATCTCTGATCCTATGCTTCTACTTATCCTCTCTAATTGAATTTATAGTATATTGCATTTGACCAGATAAAGAATGCTGGGGATATCTTGCACTTTACATTCTTAATTCTTGATTCCTCTCTCTGCTATCAGAGGCTTACTTTCTTTCACTTGAGTTTAATTAAATTTATTTCAGTTCTCCATCATCAACCTTTTGAAAGGAAGATTCTCTCACCTTATTTCAGCATATTTCCAAAGAATGAAAGGTTTCTCTTTTGGAAGATAATATTGGGGGATGGTAGCATTAAATAACTTCTTTTGAAGAATCAGGCCAAAAGCAAATAAAAAATTAAAAGAGAGTTGAGGCTGGTAAGCCCTTGGCTAAGAAGGGGGAAGGGTCATTAGGAAATAAATGAGATAAGCCACATTTTAAGTTAAGATCAGAAATAAGAATTGTTGGCCTCTGAGAAGATTAGAAGCTTGAGTGACAGTGAATTTCAGGCATGAATATAAACCTCTCCCCACCCCACCCCAACCATTAACTTAACACTAATACATAACTTGTATACAGCTAGTATTGAGCAGTATTTATGTTTACTGCATGCTAATGCCTGAATGTGAAAGTAGGGGTGGGGAAAATTTCCTTTCACCTGGACAGAATTTGTACTGATAGATCAGGTCAGCTGATATGCGGTATGTTTATGGTATAGCCTGAAGAGGAAAACGAGTGAGTGGAATGAAATTTGCATCAATGGAGCCCAGGCCATGGGCCTGGAAGAAATCAGATATATAAATTGAACTTGGTACATCTCCAGACTGCTCGCTCACTGACTGTTGGGTTGAATCATCCCTAGGTCCACAGGGAAGCATAGGAAACATTTCAGGAAATCTGAAGATACTCTTAGAGTTGCTAAGCCTGAATTAATGCACACAATATAACATCTAAGAGATTATAGAGTGCATGCTTATTCTGTGGCCTTTTGGTTCAACTCTCAAAAAATACTGATGTCTCTCAAGAAGTTTTGAAAGTGGCTTCCCCCCAAAACAAATAAACCAACCAACCCAAAACCAGAAGTAAATACTAAGTTGATCAGTTCTGCTTATGGCAGAGACATACTACTTGACATAGTCAGTAGCAATGAGTAGATTTTAATGGGTGGCATTTGTCTAGGTCTTCTGGTATTTCAATTCATTGCCTTCCTTCAAATGTTTATAAATGTCTGCTTAAGTCCTTGGGGGAAACTGGCAAAGTAAGAAGATCAATTAGAGAATAAAAGACATAGTATAATTCTGGTGTGAATATAAGGAAAATTAAGTGATGGAGTTTTCATATGGGGGGAAAAGGGGAGGGAGAAAGAGGAGGGGGAGAGAGAGAAGGAGAGAAAAAGAGAGAGAGAGAGAGGGAGGGAGAGAGAGGGGAGAGAGAGAGAGAGAGAGAGAGAGAGAGAGAGAGAGACAGAGAGAGAGAGAGAGAGAGAGCGCACACAACTATCTTTGTTTGGCGTAAGCAGGTGGTTCATTTTTATGAAATAATTTAGCTCTTCACTCTTTGATGCTGAACACTCCCCATATGCAGCCATAAGGCAAAAGAGAGATTAAGTCCTATTTTTACCTTGCAATACTGAGTCACAGAGTTCGATGAAAATCACATGGATGTCAAAGTAAGACTAATACCTGATATTTGCATATGTCCCTTCTTTTTGAGGAGCTCTCAAGTCTTCACAACTACATGAATTCTTGCTTGTAATCAGAGCATCCCTGAACAGGGTAGGTTTCACTGAGCCACAATTGAGGCTCCCCCAAACGTCCAAGGATTAATCCAAAATCCCATCATTAAATTATGGCAGAGCTGACTAGAACCTGAGTCTCCTAGGTCAGTTTCCTAGGTTTCCAATTCATAAACATACTTTTAGAAAAATCAAAGAAGAAAATAGCAAAGAAGAAAGGCTGTGTGAATTCCTATTTTGCTCTGTAATAGTTTATTATTGGTTTCTGTGTAAATGGATTCAAATGTGACTCCTTCCTTTATAAGGAAGGAGAGAGCTAGAAAGTGGGCCTGTGCTGTATCTCTCCCTTCCTCCCTCTATCTCTCTCTCCTCCTCCCTTCTCTCTCTGTCCCTCTCTTCCTCCCCCTCTTTCCCTTCTTCTTCCCCCCTCTCTCCCCCCTCCCTCTCTTTCTTTCTTTCCCTCCTTCCTCCTTTCTTCTCTCTCCCTTCCTCTTCCTTCCTCCATCTCTCTTTCCCCCTCTCCTCTCTGTTTCTGTCCCTTTCTTTCTCCCTTCTCTCTCTGTCTCTGTCTCTCTCTCTGTCTCTGTCTCTGTCTCTCTCTTCCATTATTAGAGGGCAAAAGTGGAGAGGAATTCGGACTGACTACAGCACAATGACAATCCTTCCACCCCCCTCCCTGCCCCTCCCAAACATTGTTAGCACAGTACTGATAAACAAAGTCAAATTCTTGCACCTGAAGACAATGTTCAGAAAGACTACTTTTACTCTTTGTCATCGGCAAAATAAACAGATCTCCAACTCTTCTGTAATTTATGGGCTACTTGGGCAGAATTTAGTTTACAGTAGAAATCTATGTAAACACAGACATAGTTATGTCTTTCACAGACATAAATACTCTCCAGTAGCCCCCACTTTGCAGAAGTTTTGGAGGTTTGTTCATTTGGAAGCAGATCGAAGGCAACATTCAGTCAACATGGTCTCTGTACCATTTGGTTGGTAGCTGAAAGCCACCCTAAAATACTAGGCTCACATGCTTATTTGAGGGACACTTGGGATCTATCTTAGGCCATTTCTCCATTCAAAGCATAAATAAAAAATGTCTTGTCATGGCACCGTAGCACAGAGACATCCTCTAGTAACATTCAGGAACCATTCTAGATCTTTGCCGCTGGAACTCTTCTTGATGGGTCTACTCTGCTTTATCACTTAGCCCAGGCTCAGTTATACAGTATAGGATCATGGATCATGGATTTTCATAGAGGAGATCTACCTAAACCTCTTTTCAGTCAGTTTTTGAACACAGTTCTCCAAATTGAGCATCAAATGACATCAGTCCCAGTTCTTTCCTCCAACCTCCATTCAAAAGGGCTAATGAGATATGAAATAATTGACAGGCAGTGAGAAGGAGGAAGAGGGAAAACAAAGTACAACAATAATCCTTGAACTGGATAATAAATAAATCCTTGGGCAGTCATGACATACTTGCCTTTTTACTTCATTTGGCTCTCATTTTTTTCTTCTTCCCTTTCCTTTTTTTTCTTTCTAGCAAAGCCTGGCATTGGGTGGCTGGGGTTTAACTCCCATCCAGTACAGGTCATTGCAGATGTTAAGAAGCAGGAACTGTTAAAGGACTAACACAGATGCCATATTCACTTTCAAAATATTTTGAAGTTACCTTTTCTATTCATCGATTATATATGAAGAGCAGAAAGGAAATTTAGAGATCTCCTAATGCAATTTCTTTATTTGACAGGTGAGGAAACTGAGTCTTAGAGCTGAAGTTGCGCAAGGTCACATGGCTAGCCACTGTATAACCAGGAATATAATAATAGCTAGAATTTATATAGGACTTTAAAGTCTGTGAAGTGTTTTGTATATGTTGTCTCCTTTGAACCTCACAACATCCTTGGAAAGTAGTTACTATTATTATAAGCCCCATTTTTTAGATGAGGAAACTGAGACTGAAAGAGGTCAAGAGACTTGCCTCGGGTCACATAACCACTAAAGGTCTGAGGCAGGATTTGGACTCAAATCTTCCTGACTCCAAGTCTAGTGCTATGTCAACCAGCAACCTACATCCCATTCACTGTACTTTTTATAAGTTGAAACTAAAATCATAGTCAGCAGACATATTGCACACATATTATTATTTTGTTGGATATTTTATAATTAGAAATCTAATAGCCAGGTGCAGTACTACTCTGGGGTTTTAATTTCCAGCAACAAAATGCTAAAATATAAAGCAGAATCATGGAATCTCGGCTCTTCAGATATCATGTGTCTTAACCCTTACTTGATGCAGAATTTCCCCCAAAACATCTCCTATGGTGATTATCTAGATTATCTACTTTCTGTTTGAAAAGCTTCAGTGTGAGAAATGATGAGCTGGTTGATTTGAGAAAAACATGGAAAGACTTGCATGAAATCATATAGAATGAAATGGACAGAACCAAGAGAACATTGTATACAGTAACAACCATATTGTTCTAAGGACAACTGTGACTAAGCATCCTGAGTATTATAAATACTCAAATCAACTACAAAGGACCTATGAAGGAAGGTTCTATCCACCTCCAGAGAAAGAACTGCTAAATAGAAGTATGTATAGTATGGTTTATATATACATATATATATGTACATGTATATGCATATATGTGCATGTATGTATGCTATGTCAAGTGGTGGCCTTCTCTAATGCAGGGTGGGGAGGGAGGGAGGCAATTTGAAACTTAAAATATAACAAAAATAAATTAAATTTTACAAAAATTTCAGTAATAGGGATTTATTTTTTTCCTAGGATATCCTAACCCATTTAAGGACAACTCTAATTGTTAGTAAATTCTTCGCTGCACTGAACTGAAAACTTTCCTCCTAAAATTATGCCTTTTCATTCCTTGGTTCTAGTTGCCTCTCAGAACCAAGAGTTTTTGGTAGGATTTCCCCTTCCTTGACATAGTTTCTCAAATATATGAAGGCAGGGGTCAGGTCATGTCCCTGCTGAGTTTTCTTTTCTCCAGGCTGAACCTTTCCCTATTTTCCCATCATATCCTCCTAGGTTTCAAGTCTCCTTGTGATCCTGATCAACTTCCTCTTGATATGCTCCAGTTGATTAATGTCCTTTCTAAAATGAGGAGTACAGAAATGAACATAATACTCCAGAGGCAATCTGATCAATTTAGGCTACAATGAGTGGTACAGTCTCCATCCTCGTTCCAGAGACCACCACTAACTTTTTAACAGACACATCACACCATTGACTCATATTGTTTGCTGTCACCAACTTCCTTCAGTCAAAAATCTCACCATTCTTCCACCTGTAACAGAATTCCAATGATTGAATTCACAGTTTACTTCCTCTAATGAATTCACATGAGAAAACAATTTCGTGGCCAAGCTAAACGATCATCTGTGATTAATCACTATCCCTAGTGCTGCCTTATTACTGTTGTGAAAAGTTTATTATTGAGGCAAAGAGTCAGGAGTGAAGTTCTGGGGTTATCACACCTGGAGGAAGCTGGATGGCTCTGCAGAATTTTAACAGCAACTTACAATCCCCTGTGATTCCCCTGAATCAAGCCATTTCTCAAGAAAGATCCCCAGTTAAGGATGTGGAAGTCAAACTAATCTTTTTACATCTGTTGCACTGAAAGCCAGCATGGTGAGGGGCTTCCGGGTTCAGCTTTTCTACAAAGTACACCACTAACAGAGTCAAACCACAAGTCTTAAATTCAGCCACTGTTGAGAACAGTAGAGAACTAGATGAGAGATAAAATTGAAAGATATTTTATGATTGAGGTGGTTTTTAAAATCTGAATCACACCGACACCCAGAAATTGCCATTTTAGCCAGAAAAAAAAGAAAGGACATACTTTAGCTATGTCCTTAATTCCATACAATAAGCTAAATTGGATAAACAGGAAACAAAAAGAAGCAACCCCAATGTATGCATTGTGCAATAAGTCCTAAAGACATACATCCAAACCAAAGTATTTCCTCCTTTCTGTGCTGACATAAATGCAAACTAAAAAAAAAAAAAAATAGTGAAAGGGGAATTTTTTTTGAAAAAAGATCGCTATTGGATCAAAAATGGCTGACAGAAGAAGAGACATTAAAAAGAGCTGAGGGAAAACAGCTGCTAATCTAGAATAATTTGCTGCCTTTAATAACGAAAATGTTTGATCTGCCTTCCCTTTTGCTTTAATGAGATTTGCAACAATTCATTACCCGAACAGTCAGTCCGGTATGGCTCCCTTCTGCAGAGATGTGTTGGTATAGCGAGAGCTGGGGCAGCTCCCTTCTCTTCCCCAGCCTCCAAGAAAATAAAAATGAATACCTTTGTTTCCAATTCACTTAGATACCATCTCTAAAAACCCACATTTAGAAATGATCAAATAGGATATCCCTTTGGATAAAGCGAAAGAGTTCAGGGCATATGTCAGTGGGTTAATTGGATTGTATTTATATTTGAGCACGGTAGCCCTCTCTGGTTTCCCCCTCTTTTCTCCTGCAAGAGCCAGGAGAGGGAATGTGAGACTGCTTTTGTCTCCTTTTGCCTTGCTTAAGGCACGTTTTAGGCTTTAACTTCATTTTTCATTCTGCAAGCCCATCAGGCAGTTAGCCTGTTTTAGAGTTTCCTCAGGACTAGTGGTTTTTTTCCCCCTGTGCCTGAAATGCAGCAGAGCAACCATGATTCTCCAGGCACAGGAGAGCAAGCAGAAAAACCTCAACCCATTACACCTATTATATCTGGACGGGCTCAGAAGCGTATGGTTTCTTGATCATTTACCACCTACTTCAGCTCTCGGAAAGGAGAAACCCCAATTCAAACAAACACTGCAAGGCCTCAACCAGCTGCATCATTTTTGTTAGCGTTTTTATCCCTGAAGCTCGAAGCCTTAAAGCCCACAAGCCTAATGGGAAAGCACTAAGAGGAATTCTGCACGGATGTAACTCCCCACTCGGCCTTAGATACATTCCCCCCAAGTGGGCGGTTCCTGACTCTTGTCTTCTCCTCTCAAATGCCTTGGTGGGGCGGGGGTTAGCTTGCGGAACCCAGATTTCTTCAGCTAGCCCAGAATGGGTGGACCCCTAGGAAGGCGCACCGATCAGCTTTGGTCTTCTTCATCAGGAGGCACCCACCCACTGTCGAAGCTGTGAGAGGGACGATTCCCCTCTCCGACATCCAGTAGGCTCCTACCTCAGTCACTTGGCAACGAGAAAAGCCGTAGCTAAGGGGCCTGGGACACATGCTACACAGCCGGGAGGAGGTGAGGGGGTGAGAAGTAGGGAGTGGGATTGGAAAGAACTGAGAAAGACACAGAGAGAAGCCTGCACCTCTGCCCCGCCCACATGTGCCAGGCTCCTTCATCCCAAACAGAATCTGGTCAGGGATTGGGGAGCCGAGCTGCCTGGGAGTTATGGGGGATTGAGGGTTGAAAAAGACCCTCCAAGACCAGGGGCGGAGTCTCCTCAACCTCTCCGCCCTCCCACCCTCAGCGTCTCTGACCTCGGACCGAGCAGACTCCAGGCGGGGGGCGGGTCCCTTCAGTCTTTCTCAGCCTTGTCCCCACCCCTAGCCCCAGCCCCTGGCAGAGAGCGAGGTCTGATGTGGGGAATGGAGGAACCTCTCTCCACCTCCAGCCCCACGCCCAGACAGAGATGAGGATGTGGAGAGCAGGGTGCCCTTCAGCCCTCCCCACCCCTATACAAAAAAGGCAAAAGAATCTCTGATGACGGTGGCCCTCCGCTCTTTTCCCATAAGCTGAGTATCTTTGATATAGGGGGTCTCCCTCGCCTCACTACACAATCTACAGAGAACAAACAAAGCGGCTCAGGCAGAGGGATGAGGTTCTCAGCCCTATATCTTGCACATGGAGCAACTCAGGGGACAGAGGTCTTCCTCAGTCCCACATCCAAAAACTGAAGCTTCGAGGTGGAAATGGGAGATCCTTTTCAGCAGTCCTCTCTCCCCATTCACAGCAAGAACAGCTCCCGCACACAAAACAGCAGGGGACGGGGCTGCGGGGGTATTTCTTATATCCCACCCACATTCCTCTCTATAGACCGAACAGCTCCAAGTTAGGAGCTGGGTAAGGCAGGGTGGGGGTCCCTCAGCTTTCCCTATGACTGAGTTGGCGGTCCCCTGTTCCCCCTCCATAAACGCAACTACAGAGGTCTCCTGACTACCCCTGTTCTCAGGCAGAGCAGCCCTATGTAGGGGCTGGAGTACCCCTCATCCCTGAACAGAGAAGAAGGCGGCGGGGGTTGGGGGAAGTTCTGCAGCTTCCTTTTCCCAGGTGAACTGAGATGGGGGTTGGAGGGGCATTCTGAGCCCCTAGACAGAGAAGTCTTGAGGTGGGGTCTGAGGTCCCCCACATCCTTGTTCACAGAACGGGGCTGGAGAGGGGAACTCTGCAGCTCCTCTTCCCAGGTGGGTTGATATGGGGGTTGGAGGGTCTTCTGAGCTCCCAGAAAGAGAAAAATGGAGGTGGGGTCTGGGGTCCCCCTTATCCTTGTGCAAGAAGGGGACTGGAGAGAACTCTACAGTTCCTTCTCCCAGGTGGGCTGAGATGGAGGTTGGGGGGTCCTGACTCCCCTCCCCCCAGCAAGGCTGGGATGTCTGGCCGTCCTGCGCTCAGCCAGAGTAGCCCCAAGGTGGGGGTGGGGTCCCCCTTGGATGAGTACTAAAAGGGGTGGGGGAGCATTCCTGGAAGGATGAGGTGGGGGCATGTGTCACCCCCAGGGAGGCCGGCTCCGAGCTCGGGGCGAGCGGGATGGAAGTGTCGGGCTGTCCGCTCCCCAGACAGCAGCTCAACCCCGGGCGGTGGCTCTCGGACCCGGCTCTTCACCAGCCTGGTCCCCGGCCGGCTCGCAGGCAGGACACTCACCTGACAGGCGGGCGGGCGGGCGCCCCTCTCCCTGACGCCGGCGGGCGGTCAATTCGTAGGCTGCGGGGTAGCCCGGCTCTCTCCGGGTCCCATCCCTCCGCGGGTGACCGTGGTGGCGGCGGCGGCGGCGGTGACGGCGGCCTCGGCTTAGGCTCCACGCCCGGAGCCTCCCTCGGACTCAGCACCTCAGGTGCTCTGAACAGCTCCGCGCCGCGCCCCGCCGCTCCTGGCTCCGCCCACATCTCGTGTCCGCAGCCAATGGCGGCCCGGGACCGGCCCCCCTACCCCCTACCCTGTCTCCCCGTCGCTGTGGATTCGACAGCTTCGGCCCCGCCCCCTCAGCCCCAAACCTGGTCCCCAGCCCCCCGGGCGGCTGCTGAGGGGTAGGACCACAGCCCCCAGCGTGCCCCAGGGCTTCCCCCGGGACTTCTGGGACATGCAGTTCTCCCAGCGGTACCGTGGGCTCACTGGGCAGCATCACCCCCCAGAGGTGTACTGCATTTCCCAGGATGCACTACGGGGATGGGAGCAAGGAGGTTTTGAGTGACTGTCTATGGAGAAGGCCTGCACTTGGAGAGGGGAAAGTAGGCAGGCAGGACATTCCCATGGCGCCAGGACAGTCCTGGGGTGGCAGGGCCAGCCCGGGACTTGGGGCGGGGTTAGCAACGCTAACCCTATTATCTCTGTAGAATCCAGGCTTACATAGCCAGATGGGGAAACTGAGGCACAGTGGGGAGGGGCCTGTCTTGGTCTAGTTTGGCCTGAGCAATGAAAAGTCCCACATTTTCCTTTTAGTGCTGGGATCCTCCACACTCCCCATTTCTTTGTTCCGGTTCTGGTCACTCTTCCCCTGACAGGACTTTTTCTTTCAGAGCTCTCTTGGACAGCTCCCTACCTCCATCTCTGTAGCTCTGCTCCTCCCCACTTCTCTAAGCTGGCCCTCCCTCCCAGGGTCAGGATTCCCATCCTCAAATCAGCTCTCCTCTCTTTGAATCAGTTCTTTCTACATGAATCAGGGTCTTCTCCCCAGCTTCCCCTTCCCCCACCCCTCCCTGCACCCAGAAAGGGGCCCTTCCTATGGTAGTTGAAAGAGCAGTGGTTTTGAAGTCAGAGGATCCATGTTAAGACTGCTACATTTGCTAGTTACTAGCTTTAAGCTTGGAAAAGTCACTTAACTCAGCCTCAGTTTCCACACTTGTAAAATGAAAAAAAAAAGTTGGGTTAGATAATCCCTGTGGTCCTTTTCAGCTCTAACTCCTGTGACCCTATGATCCCTGGACCAGGGTCCCCTCTCTGGACCTGTCTCTGCCTGTCTCTCCCTGGTGAATCCTTTTGGAAGCCAAATTACTATATTTTTCCAATTCTACCTCTGATTTTGGCAGTGCCTGACTGTGTTACCTAAGGCAAGTTGCTTCACTTATCTGGGCCTTTGAGATAACATTGTGTAGTGGTGGGGAGACCACAGAACCTGGCTTTGAATTCTAGCTGCAGTTGTGTAATTCTGGATGTCAATAAACATTTAGTAGGCACCTCCTATTTATAAGGTGCATAGAAAGGAAAGGTGCATTCTAAGGAAAAACTGAGGGCAAAACATTTCTTTTAGCTGAATCTATGTTTTCTTTCCTGTAGAACGAAGAGACCTACCTAGCCTATGATCCAGTGAAACTCTCATTCCTCATCTATTAAGTGAGGAGGTTGGACAGGGGGATGGTTAATGTTCCTTTCAACTGTACTCTCCTTGATGGTTTTCTGTAAGTAAAAGCTACCCTTTTAAAAACTCTTAAAGATAAAACCTTGTAACCGTGTTGTTGATTTAGTTATAGTGAGTAATCCTGTAATACAGGTGCTTGTTCCAGTTCCAGTTCCAGTTTATGTAGGAGACAAATTCTAAAACCACAGTACTTGATAATCTACTTATACATTCATTACACTTTTTGCTTTTTTGCTGTCTGGTAGCTTTTGACCTTCAACTTCTCCTTTCTGTTCACCTCAGAGATCTCAACCTACCTACTAGAAAATCAGAACCCAGAGACCTTTTAAGAGATAGGGATTGAATTTGTGATTTCATGGTTAGAAATAGCTTCCATGTGAGGAATCACCTTTTATCAATGCAGATTGATACCTTTTCAGCAACTTATAGCATCTTAGAGAGTTGCCCAGGGCACTGAGAGGGTCATAAAGCTGGTCTGTGTCAGAGATGTGAAAGTAGACTTTTAGTTTAGAATCACAGAGTCTTAAGAGGTAGAAACATGAACCCAGAGGTCATCTAGTTCAGTTCCAATGAAGCACTATGCCTTTCCTAATTGGGAGTCATATAATGTCCTTTATTAGTGGTCATCAAATATGTATTTAAATACCTTCCATGATGGGACACTTACTATGAAAATTATTTCATTCTTTGTGTTGTTGAGTAGTTTCAGTTACACCTGACTCTGTGACCCCTATGGGGGTATTCTTGGCAAAGATACTGGAGTGATTTGCCATTTCCTTCTCCAACTCATTTTACAGATGAGGAAACTGAGGCAAATAGGGGTAAGTGACTTGGGTCACGTGGCCAGTAAGTGTCTGAGACTAGATTTGAACTCAGGAAGATGAATCTGACTCCAAGCCCCATATTCCATCCACCATGGCGCCACCTAGCTGCTCCTATCCTTATTAGAAATGGAGACATTTCTAATCGTCATTATTTTTTCCTAACAAAATGGAGTTGAAATTAACTTCCCTATCACTTTTACCTGTTAGTCCTATTTCTTCCTGTGGGGTCAAATAAAATATGTTTTATTTCTATGTTTGGAAGGCACATACCATAATCAAATGAGCACTGGTCTTGAAATCAGGAGAAACCTAAATTCAAATAAATTTTAACTATCATTTCCCCATATAACTTGAAAACAGTTATTAAATTAGCCCAAGACTGCTTCTTCTGACTGAACATCTTTATTCACTAAAAATTGCCCTTACAGGTTTCAAGTTCCTTTACCCTCCCTTGGACAAGCCCTAGCTTGTCATTATCTTTCCTAAAATAAGGAGTCTTCAAATATTCCACTTGTGGAATATTTGAATTCCAACTGGGAGTACAGTGGGATTATCAATTCCTTTGTTTTGTGAACTGTACTTCTATTAATAGAGCCTAAGATTACATTAGTTTTGTAGGTTTCCACATCCCACAATTGACTCACACTGAGCTTGAAAAACTTACAAAACTTCTAGGAAGACATGCCAAAAGGAATTCAATATTGTGTCTAAATCGTGAGCAAGAGTAATTAGAAACAAGTTGTGTAGGTAGGCAGGTCCCTGGAGGTGGGAAAACTAATTGAGAGAAATGAAACATCATGGTAGCATCACTTAGACAGAAAGGTGGGAAAGGAATTGCATTGAAGGTGAGAGGGAGAGAGGACCAGGACTTTGGGGCTAGGTGATGCAATTTAGCAAAACTGATAAGTGAAGAAAGGGAGGGCCTATAGTTGAAATGAATGAGCAGGGATTTTAGCTGTTTGGGACTTTTTTTTTAATTTAAGGAATTTGTTTTCTATAGAATAAGGTGAATTCCAAGATACAAATAGAGATTGAGGGTTGACCTTAGAGATCATCTATTTTAGAATCCTCATTTTCCTCATCTATAAAGTGTATGGGCTATGCTTGACAGTCTATAAACCCTTTTAATTGTAGTTCTAAAGGTTTATGATTCTTAGTTGAAAAGATGATCAATCCAGTATAGTGGAATTAGGAGAACTGAGCTCCTGTCTGGGTTTTGCCTATGACCAACTCTGGTCTTAGGGAGGTCATTTCGTTTCTTTACAATTTAATTGAATGAGTTGGATTAGAAAGATCCTTTTCCACTCAAAAATTTTATGATTCTATTTTTAAGATGCTACAAAAACTGACAAGTAGATGGTTTCATTTATGGTGAATGAACGCAGAAACTTCTGGCACTTTACAAGGAAATTATTTCACCAGGTACCACATCACTACAAAACCCCAAGGGAGTGTGGGTAGAGAATAATGTTTCATTGAAATGTTCCAAACAAGTCAGGTTAAGTTCAGCTTGATTTAACCAAAACAGCAATGCTAAAGTCTTTCTCTGATCAATAGTCCTAAGTACTGTTTAAAAACCCTGACCGTGGTGTACTGGTAAATGCTTAATAACCGTCTATCAAAATATAAAAAAACAAAAAAGTACTGTGATACACTACTACTTTTAATCTACATTAACGTTGTCTCAATGGCTTTCTTAAGTCTAGACACTCAACAAAACAGTAAATCAAATTCTGATTTGTAATTTGCTAATTTCACAGATATAAATACTCAAACCGAAAATTTAACAATAGACTCCCTAATGCTAGTTCAAGCTGGTTCCGGCATACCTCCTGGTTAAAGGTCAGAAATAATTATAGCTAACATTTATACTACACTTTATGGTTTGCAAATTGCTTTTCATATGTTATTTTCTTATGGTTTTGCCATTTACACAAAGGCAACACATGTAGCAGTAAAATGAATAGGAATTTAAAAAATACTTTCAGATATTTATAGTTCTATCGTTGTCACTCAGATTTCCAAAGGAGAGCTTACTTTGCGGTGATTCCTGTAGTGCATTTTCTGCCTCCCTTCCTTCTTCCCTCCTCCCTTTCTTCCTTGTTCCTCCTTCCTTCTCTCTCTTCCTTGTTTTTTCCTCTCTCCCTTCCTTTTCCTTCCCTCCCTCCCTTGGTTGTTGAGTGCTTAATTTACTAGTTACTAGTAGTAGCTTGGAAAAATCATTTAACCTTTCTCAGCCTTAGTTTCCTCACTTGTAAAATGAAAGAATTGAGTTAGGCAATTCCAGTGTCTGGGACATATTAAATGTTCAACAAAAGCTTATTGAGTTGAGTTTAAGCAGAGTGTCCCAAAAGTCTAAGAAAACTGTGCTAAGACATTTGGGACGCCTCATATATGCATATATGCACAGACATACACACATTGTCTATAGTGTTTAGTAAATAGTGAGAACTGGAAAAGGACATTTATGTATACACATACATATATATGTATGTACATATACACATATGTATCCTTATTAATATCATTTCATAGTGACATTATAAAAATTTAGACAGAAGTGTCTAAAAATGCTTTGTGTTCTTGGAATAACATTCATCTCTTAAAGTCTGACAGAAATTCCTATTTTTGTCCTAAAAGTAATAGGGAAACGTTGGTGGTTTTTGAGCAGGGGAATGACGTGATCAGATCTATGTTTGAGGAATGCCAGTTTGACAACTGTGTGTGGGATGACTCAGAGAGGAGGAGAGGTCAGAGGTAGCAAGAGGTGAATAGAAATAGTTGAGAAAGGCCTGGATGTGATTGATTGTAGACAGAAATCACAAGATCTGGCAACTGACCAGATATGAGGGAGAAGGGATAGTTGAGGGTAACTCCAAGTGTACAAACCTGAGTGCCTAGAAGGATGTTTGTGACCTTTATAGACCCAGAGAAATTAATAAGAGGAGTAGATTTTGGGGGAAAGAGAAGTTTCATTTTGGACTTGTTGAATTTGAGATACCCATGGAATATCCAAGTGGAGATACTCACCAAGTGGTGTTGTAGGATTAGCACTCTGGAGAGAGATGAATAATGGATATTTATATTTGGGTGTCATCTGAATAGGAATGAGATCTGTACCCCTGGGGCAGATGGCATCAACAAGAAAAAGAGTGAGAGGTCCCAGGTTGAAGCCCTGGGACACACTCATGCTTAGGAAGCTGGATACAGAGATGCTCTGACAAGATGGATGGATTGGATAGGTAGGAAAACAACCAAGGGAGAGCAGTGGCACGAAAGCCAGGGTGAGAAGAGGAGCCTGGTAATAAAATGACAGAAACAGTTCAGAAAAGAAAAACCTCAAAGAGCAATAAATAGGTTATGTGGGGGGGGGTGACTTACTGCCTGCTCTGATGCTTATCTCAAGCACTTGCTTCTGCATGAAGACTTTATAAGCAACCATACTCCAGCCCTTTGATCCTACTCCAATCTCCCTTTGATTTGAATTCTTACAGCATTTATATTGTCTGTAGCTCTCAATTTAGTACTTTATTAATTATTTTCTATCATTTTCATTCAAATGCTAAATCCTTTATAGCATTTTCTGTTATTTTCCAGATCAGTATAAAGAAGTCTTGTGGAAATACTATACTGTTTAGGTTTCTTTTTTTACCTTTTTTATAAGACAGCATGCAATCCGTTAGAGACTATACAGGTACAATCATATTAAACATATTTCCACATTAGTCATGTTGTGAAAAAAGAATCAGAACCAAAGAGAAAAACCATGAGAAAGAAAACTCAGAGAAACAAAAAGAGAAAACAGCATGCTTCCATCTATATTCAGACTCCATAGTTCTTTCTCTGGAAGTGAACAGCATTTTCCATCATGAGTTTTTTGGAGTTGTCTTGGAGCATTCCATTGCTGAGAAGAGCTAAGTCAATGAGAGTTGATCATCTCAGTGTGGCTGTTACTGTATACAGTGTTCTCCTGGTTCTGCTCACTTCACTCAGCATTAGCTCATGTAAGTCATTCCAGTTTTTTCTGAAATCAGTCTGCTCATCATTTTTATAGCACAATAATATTCCACTGCATTCATTTACCACAACTGTTTAGGTTTTGGTGGCTTAGAATGAATATAAATAACAAAAGCTGGCCATCTTTTACCTCAGTTCTCTCTGCATCCTGGGCTATTGCCTATATCTCGCCACTGGACTCTGAGGACTCTGGAGGAGAGAGTGAGGGAGAGAGTGACTTTGTCCAGCTCTGCCTCCCTTAAATCCAATTCACATACAAAGTCAAGACATCACCCTTGCAATATCATTGGTCCTCTTTGAGAGCAATGAACAAACGACAACAATAAAGCTATCTATCGGTTTTTTCACAATAGTCTTAGGATGTGGAAGGTGCATGTATTATTGTCGCCATTTTACAGAAGAGAAAATTGAGACTCAGAGAGGAGAAATGATTAGGCTGAATTTACACAGCTAGGAAGCTTCTTCCTACTTCTAGTGGGATAACCTTTGTTTTATAGATCTCTAAAGCACTTATAATATGATGTTGGGGAGGAGGGAATATACTTATCTATGATCATAACTACTATAGTCTGGAGCCATTACTTGTCCTAACCAGGTATCTCGCCTAGGTTTTATTGCAGTGCTCTGGATACAACTAGTGCTTAATAAATGTTTCTTGAAGGAATGAATGTTAGCTTATCTCCCAACAAGGTTGTAATCTCCTTAAGGGTAGGAAGCTTATCTCCTTTTTCTTTTGTTATCCTTCAGTGTTGTGTTACCCTTAGCAGATGCTCCATCAGCACTTGTGGATGAATTGATTTATAGCCTCATGGCATAATGATTGTGCCATATGATGCGATGTTTAGGTGTTTTCCTACTAAAGAATATCTTTCATCCTCAAGGTAAGTTTTGCTTTCTGCTTTGTCTTTTTTTCTTTTCAGATTTGAAGTCCCTTAGCATTTCTACAAATCCTGGGGAGAAGATTGGCATGTTTTACTGATCAGAAAACTGGCAATTTCCATCACCCATATTTTATGAGAATGTTTGTTTGTTTTAACTTTGTACCTGCAGGGACAAAAAGGCCAGGAGTGGCAGAGAAGGAGAAGGATGTAATGGAAGGAATCAGGTAACCCAGGTTTGAATTTAGCTCCGCCGCTCACCACCTGTATGTGATCTCAGACAAGTCACTTAACCAGTCTGGGCCTCATCTGAAACATGAGGCAGTTGAATCATTAGACTGTAAGAGCTCTTCCTACGTTTCTAATCATCTTACATTTACTTCCCTTCACATATTTCACAATCCAGCTTCCCTGGCTCCTTGCTCTTCCCCTTACACAACTCTCCATCTCCCATCTTTGTGCCTTTACACTGGCTGTCCCTCCTGCCTAGAATGCCCTCTCTCCTTACCTCTGCCTCTTAGAATCCCTGGCTTTTTTTTTCATTATTTAGCTCAAGGGACGTCTTTTTTAGATCTCCTCTTCTGCTCATACCTTCCCTTTTCTGATTACCTTTCCTTTAGGCATTATGTATCTCATGTGTACCCATTTACATGTTGACTCCGATTATAAGCTTTTGCCCTTTTTTATCTTTAACACTTAGCACAATGCCTGGCACATAGTAAGTGGTTGGTGATTGATATGCTGCAGCTACTTACACTCATTATGAATTTTTCCATCCCCTTTTGGATCACTTGAAATACACACACACATATGCACATATACAAACATACATGCAATACATATGCACATATTATATATATGCAAATATATCTGCACATGCATCTGCACACATATATACACATATGCAATATATAAATATATGTATACACATATACATACATATATACACAAATATGCAATATATATAAATATATGCTATACACATACATATATACACATACCCACATACATAGATAGATACTCTGAAAATATAGATGTAAAAATTAGAGAAGGGGGAAAGAAAACTTCAGTGGGCCATGGAAAGTTTCATGGAGGAGGCAGCGCCTGAGACGAGCCTGGAGGGAGGATGTTCTAGAGATAAGAGGATGGTCTATTGTTATTTGTGTTTGTTCTTCATGCTTGAGGAGGAACAAAATGACCTCAGAATGTTGGGGTCAATGTACAGTGTCCAGCTGTGAGAGCATGGCCTGTGTGAATGCACATAGTGGGGAGATTGTCAGGGAATAACTAGTAGTCCAATTTGGCTGGAAAGTAGATCACATGGAGGAACTTGAAACAAGACTAGAAATGGAGGTTGGATCTAGATTAGCAAGAGCCTGAAGGCTAAATTTAGCAGTCTGTATTTGGTTCTATAGGCAATAGGGAGCCACTGGAAGTTCATGAGAGGAGGAAAGAACTGATTAAACATATATGCATTAGGGAGATTGTTTGGGCAACTTCATAAAGATTAGATCGGAGGGGGGAGGGCCAAGTTAGGGAGCTATTGCATGGTTCAGGCTAGAGGGGAAGAGCCCTGGAACTGGACTGGTAGTGGTAGGACTGGGGAGTAATATATACTTGCAAGAGAAATTGTGTTGATAAAATCCCAAGAATTTGGCAATGGAGTAGATTTAGGGAAAGAGGAGAGGGAGAGGGTTGAATCAGAGATGACTCCTAGGTTTCCAACCGGAGTAACTGAGAAGACGATGTTGCCACCAACAGAAATAAGGAGAGTACAATTCCAGATATCGTTGCATTGACTCAATCTACCAGCCAACCAAATAACGGGTCTACACTCCAGTATCTCTGCCAAGAAAGTCCCAGATGAGGCCATAAGAATCACACATGACTGGAATGACTCAACAACAGCAACAATGCTGTGAAAAATTAAATTATAACAAGAGAATATAAATTCTATACCTCTGCAGCACCTATACCTCAGAGCCCTAGGGAGGTTTTAAAATTTCATCCTCCAGAGCTGGGCTTGAGTAGGAAGGGGAAGATATCCTAAGGAGGGTATTTTGCTGGGATTTTTTTTGTGGGGGGGCAAGAATGTCTTACTCAATGAAAAAAGAATTTCCTTAGTACTTTGTGTTTTTGTTCAGTCATTTCAGTTGTGTCTGATCTTTGTGATTTCTTTTGGGGTTTTCTCAGCAAAAATACTGAATTGGTTTACCATTTTCTTCTCCAGTTCATTTTATAGATGAGTTACTTGGGCAAACAGGCTGAAATGACTTGCCCAGGGTCACACAGCTAGTAAGTGTGTAAGGCCAGATTTGAACTCAAGAAGCTGGCCTGACTCCAGACCTGGCACATTATCCACTGCACCACCTAACTGCCTTGCTTAGCACTTAGTATGTGCCAATCACTGTGCAAAGCCTATGTATACAAATACAAAAATGGAGATAGCCCCATCCTCATGGAGTTTGAATTCTAATAGGAATAGAAAACACATATTGGGGAATGATGGCAGGGGAGAGATGGTGAATGGAGCTTTAAGGAGAGTAGACCAATATACTTTCTCCGGGAATCATGTCAGTGTGGCCTCAATTAAGGCTCCAGAACTGGAAATGATGGTGAGAGTGAGAAAGAAAAGTAAAGGTTGGGAGGTGACAGAGAGCCGCTCGACATGAATTCAGAAGACCTAGGATTGAATGATAAAATTTATAGGATCATAGGATTTAGGGTAGGAAGAGACTTCCAAGGTTATTTAGACCCCTTCAATTTGTAGATGAAGAAATTGAAACATAAACAGGTTAACTTACTTGCCCAAGGTCACCCAGTAAGAAAAAAGAACCCAGATGCCGAGTCCATAATCAATATTCTTTGTATCATACTGCATTGATATCTTGGATTGACCCCTATTAGCCAGGTGACCTTAGACAAATCACTTCTCCTGTCTTGGCCTCAATTTCCTTATCTGAAAAATGAAAGTATTGAACTGTGGGTGCCGTTTTCTAACATTCTATGGTTCTGGTTCGTGGTCATCAGAGCAGCATAAGGAATAAAGGAGGTGAGTCCATGTAATTTCCTTATCTCCTCACCCCACCTATTAGTTTATACTATTTGGCAGTGATTGAAATTGACAGGAAGATAGCCGCATTGCAGCATGCAAAGTCCATTTCATAGATAGAGCCACCTCCAAAGCCAATACACAGGATTGTTTGACATAGTAACATGATTTGACTGCATAAATTGGAATTCAGTCTGGCCTGGTAATGGATAAAATATTTACATTGGATTTATATTCTCCTGTCCCTAGGTAGATGACATTGTGGTTTTCTCTTTTTTTTTTATTATGATAACCCTGAAGTCAAAATGTAAAATCATGAAATATAGCTTATCTAAAGAGGAGGCATCTAACATTTAGCAAATAATATTGACTCTGGAATTTTTCTTTACTGAGTTGATATGAAAAGAACAGACTTGTTGAGTCATTTTTTTCTTTTTGCTTCTCTGTTGATATACACTCAGTACATTAAGGTTCTATAGTTTTGTCCATATGGGCAATTTCCCCACCAATATAGATCACAACCCAATAGCTAACATTTACATAGCTATATATAGCTTTAAAACTAAAGCTATATTTAATTTCAAAGTTTATGAAATACTTAACATGTTATCTTATTTGATTCTCACAAAAATCCTAGGAGGTAGATACTATTTTATCCCCATTTTACAGATAAGAGAACTGAGGTATGTCTCAGTTAAATGGCTTGCCCAGAGTCATAAAGTTAATATCTGAAGAAAGATTTAAATTCAGTTCTTCCTAATTACAAATCACATATTCTGTCCCCAAATCTACCTTGCTGCCTCATAGTCAAAGGTTTTCATCATTTTTTTGGCCAAAAAATCCTTTATCTTGGGGCCCACCTGCTTCTTGTGAGATTCTCTGAACTTAGGTAAGTTGGTTGTCCAAAAATCTGCATTCAGTCGGTTGCCAGATCTATATTCAAAGGCTTTCCATCTTGGTAGAACCTGCTCTGACTCGTATTCTGCTGACACCTTATCAGGGTGTCAGGCATCAGCGAGGGAGGCCTTTAGTGGAAGTGTTGTCAATATGTGGTACCTATGATGAACTTATCTTCACCGTAAAGGTTTGACGGTGGGGGTCTGTGAGTGTGGAGCTTTGCATATGTTGTCAAAGTTTTTCAAGGAATTGATTGTTTTGCTGATTTCTTTCTTTTTTCTCTTTTTAAAAAAACAGTTCTTAGTGCTATGAATTGTATCTTTTGGGGTAGGAATAAGGAGGTATATGGGGAAATTCTGATAATATCAATAAAATTTAATTTTAAATTAATTTTAAAACCCACCTGTACTGACATTGACTATATTTAGGAAAGGCTCAGAATTTTACTCACGATTAAGTGAATTGTGGTGCTGCCCTCTGATCTCCCACCTCACTCCCTGTTGGAGTCTCAGCTCTGAGGGTTCTAACACCAATACCCTCTTAGTTTAGGTTCCATGTTAGGAGGAACCGAGGAAATCACAAGTCACTGAGCATTTAACATGGGCAAGTTCACTTTGCCCTAATGAAGCAAGGCAAATTTGGTGCCACTGATTAGTGACCACTGGAGGTTGTCTCCCCACATCCCCTCATCTCCACATGGAAATGTAAGGTTATTTGGGAAGTCTTCAGAAATTCACCAACTCCTAGGGGCCTAGATTCCACATGGCTGGAACTTTTTATCCCCTTCCATGACCAGGAAACTGTGTCAGGGAATCTAGGTCAAATCAAGTCCTAGGGCAGCTTTGTCCTAGACCTATCCCATTCTGGTTGGGAGCTGGTAAAGGGGGTGGGGGTGGGGAAGGAAGCTCTGTCAGGAAAGCTGAGGTCAATCATGTAAGTCAATCAGGTCCTAGAGGTAACTCTGTGTTCTTTTAGGTAAAAAACAACCTCCCCATATTATGGGTACAACAAGTTTCATTAATAAAATGCTGGTCCTATCACTCACTTACCCCTACTCCCACCCCAGGTCTGATCCAGAAGGTCTGTCCATAAACAAAAGTATCAGAGGGCAATGTCCTGGGGTCACAGTTATCTCTCCATTTCAAGTATGTGATCTGAGAAAGGTATCCCTTAAAGACTTTCTGGGAAAGTGTCAATGCAATTTAAATCAACAAAAATCTTTAAAATTCCTACTATGTGCAGAGAGCACTGTGCTAAGTGTTGGAAGAAGAAATGCAAAGGTTGGATAAGACAGAGTTCCTGCCTTCATGGTGCTTATAGTTTGATCAAAGACATCATGTGAGGAGAACAACTTTAGACTGGCTGAACAACCTGAATCTTGAACATTCAGCAAATTGACTTAGAGTCCCATTTTGTTTCTGAATTTCTGTAAATTTTTGTAAAATACAGGAATATAACCATTATCATGTATCTTTAGATTTAGAAGCATCCTTAGTTTGGGAAGATGCTCTTCCAGAACCTTTCAATCTAGATTGAGAATTCTAGGCATTGCTCTAGGGCCACCTTTCTAGGAATGTGTTGACTAGAACTTTGTTGATGATCTCAAGGAGAACTTGATGACTTATCTAGTTGGTTTTTTCCTTAGCTGAGTTCTCTTCCCATTCCAATTTCCCCAGATATGATCAAGCTAAAATCTGCTTCTTACTTCTAGCTGAGGAAGGTGAGGTCTGGGCGAATTGAGCCAATGATTAAATCCCAAGTGAAATCTGGTACCTTCAAATACAGAATCTTCAACCTTCAAATTGTGACCATTTATGAGTGATTGACTGAGTGGTTGGTTCATAGAAAGAGTCAGCAGAACTTTTAATAGACTTTTTTATTCTATTTTTAATTAATTTTAATATTCTGTAGAGCAGAGGTTCTCACCCTCTTCATTGTGTCATGGACTACTCTGACAATCTGGTGACACCTATGCGCCTTTTCTCAGAATAAGGTGTTTTGTTTTGCTTTGTTTTTTTAAATCATAAGTAAAGGAAATGCTATATTTCAGTTAGAATTTGGTGAAAAAAAGATTTTTTTTCTCCCATCCAAGTTCACAGACCTTCTTAAAATTTATCCATGGACCCCTAAAGGGCTAACCCCTAGATTAAGAGCTCGTACTCTAGATTGTTATTTTTTATGTTGCAGATTGTTAAAAAGCAATGGGCCAATCACGTATAGTGTGAGTGGGGGAGAACCTTCCAACAGCTGGAGTATTGTATTGGTATCCACAAAATATTCAAAGGACCAAAACTACTTGAGTGAATTCTCTGTGGAGGATTTAATGGGAAAATGTGGATAAGAATTAGATTGCTAAGAGGATAGAGAAGCCACAATTTGTATCATTGGAGAGAGATATCTATACCAGGGAGCTCACAGATTAATCAAATCATCAAGGAAGTAGACTGATAATACAAATGATTCCTAAGGGTTTGGTTTTGCTATGCACTCCTGTGTATTGCAAAATCCCAAAGAATAAAAGGTTGTATTTGTTTAGTGAATCTATAAGGGCCACTAGGTTGGACTACCTAGAGTTTAGCATTTTCTTGCCATCTACTTAGACCCCAGACTATGACTGAAGTATTATGTCTAGTTCAGGGTGCCACATTTTAGGAAGGATGTCAAATTGGAACTGGTCCAGAGAAGGGTAATTAGGGTGGGAAGGATTGACATAGCCATCATTTGAATGATTTGGGGATGTTTAAACTGGAGGAAAGAAGATTTGGGGATGGGAGAAGCATAAGAACTGTTGTCAAGTATTGAAGTGCTATTTGGAAAATATATTAATAATACAAATATTAATACTGATAATGCTAGCTAGCATTTCTATAATGCTTTGCAAAGCATGTGCCTACTTCATCTTATTTTGTCCTAAGCACAATTCCGTGAGGTAAAAAGCTAGCTATATATTCTACTTGGCTCCAGAGGGTAGAAATACGAACAATGGGGGAAAGTCACAGAGAGGCAGATTTAGGCTGGATGTAAGGAAAACCTTCCTAGCAATTAATTAGTTGTTCAAAAGCAAAATAGTCTTCCTCAGGAGCTTTTTGTTCCTCTTCACTAGAGACCTTCAATCTCTATGTATGAATGACTATAGGGAGAGAATCTTATAGATAGATTCCCATTCAGACCCTGGAGATGCATTCCAGTTCTGAGACCATATGTGTCTGTGACAGTTTACCTACATCCCTGGCTCTGCTTCTGAGACGAAACGAGTAATAACCCATTTTTACTGTCATGCTGATGAAGGGAAATGTCCCACTTTCTGACTTCTTTGGGAGGATGTTAGCCTGAGCCTGTGGTAAGAGGATAGTGGAACAGATATTAAGAAGTAAAATATTTTGATTATCAGGCAAATGAGGCAGTCATGTGAGATCGAGAGTGATGATATCTTGCTTCATTTCCAGAGGAGAGAAATGATTGGAGAACAGGAGTCAGCACACTCTTAGTTGGGAGAACCACTAATGGGGCTAAGCCAGGCCTGAAGGTGCCATTGGTACATCAAAGGCACTGACAAAGATGATGAAAAAGAGAAGAGTGAAGAGGGAAGGGAGAGGAGACTGGATAGGGAACTGTATACAGGTAGGGAGTACCATTACTCTGGTGCTCCTTAGCCTCATCGCTGCTACAGGATTTTTACACCAGAGACGACCTCTGAGGTCATTTAGCAAAACCCACTTATTTTATAGAAAAAGATACTTAAGGCTGGAAGGCAGAAGCAATTTGCCCAAGGCAAATAGCAAATGGCAGGACCAAAGACCTGAACTTAGCTCCTTAGACTCCAAATCCAATGCACTTGTCACCCACTTTAGAATGTAAGAAATGTCATATTGGCTCAGCCTCTAGCTCCATCCCAATTGTTACTGGGTAGTGATGGCATCCTTACAATTTAAGAAGTTTATCGCCCATCATGGTTCTGACATCCGTGAGCTTGTTTAAATTTATCTTGAGCATATTTATATATTTACCCTCCATGAGACATGGGGGGTAATAAACTCTACCAACATTGTTATTATTATATAAACTTTCTTATAGGAACTTTCAAGGGGTGCCCCTCTAGCTGTGGATTTGGCAGAAAGGACTCGGTTTGCCTCGCTTATATATAGGCTTGAATCAGATCTCTTAGCCTGTTGGGTTTTCTATCTATCTATCTACCTCTCTCTCTCTCTCTCTCTCTCTCTCTCTCTCTCTCTCTCTGTCTCTCTCTCTCTGTCTCTCTCTCTCTCTCTGTCTCTCTCTCTGTCTCTCTGTCTCTGTCTCTCTCTGTCTCTATTCTCTCTGTCTTTCTGTCTCTCTGTCTCTCTCTCTCTCTCTCTCCCCAGACTGGACAGTCCTAACCTGTCGTAACCTCACAACTGCTCCATTTCCTTAATCATGTTGTTTTCCTGTGGTAAGTTAATTTTTTGCTTTCTTGAGGCATGTTGGTGGAAACTGCGTTCAGTATTCCCATCCAGTGGGCATTTATTAAACATCCAACTATGCAAGATTCTGGAATATTCAGAGACAGGAAACCAAACCTGCGATTTTATCGTTATAGGGAACATCCAAAGAAACTGAACTGATGCAGGTTGGCTCTTTTGTCTGCAATTCATAGTTTTAGAGTATTGTTTAGAGCAGTGGTATCCAGCTGAAATAGAAAAGGCGGGGGGGGGGTCACTAAACCACACAATAAACATCCTTGGGGGCCACATATTGAATTAGAAAACCATACATTTATGAGTTTCTTTTTTTAAATTAATACAACAACACATTAAATTGGATAGGAACATCTGGTTCAGGCTGCCCTTGGGACTATTGTGAGCCACAGGTTTGATAGCTCCACTTGAAAGAATTGAGGGGGAAGGTAACTTGTTTAACCTTCCATAGCCAGGACATTGCAGAGATAGGACTTGGACCCAGCTCCTTCTGGCTTCAGGGTGGGCTCTCTTCTCTCCTCTTTGCCTTCTCTCCCTCTCTCCCTCCTCTAGTCTTTCAATTATTGGTTTTTTTTTCATGTTCTGTGTCAGTGCCTTACTTAGGCTGGGGGTCCCTTCAGGCGTGACTGTACCACACTAGCTACCAGAAACTTTGGGATACAGAGTAAAAAGGATAAACAGTCTCTACCCTCAAGGAGCTTGCCTTCTCCTTGGAGATATCACATGTACATATGTAAGTATATGCATATATGTATAAGTTTACATGCTTATATATATATAGTCCATACCTAACCTAATTGGACTCCTAACTTTAACCTATATCTAATCATAATAGATATTTCTTATCTAACCCTACCAGACCTCTGCCAAACTCTAGTCTTATAAATATTTTCTCATAAATACATAGCATATATCTATATCTACCTTTTTAACATCTATCATCTAATCTGCCTATGTAACATCCATCCAACTATTTATTCATCTATACATTCATCTGTTATCTATCTATCTATCTATCTATCTATGTCTATCTACATCTATCTATGTCTATCTATGTCTGTTTATCTACCTATCTGTCTGTCTGTCTCTTTATTTTTATCTGTCTGTCTCTCTATGTTTATCTCTCTATGTCTATCTATCCATCTGTCTATCTAACCTATCATCTATCTAATCTGTCTATGTAACATCTATCTATCATAATTTGAGGAAGGTGAAATCATTAAAATTTGGGTGAGCTACAAAAGGCTACACCATACACACATACCATGAGCATAGTATTATAGGATCATAGATTTAGAGCCAGAAGAGGTCATGTAGTTCCACCCCTTCACTGAGGATGACAGAACCAAGGCCTAGTGATGTAAAGTGTCCTCCTCAAGATTTTAGAAGTAGTAAGTGGTAGAGCTGGTTTTGAACACAATTTCTCTTATTTCACATCCAGCACAACCCCATAATAAGATGCTCTAGTTTATCCTCACTCTCTTTTTTGATGGTGCTCAGAATCTGACTGGTCATTTGGAGTTCATCTCTCTTTTCCGACCTCACCTATTTAACATTGTGCTATATCCACAGATGATGGAAGTCAAAATGCCAGGACCTTTCCCCTCAGTCAATAAGTCGAGTAATTCTGGAGAGAACTAAAGCTGCTTTGGGAATTCTGCAAATCCGCAAATTATGGTGTCAAGGAACATGCCTTAGAGGAGGCAAAGGCAAACCACCCCAGTATCTTTGCTAAGAAAACTCAATGAGGTCATGAAGATTGGACGTGACTGAAATGACTAAATGACAAGAAATGTGCATAGTGAGTAGGTTTAGGAAAGTGATTACTGCAGGTTAAGATGGTGCAGTCCCTGGAAGAGAGTGACATATGAACTATGTTCAATGTCCATTGCTCTCTTCTAAGGAAACCTCTGGTTTTTGCCTGTCTTTGCCTCGTTGGTTGTTTCTCACCCATTCTTTGCTCTTTTGTGCCCCATTCCTGTTTCCTGCAGCCTCATTCCCTCCACTTTAAGTATGTCTCTTTGTCCACTGTTCACCCTCCATGGTGAATTCCAAGAAATCTCTGTGAGTCTCCAAATGGACCTGCTGCTTTACTCTGGAGAGTGGAGCTGTCCATCAGCTACAGAAAATTGGGGCAAGTGCTCTGGGTCTGCTTCAGGGACCGGGGAATGAAGGTTGCAGTGCAAGTTGGTGATTTCAAAAGACCTGAGGCACACAGAGTCAGTCATCAAAATAGCATTTTGGGGGAGAAAGCAAGAGGGGTTAACTGCCCAGTGAGAGGATTCCCCTCTACCTTTCCCTTATTCTCCTTGAGCTACATGATATCTCCTGTGACAGCTGCATTCTTTCTTTTCCTTAAGGATTCCTCTTTCATTCATTTGAACTGGATTTCACCTGGGTAACAAGAATGATGTAGTATGGTAGAGGACCACACAGAGTGATCACATGGTTTGCCTTTGGCCTATACCCTCAAGGGAGGGCCCTGATGTGTAGATGGGCATGATTCTCCAGCCTGTCACATCTAATCATTTTCCATGAGAGATTAAAATTCTAAACTCAGAAAGAAAAGGCTAGGAAAAAGTGGCCAATTAATCAATAGACATTTATTAAGTCCTTTGTATGGGCCAGGCCCTGTGCTACATGCTGGGGATACAAAGAGAAGCAAAAGGCAGTTCTTGCCCTCAAGAAGCTTAAGATCTAATGAATTAGAAATTGGGAAAATATGAAATGTAATTATGAGATGGTCTTCAGCATGATGTTCAGGGGAATACTGCTGGACCACTCCAAGTCACTCTCCCTTGCATGGGAGACCTGCTCAGTTATCATAAAGGATTTTGTTAGTTAGGATTGTATAAGTTAGTAAACCTGGTGACTTAGTATGTTTCTCCATGATCCAAGCTATCTTTACAAGCATAATGATTCACCGGTCACAGTCATTGCTACATAGGGTGGAAACTTTTCTTACTCTCCTCCTCCCTAGAATGGCATTCTTCTGGTTCCATGACATGATCTTTTTAAAAATTTCTTAAACTTTTAAATGGATCTATGATCTCCTTACTGAGGTCACTCCCTCCATTAGGGCATTTCATCCATGGTCTTCAAAGTCTCCCACAGAGGCTCTACCCAGAGTGCCAGAGGCCATCCTCTAGGGTGTTTTTAATATGGCAATGCTTGTCCTGTTTATCTCTTAATTTGTCAGTGTTAAAGCATCAGTCCAACTCCTTGTCCATTCATCATGTGTTTGGCAGTGTCCCTAATGGTACTTCTTGCACACAAGTCATCACTGATTGGCAACATGCTACAGTCCCCTATGCTCACTAGGCACCTTTCCATTGGGTCACTGGCAATTTTGATCCATCTGACATTGAGGAAGGGTTTTTTCCCCCTTTTCCTATTTGTGAACTGAAATGTTCACCAAACGTTCTCCCAAAATGCTCTGGTTGTCTTGTTTTTATAAAAAAGGAAACTGAGAAGGGTAACTAAGGTTAAGTGCATTCTATTGTAAGCGTAATAGGTGCTCATTAAATGCTTGTGGATAGAGTGCTGGACTTGGGGTCAGGAAGACCTGAGTTCAAATCTGACCTCAAACACCTACTAGCTATGTGACTCTGGGGCAAGTGGCTTCACCTTTGTTTACTCAATTTATTTATTTATAAAATGGGGTCGATAATAGCACCTGTTTTCCAGGATTGTTGTTAGGATAAAATGAGATATTTGTAAAGCACTTTTCAAACCCTGAAGCATTATATAAATGCTATTATTATTATTACAGACAGATTGATTGAATATGATATCTCAGACAAGACAGCAAATCTGTGAAATGAATTCATACATCTGATTATGACTCAGGAAGTACTGGTGATTCTCAGGGGCAGAGAGGTACAGTGGAAAAATCCTTTACTCCAGAGTCAAGGACCTGTGTTCAAGTCCCATCTCTCATGTTCACCTCAGGAGATCTCAGTTTCTTTACCTGTAAAATTAGGGGGCTAGTTTAGATTACTTCTGAGGGACCTTTCAGGTTTATGCTTCTTTGAGGTCTACAAAAGGAAGGATGCATGTATGCTAATGGACTTGGGAGATATATTTATTTTTTCTCTTGGAAATAGTAGAAAGAGCACTGGATTTATCATCAAAGACTCCCGGGTTTGAGTCCTGCCTCTGACACTTACTTCCTTGCAAGACCATTTACTTAATCCTCTTCAACATTATTTTCCTCATCTGCAAAATAGGGATGATAATACATGGAGTACCTACTTCATAGGGTTGTCATGAGGCCCAAATGAAGCACTATTTGCAAATCAAGCCTTATATATATGTCGGCTGTTATTATTGTTACTTAGAGAGGAAGGGCTTACTTTCATAGTCTTTTGCTTTATCCCACCACCATATTGGCTTGTAAGAGTATACATAATGCCCATTCTTGTTATTAGAAGAACACAGAGCAGCTCTAGTGTCTTTACCAAGAAACCCCAAATGGGGTCATGGAGAATCAGACTTGACTGAAACAACTCATCAATAACTCCATATGATTTTTAGGGTTTGTTTTTTTTTTATCATTAAATACACATAAAGCATGAAGAAGTTGGCCATTTGATAGATTATTTTGATCTTATTAAGAGAAGCACAAGGTTGTGTGGTGCAGTGGATAGAACCTTGAACCTACAGTCAGGACCTGGATCCATATCATGACCTTTTGCCCAAGACAAATGTGACCTTGGGCAAGTCCCTTGCATCTCTGGACCTCAGTTTCCTCATCTGTAAAATGAGGGAATCAGACTAGGTGACTTTTAGGGTTCCTTCTAGCTCTAAACCTATGCTCCTATATTAAATGATAGTAACCTACCCTGTAAGAAAATGGAATGATTATATATCTTTGATTGCTCATTATTGCAAAGTATCCAACCAATATGAGTATTCTGAGACCAGGTTAAAGAAATGTTCCTAAGTGGGCTGGCTGTACTCCCATATCTAGAATAGAAAGACAATTTGACCTTTTCCCAGTTACAAAATGAAACACCATAGGGTTATGAGATTGTCAAGTTGAAAGACACTTTAAAGATGATTTGGTTGTTCCCTCCCCCTTCATTTTCAAAAGCATGCATTAAAAGTGATGAAAGATAAAGAAGCAAGAAGAGCTACATATTGTCATGTAATGGACAAATTCCTGGCTAAAGCCAGCCATATGCCTTGGGTTCAAGTCCTAGTTCTCCTTCTTATTAGTAACTTTTGGTATGTTCCTTCCTGGGTTTCAGTTTCCTCAGATGTAAAACAAGAAGGTTGGACTAGGGCCCTTTGAAATATTAAATCCTATGGCTGGACTTATTTTCCTTCACCCTATTGCCATGAAAGGAGGTGTGGTGACTCTAATAAGAAGAGTTTAGACCCTCATCACCTCTAGCCTGGAATATTAGAACAGCCGCCTAATTCCTGGCTCATGCCTCTTTCTTCTTTCCAGGTCATAAATCTTGCAATTGACAAAGTCACATGTCTACAGTCTACAGTCCCAATTCACTGTAGAATCCAAGGTAAGATCCTCTCTGTGTCACAGAAAACCATTCACAACCTGGCCCCACTTATCTTTCCACCCCTAACCTGTCACACTCAACACACTCCTCCAGCCAAACTGGTATTCTTGCTGCTTGCCACACATGACTTCCATCATCTCCTTTCCTGTGTCTCTATTCTGGCAATCTGGACCCCCTCCCCTCATCTCTGGAATATGCTCCCCCTCATCTCTGCATCTTCAATGCTTTTGTTCCCTCCAAAGTTCTGCTTAAATGCTATATTCTACATAAAATATTTCTTCATCTCTCCCTCTCCAGATATTTAGTACTTATTTTTACATAGTTTGTATTTCCATATGTATGTATATACATATATATATGTATGTGTGTGTGTACATACACATATATTTTGGGGAAACTCACATAAGGCAAGCACCCAGATAATGGTTAGAAAAAGTGGCACAAGAACACCCTCAAGGTCTCTCTTAAGAACTTGTGTGACGTGGGAGACATGATTGTGTGACATAGGACTACCCAGCATGACCTGCTCTCATCAGAGAAGGTACTGTGCTCTATGAGCAAAGCAGAATTTAAGTAGCTCAAAAGAAACACAAGATGTACAACTTTACAGAATCCACCCCAAATGTTCCCATGGACTATTTGTGCCTGACCTGTGGTAGAACATTCTGAGTTTGCATTTGTCTGATCAGTCGTAGAAACACTGTAACTTGACTCTAGCATTGCGATGTCATTTTAGTCTTCTTTGAGAATGGACAACAATCATATGTGTATATACACACACACGTGTTGTCCTGTACCTAATACAATGCCTTACACATAGCAGGTGCTAAATAAATGTTTAGTTATTGATTGACTGACTGACTGATAAATATGAGGCTGTAGAGTCTATGTTATCTGTTCTAAGCAGTTTTGCAAGTTCATTTCAAGGCTAAGGCAGGAAGAGAAAGGTATGGCCTGGTCATGGCATGGTTCTAGGACTGAAGGATCTAAAAAATGTTTGTGGAATTTCTGGAGAATCTCTGCACTAGGACTGATCAAGAGCTAGACTAGACATTCTAGGCCAATAGTCTTCAAAGCTGAGGTTACTCCACCTATGACATTTGTGACGTGAACCCAAGGGGTACATAATAGTCAATCAGAAGATGGAAAGGACAATACCCAACCTCCTCACAACAGCCAGTTGTCAACTTTGTCCACCACTTGCCTTCATCCATTCTGGTCCAATATCCTCCCACTCTATCTCTTCCTACACTGGCCTCCAGTGGCAATTTAAGCTCTAGTTCTCTCCTTTTCTTTATTTAACCTAAGTAAGAATGAAGTACCTGCATCAGACATTGAGCAGGTGAAATCCTACCCTAGTAACTGTGGCATGGCAGGTGCCCTTTGGTAGGGTGGGCACTGGCCAGGGCTGTCCCGCCCCTTTGGTTTTTGATAGGACAGACTGAGTCAGGCTGGATGGACAGGGACAGAAATTGGCATCATCTATCTCATTCCATTATCTTTCCCCCGTATCTTTTCCCTCTTTTGAACTTCCCTATTTCTGTTGTGTGTACCTTCATTCTTCCAGTCACCAGGTTTGAAACTTAGGTGTCATTCTTTCAGCTTCACTCTCAGGCTATAGATATAACCAGTTGCCAAATCTTGTCATTTCTGTCTCCACATCTTTTCTGTACCCAAACAACCACTTAGGCCCTAATAACCAATGGTCTAGGCCAGTGGTATCAAATTCAAACAAAACCAGGGACCACTAATACATACATAAGTATCCCTGGGGGCAGCATATTGACTTAGTTTTAAAATGTAATTTCATCTATGTTTTATTATATTTTTATTTATTTTGTTAAATATCTTCCAACTACATTTTAGTCTGGTTCAGATTGCATTTGGGAGTTTGTCAGGTTCACATGGTGTTTATACCATGCTGCTCTAGAACATTGTAATAGACTCCTGATTGGTCTTCCTGACACAGATATCTTCTTCATCCAATCCATTCTCTACATAAACATCAAAATGATTTTTCTAAAGCACAGGTGTGACCATGCTTTGTCACCCTCTGTCCCAATAAACTGCATTGACTCCATTCACAATTAGGATAAACTGTTATGTCATCTTTATCTCATACTTTTTGAATGCCTACTTTTTGGGAAATTTTATGATAAACATAATTATTAGGTAAGAAGTTATTGTTCAGTCATATCCAACTCTTCATGACCCTGTGGACTGTACTGTCCTTGGGATTTTCTTGGCAAAGATAATGGAGTGGTTTGCCATTTCCTTTTCCAGTAGATTAAGGCAAACAGGGGCTCAGTGACTTGTCCAGGATCATACACCTAGTGATTGAGGCTGGATTTGAACTCAGGTCTTCCTAGCATTGGGCCTGGGGTTAGGAAGACCTGAGTTCAAATCCAGCCTCAAATATTGAAATGTATGTTCATAATTTTTATTTATATGGATATATAAAATCAAGAAAGGTTTAGAGACGATTGTCTCTGAACCTAGGTAGCCCCAAGTATCTCTTTTTTGACCAACATATCCATTTAGGTTTGTTTTGGATGTGAACTTGTCTTCCCTTATTAAAACCTCTCTGTCTCTGTCTCTCCGTCTCTCCTCTCTCTTTGTCTCTTTCTGTCTCTCTCTGTCGCTCTCATCCTCTTTTTCTTTCTCTGTTGGTGTAATGTTAATAAGAGTTAAAGATATTTCCTGCCCATTAATAAGCCTCAGGTGGGGCCCTTGATTAGGGGAGTCTTGTTTTGTAGGAAGGCCCACACCTTTTGTTAATTTTTAATGAGGCACAGGGAGGGTCATGATGCCTCTGGCTCTGAAAAGTGCATATATACTCAGATGAGAGATTTTGCTTTGGGGCTTTCTCTTTGGAAGAAGGTTTGTGTGCCAGATGAGCTCTGGGTAGCCATTAAGGAACCCTCTGGCTTTGAAAACCCAGATGTTGGTGCTTCTCTCTCTGGTAACTATGTATGTACATATGTAATGGTCGGACAGCTGGATCTGTCTGTTGATCTGTGATGTATGTATTGCTTATGGTCAGACAGTTAGAAGTCCTGTCTGTTGGTTTTTGTTTCTCTGCTTGCATTTTCTCTGTTGGTATATGTAATCAAAGAAGATGATGGACCTCTCAAAAGTTACTTTCCTTTTAGAAAAGCAGATCCAAGAACTTGTGCCAGCAGGTCATACTGGATGTGTCAGGGTGCTTGGGCTACAGTTGAGTGTGGGGGAAGAACTGGTCAAGGAACAGAATCACCAGTGGAGATATGAATTAGAAAAGCCTAGAGGTGTATGTGTTGTCGTGATGACCCAGCAGAGAGGATGTTACATGAATCAATACTCAGGTTGAATAAATCTCAGCTATTTTGCTGTGATGGAATGTTGCCTAATCAAGATGGCATTGAGCAACCAGGCATCCTGTCACCCCAAGATCTCATGTGCCGGCTCTACTGTGCCATTTTGAAACAATCAAAAATCTCCAGCCTGAGAAAATAGCACCGCAATTGATCGTCACTGAGGGTAGTGCCTTCTCCTTTCATGGTACATTTTCGGTCTCCTAGCTCTGATTTACTAGCCAAAGTTTTCATCCTGTAGGAGGGGTCACTACCATTTCCACTGTGAAATCAGCTGTTTCCTGTCCTCAGTCTCAGGGTCATTATTGTTTGCACAGAATTCCCAGTTGGGATCACCATCTGCATAGTTCCCTCTCCCCAGAACAGAAAGTCCTGCAAAGCTATTGAGCAGCATGAGAGATAGGATAGAGCCAAGTGCAGGCAGCATCACTGTTCCCTTCAACCACCCAATGACATTCACTCAAAATAATTCCTACTGACTGCCCTCAAGGACCCTTCCTTCCACAGATGGAGCCTCTTCCCTTCCTTCAACTCTTCACTCCCCTTTCTTTGTCATCTGCTTCTAGGAGGAGCCTTTGCTCTAGCCCTCCTGATGATTCCTGTCCCTTGATGGCTGACTTAAGAGCCCCTGACCTGGGCTAACTGTACTCTGTAATCTTGATCCCCACTGCAGGTGAAACATGGATGCTGGGTAAGTTGGGGGGCTGCTTCTCTCTCTCCCTGCCCCCTGCTAGGTCCACACTGCTCTCAGGCTCTTCCCTACCTTTGCTGGCCCTCAAGAAAGCATCCCATAAAGTAACTCACATTAAAGAGTAAAGGCTGGACAAATAGATGATTCCTCTCTGGGATACTTGGGAGTATCCCCTCTCAACAACAAGTGTTGAGAGGCAGTGTACGACAACGGAAAATGTAATGGGTTTAGAGTCAGAAGCCTGATTCTGTGTACTCTCTGTGTGACCACAGCCCAGTCATTTAATCTCTTGAGGCCTCATTTTTAAAAGGAGCAGGCTGGACTCATTGTTCCCTGTGGAACTTTTAGCTTTCCAGTCTATGAAATTTGAGTCTGTGAAACATTTTGAGTCTTTGAAATAGCACTAGACTTTGGGTTAGGAGAACTGGGTTCTAGCTCTGGCTCTGTGACTGTATGATCTTAATAAGAGGCCATGTCCCAGTTAAACAAATATATCTCTAATGGTGGAATTTTGGTATATATATATATATATATATATATATATATATATATATATATATATATATATATATATATATATATATATATATATATAATGGTTTACAAAACCCTTTATGTACATGATCTTACTTGGTCCTCACAGTGACCCTAGAAGGTTGCTGGCAGAGGTTTTCTTGCCTCTATTTTATAGTTGAAGAAACTGAGGTCTGGGGTAGATGAAGTGATTTGTTTGATTTCACGCAGCCAATTGGTGGCAGGGTCAGAATTTGAATGTGGGCTTTTGGATTCCAAATCTAGCCCATCAGACTTTGCGTTCTTTGAGAACAGAGACTGAACTTTCCTCCCTCCCTCCCTTCTTCCCTCCCTTCCTCCCTCCCTGCCTTCCTTCTTTCCTTCCCTTCCTCCTTCCCTCCCTCCCTCCCTCCCTCCCTTCCTTCCTTCCTACCTTTCTTTCTTCCTTTGTATCTCCAGCACTTAACAGTACCTGACATATAGTAGGCACTTAATAAATGACATCATCGATTGTTCCGATAATAATGACACCTGCTATTTCTATAGCACTTAGAGTACGCCGAGCACTTTACAATTATTACCTCATTTGATCCTCACAGCACCCCTGGGAGGTAGGTATTATTCCCATTTTATAGGTGAGAAAACTGAAGCCAACAGGGATTGGGTGACTTTTCCAGAGTCACACAACTAGTAAGTATCTGAGGCTAGATTTGAACTCAGGTCTTCCTGACTCCAAGCCAGCATAATATCCATTGCCATGCACCACCTGGCTGCCCCTAACGAGTCTTTCTAAAGCTATGTGTGTATGTATATTCCAGTCTTCCTTCTCTTTATTCATACAGAGTCAGACACTTCTTAAACTAGACAGAACCTTAGAGATCATGTAGCCAGCCCTTTATTCCTTTTGTCCCTCCATTTTACAGATGAGGAAACAGATGCCCAAAGAGATCATCAAGAGATGTGCCAGATTAGCTCATGGCATATCTGAGTCTTGAACCCTTGTCTTCTGACTTCTAGTCCAATTCACATTCCTTTAACTGGGGGATCTCTGCCTGATCCCTATCCACAGAGATGCATATACCTTGGATCATAGCACCTTGCACATAATCAATATTTGTTCAGTTTTCCTGGATTTAGTTCCCAGAAAGAGAAATGATCAAAGTGAAACAGGAAGTGACAAAGGAAGGGCTGGTGCTGTGGCAATGAGTCACATAGCCTGTTTGGCTCGCTCTTTAGTTTTGGGTCACCCGTGAAACAGGAAATTCTCTGATGCCTTATTCAGCCCAAAGAGAGTGTGGCACACTTGGTTGTCCTCCAGCTGTGTGTTTGGAGTCAGCCAGGTGTCATCTCTGACAACCCAGAATGTGGTCCAAGCACATTAGAACCGGGTTGGTGTCTCCTCTGCTGACCTTTTCAGTGGATTATTCCAAAGTTTTGTACACTGATTTATCCAATTTGTTCATTATTCAGCCTGGTGTGGTAAGAAACTTGAAGTCAGAAGATGTAGGTTGAGGTCCCAGCCCTGTTGCTTATTAGTCAGATGATGAAGGATAAGTCATTTAGCTTCCCTGGGTCTCAGTTTCCTCATCTCTAAAATGGGTACAATCCCTGCCCTACTCATGTCACAGGGTTATTTACGTAACCTTAGGAATGTAGAGTTGTTAGGAACCTCAGAAGGCATCCAATCCAAGCCAGGGATCCTCTCTACCATCTTCCTGACAAGTGAAGTTCTTATTTGCTTATTTTCAGCTTCTCCAAAAATCTGTTGTTTCACTAATGTAAATATTTTCTTTACTCACAAAGATCGCAATGCTATTACAAAGGTTTTGGATCATTTGTGGCTGAAAAAAATCATCTCCCTTCAGCCATCCTGGTGGGGAGCCCCCCATAAGTTTATCTGGATTGGTCTTTGTGTGAGAGGTGACTAGGATGATACTCAAGACCTCTCCAGCACCATGGGATCTTCTCTGCCCTGGGTCACCATCCCAACACAATGAGGTGCCAGGATAGGATTGCAGTGACTTGAGATTCCTCATGAAGATAAAGTAAAAAGAAAGTTATTGACACAAACTAGAGACTGCTAAGTGCATGTGAGAAGGGGCTAGCTATCCACCCACAATCCACTTTTCCAAAGGTAACCTTGGGGACAAGTGGAATTACAGGACATTTTGTCAAACAGCCAAAGCTGATGGAAGAGGTTATGCTGAAGGGGTCTTTGACTACAGTATGCTGGAGACTTTAATCCCAGGGCTGGTGATTGCCACTTCCTTCCAGGGCTCCTGCAGTTGGCAGCATTTTCCCTTGTTTTGGGATTAGCTGACTGGTCAAAGTTTTAGGGGAATATTGAGTTTTACTAGCAAAAAATTCAATAACTTCTCTCCTTCATTTCAAACACAAATGCATATAGAAAATTCATGGAAACTATGATTTTTATAAAAAGCACCATATCGAACCAAACAAAATATTTCTGCTTGCCCTTTGCATCATCATTTTACTATTTAAGTACCAATAGCTCACATGTATATGGTGCTTTTGCAAGCGTATAACCGAGGTAGGTCGTGTTAAATATTATTATTCCTGGAGTGTAGGAATTGTTTCATTTTTTTTTTTTTTGGTTTCTTTAGTACCTAGAATTGGACTTTGTACAGAGCAGCCTCTCAGGAAATGCTTTCCAATTCATTGATTTTGCAAACGAAGAAATTGAGGTCTGCTTATGTTAAGTGAGTTGTCCAAGGTCAAATGGCTGATAAAAATCTTAATTAGACCCAGAGCCTAATTCTTGAGTCTAAATCTCCAGGTCCAGGATTCTTTTAAATTCATTCTTATTTCAATAATAAAAGAAAAAAAAGAATGACTCACAATTATTTAATGCTTCCAGGTATACACACAACACATTTCTTCCTCTTAATGGTTTTGGGAAGTAAATTGTTTGAATTAGCATGTTATCTATATTTTATAGATAAGGAAAATCAGCCTCAGAGAAATGAAGAGACTTACCCAAGGTCACACAATTATTCAGTGCCAAAGTCAGATTCTGAACCCCCAACTCCAAAGTCAGCACTCTTTTCATTATACTTATAATACTTTAGGTGATTCATCTGTATTGGCCCTTTCACAAATGCAAGTTGTAACTCTGTGCTCCCTTGTCCTTCCACCTCATGCTTTAGGCAAATAGCTTTTCTGGGATGCTGTGGCCAAAACTAGCTTTTAAAGGTGATAAAAAGTGGTCAACCTGGTGATAAGATTCCCCAAGTTGAGGTGGGCTAGTCCTGGGATGCCAGACACACCAGCCATTGCCGCTCTGTATTCAGCCTTTCAGGCTTACTAGCACCTGCTAGAGTTCATCTTCTGCTGTACAGCCTTCAAGAGTGCTGGGTCATCATGTTTCAAATTTCTCCGCACTTAGATCCTTCCTCCGCCTAACTGTTCAAGTCAATCTCCCCAAAACACAGATCTGACTATGTCACTACTCTGCTCTATAAACCCCAATGGCTCCCTCCAGGGGATATAATAACATATATAATAAATATATAATAAAATATAATAACAATGATAGTTAGCATTTATATGACTCTAAGGTTTACAAATATTATCTCAAATGACCCTCACGTATATTGTGGGAGGTTGTCGCTATACAGTCATTTTTCAGTCATATCTGATTATTTGTGACCCTTTTGGGGTTTTCTTGGCAGGGATACCAATGTAGTTTGCCATTTCCTTATGCGGCTCATTTTGCAGATAAGGAAACTGAGATAAACAAGGTTAAGTGACTTGCCCAGGGTGACACAGTTAATAAGTGTCTGAGGCAAAATTTGAAATCAGGAAGAGTCTTCTTGACTCCAGGTCTGACACTCTATCCACCATGGTGTCCCCTAGCAGTCCTAAGGCCTAGCATCCAGAGATGAAGTGTCCTGTGTAAGGTATATCAAGGAGATTGCGGTCAATGGAGGGACAAGTATGGGGTGAGGGGAAATAAGATATAAGAAGACTGAAAAGGCAGGAAGATCTTTTAAAAGCCAAACAGAAGATTTTATAGTTAATCATAGAGATCATAGAGAGCCACCAGATATGATGTAGTCAGAACCATGCTTCAGATCAGTTAGACATGTAGCGGAGAATGGACTGAAGGAAGGAGACCTGAGGCAGAGGAACTAAACAGACAGCTTTTCAATATCCAAGTATGAGGTGATAAGGATCTGTACCAGGATGATGAAAATGTCAAAGGAGAGAAGGGGAGATCACAAAGAAAGAGATGGGGCTTGGTAACTGATGGGACAGATGGAATAAGAGTGAGAAGTTAAGGATGTTACCAACATGGCAGGCCCAAGTGACTGGGAGGATGGTAGTACCCTGGGAAGTAATAAGTAAGGTTAGAAAAGGGGAATGTATATGGATAAAGATGATGAATTCACAGACACGTTAAATTTAAAATATCTACAAGATATCCATTTCCAGATGTGCAGTTGCAGATGTGAGGTCAGGAGAGGGGTTAGTGCTGGATAAATCTATCTGAGAACCATTTTCATAGAGATAACAATAGAACCCATGGGAGCTGATGAAATCATTTAGTGAAATAAGGAAGGAATAAAGGTCTAGGTCAGAACCTTGGGGAACACTCCTGGTTACCGGGCATGACCTGGATGAAGATCAGAGAACGTGCAGTCATTCAAGTAGGAGGAGAGCCAGGAGAGAGCAAGGGTCACAGAAACCTGGAGAAGACAGATCATCCAGGAGAAGGCAGTCAGTAGCGGCAAAGTCAAAGTGAAGAAGGATGAGAAGGGAGAAAAGGTCGTTGAGTTTGGCAGGTAAGAGGTTGCAGGAAGCTTCCATTCTGTATGTATCCTGAAAGTTCCTATTTACATACGTGGTGACTCCTATTTCATGGGGGTAGACATCCTGGGACAAACTTAGGGAAGAACATGGATGAAAACTGCCCAGAATAAGCAGGCATGGATGATTTGCGGTCTTTGGAAGGAAGTCTCTCATCAATGAGACCATCCATCCTTTTGAATAGTTGCCTTTTCACCTTCATCAGAATATAAGCTCTCAGAGGACAGGCATTTTTTAAAATTTTTTTTCTTGGTATTCACAGTGCTTATCAAAGTGCCCAGCATATAATGAATACTTAATAAATGCTTGATGATTGACTAAATGATTTCCCAAGGTCTAGTGGCAAAGCTAGGCTTAGAATTTGAGTCTCTTGATTGGTACCCACTTCATTATGCCATAGTATATTAATGGGGCAGCTAAGTGACTCAGTGGATAGAGCACCAGCCCCAGAGTCAGGAGGATCTGAGTTCAAATTTGGCATCAGATACTTACTAGCTGTGTGACCCTCAGCAAATCACCTAACCCTGTTTGCCTAAGTTCCTCATTTGTAAAATAGGCAGGAAAAGAAAATGGCAAAGCACTGCAGTATTTTTGCCAAGAAAACTCCAAATCAGGTCATGGAGAGTTGGACACAACTGAAATGACTCAACAAATGAATGGATAGGATGCTGGATTTAGGGCCTGAGAGATCTGGGCCTACTTGTCATCTCAGATCCATGATATTAATATTAATTAATAATAATTAATATTAATCCATGTGATTAAGGTCAAGATCATTGGGTCGATTGGCCTTTCAGAGCCTCAGTTTCCTTATCTGTAAATGGGAATATTACTATTTACACTATAGCTCTTAGGTGATCATTGGGAGGAGATCATTTTATGAACCTAAAAGTTCTATAGAAATATGGGTTATTAAGATTATTTATTCCTTTGCCATTAGAGTCTTGCCATATGTTAAGACTCTTTGAGGCCCTGTAAGGACCAGAAGGGGTAAGGCCAAAAGATCTCTCTGAGAGCTTCAAACTCTGAGTGGACCCGTAGAGATGGTGTGGACATCTCCTCACCATTTCCTCTGGCATCCTTTCTGTTTTGCTTAAGTGGGTCATACACTTGCTTCTGACCTTTGTCCCTGCCTTTGTTGGTACTCAGTGACAGAATGGCCTTAATCCCTCATCTGATCAACAGCCCTGCAAATACTTGAGGACATCTCTTGTCCCTCCCCGACCACATAATTCTGCTCTTCAGGACCAGAGTATCCATTTCCTTAACCAAGCTGTACAACGTGTCCCCAACATATTCATCAGCTTTAAGCAAGACAACCTGTAATACGGATCACAAGATCACAGATTTAGAGACCATCAAGGCTGACCTCCGGATGTGAAAACTGAGGCAGAGCAAGGGCCAGTGATTTTGTCCATGGTCTTATTGCTAGGTAGGATTTGGCCCCAAATCTTCTTGCCTCCAAGATGGGGGCTTCATCCACTTACCACCCAGCTACCACGTGGCATAGCAGTTACCTGGTCACCCTCCTCCATTTGGATCTTCTCAGGTTTATCAGCATCCTTCCTAAAGTTGGATTTTCCCAAGCTCTACGTAGTATTTCAATTGTGGTCTGACTAGGGCCAAGAACAGCAGGACAATCGCCTCCCTAGTTTCCCACACTTTGCCCTCTCAACACAGACAAAGATTTCATTGTGTTAACATTTTTGTGAATGCTGTTTTATACCATTGATTCATGTTGAGACTGTGAGTTGCTGAAACTACCAGTTTTTTTTTTTTTCATGTTTTTCTTTTTCACTTCTTATCTAACCGGGTCATCTCCACTCTATCATGTCAATAATCAGTTTTGCAAAATGCAGTTTAAACATATAAGTAGGAATATTTTCCTAACACTCCTAAATCTAACTAGAGTATAGTTCTCATTTAACTTCTTTGAAAGCTAATGAAATCACGATTGGGGGAGGGAGGTGTATGTACAAAAAAGTTTTCATTCCCCAAAACAATAAAGGTGAATAAAGAAATTCAAAGGAATTTTTAAAGAGTTGTGTCCTCCCCCCCCCCCCCCCCCCCCCCACAACACTAGGCACTTATTTATATAGGGAGCTGCTACTACCTACATGCAGTTTGGTAGGTAGCTTAGTGGACAGAGCACTGGGCCTGGACTCAGAAAGGCTTTTTTTCTTGAGTTCAAATCTGGCCTCAGATGCTAGCTGTGTGACTCTTGGCAAGTCACTTAACCTCATTTGCCTCAGTTTCTTCATCTGTAAAATGAGCCTGAGAAGGAAATGGCAAATCACTATAGTATCTTTGCCAAGAAAATCCCCAAAAGGGTCACAGTCAGATGTGGCTGAAAATGACTAAACAACAGCAAAGTTGCTGCTGACAGGAAATCTCCCTCTTGTGTCCTCTAGCCTTATAGGGAGCTGCTTGGACCACTGAAAAATTAAGTGACTTACCCAAGGTCACACATTCATTATATGTCAAAAGCAGATCTTCCTGATTTCAAAACTATTTACCACCTTGAAACCATTGAGCTATGTAATTCTTATCTTTAAAGATACATAGCACTAAAAAAATGTATAAGGAATGCTTAATTTCAACTGGTCTGAGCCTTGCAATTGAAAATCTCTCTGAACAGTTTTACTTCAAATCTTTCAAGATTCTATCCTGATCATATTTTATTGAGAATTGAGGGATTAATTTTATATTCTCTACTTGCTTAGTAGATGACCTTTATTCTACAAATAAAAGATGAATGGAATGGTTTTGAACACTGATATTTACATGTTATTCCAGTATTTCTTAGTGTCCATTGTCAAGAGTCTTTGAAATCCAGATCTATTCTGGTGAATTTTCCAACTGTGTAAAAATAAGAATTGGTGAAAACCTTTTCCAGTAGCCGTCTGGTTCCAGGGTTTTTGGTCTCTCTTAATCAAAGAAGGCATTCTACTATTTCCATTCACTTTCAACTACCAAAATACTGCTTCCTGCCAAGAAAGTGGCTCACGACAGAAATAATAAACCATCACAGAAACTTCATACACCCCTTGACTTTGGTATGATTCAAAGTATATTTATAGATCTTCATTAATTATTGCACCCAGTAGTGCTGGGAGTGAAGCCCCTTTTTTTTATTATAAATCAACTCAGAGCAGAGAGGGCTGGTGACTTGCTTAAGGATGAGTGGCTGACATAGAGCTGAGAATCTATGACTTTGGTTTACAGAGAGAAAGAGACCAGAGATTTTACTGTATTCAATACTATTTTTAAAAAGGAATGCAGTGAAAAGAACGCTGGACTGAGCGTCAAGAGACTAGAGTTCAAATCCTGGTTCCCATCTCTCCTAGCTATGGAAAGGTGGGCCAATCATTTATCTCTATGAGAATCAGCTTTCTGATCTGTAGAAGTGGGCTAATAATACTACCTATCTCACTGATGTAAGGAAAACCTTTTGTAAGCCTTAAGGTTTTGTGGAAATAGTAATAACAGTTAATATATCACACTTACTATGTATCAGACATTGTGCTAAGTACTTACCAATTATTCTCATTTGATCCTCATAACAACCTTGAGAAGTAGGTACTATTATCATTCTTATTTTACAGATGAAGAAACTGAGGCAGACAGAGGGATAAGTGACTTTCCCAGAGTCACACAGCTAGGAAGTGTCTAAGGCTGGATTTGAACTTGGGGCTTCCTGATTCCATGTCCAAAGCTCTATCTATTCACTTCCTAGTTGCCTACCGACTTCCTGCCTTACTGTTGTAATTCGAACCCCAGGGAAGCCCTGACTTTTAATGGAAATAGTAATAATAGTGATAATAGCAATAGCTGACATTTGTATAGTCCTTTAATGCTAGGCACTGTGTTAAGAACTGTACAATTATTTCATTTGATTCTCACAGCAGATTTGGGAAGTAGGTGCTATTATCATCCTCATTTTACAGAAGAGTAAACTGAGGCAAACAGAGGTTAAGTGTCTTGCCCAGGGTTACCCGTCTAGTAAAATATCTGAGGCTAAATTTGAACTCAGGTCTTCCTGACTCCAGGTCCAGTGCTCTATCCATTACACTCCTTACCAACTACCTACCTTAGCTGCTCGAAGGAAAACTCTTTGTAGGCCTTAGCATTTTGTGGAAACGGAGTTGTTACTAAGTGTTATAAATAATATAAACAAAACAATCTATTCTATAATGTCTAGGATCTTTACAGTAGCTAGGTGGTATACCTACCGAGAGAGCATTGGGCCTGGAGTCAGGAAGACTCATCTTCCTGAGTTCAAATCTAGCCTCAGAAACTTACTGTGTGACCCTGAGTAAGTCACTTAACCCTGTTTGCTTCAGTGTTCCTTCTGTCAAATGAGCTGGAGAAGGAAATGGCAAATCACTCCAGTGTCTTTGCCAAGAAACCCCAAATGGGGTCAAGAAGAGTCAGACATGAATGAAGATGACACAATACCACCAACAACACCAACACCAACACCACCACCACCAACACCACCAACAACACCAACACCAACAACACCACCACCAACACCACCAACAACACCACCACCAACACCACCACCACCAACACCACCAACAACACCAACACCACTAACAACACCACCACCAACAACACCAACACCAACAACACCACCACCAACACCACCACCACCAACACCACCAACAACACCAACACCACTAACAACACCGCCACCACCACCAGCAACAGCAAACAACAACTAGTTTCCACTGGGAGTGCAGGCTGGCCTAGTGAGACACATCCTTCCCTCCACGGCTCATCCCCTAGGTTTCCCATTCACTCAGGACCCTGCCCCTTTTCCTTGCAGAGTCATCTGTGCAAGAAGGTCAAAGAGCATTTGTAGCAGAGTCAACACGGATAGTGAAGTTTTCGAGTTTGAGGACAGGGTAGACAGGAAAATGCCGGACCAGGTACTAAGTTCCTTGAGGAAGCAGGCAGTAGGGACCTCAAAGCTGGTAGATCATTGAAATAAGGACATGTAGAGGGTGATATGAATGGACAGAGTCGACTTCAGGGGTAGGTAATGGAAGCAAAGGAAGAATCTGACCCAGTGTATGTTGGAAGTAGGCACGAAAGAAGGAGCAGCCAGTACTGGGGAGGCTTGACAGGGAGGCAGTGACTTTTGGGGAGACCTAGGTTAGGTTTCTGTGAGCACAAGATGATGAAAAGTGAATTAAAAGAAGAGATCTAGGATGATGATGGCTTTGCCAGCAACAGAGTGCTGATTTCAGAGGGTGACACAGAAAGAGGGGCAAAGAGGTGCAAGGATTGGGTCTGAGGACTTCATAGAACACGAACAATGCCTCACACTCAGTTGCTCTAATGACATGTTTTACTGGTAATAGGCAACCAGTTCGGTTCAGGGAACTGGCTCATTCTGTGTGGCCCACAGATGTTAGTGGCGTGTGAGGTTTTATACTGAGCTTGAACAAATATAGGTCTGAAATTCTACTCTAGGAAGTATCGAACTCCTCTTGTACTCTCTATGTCTGTTCCTCTTTTCTGGCTGAAGGGAACAACTGGGCTGACCTGCATCAGAGGGGAAGGGCCTGCACCTTCCTTTGGCCCATGTCCAAACTTAATTCTCAGAGAAGTGATATAAGCCAGGTACAAGATCTCCAGCTCACCCTAGTGAAACGGCCTAATATGGATTTACTAGCAATTGGTCTAGAGAAATCCATCCACAGTGCTGTGACTTGGACAGTAACATTATTACAACTGTTCACTTTCCAAATACCAAGGAGCTAGAGGTGGAGGTGTGAAAGAATCTGGGTCAGTACCTACTTAGAGAAGAGGGCCCTAGGGACTGGCCTGAGCTCACAGGAAGTGCCAGCTGTGCAGCTTCTTCTTATGGTGACAAGACAACAGGCCCCACGGTTCCCTACCCCCAGTAGTACAGGATGAGGCAGTTCCTCCTACCCTGAGCCTGATGACTCACTTCCCAAGACATTGTTTGGAAACCTTAGGTAGGGTTAAAGGTTCAGATCTCTGACTGGGGACCATGTGTTTTCTCTCTACCATTGCTCTGGTGTGATATGATACACAGTTATTAATCAGGCTCCTTTGTCCAGGCCTTATCCTTTGATGCAGTCATTAGAGAGATAGGTATCACCCTATTCCATTACTATTCCATTCACATCCATTAGAGTGGATAGAGAAGTGGCCTTAGAAATGATTGATCTGGTTTCAAGTCTGGTCTCTGACACAAATCTCTTAATCTCTTAGGGTCCCAGGTGACTCTCAGACTTCAAGCTATACAGCAAGTACCAATTTTCAGTGATAGAGGAACTGTCACCACTGGGAGTTCCCTATAGCAATAGGAAAAAAACCAAAACACCCTTATGTTTGCACAGCATCTCAGAGTTAGTTTTCCCAGTGCTTGCACCCACAAACCCACCTGATCCTACCATGATTCTAAGAGGGACTCAGGGTATATGTATCCTAATTTTATGGCCAATGAGGGTGGCCCAAATTCACACAACTAGTTAATGGTAGAGCCAGGATGAGAACCCAGGTTTTCTGAACTCTTAGTTCAAGTGCCTCTTCCACAGGCCCCTGACAATTCATGTGATTGTTTCTCTTGCATGCCTCTGATTTAACCTGTATCCTATTGCTTGTATGGAAAGATGGACTCCTTAGCAAAGTTAATTCACCAAAAGTCCCTCTCAGACTGACTTGGCCTTTTGTTTTGCATTTCCCCAGTGCACTCACCGTATGCATTGACACCAATCTCCTTTGAGGCTGCTCTCTTTGAACAAGACTCTCCATTTCTCAGCTCCAGGCATTTTTGGTGGCTCACACCCATGCCTAGAACATTCTCTTTCCTTTTTTCTGCCTCCTAAGTTCCTTCTAGTCTCAACTAAAATCCCACTTTCTAGAGGAAACCTTAGTCCTAGTGCCTTATCTTTTAATTGGTTCTAATTTATCCTGTCCATAGCTTGTTTGTGGTATTTGTATTCTTGTCTCCTCCTTTAAATTACTGACTCCTTGAGAGTGGGGTCTGTCTTTTGGCTCTTTCTGGATCCCTAGAGTTTAGCATAGTGCCTGGAACATAACAGGCACTTAATAAATGTTTATTGACTGACCGACTGCCATATCTCTGTATTCTTCCTTGGTCAGTTCATAGCTAGAGTATTCATGATCATTCTGGGCACCACATTTCAGAAAGAATATTGATAAATTGTACATCCAAAGAAAGCTGACCTGGATAGTTACCAAATCATCTGAACACCATATGATGATTGGTGGAAAGAACCCTGATTTCGCTTGTGGAAAAGAAGGCCTGGGGGTGGCAGGGTGCCGAGCATGATTGCTGGTTCCGATATTTGAAGGCTTGCCACACGGGCTAGGTAGCATGCTTACTCTGCTTGACCCTGGAGAGAATGAGGAGTAATGGGTAGAAATCACAGCAAAGCTGACTAGATCAATAGAAGGAAAAAGCTTCTTCACAATTAGGACTCTTCACAAATGGAATGGGCTGTGTCTGGCGGGAGCGACAGTTATTAAATCCTTCAGCCTGTTCTTCTTTGGGGTAAACAATCTTCATTAATTTAAGTTTTCCATTTAAAATTGGTCTTTAATATCTTTAATCATTTTTGACTCTTCTCACTCTTCAATGTCTACCCCTCCCTCCCTTTTTCTTAGCAGAAGCCAAGATTAGACCCAATATACCATTAAATTATTTTCACGGAGTTGTATTTTTCTGTTTCTGATTGCTAAGATTTCTCTGGGAATTCATTATTGACTGAGACATAAAGAATGAACTTAATCCAGTTTAACTTTCTCATTGGATTTCTCTAGCCATTGGGAATTACATGAAGCTACGTGCCAAACCTGAAAGTTAAGGTGACTTCCCTTCTGCATAGAGATGGTAAAGGAATTTTAATACTGCAGGGACTTTAGGTAGGAGTTCTTAGTCCAGGGTTTGTGAATTTGTTTTTTTAAATTGAATGATTTTATTTGTTTTCAGTGTTTGACAATCACTTCCATATATCTTAGGTTTTTTCCCACTCCCTCCCCCTCATTGCCCGCTCCTTCCCCACCCCCTCCCTGAGATGGCATACAATCTTATATAGGTTCTACACATACATTCCTATTAAATGCATGTTGCATAGAAGTATTAAAATAAATAGGAGAAACCATGAAACAAAACAAAACATAATATGAAAGAAAATGGCCTGTTTCTATCTGCAATTTAATTCCATAGTTCTTTCTCTGGATGTGGAAGGTGTTTTGCCTCAAGTTCACTGGAAATTTTTAAGTCCATGCATTTCAATGAAGTACTAAGTCTACCAGAAAAATTCCTCACACACTGTGGTTGTTGCTGTGTACAAAGTTCTCCCGGTTCTGCTCCTTTCACTCAGCATCAGTTCATGTAAGTCTTTCCAGGCTTCTCTGAAATTTTCCTGTTCATCGTTTTTCATAGTACAATAGTATTCCATTACATTCATATACCACAACTTGTTCAGCTATTTCCCAATTGATTGGCATCCCCTTGTTTTCAAATTTTTGGCCATGTGAATTTGTTTTTTAAAAAATATTTAGCTAACTATATTCTAATAAAATTGGTTTCTTTTATGATCCTTTTTATTTTATTTTAGACATTTAAAATCATGATTCAGAAGAGGGTTCATCAGATTGCTCCCAAAGGGATCCATCATGCAAATACAATTAAGGAACCCTGCCTTAAAGATCAGCTAGTTCTACCCATTCTTTTTACATATGAGGAAATTGAATTCCAGAGAATGTAAGCAGTTTTCTCAAAGTTAGTGGCAAATCCATGAACATTCAGGTCTTCCTGTGCAGCCTCCCCAAATAGACACATGCACGTAATCATTGCAAGAATGTTAGCTGCTGTATGATTTCATCTTCATCCTTCCAAATAACTTTAGGCCTAGATTCTTCTAGTTTACTAGATTATTTCTATTTACTAGATTATTTCTGCTTACTAGATTACTACTACTTCCAGATTACTCCAGCTTGGAGTAGGTTAGCTCATAGGACCTTTGATCTGGCATTTAGTCTAACCCTTTAATTTTGTTGAAAGGTACATGGTTTCTTTCATCCCATTCCAGTAGATTTTTATGACACCATTGGAGTATCATGACTTGTTTCCATCCCCCAGATTCCTAACATTGGAGTTATCCTTAGCTCCTCACTTTTCCTCCCTCTATAAAGTCCAACAGTTTCCAAATATTCAGAGTGAGTAGATATTTATTAAATGCCTATTGGGAGCCAGGTACTGTTCTAAGCCCCTACCAAGAAAGGAAAAACATAGACCTTGCCCTGAAGAAGCTTACAGTCTAATGAATGGAGAAGACAGCATGCAAGCAACTATGTTCAGATAAGATCTATATGGTGTAAATGAGAAGTATTCTCAGATGGAAATCACCAGAAGTCGGGGGTGGGAGGTCAACTAGGGGATGGCTTTGGAGAGGATCATTTCAGTGAAGTGAAGGGTTCAGAAGCTAGAATGCAAGGGATTGAGGAATGAGGAAGAGGAGGGGAAGTGCCTGGTTGGCTGTGCTGAGTCCTTGTGCTATATACCCTTTTCTCTTAGTAATATACCACCAATGAAAATAGCCTCCTACCCACATGTACAAAAATCTTTTTAGCAGCTCGTTTTATGGTGCCAAGAACTGGAAATTGAGGGGATGCTTATTAATTGGGGAATGGCTGAACAAGTTGTGGTTTATGAATGTAATGGAATACAACTATTGTGCTATAAGAAACTATGAGATAGTGGATTTCAGAAAAACCTGGAAAGACTTATATGAACTGATGCTGAATGAAGTAAGCAGAACCAGGAGAAGACTATACACAGAAACAGCAACATTGTGGGATGATCACCTTTGATAGACTTGGCTTTTCTCTGCAGTGCAATGATCTAAGACAATTCCAAAAGACTCATAGTGGAAACTGCCATTCACATCCGGAGAAAGAACTATGGAGTCTGAATGCAGATCAAATCCTACTATTTTTTTTCTTTGTCTTTTCATTCTTGCGGATTTCCCCTTTTGTTCTGGTTTTTCTTTCAAAACATGAATGGAGGTATGTTTAACATGATTATACATGTATAACTGGGCAGCTAGGTGGTGCACTGGGTAAAGCACCAGTACAGGAGTCAGGAGGACCTGAGTTCAAATCTCACCTCAGACACTTGACACTCACTAGCTGTGTGACCTTGGGCAAGTCACTTAACCCTAATTGCCTAATCCTGGGTCATCTCCAGTCATTCTGATGAATATCTGGTCACTGGATTCAGAAGGCTCTGGAGGAGAAGTGAGGCTGGTAACCTGCACAGCCCTCCCTCACTCAAAACAAAGTCAAGTACAAGTCATGTCATAACTTCTCTGATGGCATGGTCTTCTTTGGCAATGATGGATGAATGCACACTCATGTGTAGCCTATATCAGATTGCATGCTGTTGGGAGAAGGAAAATTTTAGAACTCAAAATCTTATGAAAGTGAATATTGAAAACTAAAAATAAATAAATTAATCAATCAAAAAAACTTTAAAAAACAAATGATAAAAAATTGTTTTAATATATAATTGGAGAGGGGGGGAATAAAACATTTTCTTAAAAAATGAAGAAAAAAAAAGAAAATGGCTTCTTAAATTGGGTAAAACAGTACATCTTCAATATCAAGTCAGTCACCAAACACTGAGAATATGCTTAGGAGTTGGGGGGCACTGGGTCCTCTTCCCATTTTCCCATTGATTTTCCATTTGACTTCAGGAAATCACTTCTACTCTGGTTTCTAAACATGCCAGGGAGAATGGTAGGATTGCTGTGTGGGCTTTGTTCAGAGAAAATAGTTGGGCATTTTGAAAATATGAAATACTTGGAAATGCTTGGCCCCTTTGGAGTCATTCTTATCTGCAATTTGGAAGCAATAAAAGGAGGAATGTGTATGAAACTATTCAGCACCCTATTTTTAAGATCATTTTATTGGGCATGTTGTTTCATCTAATCAACCGACACATAGTTCTTCAAGGTAAATTAATTATAGTTCACATTTGTAGAAGGCTTTTGAATTATAAAGGGCTTTATACACATTATTCTACCTGCTCTTTCACAATAACTCTGGAGCAAGCAAGTATGGGAATTATTAGCCCCATTTGACTTATAAAGACACTGAAACTCAGGGAACTGACCAGATCCCACACTTAGTTATGTGGAACCAGCTCATTCCCCAATATTGCCTCTCATTGACTGCAAAGCTTGCCTCTTGGAAATAGAGCTCAGCAATATTTTTCTAGATGTTGGGTGTGGAGTATCACACAGTTCCAAGCTGAAAGGTGCCTCAGAGATCATATGGTCTCAACCACCTCATTTTAGAAATGGAGAAGTTGAGGTTCAGAAAGGTTTACGTTTTTCATTCACCTCATTTGCTCCCTTCGCCTTGGATTCTTCCACATGGTCCTATTTTGGGATTTCTGCCTAACTCCGTAGACAAGACATTTGCCTGTGGCCCTTTGTACTTCAAAATGGACACACTTACCCTCTTAAATAACAACAACACCTTCTAGAAAGAATTAAACATCAGAAACTAATTGTTTTCCATTACCTGGACAGCACCTTATCATTCCCTGCCCAGACTCTGAGTCCTGATCTCAAAATACCCTGGAGAACTTATTCAACAAACTGGCCTGTGACCATTATCACAAATAGAGCTATCGCTCACAATTGCCTGATTGCTAATTCAGAAAAAATGGAAGAACAATATTTTAAATATCAAATACTCATAACATTCAAGCTATGAGAAACAAGATGATTTTGAAATATAGACCTAGAAAGTGAGATGGAATTCCTATGGGAACAGGATAAGATATAAACGATCCTCACATCCCATCTGCCCCTCAGAGTTTTACTGGGGCTGTTTTCAGTGAAGCTACAGAGGACAAGTTTCTACTTATTACTTTTCTTCCACTACAAGAAGCAGATATTGTATCTACTTGTTAAATCACCTGTAGAACATTAAATGAATAGTAGCGGGAGAATGACTTGTCCCAGAACAGTTTCTTTCTGAACACCACTGAGAGAGAATGAGATAATATCTCTCATTTCTAGAATCCTCTAAGCTCTCTGAAGTGTTTTTCTCACAATCAGTTTGCAAGTATTTTGATGTCCATTGTACAGATTTAGAAACTATTGAGGTTGGGTAGCATCCAAAAGAGCATTGGACTCAGAAAGTTTTGACCCCAGGTCAAAATCCCACCTCAGATGCTTATGATTTGTGTAACCTTGGGCAAGTAAATTAGCCTCCCAGTACCAGTTCTTTGATCCTATGATCCTTGGAAAAGTTGAGTGATTGACCTAGGTCATAGTTAGTATGAGCCAGAACTTGTATTTGAATTCAAATCTCTTGATTCCCAAATCTCAGTAGTCTATTCTCCATATCATGCTACCTCTTCTTTTAGTCTTTAGCCCACCTTTCTTAGGTTTGGTGGTGTGCCCCAAGTGCAAAGTTTCAGTATTGCTGGTTGAGATTACTCACCTGGCACTTTGTGGAAAATCTCAGCCCTATAAGAAATGATGAGCAGGCAGATTGCAGAAAAACCTAGAAAGACTTACATGAACTGATACTGAGAAAAGTAAGCAGAACCAGAACATTATACACAGGAACAGCAGCATTGTGTGATGATCAACTGTGATAGATTTGGCCCTCCTCAGTAGTACAGTGATCTAAGACTATTTCAGGAGACTCATGGAAAATACTATCCACATCCAGAGAAAGAACTATGGACTCTGAATGCAGATCAAAGTATACTATTTTCACTTTTTTTTGCTTTTTCTTTCTCATAGTTTTTCCCTTTTGTTCTGATTCTTCTTTCACAAAATGACTAATGTGGAAGTATGTTTAATATGATTGTATATGTGTAACCTATATCAAATCGTTTGCTGTATTGGGGAGGGGAGAGAGAGAAAAAACTTGGGAGCCCAAAATCTGATAAAAATATCTTTACATGTAATTGGAAAAAAATAAAATACTATTAAGTGGGAAAATAAAAAGAAAATCCCAGCCGCTCCACAAGACTTTCTCTCTCATTTTATCTGTTTCTTTCAATAAAATTTTTGGAAGTCAGATTATCTTAAAATGAGGCACATTTGCATACTTACACTTAAGAAATTTCCCCCTGTAGACCAATGCCTGACACTGTACACAAGAATAAAGTTCAAATGGATATATGATCTAGGTACAAAGACTGATACTATAAACAAATTAGGGGAGCAAAGAATAGTGTCTTTGTCAGATTTATGGAGAATGGAGAAATTTTTGACTAAACAAGAGATAGAGAACATTATAAAGTGCAAAATGGGTAATTTTGATTACATTAAATTGAAAAGTTTTTGCACATACAAACCCATTGCAACCAAGATTAGGAAGGAAGCAGAAAACTGGGAAAGAATTTTTGCAACTAGTGTCTGTGATAAGGGCCTCATTTCTAAAATAACTGAGTCAAATGTACAAGAATACAAGTCATTCCCCAGTTGATAAATGGTCAAAGGATATGAATAGGGAGTTTTCAAAGGAAGAAATTAAAACTATCTATAGTCATATGAAAAAAATACTCTAAATCACTATTGATAAGAGAGAGATGCAAATCAAAAGAACTCTGAGATACCACATCACACCTATCAGATTGGCTAACATGACAAAACAGGAAGATGATAAATGTTGGAGAAGATGTGGAAGAATTGAAACACTAATTCATTGTTGGTGGAGCTGTGAGCTGATCCAAGCAATTCTGGAGAATAATTTGGAACTATGCCCAAAGGGCTACAAAAATGTGCATACCCAGCAATATCACTTCTAGGACTGTATCCCAAAGAGATCATAAAAATGGGAAAGGGTCCCACATATACAAAATTATTTATAGCAGCTCTCTTTGTGGTGGCCAAGAATGGAAATCAAGGGGATGCCCATCAATTGGGGAATTTCTGAACAAGTTGTGGATATGAATGTAACGGAATACTATTGTGCTATAAGAAATGGTGAACAGGAAGACTTCAGAGAGGCTTGGAAGGACTTATATGAACTGATGCTGAGTGAAAGGAGCAGAACCAGGAGAACTTTGTACACAGCAACAACCACAGTATGTGAGGAATTTTTTTGGTGGACTTAGCCCTTCACAGCAATGCAAGGACCTAAAAAATTCCCAATGGACTCTTGAGGCAAAGTGCCATCCACATCCAGAGAAAGAACCATGGAATTGGATCACACAGTGAAGCAGACCATTTTCTCTTGTATTATGTTTTGTTTTCATGGTTTCTCCCATTCATTTTAATTCTTCTATGCAACATCGCTAAGGTGAAAATGTATTTAATAAGAATGTATGTGTAGAACCTATATAAGATTACTACACACTGTCTCAGGGAGAGAGGGAGAAAGAAAGGGGGATGGTAGGGAGGGGGAAAAATCTAAGATATATGGAAGTGATTGTAGGAAACTGAAAACAAATAAATTAATTAGAAAAAAATTTCCCCTGAGAGATCACAGGAAAATTGATTAGTATTTAGATCTGAGAGTTGGATAGAAACGTTTTATTATCAACTCAGCCAGTATGTTTGTCCTAAGGAATACTGTTACTTATCTCATGCTGTTTACATTTGTAAGGAAATAGTCTCTGTTTAGGTCATTCAACATGGTGCCTAATTAGGCTACCAAAAATCTGAAAGGTTACATTGAAGTACTAATTATTAACAATGGAAAGGGAAATCACATGGGTGAGTCTCAAAAATTCAAGATGAGGTCTCCTATGCTAGGAGACAGGTAGAACTCTGGGCTTGGCTATCATTACTGGTGATCTGCGTGACTTAAGGAGTAATGTTAGAAAGGTTATTGACATATAGGTGCTTAGTTTATCGTGGTAATCCTGACCAATTTAGGAAAAGGTGTCAGAAATTTAAATCCAATATGATCCTCTTCCTCATGCCTCTCTCAACCACTACATACAGACACATGCATGTACACTTACACACACACACACACACACACACTTCGACTATGTATGGTAAACATCTGTATATTGTGTATATCAGCTAATGCCCTGCCTACAAAATTTCCCTGTTAATTGTAGATTATGTAATTGCATATTATGCAATTATACAGTCTTGTCCATCAGACCAGACCTGAAAAGTGAGATATAATGGGTCTGTTTCAGCATAAACCAAGTATGACCTAGTTTCTTTTCCTTGAGCATTTTCTGATTTCCAAACTATTTGGGGAGTATTCCTAGTGTGTCAGCTTATAGGATTCATAAACAAAGAGCCTGAAATATGCTCTGATGGCAATAATTGCACTGTATTAGTAATGCATTATTGGGTGACAACTGTCTCATCTCCACCAATGGATGCTATCACCATTTCCCTTATGGATAACTGTGTGTGTCAATACTTTTAAGTAGTAAACATAAGCTCAGAGAGAAAGAAGGTCTGGTGACTTTGTTGTCACTGCCAAGAACTCATCTAAGTGGATTGACATTATCATCATCTTCATCATCAACAGATAATTTGCTCAGCACCAATTATGCTCTCATTACTGGAGGACATCCTCCTCCTCCTTCCATATTTCAAAAGATCTTTGATTTCATTAGTAAAAATTTTTAATCGCTCATGTAAATTAAGGCCCTATCCATAGGTAGTTTTCAGGAGTTGACCAATCTTTTTCTCATAAGCCATCTTCCAAGAGATGAATCTTTCTGAACTTAACTAGATTAGTCTTCAAATTTTGCTGTTCTCATGTTCAAAGCCTTTCTGATCTGATAGAACTTGTCATAGCTTGTCTTCTACTGGTGTAGCCTTTAAGAAGTCAGGGTCATGATGAAACATCAAAACCTGGGGCTCTCAAAGCACGCCTGAGAGGATGGTTCAGAGGCTGACCCAGGTCCTGCATCAGTGAGGCATCAGGCAGGCATTATCATGACAAACTCACCCAATACTCATCCCAGCCCATGAAGAGTATAGCCACAGCACCCAAGATGCCTGGGAGAGGAAAAACAGATATAGATATAGATATAGATATAGCTCCCCGAATGAGTTCCTAGGACTTACAGTGTTTGGAGATAGATGTACACCCTTATCAAGAAAAATTCCTTGTGATAATGGACATATGCCATTCCTGAATGCAGGTGGCTCACCTTAAAAACAACTAACATTCTAAAGTTTGACAATATTGGCCAAACTATCACTACTATTGAGGAAGTCCACTCTTTTTCCTTCATAAATTATCTACTGAATGCATCCTGGGCCATCACCAACTGTCCTGATCTATGCTTTGTCACTGGCTTCTGATAACTCTGGAGGAGAGAATGAGGCTGGTGATTGCATTCTCCTTCATTTAGATCCAATTCACTTGCAGTTCAAAACATCCCCCTCCTGATGTGGTTTGTCCTCTTTGAGAATGAAGGACGAACAACAACACTGAATGCCATCTGCTATAAACTCATGATACTTAACATTTCTCCCTTGCCCTTATGCTATCCTCAGCTCACAGTACTCAGCTTCTCCCCTCTGTCCTTAACCAAGGTACTGACCATGTCCACCCTCCCCTTCCCTTTCCCAAGACGTTCTTTCTTCATTCTTTCCTAACCATAGATGGCATGACTATGCTCAATCCATTCTCATATACAGTACTCCAGGTCATATATTTTCCCCATCAGTCAAATAAAATCCTAGTTCCATCTTCTCTCAGCAATCCAAAATCTTTGTTTCATATTTATCAGCCTCACTAATATAAGAACAAATCATTCCTACATCTGACATAAAAATTTGGGAAAAGGCAAAGCAAGAGGCATTTACTATATGTCAGGTACTACACTAAGTGCTGGGGATAAAATGCAAGCAAAGAGATAGATCCAGCTCTCAAAGAGTTTCTATTGTAATGAGGCAAGAGAACACACAAAAGAGAGTTGAAAGGGGTACGGGAAGATAGCCACATTAGGGTATGGTGTCAAGATCTGGAAAGGTAAAAGCAGAATCAGGATGGAGATGAAGGTTGACTGGTCTAGGTTCCTCCCCAAAATGGAGGCCCCAGGAAGATTCACAAATATAGGGGTTGACTGGCACAATCTTCTCCTTTCCTACCTTTTCATTGGCTGTTCCCAAGCCTGGAATGTTCTCTCTCCTCACTTCCAACTTGGCATCTTTCGAGACTCATGCATTCATGAAGGTATTTTTCATGTGTCCTCTACAGAAAATAATGAAAATGTAATAATACCTACCAGGCATGATGATTAAACAAGAAAGATGCTAGTCCTTTAACAGTGAACTCTGGTGGAAAGAATCCTGGATTTGAAGTTAAAAGATCTTGGTTTAAATCCCAGCCTTACTCCCGATGTAACCTTGGCCAAGGTCCTTACCTCTTTGGAAAATAGTTTCCTCACCTGTAAAATGATGGGGTTACCCTCATCTACTTACTCATTTCTCCTCCCCAGGGCACTGACTGACTGGCAGCAGAAGCTGGGGGAACCAGGAAGCGATATGATGAGACGCCTTCCCCCTTCCCCACTCCTTTGTGAAGGTGCTGATGGGGAGTCCACAGGTGTGATTTGGTCATGTCAGAACTTTTTGATCTAACAGCCTGTTTTGCTTAACTTTTCTGTTTCTTTTTTAAAAAATAAAATAAATAAGCAAAAGGAAAGTAAAAAGTTAAAATTAAAAAATAAAATATGGCTTTCTAGAAGAGGAAATTCAGGTCGCTTAAAACAAAGGATCTCAACAAAAATGTTTTAAAATCAAATGAGGCAATTGGACAGGGTGGCCTCTTGGGTACTCTTCAGCTTTAGATCCATGTTTGATAAGATCTATGATCTCGACTTCTGGTTTTCTTGTTTACTAACAGTATGACCCTCACCAAGTTGTTTAACCTTGGGAACATCCATTTCCTTAGTAATTATCATCAAGGGGGTTTGGATCAAATGTTATAGGGAATCCTTCCTACCTCCAAAACCTTTGATATCATGGGTGCTGCCAAAGTCCCAGGACACCTTGCCGTGGAGGTGAATTCCATGTCATCAGAAGTCAACCGATGAGATCAATAACACAACTGGGAGGCATTTGGCCTCCTGCTCTGACACATCCTCCATTCCTGATAGGTATTGAGTCAGGGTAGCCCCAGTAACGACCCATGGAAGCACCTGTCATCACAAGAATGGGACAGTATGTTTATTATTATTTGGTCCTGTCTGACTTTTAGTGACCCTGTGGGACCATAGCACACCAATTCTGTCCACATGGTTTTCTTGGCAAAGACTCTGGAATGACTTGCCATTTCTTTCTCCAGTAGATTAAGGCAAGCAGAAGTTAAGTGACTTACCCAGGGTCCCATGGCTAGTCAGTGTCTGAGGTCAAATTTGAATTCAGTTCTTCCTGACTCTATTCTCAGAATTCTATCCACTGAGCCACTTATTTATCTGTCATTAAAAAAGCTCTCTTGAATGCTGGAAGGGTTCAATATACCACCTGTATGACATCTTATCTTAGCCAACATGTGAATGATGCCAGCAGCCTCCAGTATTATGCCCAAGATAAGCTATCGGTGAACTTCAATTCCCTGAAAAAAAATCCCAAACAGCAAGGTCTTAACTATTTCTGGTGGTGTTCATTGCTGTGTGTCTCAAGAACTGTTCCCATCCAGGTTCCAAGAAGGTCAAAAACATACTTTGTGGGCTTTCAAAATAAACTATGGCAAAGTAGGTGGGTGAAGATTCTGTAGGCGTATGGGATGTGCTATTAATTCACACCATGGAAAAAAATCAGAATGTCATCTAGGTAGGCCACCTGTTGAGAAAACTTTTCAATATGTCATTGATTAAGTTCTGAGAGGTCACAAGTAAGTCAGGCAACCCCAAGGCTGTAGCCAGGTGGTTTCCGTGCCATGTCTGAAGTCCCTGAAAAGTTGTCTTCCACTCATCAATGGCTCTAATTCTAAGGGGGAGGGGAGGGAATAAGCATTTATTAAGTACCTACTATGTGCTTGGCACTGTGCTAAATGCTTTATAAGTATTTCTTTTTGTCTCAAAGAGGAGAAGCTTGGTTGAGGGGGTGGGAGGGGTGAGGACTGGATGGGGTAGGGAGAGATCAGATCTGGAAAGAATTTTAGAAGCCTCATGTACAAAAATTTGATTTTATGTATAAGAAAATTGAGGCAGAGAAAGCTTAAATGACTTGGGCCACCCAGCAGGCATCCTTGACTTCAGATCCAAACGCAGTCAAAATAGAATTGTTGTGCTGAGTTGTCTGACTCTTCATGACATCATCTGGGGTTTTCTTGGTAGTGATACTAAAATGGTTTGCCATTTCCTTCTCCAATTAATTTTACAAATGAGGAAACTGAGGCAAATAAGGTTAAGTGCCTTGCCTAGAGTCAAACAGCTACTGTCTGAGGCCAGATTTGGACTCAGGAAGATGGGTCTTCTTGACCCCAGGTCCAGTGCTCTGTCTACTGTGCTACCTAGGTGCCCAAAATATAATTACGTGATTAAGAAAGAAGTGATCAGCTAGTTGGTAGAGTGGTTAGAGTGCCTGACCTAGAGTCAGGAAGACCTGTGTTCAAATCTGGCCTCAGATACAGTCAATAAGTGTTGTCTGTGTGACCCTGGATGTCACTTAACCCTGTTTGCCTCAGTTTCCACATCTGTCAAATGAGCTGGAAAAAGAAATGGCAAACCACTTTAGTATTTCTGCCAAGAAAATCCCAAAAGGAGTCACAATGAGTCAGCCATGACTGAAAAAATGGCTGAACAGCAACTGAGAAGGAAAATTTATTTGGAAGGACCAGAAACGTTGAAATGAATTACAGTGGGAAGGAAGAGATCAACAGAGACTTCAATCAGTAAGCATTTCTGAGGTCCCTTATGACATGTTCCTTGGTGAGTTTGGGGCTCAAAGACATTGTCCCCATATTGAGACTCTTGTGGTCTGAGTAGAAAGATACGTGGCACACAAAGAATCATTAATTTCAAGTAGAAAAGACCTTACAGGGATTCTACTTAAATTCTCTGATTTTGCAGTTAAGGAAACTGAGGCCTACAGACGTTAGGTGGCTTGCCTAAGGTCCACAACTTTGAACCAGGTCTTTGCTGGTTCCCAATCCACCATTCTTTCCACTATACCCCACTAGAAACTATCTACAAAGCTACAGGTCAAGACAACGTGGTACTGGAGGTGGGTGATGTGGCTTAGTGATCACAAAACTAATCAGAATGGAGTGTCATGAAGCAAGGAAGTCTTCCAAGAAGAGCTGAGCTTGTTCTTTCTTGACAGCTTTGGATCAATGGAGGAAGCAGGGGAGAGCTTCATAACTCATTGCTCTCAAGTATCTAGAAGCCTCTGGTAAGATGGAAAGTGACAAGTCATTCTCCATTTTCCTAGTTTCCTAGTTTCACTGGAGAAGAGCATGGACTGATATTATAGCAGAAGGATTTTAGGATAAACAGAGAGGAGGTTGTTGCAGAGCATGTACTTTCTGATGCACCAGAATGCCTGAGGGTCAGAGTGGAGCCTTCATCCTTGATAGGATTTAAGAATGACAGATTCTCATACATCTGGGCTGGTTTCTCCCAGACTAAGTCACCTGTGATCAGACCAAAGTGCCCAGAGATGGATGACTTTATTTCCATGGAGCTTATTTTAATGGGGGAAGTTGACACATCACAAGGAGTTGAAAAGTGAAAAGGGGGGAATCCTGGTCACTACAAAACCTAAATGAACTCCTTCAACTTCCTTTTAATGGAGATGGACTTAGACAAAATGGAGATCTTGGAAGCTCTCTCCCTGGGACTGCCCAGGGAGTTCTTGCTTGGAGAACAGCAATGTATAGTAGTTAGAGGGCTAGACACAGAATCAAAAAGACCTGGGTTCAAATCCTGCTATTGCTACTTACTAATTTGTGATCCTGGCTAAGTCACATAACTGCAGAGCCTCAGTTTCCTCATCAGTAAAATGATGATGTTGGATTAGATAGGTCCATTTCCAACTCTAAACCCAGGAGTCTATGATTTTAGGAGCATCTATGGCAGCCTGGTCTTCATTTGATAATGGGGTTATATTGTCTGAGCTATAGGAAGCTAAACACCTCCTTACTTATAGCTGTTTTTCTACCACCCTTAGAGTAATTTGCCTCTTATAACCTTTGACCTTTCAGAGTCTCTCTCTCTCTCTCTCTCTCTCCTTCCTCATCCCCATGTCCAATCACGGTTATCAAATCTAGATGATTCTACCTCCATAGAATGCCTGACATCTTCTCCCTTCTCACTACTCATCCCCCCACCATCTTTCATGCTGAGAAAGATGGTAATGAAAAAGAAGAAGAAAAAGAAGGAAGGACTGCAGCATCGAAATATGACAGAAGTTTACCCAGAACATGGTATAATATCTGGTACATATTAGGTGCTTACTCAGTATTTGCCATATGAATAACTGTCATTGAAGGGGATACCTTATTGTTTACCCTCCCAGAGGCCAACCTTCTATTACAACCATTCTCTTGGCTTCAGCTTTATGTTAAGGAGACAATTTTTTCTTTTCCACTTTTTTTCCAATCACATGTAATGATAGTTTTCAATATTCACTTTTATGATGTTTACTTCAAAATTTTTCCCACCTGCCTCCTTCCCTTCCCCTCTCTCCAAGATGGCAAGTGATTTGATATAGGTTATATATGTACAATTATATTAAACATATTTCCACATTAGTCATGTTGTGAAAGAAAAATCAGAACAAAAGGAAAAAACACAAGAAAGAAAAACCAACAAAATCAACATTTAGAGTTCACAGTTTTTCTCTGGATGTGCATAACATTTTCCATCCATAAGTCTTTTAGATTTGTCTTAGATGACAATGGTATTGCTGAGGAGACCTTAATCCACCATAGTTGACCATTGCACAATGTTACCCTTACTGTGTACAATGTTCTCCTGGTTCTGCTCACTTCACTCAGAATCAGTTCATTTCAGTCCTCCCAGGTTTTTCTGAAATTTGCCTGTTCACCATTTCTTATAGCATAATAGTAGTTCATTACATTCATATACCACAACTTGTTCAGTCATTCTAAGGGGGGCTGTTCTTACTTCCTAATTTAGGCTTTATAAAAGAAAATGTTTAAAACAAATTAAAAATACTCCAAAGCAAAATGGACTGTCTCAGGAAATGGTAGACCACCACCAACAGCAACATGGAATAGGCTATCTCAGGAAAAATGTAGGCCCACAACAACAGAACAGTGAAATCGGCTATCTCAGGAAATGGTGGGATCTCCCTCTTTGGACATGTTCAAACAGAAGCTAGCTGTTCGTTTTTAGGGATCCTTGGCATTTTGGTCAAGCAAAGGTGGTTAGCTAAATGGCTTCTGATGATCCTTATATCTCTTAGATTTTGTGATTACTTTCCTGGCTCCAGGGAATAAAGTCCTCTGCAGCTCCCAGAATCCCATTAGCATTTGGGTCACAGTCAGTCAATCAGCTAGTATTTAAGTGCATATCATGTGCCAGGCACTGTGTGTATGTACTAAGCACAGACACACTCCCCTTTTTCTCTAAGAGGGGCCTCAAGATATCTCTCACTCAAAGAACATACTGATAGGAGGTACCCCTTTCTCTTCTATCAGGCAGGATGGTAGCATGGAAAGAACACTGGATTTGTTCAACCAATCAATACTTATTAAGAACCTACTATATGCCAGGCACTGTGCTTATGAACTAAATCATAGTCTGGCTCTAATGCTTAGCAACTATGTAATCCTGGGCAAGGAACTTAACTTTTCTGAACCTCAGAACCCCCATCTGTAAAATAGGAATATGTATCTATAACACTTATTTCATACTTTTTAGTACCTCATGCTCCCACAGCTCTCTATCACCTCCAAGATCAAATAGAAAATACTCTGGTTTTTAAAGCCCCTCACAACCCAACCACTTTTTACCTTTCCAGTTTTTACATACTTTGACTCCCCATCCACATACTTTATGATCTGGTACCATATTCTGTTCTCCAAAAATGACGATTCATCTCCCCTGCTTGTGACTTTGTACAGGCTGTATCCCCTGAATCTGTTAACATTCTCCCTTCTTACCTCCACACCCTGATTTCCTTGGCTTTTTAAAAGACTCAGCTCAAATCCTATCTTCTGCAAGAGACCCTTCCCAGTGCCACACTCTACCCTACTTCATCCCTACCCCCACAATGCCTTTTAGTGGCTTCCATTTGGTATTACCTTCAGGATGTCCTGTGCACATCTTAATTGCACAGAGTTGTTTGTATACTTCCTCTCCCATTAGAACATAAGCTCCTTGAGGATGACTTCCTTTTTTTTTTTTTGCCTTTCTTTATATTGTTAGCACTTAGCATAGTGCCAGTCACCCAGTGTTTAATAAATATTTGTTGACTGACTCATACTTTGTTACATGATTCATACTTAGTTACAAGGACCAAATGAGTTAATATATATAGAATACTATATAAATGTCAGTCTTTTATGACTACTGCCCTACTTCCTGATGGACCTCTTCTTCTGGACTATAAATTCCCACCCTATTCCCTGCTGGCCTCATTTCCAGAAGCCTTAACAAGAAGCCACTAGTGGGAGGTTCCATCTTTTTTGCCTTGGGTCAGAGGATCATTTTGGAAATGGACTGTGATGTTCCCAGAACAACCTCAGTCTGGGAGAAGGTGAACTCCCTTTCTCTCTAGATCCTACATTTCCCTACTACTTCTCTGTATTTCTCAAGCCAAGTCACCCCTTCTTGCCTCCCCTCTTATCCAATTAACCACTGAGCCAAAAAGTACGATCTATTACTCTGGCCAAGTCAGCAGAAACCAAATATCACAATAATTGTTCCTTTAACTTTCCCTTCAGCCTCTTCCCAACATCTCCACCCATACTGCCTCCTCCCAGCCTAGAATTGTCTGTAACTGGAAATTTGTTAACAATTAATGACTAAAAATAAAGGACAATATCATCACAGCATCACAGTGACTGTATTATGTTTACAGAAGTCCAGCACTCAACTCTTCCAACAAAGAGGTCCTCTCTTCCATCACTGGAACTGTCCAGCAGAGAGCAGTTCCTCATCCATTTCCCTATCACAAAGGCAATCAGCACCTGACCCACGGCAAAGGAATGAGACAGTGTCCTAAAAGTTGTCATACTGATCCTCAACAGCCAGAGTTTCCTTTGCTTCTACTTAAAGACAGGTAGAGATGTGATAGGCTTATGCACCTCTGACAGATGTTTGTTGTCCTAGGATGCAACAATGAAGACCTGAATGGGCAAATTTGAATGTGGACCCATTCTTTCAATAAGTCCTTATAGCTTGCATAGCTGTTACCTAAACTTTAGAAAGCGGGAGGTGGAGAGAGTGAGGGGAGCCGGAATTTATGAAATGTCCACTATGTGCCAGATACTGTGTTAGATGCCTTACTCATTTTTATTATTTTATTTTATCATCACAATAGCCCTGGGAGGTAAAGGCTATTATCATTCCTATTTTACAGTTAAGGAAACTGAGGCAAATGGAGGTTAAGTGACTTTCCAGGTCACAAAATTAGTAGGTGTCTGAGGCTGGATATGAACTCAAGTCTTCTAAAGTTCTAGCTCTTTAGAGGTACTCAGGTCACTGAGCCACAGACAATTATCAAGTGAATGTTTAACTGATGAACAAATTATATTTTTATTAGCTAGACTCTGACTTCGTTTACATCTGGTCAGTTGTAGAGGACTGAATCCATATTCTTGAAAGTTACGGACATTGTAAGATGTTGTTGAAAGTAATATTTTTTAGCTATTGCATAAACATTGCCTGGCACATTACTTAAATATTCTGAAACGCCAGCTTACTAGAATTGAATATGCCATTCTAGCCATGGGGAAGGTGTATGTCAAAAGTTTCTGATCAAGCACAGAGATCCAAATGAACAAACTGCTGGCATTTTCACTGAGATCTAGAGATTCAAATGATAATGCTGAAAAATGGTACATTTTCAGAAGGCTGGCATTGGGTCTCCTGCCTTTCTTTGGGGAGATGAGGGACTATGACTGTGGAATGCTACGTGTTCTCAGATAGGTTGGTTGATTTTGTTCAACTGATTTTTTTTCTGTTGAATTACAAGAGAAAACTCTTCAAGGTTCTGAAAGTTGTATGTTCAGAAACAACTGCAGCATAAAAATACACCAATAAAACCTCTTTTTAAAATGTAGACTGGTGAGCTAATAAATAAATGCCAGTTTTCCATCAATGACTCAAGGATTGTTGCTGGTCCCACTTACACTTAGCACAGTGTCTGGCACATGTTGTCATTCAGTTGTTTGTAGTTATGTTTGATTCTTCATGACTTCATTAGGATTTTCTTGGCAAAGATACTTGGGAAATGGTTTGGTATTTCCTCCTCTAGCTCATTTGACAGATGAAGAAACTGAGGCAAACAGGGTGAAGTGACTAACCCAGGGACACATAGCAAGTAAGTATCTGAAATCACATTTGAACTCAGGTCTTCCTGACTCCAGGCCTAGCTCTCTATCCATTGTGCCACCTAGCTGCCCATCTGGCACACTTACTAAATGTTTATTGATTGATTTGGAGCCCAACTTTCATAAAATTATCATTTGACTATCTCTTTTTGATTTTATTATAGAAGTCATACAAAAACATTGTTTAATGTGTGATTCCCAATAAAAATAAAATTGATACGGATATTGACATCTAGTAATAAGATACTACTCTTCTTTCTTTAACAAGGAAAAATTTGCCTTACATGATAGACTGCTGTGTTGACTATGCAATGCAGAATAATTAGTAGACTTCCTCATCTAAATCCAACCCATCACCTAAGACTCAGCTTCAGCTGAAGACTTCAGTCCTTACTGATTTAGGAGGTGAGCCTTGGGCCTTCTACCTAGTGCAGTCATCTTGACTCTGGCTATGCTGAACTCCTAAGGTACCGCCCACTTTAACATCTGCTTGATCACTAAAAGTTTCACATGTATTATTAGTTTGATTACCCTGTCACTTTCAGGATAGGATCATAGCTTTTATTTCATATACCCCATGATACTTGGCACCATTCTGGATATATAATAGACACCCAATACTTAATGATCAAAATATTGGATTTCTATTTAGGGCCATTTTGATCCTAAAAGACCTCTGTTTTGTTCTTTGCATCAAAATTTTGTGATAGGGGTATAGACTGAACTTTTGATTTCAGGTGGTGGACCTATAGGTTTTAGTTTTCCTGCTCCTGAGCTAGACAGTTAAGTAGTGCGATGACTTACCCAGGATCACATAGCCAGTTTGTGTCAGACGTAACACTTGAACTCAGATCTTTCTGGCTCCAAGGCCAATTTTCTATCTAATGCCTCTTGGTCACTGGATATTTGTCAGTTCTAGTATGACAGTGTGAAGTTTCAGTTTTTACAGATAGGAAATAATTGCTTGCATGTGCCAGACAGGCAAAGCAACATAAGAACTTTTTAAGGAAGATACTGGCCCTGTACTTTTTCCTTGACTGACCTCATAAACATTTCTGAGAAACCATACGTTTGGAGGGTTGATTTCTCTGTATTCAGTGGACCTTGGTAGTGTATGGAGCCTTTCCCAATCCCTACCCCCAAACCAAATGCTAGTGTTCTCCCTCCCAAATGCTACCTTGTATTAACTACTTTGTATATATTGGTATTTATGCTATTTATACTTTTATATGTACTTTTCTCCTCCATTAGATTATAATTTTCTTGAAAGTAGGGATTGTTTTCTTGATACTTGCATCCCTAGTGCCTAGGACAGTGCTTGCCATAAAATCAGCACTTTATTAATGCTAATTGATGGATTGACTCTTTCCACTACCCTCCTTTCTGGCAGGCTTGAACCTCGGCCCCTACCTCCCTTGCTGCTTTCTTAGATGGATCTCCTTTGGTGTGAACCAAGCTGAGGTCTAGAGCATGCATCTGTTTCCTTCCTAAATGGCTGGGGGCCTGGCTGGGGGCCTAGCCATTGCAACAATCATGCTAGAATAAAAATTAGTGGGGCATCACTACTGAGGTGCAGTGTACAATGTCTAACACATAGTGAGTACTTAATGCTTCTTTCTATCCTTCCTTCCATCCAGACAAATGTTAAAACAGTGCACTGGTTTATCCTGCTATGAAGAAAAACTGCCAACTTAACGATGTCAACTTAAATAATGTTTTAAGGGTTTATTTGATGGTGTAAACAGAAATAAGTCAAGCTAGTAAAAGCAAGAGATAACACAGGTATTGAACTGGTGGTCCCCACAAACTGTTAAGAGTCCCAGAAGAAGGTCTCCAGCATGTTTTATGTGACCTCTGTAGAGAAGGGATATGGGCAGAAATAATTCTGGATGAGAAGGCATAGATGGGTTGCAATCTGTATTGATGGAGGGGTTGCTCACATCAATGAGGTCATGACTCTATAAGATGTAGAAGCTTCCTGGTACAGATCTGTGTTTATAAGCAGGCTGTTTCACCTGCTTAGGGGACTATTTTTCTTAGGATCCCCACCTCCCTCCTCTATCCCCTATTCATCTTTGGCAGAAGAAACAACAGTGGAAGCTTCCTGTGACTCAGTAAAAATTCTTACCTCTTTCAATAGGCCACTTGTAAAAGGGAAAGTCAGGGAAGGATAAGTTGGAAACAAAATAGATGTCTGTCTCTTTGGGAATGCCACAAATTGTGGTATGTTAGTGTAATATCAGATAATTGTGGTAGAAGAATGAGATTTGGAGTCAGATCTAAGCCCTATTATTTACTGGCTTGTGTGAGCTTGGCTAAGTCATTTCTCTGTGGATCTCAGAGCTCTCATCTGTAGAGTTCCTATTCGATTGTGAGAAGTTCTTAGAGACAAGAGATTTTTTGGACTTTTCTTTGAATCCACAGTGTTTCATATGGTGCCTGGCATAGTAGGTGCTTCATAAATGCTTGTTGACATGACAACTTAAAGGGACTAGATGACCTTTGAGAGGACATTAGGTCCCTTTTCACATCTCATCTATGAATGTGGTTCAGTGAGAATGAAAATTGAAGCCAACCTTGTCAATTATATTTTCACAACATTAGGTTTCAATTATTTCATTTTTTGTTATACTTTCTATTTAGATTGTTGAAGCCATTGTGTCTGTTGTTTTTCTGGTTCTGTTTACCTCACTCTGCATCAGTTCATATGTCTTTCAGTGATTCTCTGTCCATATCACATTAAAAATTTCAGTAGTATTCCTTTATATTCATGTAACCTAACTTTATTTTAGTCATTCTCCAGATAATGGGTATCTGCTTTGTTTCTATTTTGTTTTGCAATTATAAAAGTACTTTTAGAAATATTCTGGTGTCTATGGGGCTTTATCTCATTCATAATTTCACATCACTGTCATTTTACAATGACACCCCCACACCTCCAGTAGAGAGTTCCTTTTTAAACATTTAGTCCAAACAAACAAACACATTGATCATATCTGCCAGTGTATACTTTATTCCACACCTGTTGTCCATCTCCTTTATGTTACGAGAAGAGTCCTCTGAACTCGAGATCTTTTACTGCATTGACCAAACCCTTTCTAGCTTTCAGTGCTATTTTTCTATACATTCTTGTGGTCTTATGGAAATTATTCCCTTGGTTATATTTATTTTGCTTTGCAACTGGTTATAGAAACCTCCCCCAGTTTCTCTGAATTTTTTATATTCAATCCATCAGGTCCTGAATTATGGAGTCTCTGCATGTTTGGAAAGAAAAGGATGAATGTTGTGAAGGTGGAATGGATAAGACTTGGTCACTTATTGGATATGTGTGGTGAAGGAGAGTGAGGAGTTGAGGAGGACTTCAAGGTGGTGAACTTGGATCATAAGAAGATTCATTATTGGTATCCACTCCCCAAATAGGGAACTTAGCTTCACGAGAGTTGAGTAGATTGGGAGTTTTGGGTATTTGAATGAACCTCAATGTGTATGTAGAAGTCATCTCATATAAGGGCAGGAGAAGGGTGGATAGGGAATCTCAAGATCAGGTACTGAACTCCTTGAGAAAGGAGAACCTCCTGAGTCTTCATAGACAATGGTCACCAGGATCTGGATTGGGTGATAAATTTGAGTGGAATGAAACTCAAAGGTGGAGAAGTTGCTGAGGGATAGAGGGAGAAGAGTTTGAGGTAGCAGCAGAGAGCAAGAAGTATTCTGACTTCTCCGGTGAGAGTCAGAATTAGTAAGCTGGGAGGGTAGAGTGTGATTTTTGGTCATCATAATAAAAAGAACAGTCAGAGATTTATCATCATTTCCGGGGGAGCCAGGTCACAATGAATGCTTGAAGATGAAAGATTGCGAGAGGAAGGGATCTAAAATGAAAGCAAATTTGTTAAACATCGAATATTTTGTACAAAATACAAGTATTTGTCTCTCCAAATCAGTGTTCTAGTTATGCATCCTCTTCCCATATGAGGCATGTATGCTTTTGAAATGAGACATCCAACAAGATGTGTATTGTATGCATACAATGCAAAACAGAGATTTAAATATAGACTTAAATATTTCAATTAAATAATTTTCTGTACTGATAGGCCACATTGACATGATGACAATTCTCTAGAGAACTCAACAATTCTCAGAAGAATACAATTGCATCTTAATTACCCAACAGGGGAATTTTCATGTCTTCTGAGGAAAACATTACTCAGGGTTTTCCACAGAGACAGTTGCTGGAGTAATATTCCATGTAGGGTTCAAGGACAGAATAAATAGGTCAATTTTAAAAAAATCTTAGGATTCCTAGAACCTTGCCCCTTCCTATCCATTAATACTTCTTTCCCATAATCTCCCAGCTTACATTTGCTTCTCAAGATAACTCTGACAGGTTCAGGAGATTAGTAGTTCAAAAGGATCTTTGAGATCATTCTAGTCTGCCCACCCTGCCCACCTTGTTTTGCAGCTGAGGAAACTGAGGCCCAGAGAAGAGAAATGACTTCTTTAAAATCCCCCAGGTTACAAGTAGACAAACTAGTATCTAAATTGTAGAGTTAGGGATCCTAGCAAAGGGGAAATCTTTTTGGGTCATTCTTGACCCTACTATATCCTGCTCCCTTCTAGCTCTTGGTAGCCCAGGAACAGAGCATTTACAGAGTCACAGAATTTGAGAGTTGGAAGGGACCTCAGAACGCATCTAGTCCAACCCATACACAAAAGGAATCTCCACTCTAATGCTCCCAACAAGCAGTTTTCTGGCCTTGGTGTAAGGACTTCCAAGGAGGGGGACATCATCCCCTCTCTAGACCACCCATTCTATTTTTGGACAGCCTGATTCTTAGGAAGCTTCTTCTGACACTAACAAATAAGCCTCTATGGAATTTTCACCATTGCTCCTGGTTCTGTCCGCTGGATCCAAATGGAGCAAGTCTTCTCCCTCCTCCACATGCACAGCTAGCACTCCCTCTCCCCTGCCACCTGAGTCTTCTCCAGGTTAAACATTTCCAGTTCCTTCAATTGATCCCCCAATGACATAGACTCAAGGCCTTTCACCATGCTGGTTGCCTTCCTCTGGGCACTCTCCAGATGATCATTGTCCTTCTTAAGTTATGATGCTCAGAACTGAACGTGGTATTCCAGATAAGGACCAACAATGGTGGAATACAATGGAATTATCACCTCTCCATTATGGAAATTATGTCCTTCCTAAAGAAGCCCATAATGCCACTGGCTTCCTTTGGCTCCTGATTCATGTTGAGCTTGCAATTCGCTGAGAACCCCAGATCTTTTTCATTACATTTGATATCTATTTATATTTATGCCTCCCTCATTACGTACTTGCAAAGTCGACTCTTTATACTCAAGTTTAATTTACTCCATTTATCTCTACTGAATTTCATCTCCCATCTTCCTTGTGGATCCTGACTTTGTTATCTAGTATGTTAACTGTTTCTTGTAATTTTTTTAGAGGCAGTGGATGATATAGTAGATAGAGCACTGGGTCTGGAGTTATGGAAGACCTGAATTAAAATCCAGCCTCAGATCCTGTATGGCTCTTAGCAAGTCACTTAATCTTTGTCTGCCTTAATTTCTTCAACTGTGAAATGGAGATAATAGTATCACCTATTTTCCATGGTTGTTGCAAGAATCAAATGAGGTAATATTTGAAAGAAGTACTTGGTACCCTGCCTGGTATATAGTTTTAGTTGCTTTCAGTATTGTCTGACTGTTTGTGACCCCATTTGGTATTTTCTTGGCAAAGATACTGGAGTGGTTTACCATTTCCTTCTTCAGCCCATTTTACAGATAAGGGAACTGAGCCAAATAGGGTTAAGTGATTTGTCCAAGGTCACATAACTAGTAAGCATCTGAGGCTAGATTTGAACTCAGGAAGATGAGTTTTCCTGACTCCAGGCCTGGTACTCTATGTGTTGTGCCACCTAACTGCCCCCATCAATAATAATAGAGATATTCAGAAAAGGGAAGGAGTTGGGGAGAAAGATAATGAGTTCGGTTTTGAACATGTTGAGTTTAAGATGATCATAGGACATTCAGTGCAAAGTGTTCAATGAGCCTCAATGGAGACACAAGGCTAGATAATGATGGGAAAGGCAGTAGAGGCTTCAATTTTTGATGGTCTTTTCAAAGAGTTTGACCATGAAAAGGGAGGAAAGATAAGGAATCACAGTTAGTGGGGATGGATGGGTCAAGTTAGGGATTTTTGTTTCATTTTGTTTTTCAGAATGGGGGACATGAACACATTTGTAGGAAGTAGGAAAGTAATCAGTAGACAGAGAGAGACTGAAGGTAAGAGAGTAGTGATGATAAGACAGGCAATCTGTAGGAGAAGGTGGCATAGAATGGGATCACTTATGCACGTAGACATCCATGTTTGCCTTGGCAAGGAGAAAAGCCACCTCTTTATGAGAGAAGGTTGAAGGAGGAAATATTGGTCATCAAAGTGATGTGAGATGAGGAGGGGGGAGAAGAGGGAGATCTTGGTGAATAGCTTCAAGTTTTTCAGTGAAATAGGAGGCAAGATTCTCACCTGACAGGGTAGGAAGAAGAAGAACCAGGTTTGAAGAGTAACTAAAAGGTTTGGAAAAGCTGTTTGATTGTAAGTCAGTTAGAGAAGTGTGGTAGGATTGACTTGCCATAACAGAAATCTGTAGTGGATTTCAAGTAAGTATGGTTTCATGATTTTCTCCAGCTTCCTTCAGCAACATGTATTGGAGCAAAGGCAATGGCAGTAGGAGCAATCCAAAGCTGAGGCTTAACAGTGCAATATCAGTGATAAAATAAGAGCATAAGGGACTTGAGAGAAGAGGATGGTGGAGAGTTGAAATGGTTCACCAAGTGGTCAAGGTAGGAAAGGGAAGAGAATGTAGGCTGTGCGTTGGGTGATGACCTGGAAAAGCACTGACGGATGGAGGTATTAGGAGATGAAAAACAAGCTTTAGTATCTTAAGGCAGAGGAAGAGGTAGAATTAGAACAGATTATGATTGTGTTAAGGGAATTTCAGGGTTCAAGAACATGGAAGTAGTTCATTGGTAAGAGATGGAAAGAGCAAGGTGATGACCATTTCTGTGTCCCTGAGGTGTAGCGGAGAAAAGGGTCAGGGGAAACAAGTTGAGGAACTCGGAAGTGAGGATATTTAAAGGACTATCAACTTGTACAGAGACAAGAATTGGGGAGGAGAGAAAAATTGTGAGTCAGCCACTGAATTAATTGAGGAAATAAGGGAAGTATTCTTTCAGTCAGTAGATAATGGCTACCAGGATTTTGATTGAGTGGTGGATGAGGGTTGAGTGAACCTCAAAGAAGGAGAGGTTACTGAATGATGGTGATAGAGGAAGAACTTTGAAGTGACTGTGGGGTGTCAATTCTCCCACTTTGACCAATGAATTGGGAGAAATGAGTGAAAGTGCAGCTAGTACTGGAAAGGGTGGCCAAGGAGCCAGATCTCAGTGAAAACCAGAAGATGGAAGGAGTGAGAAAGGAAAATATTTAAGATGAAAGCAAGTTTGTTAGCTTTGGAGGAGGCATTCCTGAGAGCACAGTTGAGAAGTTTTAGGGTAGGATTGTGGAGATGGGGTGATTGATGGTTGATGTGAATAAAGGAACAGGAAATAGAGAATGAATTATGGAATTTAAATGATGGCAGCCCTAGGATTCAGCATCACTGAAATGGGGAGGAAACCATACAAAAAGAAGATACATGAATGGAGATCATTATTAGAGGAAAAACCCTGGCATGAGCAGAAAAGATTTCCTATGGAATGTGGAACTTTAGCTGGATGTCAGGCTGGGTATGGTCGAGTTGGTAGGTCAGGATGCTACAATAATACCAACCGTGGGCCGCTTATAGGATGAGGAATGTCACCTTGATTTAGACGGAAATCCTGAATCAATTTCTAGCTGTGAAGTGTGTTTACTTTTAATTTTCCAGTTGAAAGCCAGGCTGTTTCTGCGATGTGAGGCAATCACTACCTTTCTTTGATGGTGATTAAAAAATGAACTCATCTTTCATTACAGCACTCTAAAATATCTGTTGGTACTTATTTGGAATCTCAGCATCTCCTCTATTCAAACTGTCTTCCTTGAAATGACGGTTGCTTTCATGTAAGTTTGTAGACACTAGGATTTTTTTTAAAGCTATCTTTCTTATGCAAAGATGACACTACTGACCCCTATCAGAGAAGGAAGGGGACTTGGAGTTCTTTTTCTAGTGGATGTAATAGATTTGCTTGATGCAGCTTTACTGTCTTGCTTGATTCCCTTGTGAACACACATTTGCAAAACAATTGGCCTGGCTGAGGCCTACAGTGGATGGCAGGGAAGCAGATGGAAGCTAAGTGCCCCACAAGAGGAATGAACTCATGACCTTGGCTTCATTATGTCTGTGGTATAACCAACTGAACTAAGCAGCCACAGACAGGAATTAAGAAAGTGGGAAATAAGAGGATACACTTGGAATCTGAGTGGCTGAATGGTCCAGACAATGCATTCCTAAGACTCAGGAACCCTGTTCAATCTTGAGCAAGAAAGACTTTCGCAATGTGATATGGTTTTTTCATTTTTAAGGTCACTGGTCCATGGTGAGTTTTTAAATGCCCTGCATTTGCTTGGGCAGATTTATGTATTCGTAATTGATGTATTCAAAACTGACTTTGGATAATAGTTGTATTCTGGAAAGTAGGCAGCTTGATTTTATGAAAATTGAACTATTTCAGTATATAAGAATATGATTTTAATATTAATTTTTTAAATTGTAATTGCCTTTTATCTTTATAGCATGGGCATCTCTCCTTAATCTCACTACGTTGAATTTTTCCTTGCAACAAAACGAAATGAAACAAACCTTACAGTTTAAGCAAAATCAGCTGATCCTGGAATTAGTACCACATTCAGACATCTGTAGCCTCCCTCTCTTTTCTAAGGAGAGTACGACTTCTTTCATTCTCCAGGAATTAGATTGGGAGTTTCAATCAATCACTCAATCAACAAGCGTTTATTAAGTGCCTACTGAGTGTTATTAAGCGCCTACTATGTGTTTTTAACTATGATGTTCCAGGCATTATGCTAGGCACTGAAGATAAAGGGATAAAACTGAAACAGTCTTCATGCTTATAGAACTTGCATTCTGCTGGGGAAGAAAGGAAGGGGTCAAGGGGAAGCAACATGTACATGTATGAGTAAATACCAATACATACAAAGTAGCTAAAAGGTTTTGGTTATTTGTGGGGAGGGGGATTAGTAGTTAGAGGAATGGAATTTATATAGTAGGTAGTATATGAGCTTTGAAGAAAGTTGGTGATTCTAAGAGATAAATATAAAGAGGTATTGTGTTCCAAGCATGGAGAACAGTCTGTGCAAAAGCCTGGAGATGGGAAATGGCAGACCTTGTATGAGGAACAAATAGGTTAATTTGACTGGAATGTAGAAAGTGTGAAGGAGAGTAATGTGTAATAAACTTAGAAAGATTGCAGCCCAAGAGAATTTAATTTTTGTCCTTGAGATAGGACTAAAATTTTGAGTGATGTGGTCAGTCCAGTGATCTAGTTATATCACTTTGGTAACTGTATGGGGTATGGAGGACAGATTTAAGAGCAGAGAACCTTGAAGCAGGGAGACCAAGTAAGAGGCTAATGCAATGATCTGGGTGAGAGGTAAAGAGGCCCTGAACTGTCATGGTGGCCATTTGAGCAGATAGAAGGGAATAAGTGCTCGAGATGGGTTGGTAGGATTTGCAAGACTTGGCAAACAATTGGTTATGTGGGGTTAAGGCACATGAGATATTGAGGAAGATTCTCAGATTTTCAGGGTGACTTAGAAGGGAGGTGATACCTTCAAGAAATATGCCAGTTAGGAAGGTAAATATGGTTTTAGGGAAAGAATGAATTATGGTTTTGGGTGTGTTGAACTTAAAATACCTATGGGGCATCCAGTTGTTGAGAGATAGCTGGTGACATGGGACTAGAGCTCAGGAGAGAAACTAAAACTGAAGGTATAGATCTAGGAATCATTCATATAGATATAATAGCTGAATCCATGGTAACTTATGAGATTATCAAGAAAGATGAAATATAGGCAGAGAACAACTGGCCTAGGACAGAGACTTGAGAGCAGAAAATGGATAATGAACAAGAAAAAAAAAAACTGAGAATGAGTGATCCTACAAGCAGATGGAGAAGCAAGGGAGAGCAGTATTATGAAAACCCAGAAAGGCAAAGTTTCCAAAAAGAGTGATTAACAGTGTCAAAAAATGCCGGAAGATCAAGGAGGGTGAGGACTGAGGAAAGATCCTCAAATTGGGCAGGTAAGGTCTTACAGTTACAACAGTTAGTAGACCCAAGGGGCTGGTGTACGGGACCCATTCCCTTTACACTTACTAAAGAAAGTAAGACTTTCTTTTAGAAAGTTCAGAATCCTTTTCTAACAGTCTTTGATTCTTAACACAGCCCCTTTCTCCCCTACTTCAGCACCACAGGCCTTCTCAAACTCACAAAATCACCTCTGAGGCTGGATATGCCCATCTCAGGATTGCTGTTAGATCTCCTTGGGTCAAATAAAGCAGAAGCACAGTTTCTGGTGCACCCAGTTTAGCCTCATGACTCTGGCTTTCATGTGGGAGCAGTTGGCAGCATGGCATGCTGCTGGGGTGGGGGAAGGATGGTATCTTTTTTCCTTCTTCCCATCTAGACTGGAATGATCCTGACATTACCTGTAGCCAAGAAGAGAAGACAGCAACTGAGGGAGAATAACTTCCTTTCAAAAATCCACCGAGTCCCTGGCTCTTCCTGCTCAGGTTAATGGGGAGATTGCTTCGTTCTCCGCAAGAGCCCAGAGGTTCAGTGCTGAGTCACATGTAACTGGTCAGAAGCAGCGAGGGGTTTCATCATCCCTGAATTACCCAAATGTGAAACCAGCATGTCCAGCTCTGTTGGAAGTCATATTTCAAACAATGGAGAAGGTAATTTTCTCGAGATTGCAATGAGAATGGACAACTCTCCCCTTGCACAATCTCCTCCCCCACCCCCAAGTTTGGGTGTGAAAGAGAAGCAATATATATAGGGTAACATTTCAAGAAGATGGTAGGGTCAAGTGAATTCTTGAATTTTATCTCATTTTGGTTGACATATATTTTTACATCACATTCTTTTCTGAATATCTCTTCAGGAAGCTTGGGGGCACAATGAATAGAGCACTGGGCTTGGAGTCAGGTTCAAATCTGGCCTCAGACACTTACTAGTCATGTGACTCTGGGCAAAACACTTAACCTCTCTTTGCCTTAGTTTATCCATCTGTAAAACAGGAATGATCATAATACCTACCTCCCACGGTTGTTGGGAGGATCCAATGACACAATGTCTATAAATTGCTTTATGAACTTTAAAGCTCTATACAAATGCTTGCTGTTATTATTATATAAGAAGCTTAAGGAGAAAAGAGTAGTTTTGAACAGCACCTGTAGGGAATTTTACTGAGAATCAATAAAGAAAGAATGACAAAGGTCCAGGTGAGATTAATTAGCATTATTTTGGGATGGAACAAGTCTGAATGGTCTTGTGATCTCCCCCAGCATTGTTTAGAAGCATTGTAAGAGTGGAGGAGAGGAAGCCCATGATGAAAGTAATCCAGGCCCGGCGTTCGGCTAGAAATGAGTGGTAGTACAGCATGGAATTGGAGAAAAGGACAGTGTAGGGTTGAAGTGGTTAATTAAAGGGTCAACGAAAGGGAGGAAGGTGCAGCCAGAGGATGGCCAAGGAGAGCCCTGAGAGATGGAGTGGCTCAAGGTCATGGAGAAGGCATAGATCTGATGGGAAGAAGGCACAAGGAGAGATGGAATGATAGGAGATGATGGTTCAGAATCCTTGATCAAGAAAGTGAATAACATGTCTGACGAGTACCATCTATCCACATTTTTGGCTGAGGTCAAATGATGGTCTAAGTCATGGGAGTTAATGACTTTGATGAACTGGGAGGGTAGGGTAGTTGAGAAGAGGAAGGGAATAAGTATTTATTTATTTAGTTTTAAGTAATATTTTATTTTTCCCCAGTTACATGTAAAGACAATTTTTAACATTCATTTAAAAAAGATTTTTGAGTTCCAAATTTTCTCTCTCCCTCCCTCATTTCCCTCCTCCCTGAGACAGTAAACAATTTGATAAAGGTTATACATGTTCAATCATACAAAACATATTACCCTATTAGTCATGCTGTGAATGAAGATACAGACACCCTCCAAAAAACACCTCCAAAAACCCCACAAAAAACACAGAAAGAGAAGAATAAGCCTGCTTCCATCTGCAGTCTGACTCCATCCATTCTTTCTCTGGAGGTAGAGAGCATTTTTCATCATGAGTCCTTTGAAATTGTCTTAGATCATGGTATTGCTGAGAATAGCAAAGTCATTATAGGAAGGAGCATTCATTAAGCATTAATTCATATATGCCAGACACTGCACTAAGGGCTTTGTAAATATTGGTTCTTTATAGCAACCCTGGGAAGTTGGTGCTTTCATTATCCCCATTTTTCAATTGAGAAAACTGAGGCAAACAGAGGTTAAGTGACTTGCTCACATTTGAACTCAGGTCTTCCTGACTCCATGACCCAAAGCTCTATCCACTGTTCTCTAGGAGTGTGAGCTTGTCACTCAAATCTTCAAGAGGTAGTGTGATTTTTAGATAAGATATTTTACTTGGAGTAAGGGAGACCTGGATTCAAATTTAACCTTAAGTACTGATTCACTATTTAACCACAGGCAAGCCAGCTGACCTCCTCCCTTATCTGCAAAATAAGGGAGTTAGAATTGAGGCCTCCCTAATTCTTTTTAGGTTTCAATCTGTGATTTTCTGTCCTGTAAGTCAGTAGATAATGGCCACCAGAAACTGGATAGGTTGATATATTTGGTAAGTGTGAACCTCAAAGGAAGAGAGGTTGCTGAAAGGAAGGGACTGGAAGTGACCCTGGAGAACAAAGAATATTGCTACCCTTTCTTCTAGAAAGGTATGTTTGGAAGCATCAGAGGTTAATCTGGAATTAGAGAGGATGGCCAGGGATGCAATGTCTTCTAAGAGAGTGAGGGATCCAGGAATCTGTGAATTCCAAAAGATGTAGGGAACATGGAAGAAAAAGGACTAAGATGAAGGGAAGCTTGTTAACAATAGAATGAGCATTCCAGGGGGCACAATGGAAAGCATGTACAGAGCTGGATTGAGAACTGAGAGAGAATTGAGGTAGATGAGGTTGGGGGCCTGAATGCTAAAGAAAGAAAGGGGGTTCTTGCTTAGGCAGTCAAATGAACTATGAGAATGAAAGCTTTTGTAAAATGGCTCCTTTTTCAATGCAAATCATCATCTACTTAATTTTAGAGATTAATTTGGGATTTGGAGAAGCCTCCATATTATGGTATAGTAGAAAGTGTGTTGATTAGATTTGGAGGTGGGAACTATTATCGTTCGGTTCATGACTTTGATGAACTGGGAGGGTAAGATAGTCAAGGATACATAATCATGTACTATATGTTGAGAAGAGGAAGGGTTTTTCTCTTTTTTTTCCATTTGAAGTTATGTTATTGAAGTAGTTTGCCATTTCCTTCTCCAGCTCATTTTATAGATGAGGAAACTGAGTTAAACGACTTTTCCAAGAGTCACACAGTTAGTAAATGTCTGAGGCTAGAATTGAACTTAGAAAGATGAATCTTCTTGACTTCAGGCCTGGCAGTTTATCTACTGTACTACCTAGCTATCCTCAGAATTAGGACACCTGTGTTCAAAACCTTATTAGCTGTGTGAACACAGGCAAATAAATCACTTCGCTTCTACCAGGTTCAGTTTCTTCATATGCCAAATGAGAAATGTTGCTTTCCCCATCTTTTATTTCCTATGTCTCACTGGTTTAACTATCTGAAATGCTTTCCTTCCTCCACTCTACCTATCTAAAGAAAGACTCATTTTGTTTTCCATCTGCCTCATGAACGGTTGTGAGGAAAGTGCTACATAAAAAATGTGCTGTTTGGTATCGTTCTGGAATGTGAGGTTTTCTTAAATTGGAGCCTACCTGTATATTCAACAGTGTTAAGAGGATTATTTTTTTAAAATTTATTTATTTATTTATTTGGCTAAATACTTCCCAATTCCATATCAAAAAAATTTTAACAATCATTTTTGGAACATTTGAGTCTCATATCATCTTTCTCCCTCCTACCCTCCCCCTTCTTTGAGAAGAAAATCAACTTTGATTTGGGAGCATGCAAAATATTATTTCCATATTAGCTACGATGCAAAAGAAAACACAAACAAAATAAAATAATAAAAATAAAGTTTAAAAAAATAATGTTTCAATCTGCATTCAGAGTTCATCAGTTCTCTTTCTGAAGGTGACTGCATTTTCCATGATGGATTCTTTGGAATTGTCTTGGATCGTTGTCTCAATCAGGATAGCTGAGTCTTTCCCAGTTGTTCACCTTTATACAGCCTGTGACTGTGTACGATGTTCTCAAAGAGGAGTGTTTGGGATAAAGTATCACTTCCCAGGTCCAATCAAAGCACCAGGGTGCTCTGTAGTCCCCATGTGAAGCAGGATTTTTTTCCTCGTATTCTACTCTTTTCCCCACCTCCATCTCCTTCATTTTCTAAATTAGAAATATTGTATAGCAGTCTCCCAAAATAGCTTCAAGGAGACTGGCATGATTCTCTCCCTCTGAGACAGGTTCTGTTAAGACTCTTCCTGTACAAGGCCTCTATTTGTGTGTGTGTCTGTGTGTGGCTCTCCCCTGACCTGATTTCCCCTAAGAACTCTCCAGCTTCCTTTCCTCTAGCTCAGAAACAAAGCCAGTCATACGTCCATCTTAACTGTAGCCTGAAAGAGGCCATTCCTTTGTGGGCACAACTGCTCGATATTACCCAGAGGGGATTTTCCACTTTCCTGGAACCATGTCTAGTGGTTTTTATAGATGCCAGCCTGGAAAAGTATTGAACTCATTTAAAACAGACATCAATTCAAAGGTGATGGACCATGGAACAGGAGAAAAGTAACAGCCTGGTTATTAGCCCTCCGTCTGGTGGTGTATCTTAGGAATTCAAATGCCCCCCAACAAAGTCCCCTCTGCCCTCCATTTTCAATTTCTTCCTTCACACTATACAGGGACAACCAGGGTGTGATGCTTAGCAGAACTAGTCTCCTTTTGTGTTCCTAGAAGTTTCCTCTCAGCAGTTCTGTTAAGCAGGCAAATTATATCTTTAATATGAGGCATGTTAAGATGTACTTAGGCAGCTAGCGAGGCAGATAGATCATAAAAAGACAGCTGACATCTATAGACTGCCTTAAGGTTTGTAAAAGACTTAAAATGCCTTATCTCATTTGATTGTCGCAAGTGTTGTTGTGAGGTAGGCTCTAAGTATTAGTACCCCATTTTTATGGATGAAGAAACTTAAACTTGGAGCAACTAGGGGACTTGACCAAGACTACACGGTTAGTAAGAGTCTGAGGCAGGATTCAGTTAGTCACACTAATTCCACAACCATCCATCTGCTAAACCACAGGGTCTTCAAGCCTCACCTCATCTCAGTTTCCACTTTCTTCTTACAAATGGTTCTTGGTCATCCCAGTCTTCTTCCTAATTGTAGTATCTACAATCTGTATAATTAACTTGGCTGTCAATCAGTTACTGCCTTGCAGTACATATCTTGTTGTCTTCGACTGCAATTCCAACTTCTTATGACCTACTCCAGTATTCCAATGGATTGGTGATCTGGAGGATGTGGGTGGCCCTTTTAACAATGCAGATCATCGCCTATCAATGGCTGATCACCCAATGTGACTGGCGTCTGTGCCCTCCCATCAATTTCTCATAGGAGCGCACCCATGTATCAGGGACCTGCCTCATGCTCTCATCACATTTCATGGATATGAGTAGAGTACATGGAATGGCCATTGATCATCCCTGAATGGACTATGGGATCACACTCTTGTTTTTTGGATCACAAATTCCAGGTATTTGTCAAGTGTTTATTTTGTGCCATGTATTGGGTTGGAGATACGAAGAGGTGAAGCTGTCCCTCACTTCAGGGTGTGGGGGTGGAGCAGGGAAGAGGAGGGCAGGAGTGGGATCAAACAACATGCCATAGGCAGGGTGGCCCAAAAGCCTTAGAACTGCACTAAGACTCTTGGGAACACCCTGTCTAATCACAGAAAATAGATAGAGGATGATATTGTGAGGAATGCACAAGTGCGGGGGGAATCAAAAAAGTCTTTGGGTAAAAGGTGGCACTTGAGCTGAGCCCTACAGGAAGCTGAGGATTAAAAGAGGCAAAGGTGAGGAGGGAGGGCATTCCAGTCACGTGGGATAGCCAGTGCAAAAGTACAGAGGCTGGAGATTGGGGATTGTTTGTGAAGAAATGTAAGAAGATCCATTTTATACACACGTGCATATACATGTATATGCATGGATTTGTGTGCATGTATGTGCATGTGTATACAGAGGCAAGTGTCTCATACCTGTAGACATCTACATATGTGTACAGATGTGTGTATAGGTGTGTATGCATGTGTGTGTAGTGGGTATGTGTAAACATTTATGTTTGTATGTATATGAGCATATCGATATTACATATGTATTTTATGTGTGTTTGAATTGTATATTTGTGTGATATATATGTATATATTCACACATGTGTGTATATATGTGCACACATCTGTATGGTGCAGGTAGGTATATTTGTATGCATGTGTGCACACATATAAATATATATACATATGCCTATGCATGTATATTGGTGTATATATAGGCATATGCTTATATTTTTGCATTACACATCTACATTTGTGTGTATGTATGCACATGCACATGGATGTAAATATGTGTATTATATTTGTATATGTATGTGTGTAGTGCAGGTGTGCACATGTGTATGCATATGCATACAAGTATATTTGAATATGTGTACTTGTGTGTATATGCATGGGTATATAAACATGTGTATATAGATCTGTGTATATAAATGTGCATTTGTGTATGCTTCCCTCTCTTTCCCCCTTCCCTCCCTCCCTTTCTTTCTCTCTCTCTCTCTCTCAGTAGTATGAGGACCAGGCTTTGAAGAAATTTAAATACAAAAGAGAAGGATTTATATTTAATTCTAGAGGTAAAAGCCACCAACCTTTATTGAGCATAGGGATGACAAGGGCCCATTTTCAGAAAATCACTTTGACAACTGTGCAGAAGAGTTAAAGAGAGGAGAGAGTTGAGAGAAAGGTATTTAGGAGCCCACTGCAACAGTCCAGGAGAGAGCAAATGGAGCCTGCAGTAGGGTAATGGTTCAATAAGTGGAGAGGAGGACAGAGAGACATGATGTGGCTGTAGATCCTATGAGATCTGGCTATGGATTAGGACCTCTGAGGAGTCCATGGAACAGGGAAACTTTAGAAGAAGGTTGACTTTGCAGGAGAAGATAATTTCTCTTTTGGACATGTTGAATATAATTAAGATGCCTACATGATGCCAATTTGGAAATGTCCAATGCCCAGTTGATGATGCAGGACTGGTCCTAAGCAGAAAGGCCAGTGCTGGGTACATGGATCTGTGAGTCATCTGCGTAGATATTGTACCCAAGGGGGCCCATGAGGTCACCGACTGAAAATGTAGAGGCATGCCCAGGGAAAGTGCCTTGTGACACACCCACAGTAAAGTGTGAGATAGGGAAGAAATCCATCAAAGACCGAGGATGAGTAGTAGTAAGACGTAATGGGAGAACCAAGAGAAAGCAATGTCAAAAAATTTCAAAAACAAAAAGAGAGGAGAGAAAACCCAGGAAGGGAGGGTGGTCAAAAGTGCCAAATGCTGAGATGAACTCATGAAGGATGAAAACTGAGAGAAGACCGTTAGTTGAGACACTGAGGAGATGACGGATCACCTTGGAAAGAGCAATTCCGGCAGTGATCCAGGTGACAAAGGTTGAGAAAAGTGTAAGAGAAGAGAAAGCAGGAACAATGCTGTCTGTCTTTTCTGGCAATTTGGCTGGGAGGAGAGAGCACAGGACCAAAGCTTGAGGAAAAGGTAAGGCCTAAATGATGTTTTGTTTTGTTTTTTTTTGCTTGTCCTTTGCTCTCAAAGAGGACCATGACATGAGGAAGGTGATGCCTTGACTTGTAAGTGAACTGAATTTCAGTGAGGGGGAGCTGTGCAAAGTCACCAGACTCACTCTTTTTCAGAGCAGCTGGGTCCAATGGCAAGATAAAGCTCAGGACAACTGGAGATGACCCCCATTTTGTTTTTAAAGAGAGGTTGGTGATAGAGAAGTAGTGGATAGTGTTGGGTTTGGGGTCAGGTAGACCCAAGTTCAAATTCTGCCCCAAACACTTACTAATTCTGTGACCTTGGACAAGTCACTTAATCCCTTTTAGCCTCAGTTTTCTCATCTGTAAAATGGGTATAAGAACAATATCTACCTCATAGGATTGTTTTGAGGAGTCTGAAGCATTAATATTAAAAATTGGCCCTCGTGTGAGGGAGAAGATTTCTAAAAGACAGCTGCTCAAAGCCAATCCATGTTACCTTCTTTTTCCTGTTAATTCTGGACCCAGTTCACTGTCCATCTGCTGCATCTGTCCCAGATATGGGTGCTGATGGATGAGCCCAGTAGTTGCATATCCTAGCCTGGACAAAAGGCAGTTTTTTCACCTTGAGTTTTTCCTGTATCAGTTGTTAGGCCAGACTCTTTTGAATGATTTTGGATCTCATTTAGGAAGCTCTGAAATGTTCCAGGGCATGATGCTATAAACACAATGTCATTGACAGATGGGAACATCTGGAAGTCATAAAGCCTCTGTTTGGTTACTTGTTAATCATTGTTTTGTACAGCAGGTTTTCTTAAGTTAGGATGTGCTTCAATATTGACACTAGCAAAGATGAGCATCAAGGGCACCTTCGAGAAGGCCTTCTAAACTCAACTCTTGGACTATAATCTACTAGGATGCCTTCCTAGTGCTCCCATATTCTTATAAACATAGTGTGCATTCATAAACCCAGCCACAATGACCGCTTCCAATAAACTCAGAATAATAAAAACTTTCCTGATAATCAGAGCTGACGAAAAGTGGAAGGTACCATCATGAGAGATAGAGAGTTCCCCATCACAGGAGATCTTCAAGCATAAGTTGGGTGACCACTTTTCAGGAAGGCATAAAGACAATTTCTGTTCAGCTTCTAGTATGGTTGGACTAGGCATTCTTTAATGTTCTTTCTGTCTCTTAAGGATTTGACGATTTATTCTGTTCCTGCGGTTTTCAGAATACTGTTCTAGGCCCTGGGGGAGAGATGAAGTCTAGATAAGACACAGTCCCTGACCCTAGGGATCTGCCTCCAACATAGATAACTAGAATACAAAGTGGTATATGAGAAGTGTTTTAGGGTTACCAAGTACTATATGAGATATGATGGAAAAGGCTAATTCTTTTGGTCAGGCACCGGATATGATAATAACAGTAATAGCTAGTATTTAAACAGCATTTTAAGGTTTGCAAAGTGCTTTACAAATATTCTCACTTTGTCCTCACAATAACCCTCTGAGGTTAGTGCTACTATTATCCCTATAATAAATAAGGAAACTCAGGCAGACACAGGTTAAGTGACTTACCCAGCTAAGTGTCTGAGGCAGAATTTGAACTCAGGTTCTCCTGACTCTAGGTTCATTGCTCCACTTAGTATAGTATTTAGGGAAGGTTTCGAGAGGACACTACCTAGGAATTGGGTTTTAAAAGATGGGTAGGAATTCAATGGATCATTTGGAGTTGGAAGGGACCTTGGATTTCATTTAGTGAATTGTTCAAGGTCCCAAGGGGAGTGAGTGGCAAAAGTAGGATTTGAATCTGGGTCCTCTGATTCCAAATTCAGGGGATAAAGAGGAGGAGGAGAAGAGGGCATTTGAGGATAGGGAACAGGCTGAACAAAGGCACAAAGGGGTGTTCGAGGGCTATTTTGCCTGGAGAGTAGAGTTTGTATACGAAGAATACTTTGAGATAAGGTCAGAAAGGGATAATGGTTCCAAATGGTGGAGATTCTCCCACACCTACTTGAGGAATGGGAGCTTTACTTGGCAGCTACTAGGGAGCTATTTAGAGGAGAGCTGTGACATGGGCAGGTCCATGTTTAAGAAAGATTATTATGGCAGAGCTACGAAAGGTAGGTTGGATGTATTTGTTTGTCTTGTATTCCCAACTAGGCTTTAAGCTTCTTGAGGTCAGGGATTGTCTTATACACACAGTGCCTAGCACTTAGTAAATGCTATATAAATTCTAGCTCCTAATACTATTACTACCACTACCACCATCACTACTGCTATTACTATTACTGCTACTGCTGCTACTACTACTGCTACTACAACTACTACTACTCCCAGTAGCAGCAGCATCACTAGTATTACTACTACCACCACCACCATTTACTATTACAACTACTACTACTAGCACTACCTGTGTATCCCATCATAGTACCTAGCATGTAGTGTGTGCGTCACACATACACACATACACACACAAAATATTTAAGTCTTCACTACACCACATTGGGGTATAGTAAAAAAAAAAATGTTAGACTTAAAAGTCAACAGAAACCTGATTCTGAATCCTTACCATCTGAGTGACTTTAAGCGAGTCAGGCCTCTGGTAGCTCAGTGGACAGAGCCCTGAGCCTGAAGTCAGGAAGATGTCAGTTCAAAGTCCTGCCTCAGACACCTAGCTATGTGACTCTGGACAAGTCACTTAGCTTCTGTCTCAGTTTCCTCAACCATAAAATGGGGATCATAATAGTACCTACCTCCCACAGTTGTTTTGAGGGTCAGATGAAATAATATCTGGAACCACTTAGCACAGTGGTGTAGCAGGTGCATAACAGCACGTAGTAGGTGCTTAATAAATGTTAGTTTTGAGGATGATGATGATCATGTGACATGGGAATTATAACAACACCTACCTCCTAGGATCGTTGTGAGAATCAAAAGGGATGAAATTTGTCAAGTGTTTGCAAACCTTAAAAAATTATAAACATTTGAACTATTATTATTGTCACAACCTCTCTGACCCTCAGTTTCCTTATTTATAAAATAGGGATAATAGCAGCATCTACTTCTCAGGGTTGTTATGAAGATCAGATGAAATAATATTTAAAGTACTTTGCAAACCTTAAAGTTCCCTATAAACGTTAGCAATCTTTATTACTAGTAGGTGCTCAAAAATATCAGTTGCTAATTGATGATGATGATAAAGATGATGACGAGGATGATGATGATGTGATAATGATGATGATGATGATAGTGATGGTGTTGGTTGTGATGATGATGATGATGGTGGTGGTGGTGATGTTGATGATGACTATGACAATGGTGATGGTCATGATGATGGTGATGATACTGATGATGACAATGGTGATGGTGTTGGTCATGATGATGATGATGGTGGTGGTGGTGATGTTGATGATGACTATGACAATGGTGATGGTCATGATGATGGTGATGATACTGATGATGACGATGGTGATGGTGTTGGTCGTGATGATGATGGAATTCAGAATATTCAGGATAGAGATGTTGTCAACAATGATGCCTGCTTCATTCTACCCGCTTTGTATTCTGCAGTGCTGCCTAGGACTGTTGTCTCAGTGGCATATGGTCATTTTTGGTACATAAAATGGAGATAAAAGATGTGGGCCCATGATTCAAATATCTGAACTTGAATTCAGAAGGTTTTAAGGGTGAACCTTGCACATCTGATCCTCCAAGAACAGTTTTCCTTTTGACATCCACACCTAGGCCTCCATATAATTCTCAGATTAATGTGAGGAAAGAGTGAGCCCTCTGTGAAGAAAATGATAGATCATACCTTCCCCAGAACTCATGTCCCACAAATCTACCTATAGTTTGACATTACAAGATTAAAGTAGAATCAGAAATTGAATTGGAAAAGCAGAGGCCATCTACTCAGGTTCCAAAGACTCATTAGATCATTTTCTTTCAATAATCATTCAGCAGAAGCCAAGGAAGAACATGTACCTAGTCACCTTTTGATCTCTTACTTCAAAGACTTCTGGAAAGAATTTAATGAGAGGGCTCAGACTATATAAGAAAAATAAAAAAAATTCATGAAAAGTAGATTCATTTAGTTTTCTTTTCATAAGATTTTCATGTCATCATTCATCATAGGTGGAAGAGGGTGAGTCTCTGAAACAAATTCTGTTTTTCTAGAAGCTAGCTTTAGAAATGAGCCAACTTGGCATGCAGGAGATTTCCCAGCAGGTTCTTGGAATTCAGACTAGCCAAGCAAACCTCAGGACTTCCCCAATCTAATTTAGAACGTCAAAGTCAATGGTCCACAGTGGAGTGATGCTCAGGAGACCCAAGACAGTTGTTTTCATTAGTTAAAAGGGAGTGGTCTCTGATTTGTCCCTTGGGTGGTTTCCTAAGAAGGGCTTGGGCTCAAACTATCATGGGTTTCAAACAGTGAAAGTGGAAGGCAGGTCATTATCCTGAGCCTCACCATTGCTTGGGGACTTAATGGTGTTCACATGACCTCATTTTGACTTTTAACTTGCCCCCTTTTCTCTCTACCCATATTCTCTAAGGCAATGGTGGCAAACTCAAGGAGAAACATGAGACACTAAACTATGCAAGAAGATTCCAGTGGGCCAAATATTGACTTAGAAAATCACATATTAATATTGTCTCTATTGTATTGTGCTTTTATTTATTTCATTAAACATTTCTTAGCTACATTTTAATCTGATTTGGACCACACTAGGGAGTGTTGCGGGATGGACAGGGCCTGCAGGCAGAGTGTTTGTTTGACACCTCAGCTGTAAGGTACCTAGGTGGGCTTCACCAAAGAATATGACATAAGGTACTGGGATTTTATTTAATCTAAAATTGTTGCTGTTGTTGTGGTGTTCATCCTTTGTTTTATAAGAGGATCATGATGTCAGAGAAATGATGACATGATTTGTACTTGACATTGTTTTGTATGAGGGAAGGCTGTGCAAGGTCACCAGCTTCACTTTTCCCTCCTGAGCCATCTGAAACTTGTGACCAGATATTCATCAGGATGATTAGAGATGGCCCAGGATGCAATGGGAGATCTTGGCCTTTTAGGCTAAGGCTTTTTTCAGATACTCACTTAAAGTGAGGTAATACCCATTCAGTGAATAGGCCTCTTTAAAAAGTAGTCATGGGGATGGCTCCTTTAATAGAAAAGAAAAAATATATATAAATCACACTGGAAGGGGCAGGCACCTCAGGGCTGTTGTTTCGAAGAGAACTGTTGACACACACAAACATACATATAAATAATATAACATATTTAGTATATAAAGACCACACGTATACATTTAATTTCATCTCTATGCAGATGGCTCCCAAATTTATGTATCCAGCCCTGATCACTTGCCTGAATTCCACTCTGCATCATCTAAACTTGGAGGTCCCATTAGAGTCTCAGAGTTTTTACATCCCAAATGGAACCCATTATTTCTTCCCTGCTCATTCCCAGACCAACCATCTTCTAAACTTTACTATTCTACTAAAGACACCATCATTCCTCCATTCATTCAAATGAACCAACTCTGTCACTTCAGTGTCATTGTTGGCTTGTCCCTCTTCCTCTCCCTTGATAGTCAATCAGGGGCTACACATTGTCAGCTTGACCTCCACAGCATCTCATAGCCATCCCTTTCTCTTCATTCCCCAGGTCACTGCCCTGGGTGAGTCTCCCATCCCTTCTTGTGAGGACAGTTGGGTTTATTTTTCACTTAGCAGAGTCAAGAGATCATTCTGAGTTTTTTACTTGAGGTACCCAGAATGAAAATGGATGTCAACCAGTAAAGGTCACTGTGTATGCATGATATGACCAATCTATTTTCCACAAGAATATTCATATCTGATTCCACATGGAAGGATCTAACCAAGAGGATAGAATCCAACATGACTTGATGAACTTGAGGTTCTAGAGCCTCACCTGTTAAATGAGGGTATTGGATTAGATGATGAGTCCTTGCCCTCAATCCCTTTGGCAATCTGGTAAAGCCCATGGAAAACTTCTCAGAATCATGTTTTTAAGTAATTAAAGGAAATACTACATTTAGGGGCAGCTAGGTGGTGCAGTGGATGGAGAGCTGGGCCTGGAGTAAGGAAGACCTGCGTTCAGGTCCAGTCTTATACACTTACTTATACACTGTGTGACCCTGAGCAAATCACTTAAACCTCTGTCTGCCCCAGTTTTCCCATCTATAAAAAGGGGATGACAGTAGCACCTACCTTCCAAGGTTGTCATGAAAGCAAGATGACATATTTGTAAAGCATTTTGCAAACTTTAAAGCACTATCTAAACACTGGTCATTATTATTCCTTTTAGAGATTAATTAAAATAAGAATTTTTTTCTCATCCAGGTTCATGGACTCCCTGAACCTTTCCAAGGGATCCATGGACCCCAAATTAAGAACCCCTATTCAAAATGATATCTAAGGTTCCTTTTAATCTTAAATCCTGTGGGACAATGGAAAAACGACTGAAATACCAGAGCACTTGGATTCAAATCTCACTCCTGGTGCTTACTACCCCATGTGACCTCAGGTAAGTCACTTTAACTGCCTATACCTCAGTTTCCTTCAAATGTAAAATGAGGGAGGTGGATGAAGTGGTCTGTGGTTCTTTCCAAATCTATAGCAATGATAATGCTGGAGACAGCATGTGCCTTCAAGTTTATGACATTTACATATTTCCCTACATATTTCCTCCACTCCACCCTACCAAATCTATTTTGAAGGAAAAATTCAAGGGTCTTTTTTTCCTCCTCATAATTTTCCTCTCTGGTGTGGTGCCATTATCAGCAGCCTGCAAATGGCAGATTAGAAGTCTCTCCTTTCCGTTTCTCTGTGTTTTTTGGAGACTCTTGGCTTTGTGTGATGGGCGGCAGCCCAACATGGGTAATATTATACTAGGGTTCACAGCTGCTGGAGCAGTTTCACCACTTACATTCCCGGCCCCACCTTCTCCACATACTCCAACTTGTCAGCAAAATATCTTTGGAGAAGAGAAGAAAAGTTATGTGAATAAATATGGCATAATTGGACGCATTGTTGTGGAACCTGATGCTGTGCTTTTGTCATTTGATAAAGGCTCCCAGGATCACATCTGAACGCTAGATACATTTTTTTATTCCAAAGAAATGGTTCTGAGTCATTGGGCTATAAAGATATTACACATGATTCTCAGAATTCAAGGTATTCTGTTTTCCGATGAAAATCATTTCCATTCCATATCACCATTGAAGGGTAGGCATGAAATTCTTTAGAAAGGAGGATATTAGGAATATTGTGTTGCTGCTTGATCCAGAATGAAATTGTATAGTGGATCTCCATCTTTCATATTCATTGGCCTCAGAGGGGAGGAATAAGCCTTTACAAAGCACCCGCTGTGTGCCAAGCACTTTCCAAATACTGCCTCATTGGACCATCACAAAACCCTGAGAAGTTGGTATCTTATTATAATCCTCCTTTACATTTGAGGAAACTAAGGCAATTGTGACTTGCCCAGGATCATGCAGTAAGTAAATAAGGAAGCAAATAAACACCACAAGTAAATCAGTAGTTTAGAACTTTCTCCTGGAACAAGGAGTAGAGTTGGGATAGAGCTCATTGTCCCCTTAAGACCAGAGTCAACATTTGTGGATTGAGGGAGAGATTATTAAATCAGTCAAATAACGTCCCTGGCCTCAGAGACTGGTCCCCTAATTCCTTTTAAATTGTGTTGGTACCCTACACATGGAGAATACTGTTGAAGTCCCCTCTTAGAGCAATGAAAGAATAAAAGTGATTTCTGCTGGGACAGCTAGGTGGTACAGTGGATAGAGCACTGACGATGGAGTCAGTTCAAATCCAGCGTCAGACACTATGTAGCTGTGTGATCCTGGGCAAGTCACTTCACCCTGTTTGCCTCAGTTTCACCATCTGTAAAATGAACTGGAGAAGGAAATAGCAAACCACTCCAGTATCTTTGCCAAGAAAACTCCAGATGGGATCATGAAGAGTCAGGTGTGACTGAACAATATTCTTTGATTCAGTGGCATTGGCCTCCTTACTGTTCTCCCTTGAAGACAAATCCTCCTCTCAACTCTGGTCATTTCCACTGCCTCCCCCCGCCCCACGCACTCCCCCAGGCCTGGGATTCTCTTCCTCCCCATCTTGACTTCACTGGCTTCCTTCAAGTTCCAGCTAAAATTCCATCTTCTACAAGAAGTCTTTACCCAAACTGCCTGGAATCCTTCTGCTTTTCCTCCGAGATTAACGTCAGTCTGTCCTGTAGATGGCTTGCTTTCACATAGTTGTTTGCACACGGGCTCCTCCGTAGATTGTGAGCCCTCCGGGATCAGGGGTTGTCTTTTGCGTTTTGTGGTTGTCGTTGTTTTGTATTCCGAATGCACAGAACAGTGTGCCTGGAACATCGTAGGCACTTAATAGATGCGTGTCGAGTGACTGTCTTTCATGTATTTCACACACATGCACACACCCACACATTTAGTATAGAAATACAGAAATACATTTTGATTCCAATTACAATTAATTGAGGGTTATCCGCTGTTCTGGGTTATTTGACTTTTCTTCTCCCCTGCATATATCGCATACACACACATGAACATTCGCAGATAAACTAGCTTTGATGACAAATATTTATTATCAAGCCTGGGCTCGTGTGGTGCCCTGCCTCCCACGCTCCTTTGCAATGACTAAGTGAGACGTGATGAAGGAGTGGAGGGGTCTGCTCAGACTTCCACATTTGAATGATGGTGCAAAATCCCACATGCAAACTCCTTCTGTGTGAAGGCAAGTCAAAGGAACCTGGGATGTGTAGCCTGGGGAGGAGCAGGCTGAGGGGAAGCATGAGAGCTGTCTCCAGATATGTGAAAGGCCACAGAGGGGAAGACAGATGAAGCTTGCTCTGCATGGCCCAAGACCTGCCCCAGGAGCAGTGAGCAGAAGGTGAAGGGGAGCAGATTCAGGCCTCACAGATGGAAGAAGGGAGCAGATTCAGGCTTCGTAGAAGGAAGAATTTCTCAAAAGTCAGAGCCATCCCAAAGTAGAATCCCCTCTGCTGGTTGTGAGTTCTCTTTCACCAGAAATCTTCAGATAAAAGTTGAAGGGTCACTTGGCAGATCAGGCTATATGTGTGTGTGTGTGTATATAGGGGGTGAAGGGTAAGTGTCATGTAATTGATTTGGACTGGACTCAATGGTCTCTGTGATCTCTTCTAACCTTGAAATCCTGTGTGATTTTGTAATATATGTTACTCCAGGTGATACAGTTAATAGAATGCTAGGTCTGGAGTCAGGAAGATCTGAATTTAAATTCCAGCTCAGACACTTACTGTGCGACACTGAACAAATTGTTGAACCTCTTTGCCTCAGTTTCTCCAACTGTATAGTGGGGATAATAATTGCTCCTACACACCAAGGTTGTTGTGAGGATAAAATGAAATAATATTTGTAAGGTACTTACAAAGAAGTATGCGAAGAGTCTTTTAAGAGAGGTACAATGCTCTGTGAAAATGCAATGGAAGGAGATACTCCTTTGGGTCATGAGGATCATAGAAGACTTTATGAAAGAGATGGCATTGGAGTGGGGTCTTGAAGAATGGTTAGCATCCCAAAAGGCAGAAATGGAAGATGGGAGCTTCTGGGTACAGAGAGTAGTGCCAGCAGAGAGCTAAGAGCTGAGAAAGCACAGGATGGATTTGGGAAAAGAACGTATCACCTGGACAACTGGGGGTGCAGTACATAGAGAGACAGTCCTAGAGTCAGGAGTTCAAATCCAGCTTCAGATACTTACTAGCTCTCTGACCCTGGCTAAGTCACTTCACCCTGTTTGCCTCAGTTTCCTCATCTGTAAAATGAACTAGAGAAGGAAATGTCAAACCACTCCAGTGTCTCTGCCAAAAACAAAAAAACCCCAAATGGGGTCATGGAGAGTCAGACATGACTGAAATGACACAACATCATCTAGTCAGATTGAGGGATATAGAAAGAATGATAAGTGAGCGGTGACATTTTCATTTCCAATTATGCCCTGTGTTATTTGGATCCCCTATTAAAATATCCCATCAATGAAGCAAACGTTATTTAACAGTGAGATTCAGGGACCATCTTGGTAAGAGGAAGAGAAACTTGGTTGGTTATATTATATCTTTGTTGGAAAACCGATTATAGAATATCTTTAATTTTGTAAGAATTTTTAGGAGGATTAGGATGACTCCTAGGGTGTTTTATTAGAGGAGGCACAGTACAGGTTAACACAGAAACTCATAAGGCAGCACCTGATCCATGGTACATTATTTTAGAAATTCCTTGTAGGTGCAAAGTGTCCACAAATCCACTGAATTATGAAACTAATTCCACCACAACTAATCTTCGAGTAAATTAATTAAATATATAATACTGTAGGTTTAGGATCTATTAAAATCTGCCACTAGCTGCCATTTAATCAACTTAAGTTGTTTTTTTGTTTTGTTTTTGTAATCTCTGTTTAACCACCTTTAACAGAAATAAACGCCATGGGTTTATTTTAACTTTGCGTTTACCATTCCCAATGGTCTCCTTTCTCAGCTGCCATGCTTTTCATCTTCTACTACAGGATGATCTTGGTGCCCTCCCCAGGGTAGAGGGGCCCTGGGTGGCGGGCTACACTTTGGGCATCACACTATCAGAATGTGTTATTACCTCCTGTTTCAACACCTGTAAAGCCAGCACCTCAGGCGGATGAGTCAGAGGTGCCACACATCCTTCTATGTGGAGAGCTCCTACGTATACGCTGCAGGATCAGAAAGGACTTCCAAGGTTGTGGCAGAGAGCTGAGAATCACAAGAAACAGGCACTTGGGGAAAGGGAGCAACTGAGACCTGTGTTGGGGAAGAAATAGGGGTGGATTTGGAGTCACAGCTGGAAAAGACTTTAAATTCTGTCTTCTTCTCATAGATAAAGAGATTTAACCCAAGAAGGAGGTTAAATGACTTATTTAAGTTACATAAGATAGCACAGGTAGTGCCAGAAGGCAAGATTGGGACTGAGATCATCTGAATTAAGCCTTGTTGTTCAAAGGGTAGGCTAGCTCAAGGACGCTCAGGAGTTACCATGAGGTGCTTCTGAGATTTTGCGATATGGTCTTTTTGGTCATGGTGACCTACTTGAAAAAGAAATCCAGTGGGAGTTTACTAATCATTAGAAGGTTGAAATATTTAGATTTCCACACCTATTCACCTTAACAAAGGAAGGAAGCAAGCATTAAGCATCTCCTATGTGCTAAGTGCTTTAATTTGATACTCACAACAACCCTGGGAGGTAGGTGCTATTATGAGCCCCCTTTTCCTTTTGAGGAAAGTGAAACAAACAGAGATGAAGTGACTTGCCCAGGGTCACACAGTAGGTATCTAAAGCCCAATTTCTTGACTCCTGAATCCTGCACCACGTAGCTATCTCATCAATATAACTGGGAGGCAAGACTGAGTATGATCTTTGACTGAGATTGGTCTTTAATTTCTTGACTTCCTCGAAAGGTTTAATTGACACAATATGCTTGACATAACATTGATTAAGACTGGTGGAAAACCAACTTACATGATCACTGTAATTACATATAAGTACAAAGCAGTATATATAATTGTAATTATGAAGCTGGGTTTCTATCCAAAGATTGCAGGCTGCTATTCATTTAACAAGATTTCACCTCTATACAAATATTCTGTGTTTGTCTTTCATTTTCGAAGACGACCATGACATCAGAGAAATGATGACATGACTTGCATTTGACTTTGTTTTGAGTGAAGGAGGGCTGTGCAAGGTCACTAGCCTTACTTTCCCCTCCTGGCCATCTAGGTCCAGTGACCAGGTATTCATCAGGATGACTGGAGAAGGCCCAGAATGCAACGGGAGACCTTGGCCTATCCAGGTACTTAGAGTGAGTTAAAATACAAATATTAGGTGATGGGAGAAAGGTAGGAAAGAAGGAAGAAAGCAATGGGGAGATGTATTTTTTGTTCATGACAAGCAACTATGAAGGGCCTACAATATGCTAAGCACTGTGCCTGGAGTATTCAAAGACAATAATAAAAATATAATCTCCAAATAAATGGCTTGTGGAAATAGCTGATCAACAAGTTATTTGAAAGTATTCTTAAAGTCGTAAGAACCTACTATGTGCTAGATGCCAGACAGTCACCCTCATTTCAAAAACCCAAGGCATTGTACTTAGACAAAAACACATTTATTAAGGCTACTCTCTATAGTAGAGAGAGATATGAATGGAATTGAATTGTGAAATGTACAAATGTACAAACCCAGGGACAAGCTTGCTTTGTTATTTGCCCCCAAGGCCTTGCATTGTGAAAGATCATGCATCACTTCCATTACTAGTAGCTACTGGTTGGTTAGATATCATGCCTCTGTCAGCTTGTATTTAATGCAGCCTGTGTGCTCTGACTGGCCTGAAAGTTCATTTCTAATTTCTTACAATACATGCTTTTCCAGGCAGGCAAATTGTACAAGAAAGGAGACATCAGATAATGCCTGATTTTATTCAATATTTCCTCTGTATTTGGAACCATCCCCACTGGACTCAGTGTGGGTGTCAATGCAATGAGTACCAAAATTAATAATCTTGTCCATCCCAAATAGTCTGTGGTTCGTTGTCTTTGTTAATGGTGATTTATTATTTGCAGCTATAAAGGTCCCATAATCTCTGCCTATCTGTGCCCTCTGCCCACTGGCACAGGCATGCCTGAGGCTCACAAAGTGGAGGCAAGGATGCAGCTGTGACTGACCTAGTGGGACAGAGTCATCCCTGACCTCCAACTCTGTGAAAACCTGGCTCTACTATTTACTATCTATTGGATATTCGATAAGTCACCTGACGTACAGGGCTAAACCAAGGGATTCCTAAGGTCTCTTCCAGTTCTGGCATTCTGTGATTATGTGAATGTGCTGTACCTTAAAACCAGGAGCAGTTTTTAGGACACTTGCATGAGATGTTTAGGGAGGGAACGAGGTGGAATACACACAGCATGGGAGAAAACAGAAAGTCACCAGGTATCTGGAATTGCCAGATCCTCGTTTCTGGGTGGTGTGATGGGTGAGTACCAAATGTGGAGCAGGAGAGACCTGAGTTCAAATCCAGTCTCATCCCCTTATTAATTGTGTGATCCTGGGCAAGTCATTTCACCTCTCTTTGCTTCAGTTTCCCCATCTGTAAAATAGGGATAGTAACAACACCTACCTTTTGGGATTGTTGTGAGGATGAAATGAAATGACATATGTATAGCACCTTCTTAATATTAAAGTTCTGTGTAAGTTCTGACTGTTATTGTCATTGTGTTGTTTCAGTTGTGTCTGACTCTTCATGACCCTGTTTTGGGTTTTCTTGGGAAAGATACTGAAGTGGTTTGCCTTTTCCCTCTTCAGACCATTTTGCAGATGAGTAAACTGAAGCAAATAGAGTAAGGTGACTTGCCTAGGATGACAACTAATAAGTGTCTGAGGTCAGATTTAAACCCAGTTCTTCCTGATTCTAGGCCCAGCTCTATCCACTAAGCAACCCAGCTGCCCCCCATATCTTCTTATTCCTTATTATTAGAACTTCATCTCATATTCCATTGACTTTCTCTTCCATTGACTATCCAATATGACATAGAAAGTCCATGTTGGGAGCACTAGTGCAGATGACTGAACCAGCTCTGCTTTGGGACATACAGAAGGGAGAGAAAGCTGGTGCTCTCATGACATTACAGGTGCCAGTGGCTCCCTTCCTGCCCTACAGATGAATTATTTTCCCTTAATGACTAAGGTAAAAGTGGCAGATCATTCTTGTTGGCGGCTCTTGGTAATCCTTTATGCTGATTGAGATCATGGAGCCTTTCTCCCTGGAATGACTACTGCTTTAATTGAGCAGTTGGTCATTTCATTCTTTCATCCTATTTGTTGAACAGGATCCATTACAGGGGTGTCCCTGGCTTTCTGCTATGGACATAAGCCAAATGTCACTAGGTCAACCATGACAGGATATGTAGGTCCAAGGACTGAAGGTTCTCTTTTCAAAGTCTCCCTCTCCCTTCATTTGACAAATGAAGAAACAGAGCTTCAGAGAAGGGAAATGATCTGCCCAACCCATGCCTACCCAACTACTCTTGTCTTTAATCAACTATAATTATTGTTAATTATTTATACATTATATAACTTTATATGAATTATTTTGTAATTATAATAAATTACATAATTTATTGATATTATGATTATTGTTATATATAATATAATAATGTATAATGCCATTATAATTATTAATAATAGGGAGTCTAATATGCTGGGGACCTTTCTCAATTTTTTTTTAACATTGTGAAGATAACAGTAGACTGTCCATCAATGAGGTGGCAGGGCACAGAGAATGCTGGAACTGAAGTCAGGACGACCTGCATTCAAATGCCTCTTCAGTCACTTACTATTTGACCCTGGACAAGTTGCTTAACCTTATCTCAGTCTCAGTCTCCTAATAATAATGCCAACATTTATATAACTCTTACTATGTATCAGGTACTATGCTAAGTGCTTTACAATATTATCACACTTAACCCTCACAACAACCATGGAAGGGGGATGCTATCATTATCCCCATTTCTCATTTGAGAAAACTGAGGTAAACAGAAGTCAGGTGACTTTTCTAAGGCCATACAGCTAGTAAATTTCTGACCTGTGTCAGAAATTTGAACTCAGATTTTCCTGACTGTGGATTCTGTGCTCTATCCATTGTACTACCTAGCCCAACCCTGAAAAATTGGATTAATAATAGCACTTACCTTTGCAGAGTTGCTGTAAATAAAATAATATTTGTAAAGCACTCAGTACGGGATCTAGCAGATGTAAAGGTTGATTCCCTTCCTACATCCCCACCTTCACCTCCTAGGATTGCTATGAAAATCAACAGAAATAACACTTGTAAAGTGTTTCATAAACTTAAAGCACTATGAAAAAGATTAGCTATTATCATTATTTTCTGCTTGTACATTTTCTCAGATAACTCTCCCTTTTCCTTTGTAATGCCTTCTTTGTAAGGCATTACGCTGCAGCCCATTCATGCCCACCATCCACCTCTCTGTTACCCTTTGGGAGAGTTTGTCTATCAGAATATTTATCTTGGATAAGGACAACAAATGAACAATGAGCCAGGTCTAGGACTGAACAGAAAGAGAAGGACAACCAGGTTGCCTCTGGGAAATTACAAAAAGTTCTTTTTATAACCCTAAGCTTTTCCCTGAAACAAAAGACCCATGTTTTCAATACCATTTTTCTTCTGATACCATATGGCTGAGTCATGGAATGAGTGCTACAGTCTCCAAAGAATTGAAATTGTTATTAAAGACAATAACCTATAAAACAGGAATGCATTATGGGACATCTCAAAAAAAAAACAGGAAGGGGTTGAAATTTAGTAGGGATAAATGTAAAGACATATTTGGATGTGAAAAGTCAGCTATGAGATAAGTTTATGGGAAAAGCAAAGGATTTTAGTGGATTGTACAATCAATTTGAGTCAACGATGTGATTTCACAAAAGTCACTGATGTGATTGTGGATTACATTTATTTAGTCAGTAAATATTTATTAATCACCATTTGGGTAGCTTGGGGGCAAAGTGGATAGAGTGCCAGGTCTGGAGTCAGGAAGATTCTTCCTTCCGAGTTCAGATTTGGACTAGCTGTGTGATCCTAGACAAGTCACTAAATCCTTTTTGCCTCAGTTTCCTCATCTGTAAAATGAGCTGGAGGAGAAAATGGCAAATCACTCTAATATCTCTGCCAAGAAAACTCCAAATGGGGTCATGAAGAGTTGGACATGATTGAAATAAATAAACAACAGTACTTAACACCTACTGTGCGCAGTATTTTATGCTAGCTTCTGGATGAGATCTAAAGGGGACAGGATACAAACAGAGGTAACTATAATACTATTTAAGTAAATGCATCAGAGAGGTACAAACACTACCTTCCAGGTATGGTCCTGAGTAAAAGATCACTCCCAACAGGAGGAATAAAGAAAGGTTTTAGGTTGAACTTCAAAAGATGGAAAAAACTCGGGGGATGAAGAAACGGGCAAGTGAGATTCTAGGCATAGGGGACATGATTACAGACATGGAAAGAACCATATTGGTTTGGAATTTACAGCATGTGGAGTGCAGTCATGAGGCCAGAGAGGCACAGTAAGGAGGCATCAGGTTGTAGAGAGTCTTGAATACTATGCCAAGAACTTTGAGATTTACCTGGTAAGCAATAAAGAGCCAATGAAAATTTTGGAGAAAGAAAAGTAACACAGTTATGTACGTGAATAATGACATTAGTCTGTCCGTGGCGGGAATGGATTGTAAAGCAGAGGGATTGGATGTGGGAATGTCAATTAGGAGGCTTTGATGATAACTTAGGAAGTACTAATGAGGGTTCTGTTCTAGGGTGGTGACATTGGGAGTAGAAAGAAGGGACTGGACGTAGACTTGAATCAGATAACCCCAAGGCATTACTTAAAGGCATAGAGTTTGTAATAAATGGGTGTTCCTCTGGTTCTTCTCTGGCCTTCTCAGATCACACCCAGAATGTTGAGTTCAGTTCAGAAGATTATAGGTCAGGAAGGATACTGACAAACTTTGCACCTCCAGAGGACTGTCACCAGTATGGGATCATGCAATATGAAGAAGGAACAGGGGATATTTTGCCTAAAGAAAAGGAGACTTGGGAAAGTAGAGGGGAAGATTATTGTGGCTGGGTCATTTCAGTGATGTCACACTCCTCATGACCTCATTTGGGATTTTCTTGGCAGAGATACTGAAGAGGTTTGCCATTTCCTTCTCCTCATTTTACAAATGAAGAAACTGAGGCAAAAGAGGTTAAGTGACTTGTCCAAGGTCATATAGCTAAGTGTTTGAGGCTAGATGTGAACTCATGAAGATAAATCAACTTGATTCCAAGTCCAGCGCACCACCTAACTGCCCATACGTATCGTTTGGACTAAACATCAACGTCTCAGCCAACTTTGGGATTCTGTGAGTTTGAGAGTCAGACCAAATACTTGTTTTTGTTTCACATTTGTTTCCTGCTATGTTCATTTGCATAGGATCCAAATCTCTACTGAATGATGGAGTGCCAGCAATTCATTCCTTAGGGGTAAAAAGGAAAGAATGTAGATGAGTTGGGACCTGAGCACTCACTGGCACTGGAGGCGAGGTTCAGAAAAGGAGGGTGTAAACCCAAAGCAGGGAATACATTGTGTTTGTAAAAACAAATTGTTCTGTTGGGCCAGTTTACTTAGCGCATGCAATGAAAGAGACTTTGAGGAGGTTACCTGAGAGAGTAGTAGGAACACTGAATTAGAAGTCTAAAGAAATGATATCGATTTAAGGGCTTTGTTATATATACATGCGTGTATATATATATATATATATACACGCATGTATATATAAAATGAGATTATTTGTGAAGCTCTTGGCCCATAGTAGCACTTAATGGATGTTTGTTTCCTTCCTTCTTTCCTATTTTATAGATGAGGAGATTGAATCTAAGAAAGATTGAGTGACTTGAATCTGGCCTCAGACACTTACTAGCTGTGTGACCCTAGGCAAGTCACTTAAACCTGCTTGCTTCAGTTTCCTCATCTGTAAAATGAACTAGAAAGAAAAAAAAAACCCAAAGGACTCCAACATCTTTGCCAAGAAAACTCCAAACAGGATCGCAAAAAATCAGACAAGACTGAAATGACTGGACAGCAACACATAAAAGGGGACTAGATAGGTGTAGGTGAGAAAGCATGAAGCAATATTGTCTGGTAATGACTGGAAACTGAGCTGAAGGTCTGACTCTAGGAAAGATAAGGCAACAGCTCACTTGTCAGAGTCTAGAGTCCCAGAGCCAGAGGCCAGTATCCTGTGGGGGAAGGGTGGTGGTGAGAGGATGGCTGACCAACAGATACTGCAGTTTGGAAATTGTTAATAAGAGGCATGGATGCCTGATTCATGGTTAGGAAGACTCCCTCTCAGGGCCACAAGTCCCAGGGGCAATGCCCAGGATCCAGTGGGAAAGGATTGATTCAGGTGCTTCTGGCTCTAAATCTGAGTCCATGGTCTTATGAGCCTTGTACCTAACAGGAATGCTACACTAGATGATATCCATGATTTTATTCTCCTCCCATAATCTATTTTTAAATTTTCTTCTTTTTTAACATTTATTTTAATTTTATTTTTTATCAATTACATGTTAACAAAATTTTTATCATTCATTTAAAAAATTTTTGAGTTTCATATTCTCTCCCTCCCTTACCTCCTCAGCCTTGAGAAGGCAAGTAGTATGAAATAGAGTATACACATCTGGTCATGCAAAACATTTCCACATTAGCCATCTTGCAAAATAAAACAGACCAAAAACCAAGAATATTAAAGAAAGTTTAAAAAAAGTGTGCTTCAATATACATTCAGACTCTTTCAGTTCTTTCTCTGGAGGTGGATAGCATTTTTCTTCATAAGGCTTTTGTAACTGTCTTAAATCATTGTGTTGATCACAATAGCTAAGTCATTCACAGCTGATTATCATACAGTGTCGCTGTTGTTGCATACAATGTTCTCCTGGTTCCACTTACTTTACTCAACATGAGTTCATGTCGGTCTTCCCAAGTTTTTTCTGAAAGCATCCATCTTGTCACTTCTTATAGCCCATTAGTATTCCATCACAATCATATATTGCAACTTGTTCAGCCATTCCCCAATTTCCAATTCTTTAGTACCACTAAAAGAGCTACTATAAATATTTTTGTACATGCAAGTGCTTTTCCTTGTTCTTGGATCTCTTTGGGGTACAGACCTTGTAGTGGTATTGCTGGGTATGCACAGACTTATAGCCCTTTGGGCATAGTTTCAAATTGCTCTCCAGAATGGTTGGACCCATTCATAATTCCACCAAAAGTGCATTAGTGTTCCACTTTTTCCACATCTCCTCCAACAAGTGGCATTTTCCTTTTTTGGCATGTTAGCCAATCTGAAAGGTAGAAAGCAGTGCCTCAGAGCTCTTTTAATTTACATTTTCTCTAATCAAGTGATTTCAAGCATTTTTTCATATAGCTTCATATGATTTCTTCTTCTGAAAGCTGCCTATTCATATCCTTTGACTATTTATCAACTGGGGAATGACTCATATTCTTATAAATTGAACACAGTTCTATATATTTAAGAAATGATGCCTTGTCAGAGACTTTTCCTGTAAAAAAAATTTCCCCCCAGTTTCTTGCTTTCATCCTAATCATGGCTGCTTTGGTTTTGTTTGAGCAAAACCTTTTAAATTTAATGTACACAAATTATCTATTTTATATCCTGTAATGCTCTCTTTCTTTTATTATGTTCCCTTATCCACATGGCTGATGGGTAAACTATTCTATGTTCCCCTAGTTTGCTTATGGTATCATCCTTTATGTCTAAATCATGTATTCATTTTGACCTTACGTTATTATATGGTATGAAATGTTGTTCTATGCCTAGTTTCTGCCAAACTACTTTCCAGTTTTCCTAGCAATTTTTCTTAGACTGAGCTTTCTTGTCCCCAAATCTTGGATCTTTGGGTTTGTCAAACACTAGATTACTATGATCATTTAATACTGTACGTTGTGTACCTAATCTATTCCACTCATTCACCACTCTGTTTTTTAAGCAGCAGCAGATTGTTTTGATAATTACTACTTTATTGTACAATTTGAGAAGTGATGCTACTAAGCCATCTTCCTTCACTTTTAAGAAAAAAATTATCCTTTTAATATTCATGATTTTTTGTTCTTCCAGATAAATTTTATTATTTTTTTCTAGCTCTAAAAAATAATTTTTTGGTAATTTGATTTGGTATAGCTCTGAATAAATAAGTTGATTTAAGTAGAATTGTCATTTTTATATATTGGTGCAACCTACTCATTAACAATTAATATTTCTCCCGTTGTTCAGATCTGACTTTATTTGTATGAAAAGTGTTTTGTAATTTTATCTATATAGTTCCTAGGTTTGTCTTGGCAGGCAGATTCCCAAGTATTTTATGTTGTCTGCAGTTATTTTAAATGAAATTCCATGTTCTATTAATCTCTTTTCAGTTTTCTATTCTGTCCTATCTTAATGCCTAACTATTCTCCCAACATCACCACCATCACCTCTACCATAACCATGCCTTTTTTCTCAGTCTTTCCAAATAATGGCATCATTAATTTAGAGCTGGCAAGAAATAGAATGGACTTTCCTTGGTAGGATGGGATAGTCCAATCCTTTCATTTTTATCAACAAGGAAGCTGAGACCTAGAGTAGTGAAATGATTTACCTAAGGTCATAAATTAAAACTCAGATCCATGGATCATAAATCCAATATTGACTTCCCTGGCAACTCCTCCATCCCTCATTGGTGTCATCTTTTCAAAATAGTCATCAAAGTTAGGAACAAATGAGATAACACATTTAAAACTCTTTGCAAACCTTAAAAGAGTTATATAAATGCTAGCCAGCTCCCTCACTGTATATGCTATGCAATTCAACATTCAATTTCATGTTATTTTGCTTTGGTTCTGACTGTTTTCCTGTGTTTTTTTTTTGTTTCTCCAACTACACAGTAAACTCCTCAGTGACAGGGAATTTGGTGTAATGAAAAGCACACTAGATTTAGGTCAGATGATCTGAATTCAAATCTTGGCTCACATATTTACTATGTATGAGAGCTTGGGCAAGTCATTGTACTTCTTTGGTTTTCTTGTCTATAAAAGGAGGGGTCAGACTGAATCTCCTTTCAGGTCCCTTCCAACTCTGAATCCTCTGAAATAAATTTTATATTTCTTTTGAATCTCCCCGATATTTCCCAACACTAGACTCGTAGAAGGCATTCAGGAAAATCCAACAGTTGGTCTTTGATTGATCCCACATTTATTTTTTCTCACAGCAAAGACTTTGTCATGTTTTCCTTCTCTTTGGGCTGCCTATAGACCAGACAAGGATAGAGATATTTTGTGGTGATTTGAAAAGATGCCTCTGATTTTCTTAGGACTTTCTGCCCTTCAGAAAGAGAACATCTTCATTCTTTGTAGATTCTGTTTGGACCTTACCTAACTCAGGCATCCTCTAAAATAAGAATACCTCCTACCATGGAGAATGGATGAGGTGATATCTTCTGTGCCCTTCCAGCACTAGGGTTAGGTGATTCGAGGAGGAGCGATGCCTCATCAGAAGAGCTTCAATACAATTTTACTACTGCTCCAACCCTGTTTATAAACTCATCTAGCAGATCTCCTCAGGAGTGATGAGCCCCAAAACCTTGGTTTTTATCATAAATGTATTGCGAGTGGTTACCTGCAATGGCCTCGTCTAGGGAGGTGAGTAATATTTTGGGTATGGAGATCAAAGATAAAGGAACTCCAGGGCAGCTGGCACACAGACTTGATAAGTAAGCATCATACCTCCTTCCTCATTGGCTGTTTACCTCTCAGGTTGGACAAGGCTGCTACTCAGAGACTGGCAAACCTAATGAACAGTCTGCTCTGTCAGGAAGAGGAAGATTTCTTTGTATTGTATCCAACTCCATTTTTTAAACAATTAACCGACATTAGTATCTCATTGATAGTCACAAGATCCCCAAGATGTTTTCAAGAAAAAATAATTATACAAATAATATTAATTTTACCTTTGACTTGGTAAAGCCCCTGTCTCTAAGGAACTCGTTATATAACACAGGTAACAGTGATTTCAATAAACAGATATGTATAGAGATAAATTTAAAAAACAAAATAAATCAGTATATATATATGTGTGTTTGTGTATGTGTATATATGTATATACACACATGCATACATATTTCATTCATCCATCTATACATCTATCATTCATACATATACTTTCATCCACTACCTCTGCCTACCTATTCATCTATTTCTATCTATTCATATATGTAGCCATCCATCATACATGTAATATGTATTTATCTATATCTGCCTTTCCATCTCTATCTCCCTTTTTCTCTTTATTCCGCAGTATTTATCTGTCTGTCTATCTATCTATCTTCCAGACAAAATGAATTACTCCCTGTTCCCTGAACTTGAGCATTCATCTCTCACATAAGTTATTTTTCATCCCTGGAAGACTCTCCCTTCTCATCTCTGTCACCTCTTTAGGATCAGGATCTCCCTTCAAGGTTCTACTTCTTCAAAGCCTTCCCTGATTCCTAGTAGTAGTTTGTGGCCTCCTTCAGTCCTCCCCATACAGTGTTTATTTGTATGTATAAGATCATAGATCTAGGACTGAAAAGGCCCCAGAAGGCATCCTCTTCATTTCTGGAGATGAGAAAATGGAGGCCTGGGGTGGGGGTGTGAAATGCCTTGCCTTCCATCACACATGTAGTAACCGCCAGAGACAGAATATGAACCCACAGCCTCTGAATCCAAAGCCAGGGCTCTCTCCGTTATTCTTCTACCCTGAAAAATGGAAGTTTCTTGAGAAAAGGTAATATTTTTAAAATTTTTATCCCCAACTCCTGATCCAGGGCTTTGTTCATGAGGGGGAAGGGGAGTATGAGGTACCTATCCGGACCTAGGGTTTCCTCTGAGTAGGGAGCTGGCAGTGAGGAAACTTCTTCCACTAATGTAGATCAGCAACTCTTCAGTAACTGACAGTCTTAGAGAGTGGCCTGAGGGCACTGAGAAGTTGAGGGACTTGTCCTGGGCCATACACCCAGATTAGGTTTGAGGTGAGATTTGAACCCAGGTCATTCAGATTCTCAGGCCTTACATCTAATACAAACTTGTTGAATTGAATTAAATGTCTTCCTTCCTTCCTTCCTTCCTTCCTTCCTTCCTTCCTTCCTTCCTTCCTTCCTTCATTCCTTCCTTCCTTCCTTCCTTCCTCCCTCCCTCCTTCCCTTCCTCCTTTCCTTCTTCCTTCCTTCCTCCTTACCCTCCTCCCTTCCTCTCTTCCTTTTTTCCTCCTTCCCTTCCTTCCTTCCTTCCCTCCTTCCACTCTCCTTTCTTCTTTTTCCTTCTATCTAGTATCATAGAATTATTAGATCTGAAGGAGACCTTAAAGATTCTCTTCCAAACTCCCAATTTTACAGATGAAAAAACTAAAGCTTATGGAGGTACTTTAAGTACTAGAATTTAGAAGACAAGTACTAAAGACAAGTATTAAATTTTTCAGGGAGTCACAGGAGCAATCATTAAAAAATCCTTAACCCCATTTCGCAGAGATAAGCCAGCCAATGAGACCTCCAATGAGTGAAATGACTCAGTGGCATAGTTAGAATTCAGCGGCACCTGGTGAGGCCCTCATGCCATCACACAAACATTTTAATTGGAATCTTGAGGCTGGTTAGTTCTCTAAGATTTCTCTCTAATCTATGTCCCAAACCTTCAGCTTCCTTTGTACCTTTACCCACAAAGACTACTCTGGGAACAAATCTCTATTGCTTTGTTATCTCTTTTATCCCCATCCAATTTAACTCTGAAACTCTTTCCCAGGTCTATAACACACTTGTTTATTTGCCTCTTGATTAATCCCCGTCCTTGGGGCAGCTAGGTTCTGAGGTGGATAGAGTGCTAGAATGGAACCAGGAAGATCCGAGTTCAAATATGACCTCAGACACATAGCTGTGTGACCCTGGGTAAGTCATTTAAACTCTGATTGCTTCAGTTTCCTCATCTGTAAAATGAGGTTTATATACCTACCTCCCAGGATGGTTCTGCATTTCAAATGAGATAATACGTGTAAGGCACTTAGCACTCCTGGCACATTGCTGTTGTGGAGTTGTCTAAGTCATGATGAGCTCTTTGTGATCCCATCTTGAGGTTTTCTTGGCAAAGATGCTAGAGAGGTTTGCCATTTCATTCTCCAGCTCATTTTGGCACATTAGGTGCTATGTAATAAATATCAGCTATTAGGCTCTAAGCAAACTTGTCTATTTCAAGATTTGTTCCACTTCTTGAATCTTGACCTTTCTCAATGAGATCTCTTCCTTTCAACTTTTTCCTTTAGAGTTCCCCCACTCTTATTCACCCTTGGCTCATGTTGATGAGGAGATGTTGGCATATTGCTTGCTATCTACTGCCAACATTACTCAAAAAACCTTCCTTCTCTGGAGGTCCCACTCATGATTTTTCCTTCCCTTCATTTTTGTCACTGTTGGAAAATTCAAAGTTGATTTTTCCATCTTTACTGGAGACCTCAACCTCTGGATCCCAGGACTCCTGTGTACCCCATTTCCTGATATCAGTGTCAGTGATTTCAGCATCCATCTTGATATCTTCTCCAAAACCTTAGTATTCTAGGTGTTTAATCTTCTCAACTCTAGTGACCTTCCCTTTCTCTTGAGCTATCCATCCAATGGTCCATCTTGGACCATTGTCACTCTGAGCTTACTTGCCTCTAAAATCTTGAACTGTGAAACTTCCTACTCTGCTTCCAACTTCACATCCCTCCTTCTGCCACACCTTCATGCCTCTTGTAGCTTTTTTTCACCATTATGGAGGCCCTAGTCCCTTAAGCTATTCTCTCATTTCATCACATTTTTGTCACCTTGAATTTGACTTAATTGAATTTGGATCGATTAATTAAATTGGGTTAATTAAATTAATTAGAGAATTGATGTTCTCTATAGCATCCATTAATTCACTGCTAATTTGACCTTCAGCTCAACCTGCTTACCCAGTCCCCACCCTAGATGATTCTGCTACTTTATCCCCTCCTTGGCTGTCCAAGTTTACTTCTGGGCCAACTGGATCCTCTACAAATTAAGATCTTACAACTGATGCTTCACCTTCACTGATCCAGAAGCAATTTTATTTACTCTTTATTCATGTCTACTGAAAGCACCATAGGAACTGTTCCTTATCTTGTTCATTTTTCTAGTGAATTCCATCTTCCATGGAATCCCAATTCCATTCACTCCTAGGTTTTCCCATCCCATCTGGGCTTCTTCACTTCTGTCCCTTCTCACCCAATGTCCCCCAGGTGTAAATGTTCTTTCTTCACCCAAACTCCCAGCCACCTACCTTCACCCCTTTCCTTCCCTCTCCACCCTCATACTTTTGCCCTTGACTGCTTACTGACCTCTTTATCTTCCTTTCCTTGTTCCACCAACCCTCCGCTTTGTTTGTCTCTTTCTCCCTTTCCACTAACATCTTCTCCTCTGCCTTCTGCCTTCAAATCTGTTCAGGTCTTCCTTTTCCTTAAAAATTGTCCTGAACTCTGTTGTACCCTTGAGCAGTTACCGCCTACTCTAGTTTCTTCCTTATGTTGCCAAACTTCTGGAGAAGTAGTTTCCTTACCACCAATTCACCCACTACAATCTGCCTCACCTAGCCACGCCTCAAAGGAAACTGCTCTTTCAGAGGACCGTCTAATTACCAAATCCAACAGGCTTTTCTCAGTCCTCATCCTTGAGCTTTCAGTAATCTTTGACACTGTTGACTCCCCGCTATTACCTCCTTCCTCTTTGCTTCTCTGCTTCTCCTCCATCTCATCAGCCAAATGTTCTCTTCCTCCTTCAATGTTTCCTCTTCTTGACCTTAAATTCCACATGGCTCTGAATTTGGTCATTTTCTATTTTCTTTCTATCATCTTTCCAATTTCATGTATTCAACTATTAATTCTATGTGAATTCAATTGAAATCAATAAGTACTTATTAAGTCCTTACTATGTACCAAGTACTCAGTACTGGGGTTATAATAAACGACCAAGATGGTTTCTGCCTAGTCCTCAAGGATATTACATTCTGCTAATGGGGAAAAAAACATGTGTACAGTTAAGTAGAAGAAAAATTTATAAAAAGTAAATTGGGTGATTTGGGGAAGTAGGTTTAGGAACAGCCCATATAGGGGATAACTCTTGAGCTGAGTCTTGAAGGGAGCTGAGATTCCAAGAGATGGAGACAAGGAGAGAGGAAATTCCCAGCATGGGAGACAGACTTCCATGGAGGTAGAAGATGGAAGATCATTTATGGGAAAGGGTAAGTAGATGTCTCCTAAATCCCCATCTCCATCTTTATCCCACTCACTTTCCTGAGTTCCAGACCAGCCTTTCCAACTGTCCCTTGGATATCTGTGCCTGACCCTCCCCCCAAATCCATCACCTTCTGCTCAAAACCTGCTCTTCCCCCTTGACTTCCTACTTCCTGTTTAATGTCATCTAGTGACATTTCATAATGTCACCATCCTCCCAATCACTCGCTCATACTCATAACTTTAGTCATCTCTGAATTCTCCTCCTTCTTCATTCTTCACACATAGTCAGCAGTCATCCAAGTTCTGTTGATTTCTTCTCACAAATACCTCATCTGTCTCTCATTTCTGTTTCCATGGCTACCACCCTAGCTCAGGCCAATGAACATGTTTCTCAGACTCCATTCCCTTCTTTCTCCATGTTTCCTGTCGGTAGCTGCCAGTCTAATTCATGGCTCTAATCACATCAGTCCCCAGTTCATAGTCTTTCAGATGTTCCCATTGCCTCAGAATAAGGACCAGACTCCATAGCACAACCTTCAAGGCCTTTTCCAATTTGAACCTAACCTACTTTTCATTCATTTTATAATAGGGACTACCATATGGTGTTAAAATTTGTTTAATATTTATTAGGTTCCTGCTATATGCAGAGCATTAGATAAAAAAGATTTAAATTAGGCCCAGTTCCTGAATTATTTGGTAGGGCAATAACACCTCCCCAAACAATCTCCTTGTCATATGGATAGCTAGATTACAAAATGTGACATGTTACATGCTTGAGAGAAGAACTTTGTTTTAAGTAGCATGCAATTTCTGAAGGGGAAGGACAATCCTTACCATGCCAGGGGTGGGGAGGTACACCAGGTATAACAGGCTTGTCTTAAAGGATGGAGCAGAATTCAATAGCTGGAAATAGGGGAAAGAAGACAACCTGAGTGTAAGACATGCTCACCTTGTGCAGAAACACAGGGGAGGGAGAGCTTCCATCATGTTTCAAAACCAGAAATTAGTCCACTCTGGCTGGATTCTAGAGAGTGTGCAGGGCTTTGTAATAGAACATGAGGCAGGGAAGTGAGAGTGATGTGGCTTGTGAAGGACCTTGAATGCCATGTGGAGGCTTTGACTTTTGCTTGGAAGGTAAGAAGGAGCTATTGAAGGTTTATGAGCTGAGGAGTGCTGAGCCACTTTTCCATTGTACGGTGGTGAAGGAGACCCTCCATTAGACTCTCCAGATGGTGCTCAACACCCAGATTCTGAGCTACAAAGAATTTAGAAACTTTAATCTATCCCCTTCATTTGACAGATGAGGACACTGAGCTAATGATGCTTTTTCGGGCAACAGATAAGACTTAAATGGTAATTTTATGTTTACAAAGTGCTTCCAACATCCTGGCCCTCCCCCAACCACCAACATCAGAGCTCATGCCCCAGCAGGCCATGTCAAATCATGTCGAACATGAGGAATTTCAGCCAGCCCTGAGATCTACTATGTTCTACTTCATGAGAATTTCACATGGTCCATCATGTCTAGCTTCTCTTTACACTTCCTTTATCTTCTTGCCTGTGCCTCTTTTATATATTCTCCCCATTCTCCTTTCCGTTTCTGGAAATGTAAGCAAATCAATATTGTCAATGCTTCTGGAAACTGTGGCAATCTGCTCTCTTGGGGACAGGGGCAGCGGATAGAGTCTCAAGCCTGGGTCAAGAAGATTCATCATCCTGAGTTCAAATTCAGCCTCATCCACTTACTAATTGTATGAATCTGGGCAAGTCACTTCACCCTGTTTCCCTCAGTTTCCTCTGTAAAATGAGCTGGAGAAGGAAATGACAAATCACTTCAGTATCTTTATGAAGAAAACTCCAAATGGGGTCATGAAGAGTCAGACACAACTGAAACAACACAACGAAAACAATAATAGTCAGAATTTACATTCTAAATATAGAACTTTAATATTAACAAAATATTTTACATATGTTATTTCATTTCATCCTCACAACAACCCTGGGAGCTAGGTGCTGTTACTATCCCCATTTTACAAATGGGGAAACTGAAGCAAGCAAAGGCTAAATGATTTGCCCTGGACCAAATAGCTAGTAAGTGGATGAGACTGGATTTGAACTCAGGTCTCTCCTGACTCCACATCCATCACTCACCATCACATCACCCAGCTCTTACAGCATTGAAGTTCTGGTAATTCCAGATACCTGCAATTCCAGACAGTGAGGTAGCACAGTGGATAGAGTGCTGGTTTTAGGAAAATTCCTTTTCCTGAATTCAAATCCTCCCTCAGACACACATCACACAGCTATGTGCTCTGGGCAAATCATTTAACCATGTTTATCTCGAGTTTCCTCATCTGTCAAAGGAGTTGGAGAAAGAAATAGCAAATCACTCCAGTATCTCTGCCGACCCCACATGGGGTCTCAACTGAACTTGAGTGAAGGATATCAATGGCTCCACACCATCCCTGGGACTTTCCAATACAAAACACCCCTGGAGGCCACCATTCTCTTCTAAGTGCTCATCCCCATTTTACATCATAAGTTCCTTGAGGGCAAGAACTGTCTCTGTCCTGTGTTTGTTTCCCCAGCCCTGTGTACACAAGGAAGCTCATTCATTACATTCATTATCTCATGGATCCTTATAACAACCCTGGGAGGTCAGTTCTATGGGTATTATTATCTCCATTTCTCAGAGGGGAAACTCACTAAGATTAAATGAGTTCTCATTTCACCTTATGCATACCCAGACATATATTGTTTCTCTCAGAAGAATGTGAGCTCACTGAGAGAAGGGATTATATAACTGTGGAATTTGGGGATTTGACTGTCTTTTTTTCTTTTTTTTTTTGTATCCCTAATGCTTAGTAGAGGACCTGACACATAGTAGGTATTTAATAAATGCTTCTTGATTGCCTAACTTGCTCATAGTCACACAGATAGTAACTAACAGATTAGGTGGTATCTACAACATTTATCTACAGCAGTGCCCAGAACAGAGTAAGCACTGCAAAAAAAATGCAGCTGAGAGAAGTGATGAATTAATATGCACCATGAGACATACTTTGCTCCATATGGTTGATGTGGGAATTTGTTTGTCCTGACTGTGTATTTGTTAGAAGTGTTTTGATTTTGGTTTCTTCCTTTCTTCTTCCTTCCTTCCTTCCTTCCTTCCTTCCTTCCTTCCTTCCTTCCTTCCTTCCTTCCTTCCTTCCTTCCTTCCTTCCTTCCTTTTTCTTTCCTTCTTTTTCTGTCTTTCCTTTTTTATTTTTCTTTCTTCCTTTCCTTCTTTCCTTCCTTCCTCTTTCCTTTCTTCTTTTCTCTCACCTTTTTTCTTTCCTTCTTTTTTCTTTTTCTATCTTTCCTTCTTTATTTTTTTCTTATTTTTTCTTTACTTCTTTCTTTTTCTTCTTATTTAAAAGAATAAATACTTTTTTGGTCAGCTAACTTCTTCACCCATGGTCACATACATAATAAACAACAGCTCAAGTTGCACCGAAAGGAAATCTTTGTCTTCAGAGAATTGAGAGAGTTGTTGCAAAGGATTTCCTGCTGCTTCCCTTTCTTTACTAAGGAAGTTCATATGAACTTGGGCATCCAGGATTGGTGCTTTCTCATTCATTCTGTTGTACTGCCGATATGTCCTCCCAGAGGAATTATCTCCTCCCCAACCTGATTGCCTTTGTTTTTTAGTTTCTTCTTGGGATCTGAAGCATGGAAAAGCCTTCCTTACTAAAATCAATGAAGTGGAAACTTGTGAGCCATCTGATATCATTTCAATACGTTGTCCATTGCCTGGCTGGCCGGAGCTGGCCAAGGTGCCTCACCAGCCCGTGTCTTCCCTTGCCCATCTGTGAAACAGAGAGAATAATGCCAGCTTAGTTCAGGAGAACTTAGCAGGAAGAGAAGAGCAAAAATCATGTTTGTGAGCAAGTGGAAAATACAAAGTGTTATCTGAACGCTGACTAATAAGAATCTTGGCCAACTTCCTGGTCTGTGAAATAGGGTTAATGATACTCTGCCCCATCAAAGCTCCAGGGGGTTGTGAGCCTTAATGAATACTTGCAGAACAGCCAAAGATTGCCAAATAAGAGGTTCTGCAAAACCGTCTACTAGTGCTATTATTAATGCTAACTTATTTTGAACAGGAAAGAAACCAACCTTTTCATCATCCACTTAGCAAGAAATGGAGGACTCTCCCTAATTTGTCCATGCTGGGAAGTTGCTCTCTTCTAAAGACATCTTTAGCCAGGCTTCTCCTGGTAGTTTTCAACTATCAAGTGCAAACAGGATTCAGGTGACTGTTTGCTGCAATTCTCCAGGAGGTAAGGAGCAAGACTAGAAGATCACTTGACAGTGATGGTGTAAAAGAGATTCATGGTCAAGAATGGTGGATAGATGGGCAAGTTCTCTCAAGTCCCTTCTGGTTTTGAGATCCTAAGTCCATAAGTCTATAAACTATGAACTTGAACAATACAAGTTCAAGTGTATTGAAGGCAAAAAGATCCCAAGAACTTATTAAAAAAAAAAAGGACATGGGCTTGGGAACCTTGGGGAGGGAGAAGGAGGAAGAAAGAGCATGGGCTTGCCCGCTGTACTCCTGCCAAACCTTGACCAAATCACTTCAAAGCTTTAGCTCTTTATTAGAGGCAGCTACATATTGCACTAGGCTTAGCATAAAAAAGACTTGAGTTCAATTCTAGCTCAGATATTTATTAGTTGCATGATCCTGGACAAGGAACCTGTTCTCTTGCCTCAGTTCTCTCATCCCCCCCCCAAAAAAACAAACCAGAGATGAAAAAGCACCCATCCCATAGGGTTGTTTTGAGGATCAAATGAGCTGTTCAGTTATTTCTATCATATCTGACTTCATGACCCCACTTGGGGTTTTCTTGTCAAAGATAATGGAGTGGTTTGCCATTTCCTTCTCTAGCTCATTTGATAGTTGAGGAAACTGAGGCAAACAGGGTAAAGTGACTCACCCAGGGTAATACAGCTAGGAAATGTCTAAGGCAAGAATTGAAATCAGGTCTTCCCAGCTCCAGGTCTGGCACTCTATCCACTGCATCACCTAGCTGCCATCCAATGAGTAACATATGTAAAGTGTGTTGCAACCTTAAAGTTCTATATTTAAATGTTTTATCATTATTATATTAATATTATTATCATTCTTTTCTAAGCTCTAAAATAAGTTAGATTAGTAGATCTCAATATTCAAATGGATTTGTTGTCTTATTGATTTAGGAGTTCCTTCCAACAAACCATTCTTGCCTTCTTCCATGTCTTTGGGTCACCAATTCAGCACTGAAAGTGACCTTAAAGATCATCAAGTCCAACTATCAGGGTCAAAGTCATTTACACATAAAACCAGTTCAAAACAAAAGAAAACAAAAAACCACCCACAAATGTTTCACTCGATACAGTGCCAAATTTAAGGGACATACACAATGTATGAATAGTGGTTGAATACAGTCCGCAACCTATCGTAATGAATCCTTCCAGCATGTGGCAGGTCATTTCATTTGTTAAGTCAGACTCTGTACAGATGTTATGAACTTGAAGAACAGTCTCTAACAAGGAAGACTGGTAGAGTCTCAGATACACACTAGATGTATCTTGGTAAGTCACTTAACTTTTTTCTGCCTTATTTTCCTCATTGTAAAATGGGATAACAAGAGCCCCACCTCTTAGGGTGGTTGTGGGGGCCAAATGAGATAATATTTGCAAAGCGTTTTGTAAATCTGAAAGTGCTATATAAATATCCAATTATTGTATTCATAAGGAAATACTTTAGAGGCTTTTCATTGATGGTGAATTTTGCTGATGGGTATATTTTGGGGGTCTCCTCTTTTTCTTTTCACATCAAAAGAAATGACTTCTTTTTAAAAACTTGTTTAAAGACATGTTGTGTTGCTTAAATCTAGGGAGGTTAACCTCTAGATCTGGTATTCATGAAGTCAATTGAAGCAGAGACAGAAATAACATAGAGAAAGAAAACCAGCCTTTGTATTTATAGACAATCTTCTAATCGTATATAATTGAGTGACCAAAGCTCTAATTTAGAAGCTCTTCTATTATAGCTTCTCTCTCTATCTTTAATGTGGGTCAGTGGGGGGAAAATCATGACATCAGAAGGGATGCGGTTTCTGAAAACTACGACAGAAACTGACCTCCTGTTTTTCTGAGATCCCAGGGAGTCTCCATTTTATGTGAAATTGTAACAAAAAATGGTTCTTTATTGGTGAGTGTGTGTGTGTAAATGTGGGTAAGCATGTATGTGTATGGGTCTATATGCCTATAAATGTATAAGTGTGTGTGAGAGTGTATGTGTATGTATATGAGCATGTGAGAGTATGAATGATGGAAATGGACATGCTGACCTCAGCTCTAAGGAACAATGCTTCTGATACTTTTTGAAGACTCAAATTTGCAGGCCACTTGTTTCATCTTGCACCAGAGTCTTGCTACTGGGAGCATCAGTTTTGCTAGGACTGATGGGAGATAATCACATCTAGGTGGCAATTGCTGAGAAATAATAGCTGTGTTTTAGCAAGGACATTGACCATCTGGATATGATTTAGAAAAAGGCAATCAGAACATGGAGGGGACTGGAGAATATGCCCTCCAAACCAGCTTCAATAACTTAATTTAACTGGTTACACTGGAATCTAGAGAGATTTAACTAGGAGCAGTGAAGAGCTGGGGAACATGGTAGATTTAATTGTCAGCTTCAAGTATTTGAAGGGTTGTCATGTGGACCAGAGATCAAATTTGTTCTACTTGGCCCTGGATTGCAGAACTATAGTATTGAGGTGGGGGCCAGAAGAAGGAGGAGATGTGGAGGAGAGAACAGATAGCAGATGGTCAGATTTATAGCTTTCAAGATAGAAAAACTTCTCAACAGAACTGTACAAAGATGAAATGGCCTACATTGGGAGCTGAGCTGGAACTAGCGCCCCATGGGCTTTGCCCTGAGTAGGGGGTGATACCGAAGCACTTCTTTCCTCTAGGGCTGCAACATCCAGGGACATTCAGTTTCTCCTCAGGGTGGTCACACTGTAGGAGCAGGCAGAGGATCATAGGGAGAGAATATATTCTCCCCCACCTACCCCTCATCACAACTCCCCCCAAAATATTTTTCTATTATTTCCATCTCCTAGGCTGCTTTCTCTCACCATGACACTGGTATGGAGATATTTAACCAAGTCATACTGTTCACCAGAGGCCTATGGGCAATGGAGAGATGGATGACAGATATGTATATTCAGGGTACAAAATAATTACCCATGATGACTTGCATGTGAAGAATGACATAAAAGATATCAATAAGGATATGTTTGACCAGAAAATGAGATGGGTTAGTCATGTAATGAGAATACGAGCAAGGCATTCTGGGAAAACCTAAGTGCCACAATGAAACCCTTTGGATATTAAGAAGACCAAAGACAGACCTCCAAGACATTGGGTAAATCTTTTCTGGAGGATTTACTGAAGGTAAGATATAGGTAAGGGCTATACATGTAACATGTAGAGAGGTTGTGATCTATACTGATGAAGGAACCGTCTGAACTTATGAAATCTCCATCTAAACATGTACTATGAACAAAGCACTGTGTTTATGTGACAGTCTACTCTAGAGACAGCTAGCTGGATGGTACAGTGGACAAAATGCTGGACCTGGAATCAGGAAGACCTGACTTCAGATCTGACCTGCAATACTTACCAGTTGTGTGACTCTGTTCAATTCACTTCAGTTTCCTCAACTGTAAAATGTAGATATGATAGTACCTACCTCCCAAGGTTGTTATAAGGATCAAGTGAAATAATATTTGTAAAGCACTTTACAAATTCTAAAACTGTCAATCAATGGTGCTGATTATTGTTAGAAGGGAAGATGGAATCTAAGCCCAGTGACTTTACAGTTGAAGGAGTTATGAGAGGAGAGTTAAGGGACAAAGTCCTTAGAGGAAAAAAATGTATCAGTGATCAGACACCCTAAAGGACCAGATGTCACACCTGAGGAGGTGGGGAAGTAAGTAATATTCCCTCAGAAAAGAAAGCTCAGCTCAGCACCTTCTAATTTTTGATAGATAGATATAAACTGAGGTCATGCACTTGGTCATTAGTTACCTTGGGATAATGAACTGAAAAGGAGAAATGAGAAGATTCAGAATGTAGACAAGTCTTCAGACAATGCTGACCATGACTGAGGCTAGCCGGACAGCACTGGCCCCTGGAAAGGGAGCTATTTAACTTTTCCTTGTGAATACAGAGAATAGGAGAATGGATCTAGTCTATAATCAGGTTCTCAACCCAATTAAACTTTCCAACTGATTTCTCCCAGAGTTGGTCTTTTCCCATGCCTGTTTCTGAACATCTGGAATCTGTCCGACCTTTTCTTCCATTTAGAAAGTGAAAGATTACAAGTATCTTCTCCTGGTTGGGGGTTCTTTGAGGCCTGTTTCATTTCTCAGGGGCCAACATGAAGGCCATTAAAATAAATATAGCCAATCCTATCCTATCAACTCTAGGACATGGTTATTATCAACAATGTTCATTTTCCAAGCCCCTGTATATCTTTAGAGTTCAATTCAAGAGATCCTTTCTGAGTTCTACTATATAGAATGGAGCTTTTCTCAGAAAAAATTTCTTAAGGGAAGCGGGCTGAGGACTTGGGGAGAATACATGCACTTGAAAACAAATAGGTGATTTATTTACCATGTTATTTAAAGATGTGAAAATGTGTTAAAAGATTGGAAATTTCTTTCTCATCATACAGAGTCATTCAAAAACATCCAGTGTTGGATGAGACCTAAGAAGTCATCTAGTGCAATCTGACCCAGAGCAAGAGTTTATCTTACAACTTGATATAGTGGTAGAGCACTGTCATGTACTGGGATGAGCAGTAGTCTGGTTGTCAAGAGGGACGTGAGTTTAAATCCTAGCTCCACACTTTAAAAAATATTATGTTATTTTTTAAATTAATAAGCATTCAGTTTTACATTCTTCCCATTCCATCCCACCACAGGAAAAAATATTTAAAACAAATATGTAAGTTTGTATAGTCAAGCAAATCCAACTCTTACATTGACGATGTCCAAAAATATCTCCTTGTGCACCCTCAGTTTGTCGGTAGGGAGGAAGCATGTTTAACACGGGCCTCTGGAATCACAGTGTTTGTATTCACAATGCAGTTGCATTTGTCTTTTAATAATTGCTCCTCTGGTTCTGCTCACTTCACTCTACATCCGTTCAGCCATGCCTTCTGAGATTTATTTGAAACCTTTCCTTCTGTCTCAGCTCCACGTTTGATAATTTTGTGTCCTGGACAAGTCATTTAATCTCTATGAGACTCTGTTGTCTTTTCTATAAAACTGAAAAAAAGTTTGTACTAACATGAGATAATTGGGAGAAAATAATTGTATAGATATTAAATAAAGCATGCTAGACTTTTGATTTATTTATTATCAGCGAGTAGTTATCCATACCCTGCATATTCAGTACTTTGATGTTCTCTGACCAGGGCAAAGGACAGCAAAACATTCACTTGTTTAACAATGAACAGATTTTAAAATCAAGAGCAGCAAGTTTCCAAACTAGTTTTCGGCCCCTTTGTTCTCAGTTAGGAGACAACTTTAGTAACTGAGTGAATTATTTTAGTTGTAAGAAATGATCAATTCAGAGGAATTTAAGAAGACTTTTATGAATTGATGTCAAGTGGAACAGTAAAACAATTTAAACTATGACCATAATAATGTTAAGAGAAACAATTTTGAAATATTTCTGAATTCTGATCAACATAGTGGACAATTTCATGACTTTGGTGGACAGAGGGATGGAACAGAAGCGACTGTAAAAGACAAAAGAGAACATTGAGATTTTGCAAAATGTAAACACTTTTGCGCAAATAAAATCAAGGCAATTTAAGTCTGTAGGATGTCCCCATCGCTGGAAGAGAAACAGTGTACCTTTCCTCTCAATGTTATGCCATGGGCCATCTGATTAAGGTTGGTTGGTTGCAAGTCAAGTCAACAACAAGTCAAGTATTTCCTAGGTGCCTACTATGTGCCAGGCACTGTATTAAATGGCAGACATTCAAAGAAAGGCAAGAATGGTCAAAGAGCTCAAGTCTAATGGGAGAGACAACACGTAATGACTATGTTGTTTTTGTTGTCCAGTTGTGTCCAGCTCTATATGACCCCATGGACTTTTTTCTATGGGATTTGTTGGCAAAGATATGGGAGTGGATTTGTACCCCCATTTTACAGATGAGGAAGTGGGAAAAATAGGGGTTAAGTGACTTGCCCAGGGTCATACAGCTAGTAAGCATCTCAGACTGAATTTGAACTCAGGTCTTGATGACTTCAATCCAGGCACTCTACCTAGCTACCCCTAATAACTGTGTACAAACAAGAAAGATACAGGGCAAATTGGAGAAAATCATCAGAAGGAAGGCCCTGGCATTAAGAGAGAGCACGAGGTGGGAAAAAGAGAATTACAGTAAAAATTGCATTGAGAGATGGAAGAATGTCAGATTTGGAGGCAGAAGAACTAGATTCTCAGGTCCTGACTCATCCATCTGTATGACCTTGCACAGGTCACTTTCTTCTTGTCTGTAAAATGAGAGAAGAGAGCAAGCCTCTTATTAATGCCCACCAGCCTTAACCCAAATTGCTCTGGTCCCAGACCAAGCCCTACTTGGTCATTCTTTGGACCCTGGCTACTCAGAATGAATGTAAATAGCAATTGTTTCTGTTTTGACCAGAAACAGTCTTCCCCTCCCAGCTATTTTTTTTTTAAAGAGGCCATTCTTGGTGTCATTTTTTTTATTAAACCTTAATCACCGAATGGGTTTTACCTCAATCAGAGTGAGACCTGTTAAAGACCTTAGCTTGAGAAGGCACCTCCAACTGTCCTGATCTCTATCTGGCCACTGGACTCAGATGACTCCAGAGGAGAAAGTGAGGCTGGTGACTTTGCACAGCCCTTCCTCACTTCAATCCAATTCACTTGCATGTCATGGCATCACCTCCCTGACGTTATGGTCCTCTTCTAGAACGAAGGACAAAACGGCATTACATGCCAGACACTATGCAAATATTATTGCATTTTATCCTCACAACAACCCTGAAGTTAGGTGTAATTATTAATGAGAGGGTTGCATTATGTAATCTCAGAGGCTCCTTTCCATGATCCTAAGAAGAGACTCCCCAAAACAAAATGGAATAAAAATGAGAATGACAGTCCTATTTAGAGAAGGGAATTTCCCCCTGCGGGCTTGTGTGGAGCTACAGAAATTCACAGTAACTAGAATAGCTTATTGGGTTGGTAGAGAGCAGAGCTGCTCATGTATGTTTAGGGGGCTGTAGCTTCCAAACCACTTTCCCCAGTGGGTGATTTCAGGAAGATGTTCTTTTGGCCAGTGTTCAGGTTTGGGTGGCTGCTGGGAAAGGGTTTATTTTAAACCTGCTAGAACAAAGGGGGCTGTGTCGATGGCTACTTCATGTGGTTCAGTGTGCAATTACAAGGCTGCAGGGGGCGTCTAAGAAAACTAAAGGCTCACCAAGAACTTCCTCGGCCACAGAGGGCTATCTGAGGTGACAGAAACTCCCTCTGCTCAAAAGCCATCTCTCCTGGGAAGACTTTCCTTATTCACCTGGCCGTAAGGAAACTTAGAGATAGAGGAAACGTTATCAATCACCAAAGCTTCTTAACTTTTTTTTTTTAATTTTTTTTTATGGTCATGACCTCTGGGCAGTCTGGGGAAAATCTATGAACACTTCAAAATACTGTTTGTAAATGTACAGCATAAAATCTAGAGAATTGCAAAGAAAACCAATTATACTGAAATACACTTATCAAAATATTTTATACTTATTTATATTTATTATATTTGTATACATTCTTACTTATTTTATTCACATAAATATTTATAGATATAATTTTATAACATTATTATAGTATATGTTATTTTTACATATTTATATAAACTACATTAATCTCAGGTTAAGAATCTTTACTTCTAGTTCAACTCACTAGTTTATTTATTTTTAAAACTTTTGTGAGACAGAGTATCCCTACCTCATCCAGGCTAGAAGTACTGAAGGAACTCATAGTACTAATCCTATTTTCTGACAAGGAAGTTTTAACCTGAGTCACCTCTCCTCTCTTTGGGCAGCCTGGTGACTCTCTGCTCCCAGAAAGCTTACTATAATGGTGGCACTTAATCAATTACTTTAGACACTGGGTTGCCTTCAGCATTATTGAAGCTCAGAACTTAAGCAATCCAGTAGACTCAGTTCCCACCCTCCCATCCCCAAAACAACCAATACAGCCATGTAGTACCATGGCCAGCCCAACTCCCTCATTTTACAAGGAAGAAACAACCCCAGAAACTCTCTGATTTCCCTAATGTTATCTAGATAGCAATAATTAGCAGAGTCCAACCCGTATCTCCTGAGTCCCAACCTTACGTTCCTTCCCCTTCATCATGATCTCAGAGTACTCTCTGTTCCTCATGTGCTCTAAGGGTCTGAGAGAGTTTGGAAATTGGAAAGTTTAGGGCTAGAAGGCAGAGAGAGGGATAAAGGAAAGATCCCACATCAAAGGAAACTGAAAAGTGGGGAAACAGGACCTGCAAGGAGATAGGAGAGAGAAGCCCAGGGAGAAATGAGCATAGCTGGCCGGGAGACTCTCCCTTAACATGGAGATTCAGGGAGGAAAAAGCCAATCAGAAGTAGGGACTGCAGGGGGAGGAAGGGTCCTCCAGGATGAGAAGGCAGCTGGAGAATGGGGGTGATCCAAGGTTTTGGCATGTGCTACTATAGATCCACTACAAAGTATCTACTTCATCTACCATCATCCTCAGTGCGTTCTGAACTTTATCATATCTGATATTATTCTTACAGACCTATGCCACTTATCATAAGGTCAAGGACTGGAAGAGAATTCAGGATCCATAGAGTCCTAGAATCACAAGGTTACAGGATCATAGATTTAGAGCCAGAAGGGGGCCTTAAAACTGTGTAATCATCTCAGTTCAAAATATGAAGATACCACAAGATATGTCATGACTTGCCTGAAGTCATGCCTTGATGACCCTGGTCACTTAGCTACCCTTGCTCCAAATTCAGAAGTCTTTCCATGATATCACATAGCTTCTGTTCAACCTCTTCCTTTAATCCATGAGAAAACCAGGCAATACTGGAACCCATAGGGATGTATAGCTTGTGGGCTGGTGGGCCAGTGGCCCAAGGGAGCATTCCCTTTGGCCCTTTCCTTTTCACGCAGGACATACCTTGCCTGTGGCCTAAGAATTGCTGTGCCAAGCCTCAAGTCTGATCTAGCTTATAGACTACCTGTCTGAATTGTACCAGCCAGAGCTCAAGCAGAGTGGAGCTGGTCAGTTATAAGCTAGGTGATGGAAAGAAAGGTTAGGATGAGATAATCTCTCAGATCTCGCCCACTTCTGAGGGCTGGTTAGGTGGTACAGTGGATAATGAGCTGGGCCTGGAGTCAGGACGACCTGAGTTCAAATCTGGCCTCAGACACTTACTAGCTGGGTGACCCCAGGAAAGTCACTTAACCCTCTTTGCCTCAGTTTCCTCATGAGTCAAATGAGTGGGAGAAGGAAATGGCAAACCACTCCAGTCCTTCTGCTAAGAAAACCCCCAATGAGGTCATGGAGAGAGTTGGACAGAACAGAAAAAGGACTGAATAAATGTCAGGAGTTATACCTTGTGAGAAAACTAACAATTCACATCATCAAGTATTTCTTAAGCATCTTCTCTGTGTAAGGCATTTTGTTGAGTGCTAAGAGTACAGACAAAAATGAAAAAAACAACATTAAAAAGCATTTATTAAGTACCTAGCATGTGCTACGCTGTACGGATGCAAAGGTCAATAAACCTCTAGTCTTTGTCCTCAAGGAGTTTATACTTTAGGGTGTTGGGGAGACAAACATTTGCATAGAAAACAATTAACACAAAATATGGAAAAAGCAATGAGGGGCCAATAAGGGCTGGGGAGCTGAGTGAATTGTTTGGTTGTTTTACTCATGTCTGACACTTTGTGACACCTTTTGGAATTTTCTTGGCAAAGACACTAGAGTGATTTGCTGTTTCCTTTTCCAGCTCATTTTACAGATGAGGAAATTGAGGTAAACAGAGTTAAGGGACTTGCTCAAAGTCACACAGCTAGTAAGTCTGAGGCAGGATTTGAACTCAGGAAGATTACTCTTCCTGACTCTAGGCCTGGTTCTATGCATTATGGCACCACCGGTGGCACTTGATGGGAACCTTAAAGGAAGCTAGGGAGGTAGAAGTGATGAGGGAGGGCATTCCAGGCATGGGGAGAAGGCATGGCTGCATCTCTAACCTTCACACAGAGGCAGAAGTGACATTCCTAAAGCACAGGCTAGTTCCCATTCCCATGTTCCAGTATCTCTAGTGGATGACTCTCTCTTGTCTCTGGGATAAAATGGAAATGCTTCTAGTGTAGGTTTAGCCTTCTTTTCTAGACTTAGGACTTCCCATCATTCACTTGACATTCCAGATGAACTAAGATCTTTGCTAGTTCTTCTACAGGACCAGAATTTTGTCATTTAAACCAATCCTCATTTCCTTGCAAGCCCTAGTCAATAAATGGTTGACTAAAAAGAGCCACCTCAGACATAGAACTAGGAAAATCAGTATTATCTGATTGTGGGGACAGGAACTCCCATGGTTACCCAGTCCTTTGAAGTTTACAACCAAACACTCTTGTTAATATTCCAACTATTGAAAGCAAGGCAATAGATTGATTTTTACCTTTGTGTTCAATAATCCTTGCAGAACTCATTGACTTTCCATTCAGTCTTTTTTCAACCCTGGTTCACGATTCCTATTTTTCACACAAAGGATCACAGATTTAGAGTTGGAAAGGATTGTAGAACTCTTCAAATCAAACCAAAGTCAATTTCAAGATCTCTCTTGATTTGCCCATATCTGAGATGGAGAGTCCTACCTCATTTTAGCCCTCTGAGCCACACAAAAAGAACTAAGAATGAACCAAAATGGCAGGAAAGGCTCTGCATGAAGTCTACACAGAGAGAAGGACTTCTGGAGCAGGTGTTGTGAGTGAAAACCTTGTCACACAAACATGTGCCTCACTAAAATGATGGTCATTTAAGTTTTACCTTACCCCTGACATGGAGACTATGTTGGTAGGGAGTGAACCAGGTTCTTAGGAGAACATTGTGTATTAACTATGTTATGCCATTATCCAAGAGTAGTAGTCATCACCCTCTGAGAACAATCCAAGCAAAAGTTGGTGTATGCTGCTCTTTTCTCTTTCACCTTTCCCTTCTTCTTCTTCCTTTTCTTTTCCTAAAAAGCTAGGACAATTACTTTTTGTTCTGCATGGTTTTCATTTTTTATTTCTTGAAATATAGTTCAGAAAAGACAGGCTTTTAAAAAGCCTACAGTGTTTTAAATGGCACTCCCTGTCTCTTCCTTAAAACCAAAATCCCCATGACTTTCATTGAATAGCCAATAATAGCCCCAAATTAAGCCTCTATGGCTCATTGTTTAGGTTTTGATGGCTCAGAGTGAGTGTAAAAAGCAATTGTTTTCTGTTCAGGCCAGAAAATCTGAGGCTCTTCTCCTCCCATATTGATATCTGTCTGATGATAAATTGAGACATCTTTTGTCTCTGCTCTTATCGGGCTTTTAGTCTCTGAATGGTCATGACTTCAGACAAACTGAAACCTGGGAAAGATCTTTCATTCAGGAAGGCCAAGATTGCCCACTGCATCCTGGGCCATGGCCAGTCTTCTTGACCATTGTCTTGCCACTGGACTCAATGACTCCAGAGGAGTTATCTCTGCCTTTCTTAAATACAATTCTTGCACAAGCCAAGACATCATCCTCATGATGTCATAGTTTTTCTTTGAAAAAGGATCAACAATAGCCCTCAAAAAACCCTACCCACTTATCTCCCACTAACTTTGGGGAAGGAAGAAGAAAATAAAAAGCATAGGTTTCCTAAATTATTTCCATTTTCTCAGGATTATGAGAAACAGAAGGAGTTCTGTTTCCACATGAGTGATACCTACACACACTCCCAGCTTTGCAGGAAAGATAACAGGATGTAAGTCAGAAACAACTAGTTCCAACCACAGTTGTGACCTGGTTTCTGGTTTCTGGTCAAGTAAAAGGTCAGAAACTTGTATGCATGCTTAATGAGCTGTTTAATATTAAGTCACACCCCCAGGGAGGATCGAGCTAATTTAAATGCACATTCGATGAATGACAAGGGAAGGGGAAACACATCTAGGAGAAAACCATGGAATAAGTACTTGGGGAAGTTGTGCTCAGTCAGTAGGCCACTTGGAAGGGAAATATGAATCGATATGAAGGATAAAAGGCTTTGTAACTGTCTGAAAGGGTGTGTCTCCTTATGGGTCACCCAGTCTCTACTGCTCTTTTGCAAGATAATGATAAATAAAAATCTCTTTTCCTGAATTCAGCGGAGGCCATGTGGAGTTCTTGGTAAAGTACTTGTTTCTTACAGGAGAAGGAGGATTGGAACTTTACCTTTCTAAATACTATTGTTATTTCTGTAGTCACCCAACCTCCAAAACTCATTTTTGGCTCTTCACTCTCAATCATTCCCATTACCAATCAAGCCTTAAATTCTTCCCTACCCAGAGCATTCACATTCATACTCTCTTAACACCACCAGTTCTTGACACCAACTCATGATTGGATGATTGCATTCACATCTAGCAAACTTCCCAAGTGCCCTTGCTTCCTATCTCTCCTCTCAATCCATTAGCAAAACAAATATCCTAATTATCTACTAAAACATTATTTTTACTGTGCTCCCTCTACTCATCAGACTCCCAAAATAGACCATATTATAGTTATTTGTCACTCCCTTACTTACTAAACTCCAGTGACTCCCTATTCCTCCAGAGATCAAATAAAAATCCTCTGTCATTCAAAGTCCTTCATAATATCCCCCCAGCTAGTGTTCCCAATCTTCTCATACTTTACACTTTCCCCATCCCCCTCATAGACTTTATTCTAGTAACACGGGCTTCTTTGTTCTTCCTTATACAAGACACTCCATTTCCCAACTGGGCATTTTCATTGGCTATTCCCTATACCTGGAATGTTCTCCCTCCACATCTCTATCTCTTGACTTCCCTGGTTCCCTTCAAATTCTAACTGAAATGCCACCTTCTGATCCCTCCCTCCTACTCTACTCCCAATTCTACTGCCTTTCTTCTGTTGAATATCTCCAATTTATTCTGTCTAGATTTTATTTGTTCTTGTTTACATGGTGTTTCCCCCATTAGACTGTTAACTGCTTGACAATCTTCTTTTTTCTTTGTACCATCAGTGCTTAGCAATGTCTGATACGTAGTAGATGCTTAGTAAATGTTTATTAACTGACTGCCATATCGTCTCCAGAGTAGTTAGTGGCTCCCAGATACCTACACAATCAAATCCAAACTCTTTATTCTTTTATTAACGTCATTTCATATTTTAGCTCAACCTACTCATGTACCATTTCCCCAGTCTTATCTACTACTTTAATCTTGAATTCTTCCAAAGTGGTTTCCTTATTATCCCTAGAATGAAACTTTTGATCTTCAGGCTGCATGTTTTTCTTGTGCTCTTTCCTTCCCATTTCTCTCAAATGCCCTCAACCCTCAACTCTTTAAAAAAAGTCAAAAGCATATCCAGTTCAAATTCTGGCTCCTTGTGAGGTCTTTCCTGAACAGTGCAGCAAAATGTGATTTCTTTGCAGAGTCAAAAGAACAATACACACAATGTTAACAACTTTTTCAGAGACACCAGCATCAGGGCTAAGGCAATGGGCAGTGTTGGTACTAACTGATTACAATTCAAATGCATACCCTTCCTTTCCACAAACTACGTGCACTACAAAAGTGAATGGTATATGTATGAATCTTCCCATACGCTATTTCACCTTTTGTGGGGAATGACTTTTGTGAATTTTTATAAGTGTCATTTCCACCTGCTATATCAAAATGCAATTTATTGATTAAAAATCATTATACACTCATTCATTTTATATAATTTTCATTTACAATTTCTTACTTTTTATTATATTTCTTATTTGTAGTGTTTCTTGTTCTTATTTGTAATTTCTTATTTTTTTAAAAAATATTTCTTATTTCTTGTTCTTTTATAATATTTCTTATTGGAGTATACCTTTTAAAGTCAACTAAGTGACACAGTGAAAAGATGCTGGTTCTGGAGTGAGGAAGACCTGAGTTCAAATCTGATCTCAAGCCCTAAACAAGTCACTTAAACTCCATCTACTTCAGATTCCTCATCTATAAATGGGGATAATTACAGCACTTCCCTCCCAGAGTTATTATGAGGAACAAATGAAACAATATTCATAATTTTGTGGTTCAGTCATTTTTCAATCATGTCTGACTCTTCATGATCCCATTTGGGGTTTTCTTGGCAAAGAAAATGAAAGGTCAGAGCTGGAAGGGACTAAGGGACCTCAGAGCACAAAATTTTAAAAAATAAAACATAGAATATTAGAGTTGGGAGGGATTTTATTTTATATATGTATATATATGTATGTATATATGTACATATATGTATATATACATATATATACGTATATATATATGTGTATATATATATACATATGTATAAAATAAATCAACCCCCCCATTTTACAGATACGGAAACTAACGCTTTGTTTTTTAGTTATTTCGTTTGTTTTTTTCTTGGCAAGATACTGGAATGGTTTGTCATTTCCTTCCCCAGCTTATTTTACAGGCGAGGAAACTGAGACAAACAGGGTTAAATGGCCTGATCAGGGTCATCCAGACCAGATTGGAACTCAGGAAGATGAGTCTTCTTGACTCTAGGCCTAGCTCCCTATCCACTGTGCCATCTGAAAGCCAGCTATTTTATTTTATGTTTATAATCTATATTATTTAGCTATTATTATTCATGGCACTTATATTTCAATATATCTTAACCACTGGAGTGGTTTCTCTATTCTTTTTCATTCTCTATTTCATTCTTTCGTAAACATAAACATTAGTTGCAAATATTAATTATCTCAGAAAAACTTTCTTCTAAAATTTCACTGGCTTCAACATTCAGTCTTTAAATGTCATTAGCTTACAAAACGAGTGTCTTTTTATTCCCAGTGCCTAACATGGTGTCCCTCACATAGTAGGCTCTTCATAAATACTTGCTGATGAATTCATTGATTGAGTGCTCTTTCTCAATCCTGTTACTAAGGGAAATCCATAATTTCATTGTTCATTTCTATCTCACAGGACTAGTTCTGGACAATTAATCATCTTTTTGCTACTGATATGATAGTAGGTAAAGAATATACTATACTAACTCTTCCAGAGCTAATGAGCCATTAAAATATTAAATAATATCACTTAAAATGTAGGTCTCATTATTTCATCACCTTATCATGAAGATTGTTTATGATTTATAGTGTTGCTTCAGTACTTTGTACATACCAAGTACTCCATGAATATTTGCCTCATTACAAGAATGGTCAGGAAGCTTATAGTATAGAAGAGAAGGAAAACTACTTGACTTATGTAGTAATGATCCCTGAGTCCCTTGGAGCCCTGGGAAAGAAAAAGGTAGAGAAAAGTATCCTGGGAAATATACCAAAGATGATATGAGAGATTTGGTAAAGGGCACTGAGAAAGAGCAGTCAGACACAAAGGAGGAGAACCAAGGGAGAGCAGTAGTGTGGAAGCTCGGGGAAGAAAGGATCAAGGAGTACTCAGTAGTCTCAATGCAGCAGAGAAGTGAAGTTGGATTAAGGACCGAGAAAAGGCCATCAGATAGCAAGGGCAGCTATGTGGTGCCATAGTACATAGAGCCTGAAGTGAGAACTCATCTTCCTGAGTTCAAATCCAGTCTCCAACACTTATGAGCTGTGTAACCCTGAGCGAGTTGCTTCACCCTATTTGCCTCAGTTTCCTCTCCTGTAAAATGAGCTGGAAAAGGAAATGGCAAAGCACTCCAGTGTCTTTGCCCAAAAAACCTCAGACGGGGTCACCAAGAATCAGACACAACTGAAATGAGTAAACAACCAAAAAATGAGGATAATAATCACCTTCCTCTTGAGGTTTCTTTCAGCATCAAATGAGATAATATTTGCAAAGAGTTTTGCAAAGCTTAAAGCATCATATAAACGCTAGTTAATATTGTTATTGTTAGACACTTAATTAATGCTCACTAGTTTATAGATTAACCTGGTTAAGTGAGAAAAGGAGGCTTTGCCACCAGGTCATGGTTTGTTCAGACCACAGCACAGTCGAGAAGGTGCTATCTGCAGAGACACAGAAGGGCTATTGAGGCCCAGGGTGCCTCATTTACCTATCCAAGGCTGGATAAATAGACAGAAGCAGACTGAGCCTCTGTCTTTCTGACTTCCAATCTGCTTGTCTTTGGCCTTTTTCCAGTCAGTGATCTCCAGTGGATGTGTCTCTGCAGGGGGCTGGTGCCTGCAGAGAGGGCTTAGTTGGCAAATTCAGCTCCCTCTGTTACTGCCCTTTGCCTTCTTCCCCACAAAGCCTGGGTAGCCATTCAGTTACCATTCTAGAATGGCAGCATTCTCCTCTTGCTTTCTATTGAGGGGACAGTTGGAATGCACTGGTGTCTGCAACCCACCCTTTATCTCCCAGAGCCCTGAAACCACTTGAATGAAGCATTGAGTGTTCATGCCCTTTTAGCCCCATTGTGTTCTTGTAAAGGGATCAGATGAGTTGGTGGGGGCTGGTGAACAGTCTCTGTGTATTTTCCACAAGAAAAGATAAGAGGTGGTGGGAAGAGGACCCCTGGGGGAGGGCTTAGTAACTTAGCCCTCTCAGACTCCAGTATCCCAACTATTACAAATGGAACAAAGGTTTTAGGAGCCAATAGGAGAGTATAAGGATAATTTTCAAAATTGGAAGGAACTTTTGAGATTATCTAGTCCAAGTCTCTCATTTTTTTCATATGGAAAAACTGAAACCCAGTGAAGAATATTAATCTGTCTAAGGGCAAATGAAGTAATTAACCAAAAGGGGAAGTGACTGTAAAAGAACTGGAGAAGGAAATGGTAAACCACTCCACTGTCTCTGCCAAGAAAACACTAAATGGGGCCACAAAGAGTCAGACACAACTGAAAAATGACTAAACAACAGCAACAAAAATGAAGTTAATTGCCCAATACATTACAGCTGGTTAAAGACAAAGCCAGGATTTGAACCCAGACCTCTCTGTTTTGGGAAGATCTGATATTCTTTTCATTATACTATGCTACTATTGACCAGGCTTTCAGATAGCTACAGTATAGAAGGTCTGAGGCAAAATTATGAAAAATGTAGGGTTTGCTTTGATGATGGATATTATCTCCTTTCATGAAGGTCCCCAGGTGCTTTCCCTCCTTAATGCCACTTGGTCCACCTAGATTCCCCACCCTAGGAAGATCTCCTCCCTTCTCACACTCATATACATACACACACACACACACACAAAGTAACAGGAGTGAGTAGGTGAGGGTTATACCCACATTAGTAAAAACACAGATCTATAAAGCACTGAACCAAGGAATATTGATATTGATATTATCAATAATAGTTACTAAGTCTAAGGAATGGAAATCAAAAGGATGTCCACCAGTTGGGGAATGGTTAAATAAGCTATGATATACGATTGTGATGGGATATTATTGTGCTATAAAAAGTGACAAGCAAGATGGTGGAGTAGAAAGGCACTCATACACAGGCTCTCCCCACAGAGCCCATAAAATACCTGTAGAGAGGGACTCTCAACAAATTTTAGAGCAACAGAGATAGAGAACAACACAGTGGAGGAGATTTCCAGCCCAGGGTAACCTGAAAGGCCCAGGGAAATATTGGTTGCACCAATGTGGAGCAGAGCCTAGCCCAGCCTTGGCTGAGAGGTGCAGCACAACTCTGGGAGGAGGACACCTTGGGGGTGGAATCCCCAGTCCCTGCAGCAGCAGTTCGCAGATCCATCAACCCACAGACACCAAAGATCAGGGACAGGGTTTTTTCAGCTGGCCAAGAAGGGAGAAGGGCCTTCCCATAACTGTGGCCTCAGGCAGTGGCTGCAGAAGCCACATTGGGCAGGCGGCAGCAGTTCCCACAGCAGCCCCTACAGCAGCCCATATCCATTGTTGGAGTGTAAAAACCCCTGGGGGCACTGAGGAGCTAAATATTACCTCAGCCCTGTGTAGAGGCCCTGAGGGAACTGATTTTTATCTCACATTGAATGGCAGCACTGCCAATCCAGCTTATCTGAAAATCAGCCCCCAGTGGTGACTTGGTGGAACAGGAGACCAGTTGGCTGTGGAGAGGTAACTGCTAAGATTCTGGCCACAAAAATTTCTACCTACTCCCAGACCAGTGTACATGCTTGATTGCACCACCTTGGAAGAACTGAGATCTTACAGATTCCCAGAGTACACCCTACTCTTTACAAAGGACCTAAAAGTCAAGTAACTGGTTGGGAAAGTGCCCAAAAAAGGGGAAAAAATAACACTATAGAAGGTTACTTTCCTTATGAACAGATATCTTCTCCCATACTTTCAGATGAGGAAGAACAACGCTTACCATCAGGGAAAGACATAAAAGTCAAGGCCTCTCTATCCCAAACATCCAAAATAAATATTCAGTGGGCTCAGGCCATGGAAGAGCTCAAAAAGGATTTTGAAAATCAAGTTAGACACGTGGAGGAAAAACTGGGAAGAGAAATGAGAGAGATGCAAGAAAAGCATGAAAAACGGGTCAATACCTTGCTAAAGGAGACTCAAAAAAATGCTGAAGAAAATAACACCTTGAAAAATAGGCTAACTCAATTGGCAAAAGAGGTTCAAAAAGCCAATGAGGAGAAGAATGCTTTCAAAAGCAGAATTAGCCAAATGGAAAAGGAGGTTCAAAAGCTCACTGAAGAAAACAGTTCTTTAAAAATTAGAATGGAACAGATGGAAGCTGATGACTTAATGAGAAACCAGGAAATCACAAAACAAAACCAAAAGAATGAAAAAATGGAAGAGAATGTGAAATATCTCATGGGAAAAACAACTGACCTGGAAAATAGATCCAGGAGAGACAATTTAAAAATTATGGGACTACCTGAAAGCCATGATCAAAAAAAGAGCCTAGACATCATCTTTCATGAAATTATCAAGGAAAACTGCCCTGAGATTCTAGAACCAGAGGGCAAAATAAATATTGAAAGAATCCACTGATCACCTCCTGAAAGAGATCCAAAAAGAAAAACTCCTAGGAACATTGTGGCCAAATTCCAGAATTCCCAGGTCAAGGAGAAAATATTGCAAGCAGCTAGAAAGAAATAATTCCAGTATTGTGGAAATACAATCAGGATAACACAAGATCTAGCAGCTTCTACATTAAGGGATTGAAGGGCGTGGAATAGGATATTCCAAAAGTCAAAGGAACTAGGACTAAAACCAAGAATCACCTAAAACTGAGTATAATACTTCAGGGGAAAAATGGTCTTTCAATGAAATAGAGGACTTTCAAGCATTCTTGATGAAAAGACCAGAGCTGAAAAGAAAATTTGACTTTCAAACACAAGAATCAAGAGAAGCATGAATAGGTAAACAGCAAAGAGAAATCATAAGGGACTTACTAAAGTTGAACTATTTACATTCCTACATGGAAAGACAATATTTGTTACTCTTGAAACTTTTTTCAGTATCTGGGTAGTTGGTGGGATTACACACACACACACACACACACACACACACACACACACACACACACACACTGAGAGAGAGAGACAGAGACAGAGAGAGAGACAGAGAGAGACAGAGAGAGAGAGAGAGAGAGGGAGGGAGAGAGAGAGAGAGAGGACAGGGTCAATTGAATAGGATGGGATCATATCTTTAAAAAAATGAAATTGAGCAGTGAGAGAAATATACTGGGAGGATAAAGCAAGAAATGGAATGAGGCAAATTATCTCTCATAAAAGAGGCAAGTAAAAGACTTTTCTGTGGAGGGAAAAAGTGGGGAGGTGAGAGAAAAAACATGAAGCTTACTCTTCTCACATTCAACTAAAGGAAGGAATAAAATGCACACTCATTTTGGTATGAAAACCTATCTTATAATACAGGAAAGTGGGGGAGAAGGGGATAAACAGGGTTGGGGGGAATGATGGAAGGGTGGGCAATAGGAGGAGGGAGCAATTAGAAGTCAACACTCTTAGGGAGGGACAGGATCGAAAGAGAGAAAAGAAGAAATGGGAGCAGGATAAGATGGAGGGAAATATAGTTAGTCTTACACGACATGACTATTATGGAAGTTATTTGCAAAACTACACAGATATAGCCTATACTGAATTGTGTGTCTTCCCAGTGGGGATGGGTGAGGAGGGAGAGAGGAAGAGAAGTTGGAACTCAAAGTTTTAGGAATAACTGTTGAGTATTTTTCTTGCAACTAGGAAATAAGAAATACAGGTAATGGGGTATAGAAAGTTATCTTGCCCTACAGGACAAAAGAGAAGATGGGGATAAGGGGAGGGAGGGATGTTAGAAGGGAGGGCAGATTGGTGATAAGGGTAATTAGGATGCTCAGCATTTTGGGGTGAGGGGAGGGAAGAAATGGGGAGAAAATTCAGAACTCAAAATTTTGTGGAAATGAATGTTGAAAACTTAAATAAATAAATTTAATAAAAAATGACAAGCAGGATGATTTCAGAAAAATCCTGGAAAGATTTCCATGAACTGATGAAAGTGAAGTAAGCATAACCAGGAGAACACTGTACATAGTAACAACAATGTTGTTCCAAGAAGAACCGTGAATGATTTAGCTATTCTCATCAATCCCATGATCCAAGATAATCCCAAAGAAATTGATGATGAAACATACTATCTGCCTCCAGAGAAAGAACTGATATTCTTTGAATACAGATGGAAGCATGCTATTTTTACTTTATTTCATTCTTTTTTCTTTTATTCAAGTCTTCTTGTATAAAGTTACTAATATGGAAATGTTTTATATGATTGCACATGTATAATCTATACTTGATTATTGCTTACTGGCTTTGGGAAGGGCAAGGGAAGAAGAGATAGAACTTGGAACTCAAAACTTTAAAACAAATGTAAACATTGTTTTAACATGTAATTGTGGGAAAATTAAAAATATATTAAAAATAAGTTACCAGATAATCTTTATTATTGATAATGATTGAATAACCAAGAGTTAGAAGAAACATTGAAAGGGTTCTGCCACTGGGTAATATTGGGCAAGTCATTTCCCATGCCTGGGTTTCCTTATCTATAAAATGAAGACGTTAGACAAGAAATGGGTTTCTTACCTGTAAAATGAAGAAGTTAGACAAGAAATGAGTTTCTTAAGTCCCTTCTAGAACTAAAACATTTGACCCTACGGGAGTGAGGAAAGAGAGAAGAAGCTGGGCTTTCTGTCTTTACAGAAGGAAGGCAGAAGGCAAACCAGCCTCCTGCTGCCTGGGAAGTTGTCTCTCTTTCAGAGAATCATAAATTTAGGGACCTCATAAGTGGTCTAATACAATTTTCTGATTTTAAAGATGAAATGATTGAGGCCCAGAGAAGTTGGGTGGTTATATATAACATAGAAGTTAGGTTATATATATATTAATATGGTTAATATGTACTCAAGTTACACAGTCAGTCAGCAAGTATATAGTAACCATTTACTACACGTCAGGTATGCTACTAAGTACTTGTGAGACACAGGTAAGCAAGACAGTCACGATTTGAATTCAGATCCTGACACTCCCAGTTCAGTACCCTTTTCACTGCTTCCACCTCCCTCCCTTCAGTTCTGGAGGTGGGTAAAGGGGCTTTCTCTGTTGCCCCCTGGTTTTTGTTGGGTTTTGTTCAGCTCTTGCAATCATGTCCAACTCTCTGTGATCCTATTTGGGGTTTTCTTGGCAAAGATAATGGAGTGGTTTGCCATCTCCTTCTCTAGATCACTTTATAGCACTGGGTTAAATGATTTGCCCAGGGTCATACAGCTAGTAAGTGTCTGAGGCTGGATTTGAACTCAGATCTTCCTTACTCCAGGCCAGTGCTCTATCCATCACACCACTGAACTGCCACAATGCCTTCTGGGCAGGAGGGGGTCCCTTTATTATCAGTGCCATTGTTAGGTAACTAGACACACAGTGTGAGAAAGTATGACACAGAGAGGCAGCTTCCATATTTAAAGAAACACACATTAGGAATTCATTTATTTTCAAACAACCAATTAAGGAAATGATGAACAACCAGGTCATGAACTAGGGAGAGGGCTTGTTGTATTGTGGATTTAAATATTACTTGGAACTTTACCCTAGAGATGATATGGAGAGTTAATTAGCTGCCTCTCTGGTCTGGGCCTTCTCCCAGGAGGATGAAAGAAATGATAGATCAATCAGTCTCAGTGAAAGTTAAACTGAGGAAGTGAAACTATTTTATGGCTCATACAGAAATATAATAATATAATGGATTCTGATCTCCCCCTTCTCAGATTCCCCATAGCACTTTGTCTGAACATCTCCTCTGCATTTATCACATTCTGACTTGGATTATAGCTATGGATGAAAGGGCACCCTTCTCCCTATTACACAGTAAACTCAGTAAGGGCAAAGGCTGTCTTTTTTCACCTTGGCATCTCCAAGACCCAGAACAGTGAGTGGCCTACATGTGGTCCTTGCTTCACTCTTTTCAGGAGTCATAATTACACCATTGAAAGGCCTCCTTCCAGTTAATCAAACTAAGATCTCCTTATTCCTTAGGGCAGCCCTGTCAAACTCAGGTAGCATGGGGAGTCACTAACCCATACATAAGGATTCCTTTGACCTGTAGCTTCATTTAGAAAACCACAAATTAACATTATCTATGTGCGATTGTATTCTTATTTATTTTGTTAGATATTTCCCAGTTACAGTTTAATCTGGCATTAGAAAGCTGCCATACTTGACACCTCTGCTTTAGAGGACAGTATTAGTGAGTTACTGTGGCCAAAAATTTATATCATTCTTCTGCCAACCCAATGATGACCCTCTCTGAATTTATCCAGGTTGGTCCTGAGACAATGGAAGTATTGTATATTGTTTTTTATCCTTTATTTTAGAAGAAGACCAGGGATATGAAGGGGTGATGTCTTAACTCATATATGAACTGGATTTAATGTCAGCCTCACTCTCTCTTCCAGTGATCAAAGTCCAGGGGCACGACAAAAGTCAAAATGAGTAGCAATGACCCAAGATGTAGTAGATGACCTTGGCATCTTGGATATCTGACCAAGCTCTAAGTGCTCTATAGAGCCTGCTTCAACTACCTTCATGGCCTTTCAAACAAGTTGTTTTCATCCCTCCATTCCACCAGGGGAAGTCTTAAATGCTTGAGGTAGACATCCTCTTCACTCATTGATGGATTGTTTACAGTTCTCATGACAGAAGACTTTCCACCTTGTCAGAACCTTCCAAAGTTTGCCTTCCATTTGCATAGCTCCCAAAACTCAGAGTCACTTTCATGTCGTAACAGACATTGAAGGAGAACCTGAGTGGAGGTTTCCTAAACATGTTCCATGCTTAATTAACCTGGGTAGATTTCAAGGGGTCCATGAGCTTGGATGGATAAAAATAATATATCTTTATTTCAATGCAATTGTTTTCTCTTGTACTCCTATTTTTTTTTATTTTAGACATTTTAAAATAGTATTTTAAATTCACCAGACTGCCAAAGGGACCTATGACATACAAAAGTTTAAGAACCTTTCATCTTCTCTCTCTCCATAACCCTACTAATTCATATTGATTTAATTATCATCTCTACGCAGATAATGTCACATCTATAGATCTAGCCCTGGCCTCTGTCCTGTACTACTGTCCTACATCACCATCTGCCTATTATTTGTTTGAATGGAGGGCCTCTCAAAGTCAATAATCCAAAATATTCATTATAATTTCCCTCTCAAGCCCACCACTCTTCAAAAACTACCTTATCTCTATCTGACATCACCATCCTTGCAGTTAACTAGGCTTGACAAATCAATTTCATTCTCTTTCTTCAATTTCAGGTGCTAAATTTTATTCTTTCTATCTCTATAACATCTTAAGTTTTCTCCTATCCACTCCCATAACCCTCATCTAGATCCTTTCCTGGATTATTGTAAATGCTCCTACTTGGTCTCTCTGCCTCAAATCTCTCTCCATTCAAATTCATTTTTCACACAACTGTCAAAATGATTTTTTAAATTATATATTTAAAAAGATTAGCAAGTTGTATGTAACTGATTTGCAGTTTCATGTGAAATCATTTTTTATTTCATTATACTATGTTATGGAAATGCTTTGTTTTATTCCATAAATTAAAAATGAAATGAAGTCAAAAATATAAAACAAAAAATTTATTTTTCTAACATTCAAATCTGATGTTGTCATTCCTCTACTAGATATACCCTAGTGTCCTCCTATTTCATTCCAAATAAAATATAAATTCCTCTGTTTGATAATTAAAGTCCTTTACATCCTGGTACCAACTTATCTAGTGAGACTTATGTGACATTAATCCCTTTCACACACTCTACACTCCATTCAAACTGGTCTTCCAGTTTCTAATACATAGCACTCCATCTTTGATTTCCTTTAATATCTGCATGCCTGAAATGTACCCCCTCTGATCTTTGTCTCTTATAATCCTTAATTTCTTTCAAGGTTCAGATCAAGTTTTATTTCTTCCCCTACCCCTTCAAAAAAAGGTTGCCTTGTATTTATTTTCTATGTTTTTTGTATATGCCCATGTTTTCTTCCTCTTCTATATTGTAAACTCCTTGGGGACAAGGACTATTTTACTTGTATCCCCAGGCCTGAGCATTGTCCCTGGTACACAGTAGGCACTTAATAAATGTTTTTGGGTTGACTGTTAAATAAGCTCCTGGTGAATGGGAATTATTTCATTTTTTTTGTACTCATACTGAGAGAAATGATTCTTTCTCTCTCATATCAACAACCAATTATTGAATTAGGACTAAAGTTTTTCCCTTTCCTATTTCCTCATTCAGAAATCAGCCCCTTGGTGAATTATTCAGCCAACATCTGAAGGACAACTCTAACAGTGAGATTAGATCAACTTTCTCCTCAACCTTGGTTCAGACTCCACCCAAGTGTGGAAGACTAATTCTGATTAAAGAGCAAAAAGGGTTCCCACCCATTGCGTTCCACTCATACTTGGGTGGCAGATGGATCCTTTGATCGCCCAGGGCTGGGAGTAGTCTGGGAGTAAGAGTGACATAATCAGTCAGAGCTCCTAGCCCCTCATTAGAATAGACCCACCTCTCATTATAATATTCATTCTCTCATTAGTTATTAACCCGTCAAAGTTGATTGCTAACTGTTGGGAACATTCACTCTTCCTAGGGCATAAGCAAGTGTCATTAAGCCACCATTATCTGTCTTTGATTCAGGAGAGATAGACAAATGACCATCTTTTCATGATGTTTTGGTCCTAAAGACCCTTCTGTACTATGATGTAAGGTCCCTTTAAGCTTAATATCAATTCTATGTCTTACGGTCCCTTCCAGCTCTGGTGTTCTAGGTTCTAAAGTCTCTTTTAGCTGTATGTACCATCCCATATTCTAAGGGCTCTTCATGTACTGACATTCTATATCCTAATGTCCCTTCAAATTCTGATGTTCTAGTTCTTAATTCTTTTCTGTCTGTAAGTAGCATATTATCTTCTAAGGTCTCTTCCATCTCTGATGTTCCAGGTACTAAAATCCCTTCTGACTGTATGTACCATCCTATATTCTAAGGTCCCTTTAAGTGTTGACATTCTATATCCTAAGGTCCTTTCAAGCTCTTATGTTCTCAGTCTTAATGTCCCTTTTGTCTGTAAATAGCATCCTATGTTCTAAAGTCTCCTTCAGCTCTAACATCCCATGGTTATATGATTTAAACTTGATAAAAACAGGTTTTGGAGGTAGCTAGGTGACTCAGTGGATAGAGAGCTTCTTGGAGTCAGAAAGATCTGAGTTCAAATCTGGCTTCAGACACTCACTAGCTCTGTGACCTTGGGCAAGTCACTTAACTTCTGTCTTCATCCACTAGAGAAGGAAATGGCAAACCATTCTGGTATCTTTGCCAAGAGAACCCCTTGGACAGCGTTGACTTGCTATGGGGTCAAGAAGAAGAGGCCGGTTTTAGAAGACAGAGCATCTGAACTGAATCCATGCTGGGCTCACGGTTTTGATCCATATTCTTTTCTTTCTTTATAGAAATTACCAAGAGTCCTTGGGCATATTTCTAGAATCCTCACCGTGACTCCCTGAGGACAGTGTAATTTCAATTTGTCCACTTTTTCTAACAACTCCTGCCTTGTTAAATAGGCTTACAGCCTTTGTGTTGGTTTTGATCTGAGTTTTCTGATCTCCAAAGTAGAGTAGGACTTTGAAGAACCACGGGCATTCCTCTGTATTCTCCTCACGATTCCCTCTTGCCCACTGTGGAAGGGCATCTAAGTGGGCTGCTGCCTGGGCACATGACTCACTCCATCCTCTCTTTCTTTCTTGCCCCAACTCATTCTACTTGGTCATGAAGAACTTCTCCCAAGTCTTCTGAACGTGGAGGCTGGGTATGCTCATTAGGACTCAATTATTTTCTTTCCAATTGAACAAGGGGCCCAACCTGGCACCTCATTTAACCAGTCCTCATCCTAATGATGAAACTCCCAGTTTTCTGATTCACAAGGTTTACATTGGGTTTGAGTCCCAGTTCTGTGATCCTGAGCAAATTGTGTCATCTCTCTGACTTCACAAGGAGCACCATCTCCTGGGGGGATAGAGAGGACAGGGGCTCCTGGGGGGATAGAGAGGACAGGGGCTCCTGGGGGGATAGAGAGGACAGGGGCACCATCTCCTGGGGAATAGAGAGGATGGGGGCACCATCTCCTGGGGGATAGGGAGGATGGGCACCACCTCACTCCCTCATTGTGCAGATGAGGAAAGTCTCAGAATGGGTTCTAGAACCAGACTCCAACTCAAGTTTTTGACTTTACACACAGTTCTCTAAACAAACAAACAAAACCCTCTTATTTTCCTGCCTCTTTTCAGCCAATCCTCTGTCCAAAGTAGATTTCAATCTGCTTCAGAGGCCTGTGCCTGTAGGGAAGCTCTCTTGCCAAATTAGAGTCTATAGCCCTGCCCTTTGCTTTCTTCGTTACAAAGCTGGGGAGAGCATCCAGTTACAATGCTAGGGGGGGCAGCATCCCCCTCTTGCTCTCTATAGAGGGTACATGGGAATGTGCAGTTGTCTGCAAGCCATCCTTTATCAGCCTGTGCCCTGAAACCACTTCAGTGAGGCATTTGATGTTCACAGCCCTTTTAACCCCATTGGGCATTTTGAAAGAAGTCAGAGGAGTTGGCAGTGGGCCGTCTGCTTGGGCTGTTCATTCTGCCACAAGTGAAAAGAGAAGCAGAGGGGGCAACCCTAGGGAGGGCCTTAGTAACTGAGGACCCTGGGAATCTGGAGTCTCAGACATGAGGGGCATGCTGCAAAGGCTTGGGGGGGAAGGGGAATATAAAGATAATTATCAGGGGATTATACCTTTTAGAGCTGAGAGAGACCTCAGAGATCACCTGGTCCAACATTTCCATTTAAAACACATAAGGAAGCTAAGGCTTTTTTTTTTCCTTTGACTAGTTAAGCAACTTGTCAAAGGACAATAGATAAAAGAAATACCAGGTAACCAGGTAACTGCATGTCCAAATTATATGCTATGTCCACTGTCTCACATGGGATGTAAGGCTGCAAAGGATCTTAGAGCTCAGGTAAGTCAATCCCCCCACTTTACAAAGGAGAAAACTGAGGTTTTCTCATAGGTATTAAGGAACTGAGCCCATGTTCTCTGATTCCCAAATCAAGTACCTTAACCACTCTACCATATTGCATATGGCAGACTGTCTATTAGGTGTACCAGGCAAAACTGTGGAGAGGGTGGGGCAGTCATGGAGAACCCCTTCCTCATGTACCTCCCCTCACTCTGCCCCCCCAGGTATCTCTATAGCAGCCCCCATCTGCACCCTGGTATCTCCAGACATTCACATAGACTCTCTGCCTAAGCCCTCTTTGTCCTCTGTTCCACTCCCTTAGGATCTTTGCCAGTTAACATTTTAATCATCTTTCCCCTAAACTCCTTTTTAAATTAAATTTTACTTTTCAAAATTAACATGCCTTCATTTTCTCTCTTTCCCATCTCCTGCCATCCCAAGGAGAAAAAGAAAAACAAAATCTTTGTAGCAAATACTGTGTCTGTTAATTAAAGAAAGAACATCTGCGCTGATATGTTGGTGGGTCACCCTCCTTCCCAGGTGAGAAGCATGCATTTTAACTGGGCCTTCCAGGAACAATCCATGGGCTCCTGGACTTCTATGCTGGCAGAGACCTCAGATATCATCTAGTATGATCCTTGCATTTCCCAGAGAGTGAAATGAAGGCCCAGAGGCTGCAAGGTTTTCCCAAGACTCAAACTCAGAGCCTCGGACTCCAAATTTACAAAGTGCAGCTGTCTCTTTACCCTAAAGGGACAGTAATAATGGAGGAGAATTTCAGAAATTATCACAGGATGTAGAAGAAATATCTGAGTAAAGGAATTTGGCTTTGTGGCACCTTTCAAATCATATTTCAGGTACCCACTTATTCCATCTACACATAATATACGTATGCTAAGTCCCAAGTAAGAAACGTTGCTTTCTGAGTCTTGGTTCTGTCCATAAAATGAGAGAGGTGAGCTATTTCTCTAAGGCTCTTTGTAGTTTGAATATTCTTGAATATTTAGTCTATGGTTGGTTTCAAAGGACCATCAATTGAAATAGTTACTTGGACACAGGCCAAAAGACCTCATCTTCCCAAAGGGTGTGAATTGAAAGAACTGTTTACTGTTGGTCTTTTCAGTCACTGCCATATCCCATAGGCCTTTGGGGGATAGAATGGTGAGAAAACTGAGGACAATATGTACAGCCTCTCACCATCTGGAAGTGTAATAATAAAAATGCTGAATGCCTTTTGATAAGTATCCCCCTCCTGGGGACTGCATGAGAGACAAGAGAAGAACAAGGAGAACTGGACATGAGGAGACCTGGGTTCTATTTATAAGGAAAGACATGTAAGCTGGGAAATTAGCTGTAGAGACATGTAGAAATCTGCAAGAAACATCTCCAAAATAAAGGAGCAGCATAAGACACATGATCTCTTATGTCCAAACATAAATGTACAAAGTATAATTAAAGGAACTTAAGAACATTGAACCTGGAAGCAGATTTGACTTTACAAATACCATTGAAACTTGGTGTCGTTAGACTCATGGCTATTGTGTGGCTTTGAAGGGCAATACTCTGTTCAAAGAGAATAGGACAGGTTAAAAAAATGGGAATGGAGAAGACAGAGTATCATTTTATATTAAGAAGATATATACTTGTGCAAAGAAATCCAGGAAAGAAAAAGGAAGCTTTGGGGTAAAGAGAGTAGGGACAGAAGCGACATTGTCATTGGACTAAACTACACATTGGCCATCTGGACAGAAAGAGAATTGAGGAGTTTGGGGACCAGATCAGAAACACAGAACAGGAGCGTTTGTGATGGTGGCAGGCTTCAATTATCCAGACATCTCTCTCTGTCCAAAGTAGAGCAACTAGTCATTTCCTGACTTGTTTCAATATTTCATTCTTCCAAAGAAACAAAAAAGACTTCCATTCTGGATCTGATCTCCTCAAAAAGGAGGAGTCAGTTGCTGAATTCAGTGAATATTTGTTAAAGATATTTTCTAAGCCCAGAACTGTGCGAAGTGCCTGAGGTGCTAAGACAAAAGGAGCTTAAATCCTTGGGGAAGATGATATGAACACAGATAAATAAATTCAAAATAAGTGCAACGTCTCCTTAAAAGTCTTGCTGGGTGAGGGTGTTAGGAATTGAAAGGACCAGGATAAACCTGTGTGGGGAGTGGCCCTTGATCTGAGACTTGAAGGAAGGTAGAAATTCCTTGAAGAAAGGTGGAGGTGAAGAGGGAGTATGTTATAGGCATGGGGCTCAGAGACCTGTGCAAGAACATGGTGATGGGAGATGGAATTCCTGTATGAAAAATGACAAATATGTCTGTTTGGTTGGAATGTGGAGTAAATGAAAAGAATCAATGTATAAAATGCCTGGAAAGACAGGCTGGAGTGAGATTGAGAAGGGTTTTAAATGGCAAGCAGTGGACTTTTTTATCCTAATATTTTATTGAAGAGGCCATTGGAGTAAGAACCATTGGAGGTCTGGGAATGAAGGGCTATGGTCAGACATGCTCTTGGCAGCATTGTGGGTTAGGAATTGGAGAAGGGAGAGACTAGAGGCAGGGAAAACTGATTAAGAAGCTATTGCCATAGTCTAAGCAAGAAATTCTAAGAGTTTTCTGGGACCTGAGCCTTAGGGAGTTTGGGAACCAGCAAGGCCAGAGCGGAAATTGATTATTTTGCATCAAGTCCAGAGCCCTTTCTTCTACAGCAGACCTCCTCTCTAATTCTTAGTGACCTCCAAGGTTATGGGAGGGTAAGTACCCAATCTATCCAATTACATTTTGCAAATATGAAAGCACTTAAAACACACAGACATTGTTTATGTAAGAAGGAAAGACTAATATTTGATCTCATGGCACTGACTACGCTGTAGGGGTGGGAAGGGTTGGAAAGAGAAGTGGCTTATGATTCATATACAAGTCACAATAATACAAAATGACATGAACTGATCTTTGCAGGAAGCTGGGCTATCGATAAGCTTGACTCTCAGATCTCGAGGATAACCTCCATATGAAGGCAAGATTTGGTATTATCCTTCTATCAAAGATCCTTATCCATCTAAAGGCCTAGGCACATTTTGGACAATTTTCATATTCTTGCTTTATAGCTTCCACCCAGAAAATCTAGGAAAGTGGGTTGTTGTTTAGTCATTGCTGACTCTTCATGGCCTCATTTGGGGTTTTCTTGGCAAAGATACTGGAGTGGTTTACCATTTCCTTCTCCAGTTCATTGCACAGATGAAGAAACTGAGGCAAACAGGATTAAGTGACTTGCCTAGGGTCATACAGCTAATAAGTGTCTAAGGTCAGATTTAAACTCACAAAGATGAGTCTTCCTGTCTCTAGGGCCTGAGGATATATAGTAGAAAATAATGGCTAGTGTTTATATAGTACTTTAAAGTTGCAAAAGATTTACAAATATTACCTTATTCTCTCTCTACAACAACCCATAAGGTGGATGCTATCATTTTCCCCTTTTATAGATGAGCAAACTGAGGCAGACAGAAGTGAAATGACTTGCCCAGAGTCACACAGCCAGTAAGTGTAGACTGAATTTGAACTTAGGTCCAGTGCTCTATCCACTACCCTACCCACCTATGGGTGTATCCCCTGCACACTCAGACTAGTTCCCCACTTTTTGAGTATAAAATTCACCATAATAATAAACAGTCTGTTAAGAGAAAAAAGACAAAACAGAGACCCTCATATGGCAGTCCCAAAGATGCATATGAATCCTCAGAATCACTTAAAGTCCAAGGACAAGGAGGATGAGGAAAGGCTTCTTGTAGACAGTGGGATTTAAAGGAAGCCAAGAGGTTGAAACAGGGATGAAGAACATTCAAGGCATGAGAGACAACCAGCATAGGGAGAGGCAGTGTCTTATAGAGGGAGCTTCAAGGAGGCCAGTGTCTTTGCACCATAGATCACAAATCACAGATAGAATTCCACCTGCATGATTTGCCCTAGCACTGTCCTCCTCTCTGGAATCCCTATCCCCCTTATCCTATGACTAATCAGTCTACCAACCAAGCCTCAGCCTCGTATCACATCATTAGCCACCTTAGCTCCTATACATGTGCTATTGAATGAAGATGGAGAAACTAATGGAAGCATTTTGATTGGGGTAAATTTATGTTTTACAACCCCATTTGGGCCCTCACTGATGCCAGGCAATCCTACTTTACCTCTCTTATCCACCCACTCTCCCACTTTTCAGAGAGATTCCTCCAAATATTTTCATCCCTCCTTAAACTTCCCATGGCTCCCATTCTTTCCAATCTCTTAGCTGAGAACTTTCTCTCATATTTTACAGGGAAAAAAAGTCACCATGAACTCCCTCTCCTCTCCTCTTTTTCATCTGTCACTCAGGTGCCTTCTGCCACTCTTTCCTCCTTCACCCTTGTCTAGTATAATGAAGTGACCTTACTCCTTACAAAGTTAACCCCTGTTCAAGAGATGTCATTCCATCCCATCTCCTTCAGCAGGTCACCTCTTCTGTCATCCCTATTCTTTTAATTATTTTCAATCTCTCCCTGTCCACTGGCCTCCCCAATCCTGAAAAAGACCCTCACTTTTTTGATCCTTCCATCCCCATTAACTATTGTCCTATATCTCTTCTGCCCTTTGTATCTAAACACAGCAGAAAAGGAGAAGAGTCCAGTAGACCAGTCCCTCTGGAAGGCTAATGTTGAGACAGGAAGAGAAAAATTTGGGAATAGGTAGCAAGGGAAAGTGTTTCTAAGGTAAGAGGAAGAGAGGGGGAGTTGGGGGGAGACAGTTTGACTATGGTTGCAGGCCCTGGGAGTACTCAGAAAATGACTCTGACACTAGCTGCGTGACCCTGGGCAAGTCACATAATTTCTCACCTGTAAAATGAGGGATTTGGCCTCAATGACCTTGAAGGCCCCTTCCTGCTCTATATTTATACTCCTTCTATCCCTCTTCTCCCAAATTCTGCTGCCACCTCCTTCCCTGTCTCTGGAGCCAACCCCTCATAGGGGATGGGATTGCAGAGAGCAGTCAGGCTGGAACAGTGGTCTCCGGGCTGCATCAGGGAGGAAACAGTGTCCTCTCAGATCTCACCAGCTGGCACACAGCCCCCGCTTCCTTGCTTCAGTTATAGCCCTGCTCCCCAGTGCTGTGTTTCTGTTCACATAACCCTGGGATTCTGTGTTCAGCAAGACCAGTTGGATTTTTCAGCGTCATTTTTGTTGTGTGTAAGTCTGTAGAATCATAGCATTCCATGCCGAAAGGGGCTGTAGGTTCTTGCCTTTGACATTGAACTTTAGGTCATCCCCCTCCAGGTTATCCATGGCTTTCCCCTCCTTCCTTTCTTTATTCAGTGGTTCAATAGGAGAATATCTGGAAATGACTTTAACATAGAGACACTCATTCACACACATACACATCACTATTGCTTTTCCAGATGGAACCATATAACTTCTTAAGTCACAATTTTTGTGTGGTTATATAGATCATGGATCAGAGACTGTCAAAGCTAGAAGGAAACTTAGAACATGGAAATTCAGAGTTGGGAGGGTCCTTAGCTCACAGAATGTCAGAGCTGGGAGAGACCTTAGAACACAGAAACTCAGATTTGGGAGGGTCCTTAGGACACAGAATGTCAGAACTGGAGAGGTCCTTAGAACAGAAGATGTCAGAGCTGGGAGAGCTCTTAGAACAGAGAACGTCTGACTTGGGGGCTGGGGGGAGGAACTTAGATTATGAAATGTCACAATTGAGAGACACTTTTGAACACATATGTCAGAACCAAAAGGAACATTAGGAAAAAAATATTGAAGCGAAAAAGGACCTTAGGAATCATTTGGCTCAGCCCTTTCATTTTGCAGATAAGGAAACTGAGGCTGAGGAGCGGGAAATGAGGTACCAAAGGTTGTGTTATTTGGTTGTCATTGCATTCACTTTTCCCTCTTTTGGAGAAGTGTCTCAGAAAGCTTCTTTCTACTTCCCAGCCACAGTCTCGTGAATTGAGTAGACCCAAATTAAAACCACGTGGATGAAATTGTTCTTAAAATACCAGCAGCTTCTGAGATTGTGGCATCGAGTGGTTTGAGAGCTAATGTCAAGCACGCAGTCAAGTCCCAGGTCCCCCCAGGCTCCCTCGGCCTTTGCTTGTGTCACGCTTCCTCTGAGTCAGTCTTCGCAAACGCTCCCCCTTTGTCCTGGTGTTTGCTGCCATGAATTCCAAGTGCCGTGAGCACATTATTGCCATTACTCCACAGGTTACTTCTCCTGGTTTCCATATGATCACACTTCACCTCTACTATTGTTTTTAATCACTCTGGCTCACTCCCATTTACTCAGCTGCCCGCCAGCCCTCACCAACATGGGAAACAGCAGGTCAGCTTTTTAAATGTGCCCAGTTCCCTCGGCTACACACCAGAGCTTATCTATTAGCTCGGGCATCCTGTGGTGCCTCAGCATCCAAAGATTTGTGATTGAAATCCCTCCAGTCCATTTGTCTCTAGTTTTCCCTCTGTTCTCTTCTGCAGGGCGGATGGATGGTCAATGGTAACAGGATTGCTCTGGAGTGAGCTGGAGCGAGGGGGGCAGAGGAAATGGGGAAGGGAGGGTAGGACATATCAGCAGTACTTGTTGCCATGGTGATCCTGTTGTCAGGGCAGGTTGGTTGATGGGGGACTGGTTGTACTGCCTTTGTGGTCCCCGCCTTAGGGGGAAGGCTTTAGATTCCCCTAGAAGGACAGGAGACATTTCATGGTATACTAGAAATCCTGGCTCTGGCACTAAGCAGCCCCGGGCAAGCCCCTTCATTTCCTCTGAATCTCAGTTTCTTCATCTGTAAAAAGATGATAATAGCAATGTAGCAGAATGTAAAGACTGTTGGATTTGATTCCAAAGAACCCAAGATGATTTCCTGGTTGACTCTTCTACCTGTGATTTGGGACAAATCATTCGTTTTTAACCCTCTGAGCCTCAGGGTTTTGTTTTATTTTTCCTTGTAATTTGCAAAGTAAGTGGGTTTAACTCTAAGGTCCCTTCCAGATCAAAATACGATGACACTAATACATGTACTGGCCAAGAAGCATCTAAGTGCCCACAATGTGCTAAGTGTAAGGATACAAAGAAAACAAAAATAGTCCCTGTGTTAGTCAGTGAAATAAACTACATGCCTTAGGGGTTTATTGTGAGAAATCCCTTTGCAAGCCACATTGCAATAAACATTAAATGTTGTTTATGCTTTATTATTAAGATTCATAAGAGACATTGAGGTCTACTGGATAGCGATCTAGCCTCAAAACCAATAAGAGCTGGGATCAAGTGCTACCTTTGATATCTGTGGGCTGTGTGACCCTAGGTAGGTCACTTAACCTCTTAAGGGAAGTCCCAGCTTTGGAATTGTTCCACCGCTAGGGCATAGAAAAGGGGTGGGGAACTTTTGACTTTCTAGATCCTTAAGTGCTGCCTTTTGACTGAATCTAAATTTTACAGAATGCGCTCAAAGACCTAGAGGTGGCCTCAAGGCCACAGGTTCCCCATTCTGGCATAGACTGTCAGATCTAAGAAGGACCTTAGAACACAGAATGTCAGAACTGGAAGAAACCAAAGAACACAAAATGTCAGAGCTGAGAGAGAACCCAGAACCCAAAGTATCAGAGCTGGGAGGGCATTTAGAACACAGAATGTCAGAGCTGGAAGGGGCCTTAGAACACAGAATGTCAGGGCTGGGAGGGCCCTCAGAACACAGAATTACTCCACCAAATTCTCTAAGTTGAGATTTCAGTGAAGGGGAAAATGTACAATGACTGAGAAAGTTTCCCCATCTGGGATTTCCCTATACTGATGAAACTACAGGTCCAGTCCCTATTGAGCAACATCTAGGTGGTGAAATGAATAGTGTGCTGAATTCAAATCCAGCCTCAGATACTTCTGAGCTGAGAAATCCTGGGTAAGTTACTTCTGTCTGCCTCAGTGTCTTCATCTGTAAAATGGGGATAATAACACCTCCCTCATAGAGTTGTTACAAGAATGCAATAAGATATTGTTTCTAAAGCATTTAATATAGTCTATAGTCAGATTTGAATTCAGGTCTTCCAGATTCCAACTCCATTACTCTATGGAAACCTAGCTGTCTCAACAAATGGACCTATGCTTTACAGAACAGAACCTACCTGAGGATGACTTCCCTATCTGTACTCGGCTCCTCTCTCTCTTTCAACACAGCAACTTCAGAGAAGCAAGGTTGGAGAGGAGTTGGCCATCCAATTGGGCTCAATTGCAGCCAAATTGTGATGCCCTGATCCTAAATTGTTGCTATTTTTAAGCCACGCCTACTTTAAAGTTCTCATGAACAGTCATAGAAATTCAGGAAGGATCTAAATTGCCACCTGCAAGGGTATATAATAACTTTCACACACCTCTTCCTCCATAGATGACTCAAAATGGCAGACACTATGGAACTCAGTGATGGGCTATTGCTATAAACCTTGAACAAGGAGAGTGTAGAGTGAAGATGGGTACGTTCACATTTAGCATATGTTGCTGAGTGACTTTTCAGAATATAAAAATGTCTCTCCAATGGTAACTAAATTCATTTCCCTTCTAAGAGGAGCTTTGTGGGCTCTTAAACAGCTTCATTTATTTCTGGCTTTGAAGAAATTAAAGGAAAGCTGCAGAATTCTTCATCAGAAGTATGGTCCCCAATATAAAAGAAAACAGTCCCTGCTCTTTTTGCCTGGCACCATTCCTGGTATATGGTGGGTCTTTAATGAAGCTAATTGGATGAATGGGTAAGTGAGACATCTCAGGGACCTCAATGAAGTCTGTTTTTGCTGGTGTTTGCCCTTCATTCTCAAAGAAGACCATGACCTCAGGAAGGTGATGTCATGACTTGTAAGTGAATTGAAGTGAGGCAGGGCTGTGCAAAGTTAGCAGCCTCACTTTCTCCTCTGGAGTTATCTGGGTCCAGTGGCCAGATATAGATAAGGATGGCTGGAGATAGCCCCCACTGAAGTCTAGATTATCTGAAAGATCCTTATCTCCCTGTCTATATGGCATTAGAAGCAGAAAACCAATCAGATACATCCACTAAAAATTTCAGCCCTATTAAATTCCAGGTCCTCACCAGCTCTTGTTTTGTGGAGTAGGCATTTACGCAACTGAACAAGGGAGAGTGAAATATTGTGTCTCCAGGGGCCCCTCACAGAATCACAAATCTTCCTCTTCCTCCTCCTGTGGTAGCCCAGAGGTCTCTGTGACATCCCTCCTCTGGGAGAGTGGGGGATTTCTGGTAACTGTGGTCCATCGGCATCCTTTACCCCAAACTCCTCACGTCTCAGAGTGTTTCGGGTTCGGATTTCTGCTTGGTCTTGTGCAAGTTAAACTTTTCTTGTAGTAGAGACTGATTGCTTTTAAGTTAATTGGTTGGTCTCATGCTAGTACCTCTGTTTGTCATTTAAAGCCCTTCATCTTCTAGTCCCCTCCTACATTTCCAATCTTTATATCTTTGATCTAGTGATGCTGGCCAGAAGGAAATGGGTGGAAATACCTACCATTAGTGTAGGAGGATCTGAGAGTTCCATGTCTGGACACAGCTTTCAGAGCACAGGTCAGAGACCTGAGAATGGACTTTCCCAGTCCCACACATAACAGCATCTGGCCCACTGAGAGAATTCCAGCAAAAAAGCATGTGGCACAAGTAGATGTGTACTTACCATGTGATCCAAGAGGGTAGCAATTCACAGTGTTCCTTAAACTCCTATGTGTGTGTGTGTGAGTTCTATATAAAGAAAGGCAATTTTGATTTCCTACTCAGAGTCTAACTTTCTAGTCAAAGAAGGGAGATTCCCTGGGCAGTGGCAGCTTCAGGACTTGCTTCATGAATGACCCCAAGTTAATTCATTGATCAAGAGTCCCCAAGTTCAAGAGTTTGGGAACAGGAGCTTCTAGGAGAGAAGGGGAGTTTCCTCTTGAAAGAAAAAGATCTGCCACACAGTTCCATTCTTTTTGGAGAGCAAAGCCACAAAATAGAACAGGAAGAGGAGGAGGAAAAGTGGGACCATGCCACCTTCTTCTATTAGAGTGGGGTATTTAGAGGATACGGGGCCAATGGGAATGGTATTGCTTGTTCAGCTATCCTCAGAGTATGTTTTAGACCACATAATGGTGTCACAAGTCCTAGGGCATGGTATAGAATGCAGAAGGAAAGAAGGACCACCTCGAGTATAAAAATGTGCCTCCAATGGTAACTCTCAGTTCATTTCTCTTCTAAGCAGAACTTTGTGGGCTCTTAAAACAGTTTTATTTGTTTCTGTCTCTATTTATGGACTTGGTGAACTTTGTGTGATGAATTTTGAGTCTGAAATAAAGGGTGTCCTCTTCAAAAAAAATTTATTACTTCAAGAATTTTTATAGAAGCTGGGTACCAACTTTACCAGTGTTGGGGAAAACCTAGATATGAACTATCTTTGAGCTATATTTAGAGATTTCCTGGGTTAAACCCCCAGCATGGGCATCATCAACCAGAGATTTTTTAAAAGTTATCTTTAATGAAATTACTTTGGAAATAATGTATATCTCCATGATACCAACACAACCATTTTCAGAACCAGAGCAAAATATACAGAATTACATCCATAATTACTATTAAATGCCAACATGTCAAGCAGCAATTTATTAAGTGACAAACAAGGTCAAGAGGGTAAACATCAAACAAAGGAAACCCATAGCTTCAGATGAGGTGATTCCCAGACCTGGGTCAGCACACAGAATGAGACCCAATCCATGTGAGTACAGAGCTTCAGGGGGTTCTTGGTCACATCTTATAAATAGGTATCATTATATAGAGGCAGCTAGGTGGTGCATTGGATAGAGCACTGGACTTGGAGTCAGGAAAATCTGAGTTCAAATCTGGTCTTAGATGCTTTTACTAGCTGTGTGACCCTGGGTAAGTCACTTAACCCAGTTTACCTCAGTTTCAGATAGACTAAAAAAAAGTTACACTATTCAAGATGCTGCCAAGCCCAAAGTATATAAATACAAGTAAGATCAAACCTTCAAGGAGTTCTCTTTCTAAAGAAGGAAGAAAACACTTAGAGATGAGTTGGAAGGAGGGGGTAGAGAAAACTATGGTGTGGAAATGGCCAAAAAGTGTTATGGCACCCTGTTTCTCAGAAAAATAAAGCAAAAACTTATCTATCAGAGTTAGGGGAACCATAGGGTGGAGTCCAAGGTTGCTGTAGGTGGGAATATGAGCATGATGACTACAGTACAGGGAGCATCTTGAGGAGATGACCAGAAAGAGAGGGGTTGCATTCTGCATTGGTGGAGGGACTATCCACATAGATAAAATTACCGATCTATGTTCTGAAGTACTGAAGGATGCTGTTGCATGGAAAAGACCAGCCTCAATTGTAAAGAGAATTAAACTGACACCAACTTTATCTCACTGTTAGACCAGTGGATTGTTACAAGTAGAATGTAAACTCCTTGAGATCAGGGACTGTTTGTGTACCCAATGCCTTGTACTATTCCTGGCATATAGTAGGTGCTTAATAAATTCTTGTTTAAAAAATGACTCGTTAATTTGTTTTAATAGTGAGAAAGAATGAAAGGATCATATAAGATTTAGACATGGAAGGAATTCTCAGGGTTATTCAGTCTACCTCCACCTCTCCAATTTACAGTTGGGGAAATAGAGTTCAAGAGAAATTGTGATTATCCCAAAGTCACTCAGAAGTCATATGAAGATATAAAATCCCCGAGCTGTCATTTGGGGAAATATTTGAAGCACATCAGCAGGTTTTAAGTGATTTAATAAAGACCATTACTTTGAACAATGTACTTTTGTTAATTGATAATCTGTATGAGAAGATTAAAATTATGATGATGAGGAGGTTCATGGCATTTCTCAGCCCTACCTCAGGCATGAATTTTGAGGCCAAATCCCATTTGGTAGGCAGGAAGTTTAAAGATGCTTCAGTTCTGATACTAGGTGTATTCTAAAGTTCTTTCCACAAAGCAGAACTGGAAGCGTTTTATTTGTGTTTCTTTCAAACACTGCCCTGTTTAAGTGATCGCATCCCCGTGGAAGATGAGGAATTTAGGGTTATTTTTGTGAATTTTTTTATCCTGTGGAGCAAATGGAGACTAGATTGTGTCTAGTTAATAGACGTCTGAGTTGTAGAGAGAAAAAGTCAAGGAATAATTAAAATCAATGCAGCCTCTTCTGTCAGACTCATGTCTGACAGACATGAAGGTGCACTTCGCAAATATTCTCATCCTCTTAGAGCATCTCCTTCATTCATGAAAGCTGGGGCTATATCTGCATGGCAACTTACTCCACCTCCCTCCATACTGAGAATAACTTGTCACATTCTATCCACAAAAGAAAATTTTATTAAAAAGTGGAAAACAAAAAGATCTTTTCATTAGTGATACAGTCCCAAAGATGTACGGAAATACCTAGTCATGGTCCCTAATATTAGAAGTGTCTCAACTCCCACCAACCATCAAGTCCTCTCTGGGCTTGCTAAGCTGTTCTAGCCAAAGGGAGGAGAGTGACATATCTCCCTGGTGTCCCCTCAAGAGAGATCTTCTCCCTAATTGCTGTTAGCTCCTCCTTTTCTAGATCTTCCTTTCTCTTTTCTTCTCTAGTCTCCTGAATCACCCATCACTATGTACACTTTCTCTCAGACTCCATTTATTCTCCTTGACTCTGCAAATAGGAGACAGAAGAGAAAAGGAAAGGAGGAAACATTTTTGTCCTTCCAGAAAGAAGATAAAGATTACTGACAACTTGGGTTCTGTTCAAACATGAACTCTTCCAGCTAATATATCTGGTGTGATGACCTGAAAAACAAAATAATTTAGGCTATCATGATCCCCATGAATCCCTCCCCTCCCCTTCCTTCCCCTTCCCTTCTAGCTATCTCTACAAAGGCAGCATAGAAATTAGAAACATTTTGAGGAGTCGGCTCCTCCTACATTTTGGTAGCTTCTTTCTCCATGAATCCCTCCTCTTCCCTTCCCTTCCCTTCCCTTCCCTTCCCTTTCCTTCCCTTCCCTTCCCTTCCCTTCCCTTCCCTTCCCTTCCCTTCCCTTCCCTTCGCTGAAATAACTGAACCAAGAAATGCAGACTCCAAAGGAAAGTCTTGGAGACCAGGCAATCACAGACACCTTGCTAATGACTTTGAGACTATAGTAGGTTTTGACACAGTGAAGACAGCAGGCAGGGCTATGTATTCAAGCCTAATTGAGATTCTCTACCCTAGATTTCCCAATCTTATTTCTCTGCTGGAGATCCAAGTTTCTTCTTATTTAGCTCTCTTGGTTAAGCAAAAACAACATTAATAGAAGTTAAGGGAACACTCTTCCTGGCATGGGTTACCATAGAAATGGCAAATGTAAACAGTGAGTTTGAACAGCTTACCTCACTGTTGTTGCCGTTGCAGAAAAGTTTTACATAAGGTCATTCAACGTTCAAATATCTGGTTGTTGGAGTGATCATAGGATCAAAAAATGTATGATTTCATCAATGTGGATACTCTACCAACACAGGTCAGAGATTAAAGTATAACTTATTAAGAGTAGAGATTGCATCATTCTTTCTATTTATGTTTGTTCTGTATATCCCTATCTATGTATCTATATATCTTTTCATCCATCCATCTATCGATCTGTCTGTCTATAATATACTTGCTGAAGGTAGCTAGGTGGCACAGTAGATAGAGGTCAGGACTTGGAATCGCAAAAACACAAGTTCAAATTCTGACCCTGATACTTCCTACACAAGTCACTTAAGCTCTCTCCACCTTAAGTTTCCTCATCTATATGATGGGGATAATGATGTTATCCACCTTACAGGATTATTTTGAGAATGAAATGAGTTAACATGTAAAGCACTTTGGAAACATTAAGGTGCTATATAGAAATGCTAGCTACCATTATTAAGTCACTTAATGTCTTTTTCAGTTTTCTTAAATGTAATTTGGAGCAGCTAGGTGGTACAATAGATATAGTGCCAGGCTTGGAGCTAGGAAGACTTGAGTTCAAATCTGACCTCAGATACTTCCTAGCTGTATAACCCTGGGCAACTCACTTAACTCTGTTTGCTTCAGTTTCCTCAAATGTAAAATGCACTGGAGAAGAAAATAACAAACCATTCCAGTATCTTTGCCAAGAAAACCCCAAATGGGGTCTTAGAGAGCTAGGAAAGACTGGATAACAACAACAGAAAATAGAGAAGAACAATAGCACTGACTTCTCAGGGTTAGAGAATGAAATGAGTTAGCACATATAAAGGACTTTGCAAACCTTAAAATGCCTCATTAGAATGTAAGCTCCTTGAGATTTTCAGGTCACATGAGCAATAAGACTACAGACTTGACATTTTCTCTGACCCCTACAATCTCTCAAACTTCTCCAAGATAGAAATTATATACCAAAGATAAAGCAACTTCAGCTTTTTCCATGACCTAGGATACTCAGAATCCAAAAGAAGGTTAAAAAAGACCCAAACCCAGGAACTGATGCTCACTGACCCTAAACTCACTCAACACCCCACTCTACTTTCCATGCTTTCATTAGCAAGGCACAAGAACATAAGAAATGCTAAGATCAAAACCCACCCCTGATGCTCATTTCTCCCTTCCCTCTTCCTAATACCATAAAGACCCTAGCTCTAGGCTGTGAAAATTTCTTATATCCTTGACAACCATCTTGGCCACAGCACTTCAAGGGGAAAAGCCTGCCAAGGGCTGCAACCCAGAAATACCAATGCTGCACAGTTCTAAACTGTTGATATTGGTGCCAACTAGCTCTGAACTACTGGTTCCAGAGAATTGAGGAACATATGTAGTGGGATAGGTCACCAGAAAAGGACATCATCCATTTTGGAGGAAGGGAGTATTCAGCACTCTTCCAAGCCTGAGGGAAAGAACACAACATCCACCTGGGGCCAGTTCTAACCACCCAAAAGTGAAATAAAGGAAAGACTTAAGTTGGTGAACCATCCAGCCCCCAAGGAAACCAAAATCATAGGGGAGGAAGTCAGGAAATTAGATATAAGAAAAATAGCAGGTAGAGGTGGGGGAGACTGAAAATACCAAAGATTTTAGGAAGAAGAAATCCACCCATCAATTTAACTCATTTCTCTATATATTTTAGAGATGAGGCCTTTATCAGATAGACTTACTTCAAGAAATTTTTCACGGTTATGATTGCTATCTATATTTCTCCTCTGTTTGATTCTCCCTCTTCTTTCACCCTGTCCTTCCTCAAAAGTGTTTTGCTTCTGACTACCACCTCCCCCAATCTGCCTTCCCTTCTATGAGCACCCCCTCTTCTCTTATCCCTTTTCCCCCTATTTTGATAAGATCAATTTCTATACCCAATTGAGTGTGTATGTTATTCCCTCTTTGAGCCAATTCCAATGAGAGTAAGGTTCAAACATTGCCTCCCCACTTCCCCCATCTTCCTCTCTACAATAAAAGCTCTTTTATCCCTCTCTTATGTCAGATAATTTACCCCATTCTACCTTTTCCTCTTCCCTCTCCCAGTGCATTCCTCTCTCTTACTCGTTAATTATACTTTTGAAGATATCATCCCATTATATTCAATACACACCTAGTCTTCTGTCCATACATACTCCTCCAACTGCCCCAACAATGAGAAAATTCTTATGAGTTACAAGTATCATCTTCCCATGGAAGAATTAAGTCCCTTATGACTTTCCTTTCCTGTCTACCTCCTCTATGCTTCTCCTGAATCTTGTACCTGAAAGTCAAATCCTCTGTTCAGCTCTGGTCTTTTCATCAAGAATACTTGAAAGTCCTCAGTTTCATTTAATATCCATCTTTTCCCCTGAAGGACTACATTCAATCTTTCTGGGCATGTGATTTTTTTATTGTAATCCTAGCTCCCCCACCCTGTAGAATATCATATTTCAAGCCCTCCTATCCTTCAATGCAGAAGCTGCTAAATCTTGTTATCCTGACCATAGCTCCACAGTACTTGAATTATCTCTTTCTGGCTTCCTGAAACATCTTCTCCTTGACCTGGGAGCTCTAGAGCCTAGCCATATGGTCCTGGGTGTCTTCTTCCCAAGATCTTCCCCAGGAAGCAATTGGCTGACCCTCTAACCCTCTTCTCTATCCTCTGACTCTAGAACACCATGGCAGTTTTCCTTGAAAATTTCTTGAAAGATGATATCTAGGCTCTCTTTTTTTATTATGGCTTTCAGGAAGTTCAGCTTTTTAAATGATCTCTCATAGATCTGTTCTCCAGGTCAGCTGCCCTTCTAATGATGGGCTTCACATTGTCTTCCACTTTTTCATTCTTTTAGTTTTGTTCTGCTACTTCCCAATACCTCATAGAATCACCAAGCCTCCATTTGCTCAACTCTAATTTTCAAAGAATTATTTTCTTCAATGAACCCTTCTACTTCCCCTTCCACTTGGCTAGTTCTACTCTTTAAGGAATTCTTCTCTTCAGTGAATTCTTTTGTCTCTCTTTCCACTTGGCCAACTCCACTTTTTAAGATGTTCTTCTCTTCAGTGAATATCTTTTTCTTTTCTTTATCTTTTTCTTTTCTTCAAGGTACTCTTCTCCTCATTGGATTTATGTACTTCTTCTACCATCTGGTCCATTATACCTCCCAAGATGCCATTTTCTTCAGCATTCTCTCATGTCTCCTCTACCAAGCCATTGACTCTCTTTTCATGATTTTCTTGCATCGCTCTCATTTCTCTTCCCAATTTTTCCTCTACTTCTCTTACTTGGGGTTTAAAATCCTTTTTTGATCTCTTCCATGGCCTGAGATCAATTTATATTTTTCTTTGAGGCTTTGGATGTAGGAACTTTGAATTTATTGTCTTCTGAGTGTATATTATGATCTTTCTTTTCACCATAGTAACTTTCTGTGGTCAGAATTGTTTTTTATGTTTGCTCATTTTTTCTTATTTCTTGACTTTTAACTCTTTGCTAAAGTGGGGCTCTGTTTCCAACATGAAGGACACACTGTCTCGATCTTCAAGGGTTTGGTGCAGCTGTTTTCAGAGATGCTTCTAGGGACCTGTAAGTTTTCAGTTCTTACAAGGTGGTATGATTGAAGGAGGTATATTTACTACAGTCCTGGCCTGTGCTCTGGTCCATGAGAAACCACAAGCATCCTTTTCTGCCCTGGAACTGTGATAAGGGTCCCTGCTCCACTGGGGCTATAACTTTTGGGGTACTAGTTCTCCTCCTCACAATGGGACAACTATCCAGGACTGCAACCAGATCCCAGTATGCACAAAACAACAGGGTCCTGCCCTCGATGTTAGCAAAAGGACCCCTGTAATCTCCTTCTGACCAGCTGTTCTACCTCTTACTATCTGTTGGCTGAGAGCTCTGAAAGCAGCAGCTACTGCTGCTATGGATTCAGTCATTTCCAAGGTCTGTTCCTGGTTTGCTAGGGCCCAGTCTGTGCTGGTGCAGCCTGAATTGGACTGCGCTTTCCTCTCATCCCAGAGTGACAGACCTTCCCTTCCAACCTTTTAAGTAGTTTTTGGCTAGAAAATTATTTCTCCCCATCCTTTTGTTGGTTCTACAACTCCAGATTTGGGAGGGCATTATTTAAAGGTATTTGGAGGGGTTTGGGGGAGAACTGAGGCAAGTTCCCACCTTTTCTCCACCATCTTGGCTTTGCATCCCTCCCCTCACCCTATGAGAGCTTTGAGGAAAAGAGATGTTTCTTCATACCTACTTTGAAAAGCACAAATGTGATTTCAGACTCTCTTTCAGGAAAGATCCCTGGAGAGATTTTTTTTAAAGGACTTTGGGAAGTGACAGGTATGTAGGACTTTGCTCCTCAACATATCCCCAATTTTTAGCTCGCCATTCTAAAAACTGGGGAATTTCCCATTGACTAAGATTGGTGCCTTTCTCTTGGATGAGCTGAAAATTGTTGCTCTCAATGGGAGAAATCATTCAGTTTGCATTTTCTGGTATATTCTACTCTATAACTTCTCCATTTTCTATTTGCTATCTGCTTGGATAAGTGACTTTATTTGCAATTCGCTATTTATGTAACTAGCATTTGGTGGGAAGAGGTCAAGACTACAGGTGTAAGTGTGGGATTGTTCTTTTCCATTTAGTGTTCTTTCCTTAAATTTAGTGCCTTCCCACTGAGATTATCTCCAATTTGTTACACATTGTCTCCTTCCTGGAGGATAGGTACTATTTTTATTTTCTTTATAGCCCTAGTCCTTAGCATGGTATCTGACACATGAGAAGGTAGTTAACAAATGCTTGCTGACTTGAATTGACGACGTGACAAGGGATTGGAACCAGGGAGACTAGCTGCTTTGTTGCTTTTGAATCTAACAAAATCAGTGCCCTAGACCAGAAATGTTGGGGAGGAGGGATAGGTGGCAGATAGATGTAATTGTAGTCTGGCAACTTCTTCTCTAAGAGAAGTACAGGGCAGCCATTCCCTTTTTTTTTTTGCTCACCTCCAGGCAGAAATTAAAGGCTTCTTTGGAGAGGAAGAGGCAAAATTTAAGAGATATCTATCAATACCTCCCTGTAAGCCACATTTAGATAACCCAGGTAGAAAAACACATCTCACTTGGGCAACATACACCTTACATGATATTTTGATAACTACATTTCAATCTAATTGGTTTCCTTTGTAATCTTGTTTATTCTATTTTACACCTTTAAAAATGTAATTTTGAGAAAGCTCCATGGGCTTCATGAAACCATCAAAGGGGACCATGACAAAAAAAAGTTAAGAATTTCTGATCTAATTCAACTGGTTCATTTTATAGATCAAGAAATTGAGACGTAGAAATCTTGAGTGACTTCCTAAAGGTCATAAAAGTATCAAGAAGACGGATTTATAAAGTATCTATTATGTATGAGGTACTATACTAGACACCTGGGATATACAAAGACAAAACATTCCCTGCATCTCTAGGATCTTACATCTACTAATCGGGAAAATAAGCTAGGCATATACATAAATAAATACAAAGCTATAAAATTTATTTTATCAGGTAGAGCAGTAAGAACTGGGATGACTAATAGATTTTGTGTACAAGGTGGTAGCTGAGTTGTTCCTTAAGATGGTTGGTCAAGAAACTTTTCTTAAGTACCTACTATGTGCTGGGCACTGTACTAGAGATGGGGTTACAAAGAAGGGCAACAGACAGTTCCTGCCCTCAAGGAAGACAACATACAAAAAGAAAGATGATCAGCAAGACTGGGACATGAGTTAGGAGGTGATGGGATTTGAAAGAAGAAGTCCAAAGAAGTCTAACTGTGTAGAAAATGGAGAGATGGCTAGCCTTCCTAGGCCTTCCTTAAATGGAGGTTCTAGGACAAATTCTCTGATCTCTACCTTCCAATAGAGAGAGGGAAAGAGGGGCCCCAGAAGTAGAAGATACTGATAAGATGAGGTTCCAGAAAGTAGTCCTAAGTGATATAGCCAGGAGGGAATCGATCCACAAGGAGGTGGAAGAAAAGGGAGTGTAGCCCAGATATGGAGATAATCTATTCAAAAACGAGAAGGTAAGAACATCATGAACAGGGCACAACTGACTCATGCATGAAGGAGAGTGCCAGGAACTCACCCCAATCCCCACCCCCACCTCTGCCCCATTACTCATTACTCACTAGTTCTCTAGACAAATCACAACCTCTTATATACTGTACCCCTGGGTTGTGAGGACCAAAGGAGATGCCATTTGGGGAAGGCTTTAAACCGCATCAAGTTGAATTATTTTGGTGGGGACTAATTATCAGAAGCTGAGCATCAAACAGAGGATGACAAATTATGATGTCCCATGGGAGAACCATTGTTTTTGCTTGATATGGGCATATTTAACATTAAAATGCTTCACTGCTTAGCACATGACATAGCTCCAGTTCAGGTGGAGTTGTTAACACTTCTGAAAATAAAGACATCATTCAAAATGATTTTGCTTAATGGACTAAGTCAAGGGCAGGGCAAAGTTCAACAGGGACAATTAAAAAATAGTATAGGAATAGGTCAGACTCAAGTTCAAATCCTTATTTAGTTGTGTGACCCTGGGCAAGTCACTTAAACTTATTAAACCTCAGTTTCTTCATCTGTAAAATAATAATAGTACTTACACATGTAAAGTGCTTCACAAACTTTAAAGGGCTGTAAAATGCTAGCTCTTAGCTATAACCTAGCACATTGTGGATGCTCACCAAACTCCCATTACATAATATATATATATATATATATCTGTATGTGTATATATAATCTGTATGTATATATATATATACACATAATATATGTGTATATATGTATATTGCTTTGCAATTATGAAATGTTCAGTTTTATTGTAAGGCGAGCTGTTATAACTGTTAGTATCATTATCCACTGGGTTTTATCAACATGTATTAAACACTAGTGGGGCAGCTGGTACAGCAGATAAATCAGTGGATGTGCAGTCAGAAAGACTCATCTTCATGAGTTCAAATCCAGCCTCAGATACTTACTAGCAGTGTGACCCTGGGCAAGTCGTTTAGCTCTGTTTGCCTCAGTTTCTTCATTTGTAAAATAAGTTGGAGATGGAAAGGGAAAACTGCTCCAATGTCTTTGCCAAGAAAACCCCAAATGGACTGGATACAACTTAAAAAAAAAAAAGACTGAGAATTAAATACTATTAAGTATATGCTTTCATGTCCAAAGGGTTATTATGATTTCATATTCACTATGCCTGTCTGGTTAGCTCAATTAGTAAGACTATGTTCTTTAAACAAATTAATCTTTCTCTAACTTGGCTCACAGACTGCCCCCTAATTTATATTGTACATCTATTAAAACTTTGAATGAAGCTCTTCCCTGTCCCCACATTGTTCGCGGTAACCTCCAACTTCGTTTATCTCGTGCTCGTTCATTTGTTCTTTTGTTTAGCAGACATTAAATGCCCCATTTGTGTTCAGCCCTGCAAATGCTAAGCGGAGCAGGTAGAGGGGATGGGGGTGTAGATTGATCCCTTCCCTGAGAATTTAAGTGACTTGCCCAGGGTCACAGAGTCAGCATGTGTTACAAGCAGAATTTGAACTTAATTCTTGCTGATTCAGAGGCTTGCTCTCTATCTCATACCTCCCTCCCATGTGAAGGGCTAATCCTTACTGAGCCTCCATAGCATGTCTGGTGCCATATTTAGAAGCACCTGGTTCCATGCTTTGCCTTCTCCTTCTAATTGGAGGCTGATCTGCAAGATGGAGAAAAATGAGAGCAGAATCTATTCTCATGTAAGCTACCAAGAAAGTTCTGTGCTCACTGCTTGGCACATGGGTGGGCAGCCTACCACCCCCTCAGCCTTTTCGCCCCTCTCACCATGTCCATCACTGTGGGTTGTTTTTCCTGATCTTTTTTGCTTGCTTTCTATTAGCAATTGTAAAGGAGAAGACGGACATCTGTATTTTACAGCAGTCTTTCCTAACTGGAGATAAGGAAATGAAGGAGGGGGGAGGGCTAGAGGCTCTATCTGGGTCATGTCCAACCCTGATGAGTTCCCCCTTTTATTGCTACTTTCTTCAGCTGGTGCAGACACTACCCCTCCTACACCCTCGAGGCAGTGCCATCACGTGTCAACCTCCATTCTGAAACATCCTGTTAAGGAGCTGAGAGCTTGGTGGGAGGCAAGCTCTGCCTAACTCTGAACTAAAAGGAAACCCAAGCCAAAGCAATAATGATGAGTTATCCAATATGGGAGCATAGAATTTTGAGCAGGAGATCATTGAGATCTTTTTTCTGTCACAGGCCCCTTTGATAGTCTGGGGAAGCCTCTGGACTGCTTCTTAGAATCATGTTGTTAATTGCATTAGATTGGAAAAGAAATCAATTATATTAAAATATTTTTATTGAAATATTTTTAAAAACAAGTTCACAGTCACCAGATTAAAAACTCCTGATTAGTTCAATTTCTTAATTTTACAGCTTATCCAAGGTTACACAGGTGATCTTGGGGCATTTGAACCCAGGTTCTCTGTCTCTGAGTCCAGGGGTCTTTCCAAACCTGTAGCCCTACCTATGACAACTAACAGGAGTCACACTCAAGAAATATTCCCCATGGCCAGATGAATAATTGATCTCTGCGCCCTCCCTCCCTCCAGGACCATTTGGGTGTCCTCATTATGGGTTTTATCACCAGGAAGCTTAAATCTTGTCCAAGACCTGCTTGTTCCCATAAAGACATATGTACAACAAGACACACTTGGGCAGACAATAGAATGAATTGAAAATGAAGGGAGTCGTATAGATGAGTTCATCAGGAAATAAGGGTGATGGATCCTCAGTCTAAAGTCCCCAATCTCCAGTTGGACTTCAGAAGCATTTTGAAGGGTCAGGAAAAGGAAGAGACAGATACTCCCAAAGACTGATCCAATCAAGTCTCCTTCCATAAAGCAATGGGTGGTAAAATTACAGAAAAGCCTCCATTGACTGTTCCACTGTTCAGGAGCCAAGAGGCAGGGGGTGCTTTAGTCGAGTCCACAGCCCCGAAAAGAATAAGAGGAGGCCCCAGCAGCCACAGTAAGCCCCTTTTGCCCCTGGCAGGGGCCTCTCGGCCTCTTAGTCCTTGTGGTACATGAGCATTCATTCATTCTCTTATGTGTTCATTCATTCATCCTTTACTGAGGGTACAGAAACATTGTATGGTAGATGCTTCTGGGACCACCAGGACAGCAAATACAGTGATGGGATGAAACGGGTTTTGAAGAGATCAGACAGTCATTTCATAGGCTCTATATTTGGAAGAGGCCCTAAAAGAGATCTGGTCTAGGTCCCTCATTGTACAGAGGAAGGAACTGAGGCACAGAGAGGTAATGCAATGAACAGAGGGGATTTGGCCAGAGGTCCTCTGATTTTATACTCTTTGCCAACCCACACCTGTCTGTCATTACTTAGGACCCTGATTTGGCTCAGAATTCAGCTGTTGCCTTGGACTGAAAAAAATATTTTCACAAAAGGAATGAATTCAGCCTATGAAGAAGACGTTTTAGCTTCACTTTTTAAAGTCACAGAAGTGTGTACTTTAGCCCATTGTCATGTGGGTCTTTCCTGGCTCCATTCCTTTTTCCTCATTTTCTTTAAATTAGATAAGAAAAAAACAATCTCCAGAAAGCAAAGTCCATGAGAACACATAAGGGCCCAAGCTGTGGTAGAAATAGAATACCTCAGTAACTCAACAGCCTTGCAATTGTCCTGGGCTCAAAGGCGGAATAAGAGTCAAGGGGTCAGCATGATATAGTGGCAGAAACACTGGTCTGGGAGTCTGGAGATAATAGAATTCATCTCTGGCTCTGCTACTAACTGGTTTTGTCACCTCAGGCGAGAGAGACCATTCCCTCTAGGAGTCTCGATGTCTTCATCTCGAAAATGAGCTTGGCCTTAATAATCTTTAAACTCTGAAGTCACAGGAAAATGTCTCCCTGAAAACCCCCTTTGAAGCTAGGGAACCTTCCTTCTCCAATAGAAATTCTGATTTTCTTGTGAATTCCATTCTTTCATTATTATGTCTGATGAAAATTTATACTTTGAGTTAGTTCTTAACAAGAGATCCACAGACTGTCCCCCGCACCTCCCATAAACTCCCAGAAAGGGTCTATGGATAGATTTCATGGGGTCTGTGAAATATTATACCTTCATTTTGATTCACATTTGGTTTCCTTTGTAATCCTATGTATTTTATTTTATGGATTTAAAAACTTTATTCTGAGATGGGGATGGGAAAGGGAGGGGAATAAATATTTAAGTACCTACTATGTGTCAGGGACTCATTTTATCCATATGTTTTGCCAGACTGCCCAAGGCATTCCTGAAAAAAAAGAGGGTAAGAATCCTGCTCCAGACTATTGTTTTTGTGGTTCAATTATGACCAACTCTACAAGACCCCATCTGAGTTTTTCTTGGCAAAGATACTGCAGTAACTTGCCATTTCCTTCTCCAGCTCATTTTCCAGATAAGGAAACTGAAGCAAATAGGGTGAAGTGACTTGCCCAGGGTCGCACAGCTAATAAAGTATCTGAGACCAGATTTGAACCTAGGAAGATGAGTCTTTCTGATTCCAGACCTGGCGCTCTATCCAGCGTGCCACCTAATTACCCACTGCTGTCTATGCCATAACATAGTTGTGCCTTTCTCTTGGATGTGCAGTAAGTTTTACATTATTTTTGGAAATAAAGTATGTTGTCTAAATATTATATACTATGACCCAGAGAATGAGGTAGTAGGGGAGAGTGTACTCTTTGGTGTTTGGTAGAAATATCTTAAAACTTCTCTTCTTGTTGTGTCTTCTCAGTAAATATCCCTTATAGTAAGAGCTTATCGATGTCAGTTTGTTAAGTGATACTGGGTTGCTAAACACTGGTCATTCAAGGATATGGGAGAGATACTTTAGTTGGTAATTGGTATTGGAAGATTGAGCCAGTTGCATTAAAAGGATTCTTGTATTCCCTTAGGGTCATCCCTAGAATTCTGAAGAGGGGTGTAACTACCCAACCATCTGGGGACCCAACTTATCAGGGAAAACTGGAACAGCTAGGATAAGGACTCCCAGATTTTTCACAGGCTACATTTAAACGGTTGCTAAAAGAGGTACCCTAGTTTAATAAGAAAGCCACAGGATTTGAAATTCTAGAGCTGACATGTAATTGGGTTATTTTTGGCCAAGCTATTTTGCCTTTCTGAGCCTCAGTTTCCCCAGTTGTAAAAATGAAGAGAAAGGTAATTTTTAACTTCTACATTACAAGGCAGCTGTGAACATTAGATGAAATACTGTGTGGACAGCACTGTGTAGCCATTAAATACCTGTAGCATTCCCTTTGGGCTCATTTCCCCAATTCCCACTCCCATTAGCAGGCCAGATTCCCAGAGGGATCCTTTTGACTACTCTCCCACGATTCCATTAACTAACCCTGGGTTTTCTCATACTTTAGCTCCTGTACCTCCAGCAGTGTGATCACTTTTATTAATCAACCAGATGAACTCTATTTGCTTTTACAAAAAAGAAAGTTTTTATTGAGCAGACACAGCAAATAATTCTCCCTCCACATTCCTGAGGGCACACTTTTCCCTTCCCCCACAAAGTCCCTAGAGAGAATGGGTTCAAAGATAAAATGCAACAGTAAAGAGGAACATGTGTGGAGAACCCATGTAGCCAAGCTATACCTCCCAAATCTTATTCCTAGAAGTCTTTTTTTCTCCATTTGTAGAGTTCTCATGAATTTCCTCTTTGGTGTAGTTCTCTGCTAGACTTCAAGATTCAGTGCCTTTCTAAAGTCCAAAGCTGGCACTTCTCCACAATCACTAGGAGTTTAAGGTCCCTGAAACTGCCATTGTCTATATCTGTCTGGAGGTAGACCTCTCCAGCCTCCACTGCTCCCACCTTTGGTGGACTCTGCTAATGTCTTGGATGAATCTCCTGGGCTCTCATGATCCCCTGGTTACTCTTAGAGCATTCATTTTACTGAAAACACAAATACCAAAGAAATACAAATGCCATGTGGTAGGCAAGTGGGAGATAGCACAACTGTCCTTTCCTTGGCCCCACCCCCACAACAGAACCTCAGAGAATTTCCTCACTCCTCTTAGGAAGCCAAAGAAAGTGAGGGAGTAGAAGATCATCCTTTTTTTTTTGTTTGAGAACTCAGTTCTGGGGGAGTATCTCCTGAGTCATCAGTCCTGACACCTCAGTCAATTAGAAGACTTCATTATCACACGGGTTTCCTCCCTACTTGTCCATGTAGGCAATTGAACTGAAACCAGGCAGTGGATGTTGTTACTCTGTGCCCCCAAGAAAAGGCAAATTGTGAGCATGCTCCAAGGCCTGGACCCTCATTAGTCAATCTCCACATTCTATACACTCCAAAAACATGAACTAGCATCATGCTGATTTATGTTATAACAGACATCAGTTTATTGTGTTTTCCTCCTAGAGAAGGCAAGGGAATCGTAGGACCGGAAGGATTTTAAAAAATGACATTTTACAAGTTATTATTATACCTGTTTCTTCCTGGAACTTCAGCTCATGGCAAATATTTTGCAGACTCTATCAGTTAACATCTAAAAGATGCCCTTTGAGGACTACAACTGCCTTAAACTTTATTTTGCAGAGGACAGTTTACAGAGATAACAAGATCTACCCGAAACCTTGTGATGAGTTACAATTGGGAGCATTACATAAGGTCTACCACTGAGCTTTTTTCTTGCCTTTCTGAACCAGGTGCTTGGGGTGACTGAGTTCCTATATGAAAAGCTGTGACCCTACGGCCCCCTCTGTCTCGTGTCTTTTCGGGAAAGAGTAAAGTAAGAAGTGCTATAGGCTGTTGGGTGGAGGTAGGTGGGGAAGGACTGGTTCTCCTGTCTCTCACCTGGTTACCATATATTCATGAGCACATGCTGTCTCTCATTCTTTTCTTTGTGTTTTTGATTGAATTCCAAAATGGGAGTGTTTCTTGGTCTAAGCAGGTGCAGAATGTGGGATGGAATTTTGCTCTGTATTTAATACAGCTGGCCTGATTTCTGGGGCTAAGGGCAGACCTACCTTCCAGCCCCATCTTTGACTGACAATTTGGCCTTGAGCAGTTAACCTGACGGATCTGTTTCCTATCCCTCATTTTTATTGACTGGACTGTTGGATGCATAAAGTAATGAGTCAGGTAGCCAATGGTAAGCCACTGATTACTACCCAGGGATTTATTACTGCCACAGGTGCCATGCTTACCAGCCTATCACAATGCTATTCCAAGGAATTTACTCATGCTAGCAGAAGAAATCAAGTCAGGCAATTCGGATCCAAGATGTCGGAAACAATTCTCATTAGCAGAGAATCTCAAAATTGAAACCTAAAACTCATTTGCCAACTGCTGATGAATGTACACAAGAGAGAAAACAGGTCTCTCAACACAGCTTTTAAAGCTTGGAACTCTGCTAAATGTCTCTTGCCTCCATGAATCACAGACCTCCAAGGAATCGAGGGAACTCAGTCCAATCCATTCTCCTCTGTTCCAGCAGGATCATTCTTGAGTCATGGCAAATAACTTCACTTCAGTCCCATATGTAAAGACTTCCAGGGAAGAGGACTTTATGACCTCCTCAGCAGTATTCCAATGTTTAACAATACCTATCTTCAAGTATATTTTCCTTAAATATAAATTAATCCCCAATGCTGCAATTTAAACTAATTTTCTATGTGGATGTAGATGTAGAACTGTTAGTTCTATATCCCTTGTATAATTCATAATAATTTATTTCATAGACATTTATTTGTTTGTTTGTGTTTTGGAGGGGGTAGGCAAAGCAATAGGGGTTAAGTGATTTGCCCAAGATCACACAGCTAGTAAAGTCAAGTGTCTGAGGCCAGATTTGAACTAGGTCCCCCTGACCAGTGCTCCTAGCTGCCTCTCAATGGCCGTTTATTAAGCACCAAGTAGGTGCCAAGAATTGCTGTTGTTTAGTCAGTACAGTCATATTTGACTCTTTATGACACCATTTGGGGTTTTCTTGGCAAAAATACTGGAGTGGTCTGCCATTTCCTTCTCTAACTCATTTAATAGAGGAGGAAACTGAGGCAACAGTTAAATAAGCTGCTCATAGCTAGTAAGTGTCTGAGTCTGGATTTGAACTCGTAAAGAGGAGTCTTCCTAACTCCAGGCCTGACACTCTATCCACTGGGCCACCTAGTTACCCGGGTGCCAGAGATATAAAAACAATACAGTCCCCGCCCTCAAGGAACTTGTATTCTGCCAAGGAGACAATATAAACATATATGTAGGCAGAGTCAAGATGGCGGAGTAGAAAGACACACGTATGCGAGCTCCGAACCCACAGCCCATAGATTTAATGTAAGAAGAGCTCCCCAGAAGTTCTGGATCACTGCAAGATGCGCAGAAACATAGTGGAAGAGATTTCCATTCCAGAGAGCCCTGGAGAGCTGTCCCCAGGGTCCGTCACACCCCAGAAAGTGGACCCCACCCCAGCGCTTCCCTGGCCATGGCCCCAGAGAAGCTGATCCGAGCAGGTTTCAGGGACAGAGGCTCCGGTGGCCTGGAAGGTCCCTCCGCCCACAGACTCTACTGGTCAGTGAGAGACACGCCTGGGCTGGCCTAGAGGGGAGCGGAATGTCTCCATGACTCAGGCCCCCTCGGGAGGAAGCGGTGGAGGCAGAAGCGGGGGCAGAGGCGGGGGCGGAGGCAGCAGTGCAGCGGCGGCGGCCTGGGACTCCCCCAGCAGCAGGCAGGATCTTCATTACTGAAGTCCTCTGCATAAACCTCTTGAGGGAGCTGAGCCTGGGAGGTGGCCCTGCCCCCACCCGATCCATTACTGAAGGTCTCTGCATAAAGCCCCTGAGGGAACTGAGCCTGGGAGGTGGCCCTGCCCCCACCCCAGCACTAGAACTAAAGCTCACATTGAATAGCAGCCGCACCTGCCGCGGAAAGCCCATTTGAATCTCAGACCCCAAGCACTAGCTGGGCGGATCTAGGCAGGGGTGGAGAGGAATCTCAAAAGTCAAGTAACTGGCCAGGAAAATGCCTAGAAAAAGGAAGAAAAATAAGACTATAGAGAGTTTTTTTGAACAGATGCAAATGATCCCGACTTTCGGATCTGACGATGACAAGGACATATTATTGCCATCAGGGAAAGACGTGGAGGATGGGGCCTCGGTACCCCAGACATCCCAGGGGGATGTCGGGTGGGCTCAGGCCTTGGAAGAGCTCAAAAAGGATTTTGAAAAGCAAGTTAGTCAGGTGGAGGAAAAACTGGGAAGAGAAATGAGAGAGATGCAAGAAAAGTATGAAAAACGGGTCAATACCTTGGTTAAGGAGACCCAAAAAAATGCTGAAGAAAATAACACCTTGAAAAATAGGCTCAATCAATTGGCAAAAGAGGTTCAAAAAGCCAATGAGGAGAAGAATGCTTTCAAAAGCAGAATTAGCCAAATGGAAAAAAAGATTCAAAAGCTCACTGAAGATAATAGTTCTCTCAAAATTAGAATGGAACAGATGGAGCCTAATGACTTTACGAGAAACCAAGAAATCACCAAACAAAACCAAAAGAATGAAAAAATGGAAGAGAATGTGAAATATCTCATGGGAAAAACAACTGACCTGGAAAATAGATCCAGGAGAGACAATTTAAAAATTATGGGACTACCTGAAAGTCATGATCAAAAAAAGAACCTAGACATCATCTTCCATGAAATTATCAAGGAAAACTGCCCTGACATTCTAGAACCAGAGGGCAAAATAAGTATTGAAAGAATCCATCGATCACCACCTGAAAGAGATCCAAAAAGAGAAACTCCTAGGAACATTGTGGCCAAATTCCAGAACTCCCAGGTCAAGGAGAAAATCTTGCAAGCAGCTAGAAAGAAACAATTCCAGTATTGTGGAAATACAATCAGGATAACTCAAGATCTAGCAGCTTCTACATTAAGGGATCGAAGGGTGTGGAATAGGATATTCCAGAAGTCAAAGGAACTAGGACTCAAACCAAGAATCACCTACCCAGCAAAACTGAGTATAATACTTCAGGGGAAAATATGGTCTTTCAATGAAACAGAGGACTTTCAAACATTCTTGATGAAAAGACCAGAGCTGAAAAGAAAATTTGACTTTCAAACACAAGAATGAGAAGAAGCATGAAAAAGGAAACAGCAAAGAGAAGTCTTAAGGGACTTACCATAAGTGAACTGTTTACATTCCTACATGGAAAGACAATATTTGTAACTCTTAAAACTTTTCAGTATCTGGGTAGTTGGTGGGACCACACACACACATGTACACGCATGCATGCACACACACATACACACATGCACACACATACAGAGACAGAGAGCACAGAGTGAATTGAATAGGATGGGACCATATCTTAAAAGAAATTAAGGTAAACGGTGAGAGATAAATGTAGTGGGAGGAAAGAGGGTGAAATGGAATGGGGTAATTATAAGTCATTTAAGAGGCAAGTAGAAGACTCTTTAGTGGAGGGAAAAAGAGGAGAGCTGAGAAAAAAAAACAAACAAAAAACAAGAAGTTTACCCTTATCACATTTGACTAAAGGAAGGAATAAAATGCACACTCATTTTGACATGAAAACCTATCTTACAGTATAGGAAAGTGGAGGAGAAGGAGATAAGCAAGGGGGGGATGATGGAAGGGAGGGCAAAGGGAGGAGGGAGCAATTTGAAGTCAACACTTGGGGAGGGATAGGATCAAAAGACAGAAGAGAAACAATGAGGGGCAGGATAGGATAGAGGATAATTCAGTTAGTCTTACACAACACGACTATCAGGGAAGTCATTTGCAAAACTACACAGATATGGCCTATACTGAATTGCCTGCCTTCCCAAAGGGAATGGGTGGGAGGGAGGGATGGGGAGAATTTGGAACTCAAAGTTTTAGGAACAACTGTTTAGTATTGTTGTTGCTACTAGGAAAGAAGACATACAGTTAATGAGGAATAGAAAGTCATCTGGCCCTACAGGAGAAAAGAGAAGATGGAGACAAGAGAAGGGAGGGATGACAGAAGAGAGGGCAGATTGGAGATAGGGAAAATTAGATTGCTTGGGTGGGGGGAGGGGATAAAAGGGGAGAAAATTTGGAACCCAAAATTTTGTGAAAATGAATGTAAAAAGTTAAATAAATAAATAAATATTAAGATAAAAAAAACATATATGTAACAGGTGGCTTGTATGTGCTAGCAATGTGATCCCTACATGGATTTTGGAGCATCAACAGACATTAATTATGTCATGGGTCCTCTTACCATGTGTGAAAGGGGGATTTTTTGATTGTCTGTGGGCTACGTTCAAAAGGCACTACTCAGATCTCTTGGGTTGGTGTTTGAACAAGCTGTTGTGGACCTCTGGATGCAAGTGGGAACCTTAAGCCCTCTCTCTCCCAGAGCCAGTGGGAAGCCAGAGTTGAGAGAATTATCACTCAGTTGTTGTTTGTGTCAGGGTTATATGTATGCTTTCCAACTTTGAGGTGAAGGAATATTATGACTTCATAATCTTTCGAAGGTCAGAATGGCAAGCCACCAGAGGTAGCTGGAGTCTATGTCAATATGTGCCAGCCTCCAGAAGTGCCAAGCAACCTGTCTGTCCCAGTCTAGCCATAACTGAAACATAGACTCATCTAGCAGCTAGGGTACATTTGGAAGTCAAATTACTGAGAGTGATGCTATAAAGAAACTGCTGTAAGTTTGAGCTCACTCTCCACAGGGATTGAGGTACTGTAGAATATAACATTTGTACTTCTTGGTAAATATACCATTGTAAAAGCTAATTAATGCTAATTGGTTAAATGGGACCAGTATGAATTATAGGTGGCTAACAGTGGGGAAAACACACCAGAATGAGGGATTAAACTGGACCTGGAACTGACAAGTCAGAGACGATCAGTCTGTATTTCATTTGGGAAATGACAATATTTTTAATGATTCCCAGGCTGCTTGAACTGCAAAAGTGCTTCTTTTTAATCTCAAAATTCTCCCAGTAATGCTGTGAATCATGGAACCTTAGAGAAATCAGCATTTCATGTGACCCCAAGGACAAGAGAAAGGCAGATGGTAGGTCTCAGTTGGCTGTACCATGTCACTAATGATGATAGGCACACAAGAAGCAGTCTAAGGTTTATGGTCCATTGTGTTTGGAGCTAGGAAGGACCCTTATCAGTTGGGTAAAATTAAATAAGTTTATTCTTTATTCCATGTTTAACACATGCACTGTGATTCTTCTATAATTTAAATATTCAAATATCCAATTTGGCCAATTGGAAAATCCCATCCAGGTATTTCCTTTTTGCTATTTCTTTGTTCAGGACCTCCCATTACCGGATCTTCACTTCTAGAAGACTGATTGCCACAAGTATGGGATCAAGTAGGCTGACAAATGGTCAGATAAAGCCCACTTTTCTAAAAGACCAATGAAACGTTGCCCAGCAGTCACTGATCCCTTGAGCCACTTGGTTTTGTAACTTTTGACTGATCAGCAACTGACTACCTCTCTCAACACAAGGAAAAGGAGAACATGGCCCAACTCTATAAGAATTCCAGGTGAGGACAATCCAAGTGAAACTCTATCAGCTCAAATGCATGAATGCCCAACTGAACACACCACATGAAAAGTTCCCTTCCAGTAGCATGTTGGTAGAAACCCTGTTGTTTTACTGTCAGTCCATCTCTGTTGTGTTGATAGTTTTCCAATACCCATACTGTCATATATCGTGCAAAGGATATCTTTCTCTGTGTATGCATGTATTATGTATGTATTCATTATATGCACATATATGTACCTTATACTTATGTGCATATATACATGTATATATGTGCATTTTTTCAAACCTCCAATAGACGGTTTTATGATTCTCCTTATTACTTTGGATATGAGAAACCCAAATAAGAGTTACTGATCTAATACAGGACCATGTAGATTAGCTCCTCTCCAACATCCTCAGAGACATATGATCCAAAAGAAGATATGGTACTCATATGGCTGGAGTGAGAGGTGGACAACCAGTGTTGAAATGGTACCCTTGAAATATGGGGAAAGGCCAGAGGAAGGCATGCAGCACACTGAGTGGCTGTTCTCTGAAGGGTTAATAGAAAGACATGACCAAGAATCACACAGGATGGGGAATTATGCAGGGAGGCCTTATTATTTGCTAGACTTACTGATTCTGCTTCCATAAAATATCTTGATAAGATTCCTTTCCCTCCACCCAATCAGCCTTGACCCCATTCAGGGTCTTCATCATCTCTCACATGGACTATTGCATATAGTCTGTAACTATACTATAGTTTTCTACTTGGTCTCCTCACCTCTAGTCTTTCTTTGCTCTCATCTACCCTCCACATGGCTGTTAGGTTGACTCTTAAAACACAGATCCCAAAATGGGGTCCTCCTCCCCACTTAAAAGTCTTCAGTGGATCTCAATTACCTCTAGGACAAAATTAAAATCCTCTGACTAGAATTCAGAGGATGCACAAAATATCTAAGATCTACTTCTTCAGTTTTATTTCACATTACTCCCCTTCATGTGCTCTCTGTCCTGGTCAAACTGGCCTGCTAACTGTTCCTTCTATGTAACAGCTTTCCCCTGCTCATGTGCTTTGCTAAGGATGGTGCTCATGTCTGGAATATACTCCTGCCAAACCTCCAGCTCACAGAATCCTTCAAAACACAGTTCAAATATTGCCTTCTACTTCAAGCCCTCTCCCTTCCCCCCAACATACCCACACATAGACACAGACACACACTCTTTTGCACAGACACACACAGATGCACTCACATACACTCACACACATACACACACACATGGGCACCCACACACACGCACACAAATACATGCAAAGAGTTTGTATTTATCTGTGTGCAGGCTGTCTCCCACCCCATAGAATGAAAACTTCTTGAGATCAGGGACTATGCTATTTTGGGTTCTGTATCACCAGCTGCTAGCATAGTGGCACATACTAGGTACTTAATTAATGCTTGCTGAATTGGGTAATTGAAATGCAAAGAATTGCACCAGTGATGGAAATCCCCACACTAACGTTATCATGACTGCCCCCTAAATAGTCAAGCTAAGTATCAATATTTGCAGATAACACCCTCGAGGTTATTATACATTTAAGGGATTATTTTTTGGCAACAAAAGTTTTTATAACTTGAAGAAGCAGTTATTATTTTCAACTATCCTCTCTCTGAACATTAAGGATGTTTCATCTAATTCCAACAAAAAATTCTATATCAGCGATTAAAAAAATGCCACAAGTAACATCAGAAACTGATATTTCCAAATAGCTGAATTCCAGAAGGACTAATGATGCCACTTTACTTAATTGTTTGGATTTGTGATGCATTTTCTCTATGGGTTATGAAAGCAATTATTACAAAATAAACTACTTGTGCCTCCATTATTATAAAACGTTCACTCTAATGGCACTAACATCCCAGGTAGGGGGCCTTTTTAAGAACTTAATGTTTTTGGAACTGTTTCCGCCTCCTGGAGCTGCTCAGTATGGAGTTACAGTGAATTATTTCCCAAATATGGCTGCTTGCCTTCTTTCTAAGATTCTATATTAAGGTGGGAATTTTTAATAGAAAAGTAATTATCCTAAAGAAAGAAGAAAAGTTCTGGTTTCTTCAAAGAGACTTCGGAGATCACTCAGGCAAGTTTATCCACACTCTGAGGATAGGTATCAAGAGGAAGGATGATTCACTGAGGACCATATATCTCCACTAAAATGAAGGCAGTAGCATCCCCCAACCCCCTGATTTCAAGGGACAAGGGCTCCCTACCCAGAAAAACCTCTTCAACTCCTTTTTTAACAATGCTTGAAAGTAGTTATGCAAGAGACTAAGCCTACCATTGCATGAGGAGAGGCCATGTGGAAAAACAGTGCTTTGAATATGGAATCTGAAGCCTTCCATTTGACTTCCTCTCCCAGTATTTCACCTGCGGTACTGTTCAGTCACTTCAGTTGTATCCAACTCTTGGTGACCCCATTTGGGGTTTTCTTGGTGAAGATACTGCAGTGGTTTGCCATTTCCTTCTCCAGTTCATCTTCCAAATGAGGAAACCAAGCCAAAAAGGGTGAAGTGACTTGCCCAAGATCACACAGCTAGTAAGTGTCTGAGGCCAGATTTGAACTCAGGAAGATGCCTTCCTGATGCCAGGTTCAACAACCATGGCACCACCTAACTGCTTGTAATGTTTTGCTATCATTGTGATATTAGACAGCCCATTTTCCTTTTATGGGCTTCATTTTTCTCCTCTGTAAAATAAAGGTACTGAACTACATGAATTCTGAGGCTCTTTTTAAGAGGCAGTGTGGGGAACAGGAGAGAAGATGAGTTTGGAATCATAGCACCAAGCTCCAAACCCTAAATTTGTGACTTATTACCACTTACTATACTCCCACTTTCTTTTTAACTTTTTACAATCTGGCTTCCAACTCCATCATTCAATGGAAACCACCCCCCCCCCCAAAATCACTAAGGATCTCTTAATTGCCATATCTAATGGCCATTCGTCTTGAACCCTCTTTGGTCCTGTCACTCTCTTCTCTCTAGGTTTCAATGAAGCTCATCTCTGCCCGTTCTCCTATCTGTCTAACTCATCCTTTTCTGTCTCCTTTGCTGGATCCACATCATGCCCACTAACTGTGGGAGAAATTTTCCTGGACTCTTCTCCCTTTATACTAATTCATTTGGTAATTTCACCAGCTCTCATGGTTTTGGTTATTATCTCTCCTGTAATTGGGAGAACCTGGAGGAGGAGAACCAGGAGAGAAGGATGTCATGAAGTCCTCAAGGGAGTAAAGGATTGACAGCCGTGTCAAATGCATCCGATAGTCTGAGGTGGGCTGGGACTGAGAAAAGACCATTGGATTTGGTGAAGAAGAACAGTTTCCATTAAATGGTGACATTGGAAGCTCGACTGGAAGTTCTATGGAAGAGTAGTCAATCAGAGGAGAGAAAGTGGAGGCCATGAATACAGACAGCATTTTTTTATGAAAGTGAAGAAAGAGAGGGGGAAGATAGTGAAAGGTTTTTTTAAAGATGGGAGAGACATGCAGATTGAATGAATCAGTAGGGAGAGGTTGACGATTCATAAAACAAAGGATGATCGACGATGTAATCTTCAAAAAAAGATGAGGCGGAATGGAGTTCAATGTTCATGTAAGAGTTTTGGCATCAGCAAGAGAAAGGAACCATCTTCTTGTCAGAGATTTGGAGAAAAGAGGAGAGAGTGGGAGACGATGTCAAGGGGTTTGAAATGAAGAGTGAGAGAAGACAGCGTTCCCATCAATGTCCTCAATTTTCTTAGTAAAGTAAGAGGCGAGATCCTCAAGTAAGAGAGAGGGGGAAGAGAGAAGTATGAGAGGCTTGAGGAAGAGGGAGGCAAAGTAGAGAAGGACAGTCTTGCTTCAGTGAAGATCCAGTGGAAGTTGTGTAGCATCAATTTGTGGAAAGAATGTTGAACTTGGAATCAGGAAGACTTTTTTTTTGAGGGAGGAAGGTAAGACAATTGGGGTTAAGTAACTTGCCCAAGATCACAGCTAGTGACTGTCAAGTTGGATTTGAACTCAGGACCTCCTGACTCCAGCACCAGAGCTCTATTCACTGCACCACCTAGCTGCCCCCTATCTTTTTTTTGAAAAACATCCATTTTCTGTTATTTTTTCTCAATTACATGGAAACAAAAATTTTTAACATTCATCTATTTAAAATGTTGAGTTCTAAATTCTCTCCCTCCCTCTTCCCTTTTCCCCTTCTTGAGATGCTGCTGTTTTTTACCCTTAGTTCAAAGAGGATCAATGACATCCCAAAGGTGATGTCTTGACTTGTGCATGAATTAGATATGAGGGGGACAGAGATGCACAAAGTCACTACAGAGTTATCGATGTCCAGTGGCAGGACAAATGGACCAGGGTGCCAGTAATCGATATAGATGATATGTGTGCAGTCATGTAAAGCATTTGATATTATCCATTTTTTAAAATGTAAGCAGTTTATCTCTATTATAGGCCCATTATTATTGCTTATTCATATTGGCCTTTTTATGTTTCTCTTATTTCATGTGTTTGAATTTCAGAATATTTACACATTTCTAGTTGTTTTATCAGGAATTCTTAAAGGTCCATGTATTACATTCAGGCGTGCTGGGTAAGCTAATTTTGGCTGTTAGCCCATATCCTTTGTCTTCTGAATGTTGTATTCAAAATTCTCTGTTCCTTTTTAGTTGTTCCTGCTAAAGCATGTGTGATTCTTTTTTTAAAAAAATTAAATATTTAATCAAAATTTTAGGGCAGCTAGGTGACACAGTGGAGTCAGGAGGACATGAATTCAAATCCGATCTCAGACATTTGACACTTATAAGCTGTGTGATCCTGGACAAGTCACTTAACTCCAATTGCTTTGCAAAAAATTAATTATTTTAGTTTTCCAATTGCATGTAAGAGTAATTTTTGACATTTGTTTTTTAAAATTTTGAGCTCAAAATTCTCTCTCTTCTACCCCCTCCTTAAGAAAACTGGCAATTTGATATGTTACACATGTGTAGTCGTATAAAACATGTTTCCATATTAATCATGTAAAAAACACACAAAAAGTTAAAATAATATGCTTTGATCTGCATTCAGACTCCATCAGTTCTCATTTTTCATCATAAGTCTTTCAGAATTGTCTTGGATCATTGTGTTGCTAAAAATAGCAGTCATTCACAGCTGATCATCTTACCGTGCATAATAATTTCCTGGTTCTTTTTACTTCACTTTCCATCAATTCATATAGGTCTTGTCATGTTTTTATGAAAGCACCCTCCTCATTATTTTTTACAGAAAATAGTACTCCATCACAATCATATACCACAACTTGTTCAGCCATTCCCCAATTAATGGGTATCCTCTCAATTTCCAATTTTTTGCCACCACAAAAAGAACTGCCATAAGTTTTTTGTACATATAGGTCCTTTCCCTTTTTTCTTTTTTCTAATTTCTTTGGGATACAAATCTAGTGGTGGTATTTATTGCTAGGGTATGCACAGTTTTATAGCCCTTTGGACAATAGTTCCAAATAGCTCTCCAGAAAGGCTGAATAGGTTCACAACTACCAGTGGGGTATACATTAGTGTCTCAAATTTCTCACTTCTCCTCCAATATTCTCCATTTTGTTTTCTGTCATATTGGTCAATCTGATAGGTGTGAGGTGGTACCTCAAAGTTGTTTTAATTTGCATTTATCTAAATAATAGTTATTTAGAGAATTTTTAAAATATGACTACATAGATAGCTTTGATTTCTTTATCTGAAAATTACCTGTTCATGTTCTTTGACCATTTATCAATTAGGGAATTCCAATTCTCATAAATTAGGGATTTATATTTTAAATAATTCAGGTGACCTCTTTGGGTCGCAGTTTCCTCATCTGTAAAACAAGGGAATTGGATTTCTAGCTCTGATCTTTTATGTGTGATTCAGTATCTTACTCAGACTAAAATCCACATTAAAGAGTTAATGGCGGATAGTAGGGTTTCTTCCCTCTTAGCCATCAACCAGTTCTTGGGAAATTTAATCATAATTATAAGTTCCTAAAATTCTAGAATATTATAACTGGAAGGAACCTCAGAGATGATCTAATTCAACCCCAACATTTACAAAGGGGTAAACTAAGGTCCAAACAGATGAAATGACTTGCCCAAGGTCATATAGCAAATTATGGGCAGAAAGAGCCAAGTAGGACCCAGGTCTCCTGTCTCCCTGACTCCAATGTGATTTCTACTATGTCTACTATGTCTCAGTGCAATTAAAGGAGAATCATAAAAATAATAAATCCCTTTTACTTCAAGAAGTTGATTATACACTAAGGAGGCATCAACTTGCCATTATCGCTCTACTGCCTATGTTCCCTGCTAATATGGCCAAGGAAGTATGTTTTCGCTTTTCTGTAGAGAGAATAAATGAGGTAGGACAGACTGGTGAAATGCTGTGACAGGTGGCTGATGGCCTGTGTTACTTGAAAAGCACTGGAAAGGCTCCCCTGACTCCCCAAATGCTTGCTTTTTTCACCCCCAAACCCTCCCAAATGTCAGTTGAAACTTACCCAAACATCTGTCAACATCAGAAATTCCTGTTCTTCTGGAAGGTGTTGGGTATTTTAGAGACTGAAAAGGTAGGGTGGAACACCCTAAGGCTCATTATGGGCTAATGATTTAGGGGATTAGGTGACACTCAGCAAGATATGAGCCTGGGGAAGCTGGTTTTTTAAGGGAACTGCAAGAGGTGGGGGTGGGGGGAGAAGTAGACAAATCTGGGGGAACTGCAGCCTCTCACTGAGCCCTAGTGATCTGTAAAAATAAATTGCTCCCAGACATCAATGTTGTCACTCACAGCACTGCTGATCTGCCCTTGAGAGGACTAGCTGGTTCCCATGGCACTGCTCTCCTGCATATCTTTATCATTCATCCCTAAGGTGTTCATCTGGTTTAGGCCTGTGCCAAAGTGCCAAGCCAAGGAGACAACTGAAGGAGTTTTCATAAGGCAGCTAGGTGGCACAGTGTGTGAGAGCACTGGATTAGAGTCAAATAGACCTGAGTTCAGATTCCACTTTGAACACCAACTAGCTGTGTGACCCTGGATAAGTTACTAACCTCTCTCAATCTCAGTTTCCTTAGCTCAAAATAAGGATAACAATAGTACTTATCTCTCAGAGTTGTAAGAATCAAATGAAATTAACATGTACAGCACTTTGCTAACCTTAAACTGCTAAATAAATTCTAGCTATTATTATGAACATGTGTAATGTGAAATAAGCAGAAAAAAAGGGGTCAAGACAAAACACTATGAGAAATTTGAGGAAAGTACTTTCAACTGGGAAAGGAGGGTGGCTGAAGGAACTAGTCCTTCCCTTCCAGTTGGGAACCCAACTTGATGAGACAGGACTGATATTTATGAGGCACCAGGTCCATCACCCTTTCATACTACAGCCACAAAAAAGTAGTTATGCCTATATGTCCACAGTGTATAGTCAACACATAAATAATAAATGTGAATTATTATTTTTATGATTTTCCTTTAATTTCACTTAGACAAAGTAGAAGCCACATTGGATAGGGAGACAGGGTCCTAGGTCCTACTTAGTCTTGACTCTCTCTGTCCATAATTTGCTATATGACCCTGGGCAAATCACTTCATCTGTTTGGATTTTCTCATCTTTCCTTCCAGTTATAACATCAGAATTCTCGAAACTTATGATTAAATTTCCCAAGAGTTAGCTGTACCCTTCCCCACAGGCAAAGGGACTAGTAAAAACTGTTGTTGTAATACAAGGAAAGAAGAAAGTATTGTTTCTTGGGAGTCTCCCAGATCTTGCACCATGGAACTTTGAGTTAATGTCAAATGCTGTCAGAGGAAAATGTTGGCCTCTGAAGATGTTCTGTGATGAGTTTTGGTTTAAAGAAGCCAGGAACATTCTATCCTCTTCATGTTATATTTCTTCGGAATTCTAGGAGGAAGATAAGGAGATGAAATCGGAGTGAAAATGAAAAACAGCAATTACTGCTCTTGACCTGTGGTTCAGGACATCTCAATGTGTCCCTTATCTTCTATCGTACCCCTTATGTCTTATCCTTCTTACCCAAGATTCAGCCTTGCTTGGGGTGGAAGGAAGGTGGTGGCATCAAAGACATCACATAAATGAGCAAAGGTCTAGCACGGCCGAAGGCCTGAGTTCTAATTCTAGCTCTGCCACGATTAGCTGTATAACCTTTGGATAAATTACTGAATCTCTCTGATTTGTGTCTATACTGTGTTGAGGGCTGAGTACACAAGGGTATATGCAAAACAATGATTGTCTTCAAGGAGCTTTGATTCTGCTCCAAGAGGCATGAAAATAAAAGGTAAACAGACAAGTAAATAGAGATCATTAGAAGAGAGGACACTAACAGCTCAGGGTGGGGGTATCAGTGAAGGCTTCCCTCAGCAGTTTGCACCTGAGCAGAGCTTTGCAAGACTTTAAGGACTCTGAGACGAGAAGGAAATGCATTCTACACATGGTGATATCTCATAAAATATTCAAGGAAAAATTAGTTTAGCTTGGCTGCAACATAATAGGTATTATATAAATGGCTATTCTCTTCCTTTTTCTTCCCCTTCCCCCTTTTGAGATGAGATAACGTAAGTTTATAGTAGATATCCTGCTTTTAGTAGCTTGGGGATCAGAACAGTGAAGGAGGATTGTTGGGGTAACCCATGGGTACAGGTTGGTAAGCATGAATGGAAGGACAAGGGGACAATAGGAATCTGGGGTGAAGATAATGGAGAATTGATCTGGTTAAGTGTAGAGTAAGATTATAAAGAGAGAAATCTGAGACCAAAACAGAGGGGGACCTACTGGGAGCAATGGGCACGACAGTGTTAGAGATGCTGAGTTTGAATTCAAGGTTATTTGGTCAAGTCACCAGACTAGTCCGGACTTCAGTTTCCTCATCTGTAAAATGGAAGAGACCCCTAAGGTCTCTTCTAGCTCTAAACTATGGTCCTATGACTGACTATCATCAAGAGGTAGAGGGAGGCAGAGGGAGAGAGAGAAGGACAGGAGGTTTTTTATCAAAAAACAGAATTTGAAAGTTCTAAATCATCTATAAAATATTAGAGGTGAACTGGATAATCTTCATGGTCCCCTCCAACTGTTGGACCCTGGGAGCTTGCCTCAGACTCTGGTCTGCTGCTGTATGACCTTGGGAAAGTCATTTCTCTGTGGCCTCAGCTGGTACTTCTGTAAAATGAGGGGGTCCTTTGTGCCTCTAATGACCTATTAATCCATGAACTCTATCCCTTCACCTAGCAATGTGGAAGATTCTCAGGTTCTTGTGAGATTAGACAAACCCAGCAGCACTTTCTGAAACAAGACAGCTGGACTAAGGAATTCTTGTCACCTCCTTCCCCAGGATGTCCTGAGTGAAATCTAGAGTGGACTCCATCTGAGCCATCTCCATCTCAGCAGATCTTTCAAGTTGTCTATTTAATTGACATCTTTGTGGTTAACACTCTTTCCAGGTATAGCCATGGAGGTTAAGTCATCAAAGTGGCTCCTGGAGATGGCCACCATGAATCATTCCCCATCTCTTGGAACATTGCCATCTGGCAAAAAATGCTCTTGTTACAGCCTTGGTTTTAACTTAATGAAGTCTCACTCTGGGTCCCAGAAGAGCTTTTTTTCTCTCAACTCTAATATAGTTTCTTAAATTCAGTCACTGCATTTACCAAATGTAACTTGTACCCCCTGAGGGATATTCCAACATTCTTTTCTTAGGCTCTGACTAGCTCCTGACAGTTAAGCACTCAGTACCTCAGCTTTTCCATCCCCCTACTGTGTGGTCGGGAAGGCTCATCCTTGGGAACCCCATGCTCTCCACATTGTCCCACTTTTCTTGTCTCCCCTTTGGTCCTTTGCAGGTACATTAGACAAATATCGACCAGGGTTCCAAGGACAAAGGAGGGAGGTCCAGGAAAAAGATCCACCAAGAAAACAGTGAAAAGAAGAGTTAGTATACTCCAAGATGCCTTAAGGAGTTGTGCAATAGGGATATTTATAAGAATTCTCCCATCCCTGGGACTGAATCAGGGCCTGTAGGGACACTCCATGGTGTATGTGTTTAGACGGGTTGGAGGAGTCTGTGTTCTGGGTCCACACTGAAAGACTTGTATTCCCTTTGAGGTGATTCAAATATAAGCCTATGGGACTCAATAAGAGATTGCAGAACCAGAGCATGTGTGATGGCTCTCACAGGTACATCTCCATACATGTACCATGGAGTAACCTCAGCAAAGTCCTCAGCCCAGTAGCTTGGGATGAGGGGAGGGATGTTGGGTAATTTCCCTGATTGCCCTCATTACATGTAAGGAAGACAAAGGGAAAGGTAGTATGGTGTAGAGGATGTGTCCATCGGTCAACCTGCATTTATTAAGCACCTACCATGTGCGCTGCAGGCACTGTGCTGAGTAGGTCACTCTTTAATCGATCAATGAGCCAGCCAAGGGTTCTACTGCTTGTATTATTTTTCTGTTTAGGGGCCCAAATGGCTACTGACTTCAAGTATATCAGGCCCTCAGGGCCAAAATTTATGGACATTCCCCACCAGGTGCACCCACCTCTTATGATCCTTCAGCCTCTCTTTCTAGCTGAGAAAACTGCATTTCCCATCATTACCCTTGCCAATAAGGGCAATATTGGGAAATGATAATGGAACCAGGGCAAAGAGGTTTCTCAAGTCCCCCAAACCATGACTCCTTTTCCACCTACCTTTTCTGGATTCTTTCCTCCTGGACTCTGGGACTTTACCCAGAAATTATCATGTGGATTGATGGTGTAGAGGGTTTCACTGAGCTAGGAAGGAATGGAGGGAGGGAGGAAGGAAGGAAGGAAGGAAGGAAGGAAGGAAGGAAGGAAGGAAGGAAGGAAGGAAGGAAGGAAGGAAGGAAGGAAGGAAGGAAGGAAGGAAGGAAGGAAGGAAGGAAAAAACAGATGGCTCTTACTGTCAAGGAGTTTATATTTTAATTGGGGGAAGACAACACAAAGGAACAGGAGGAAAAACAGCCATAGCTTTTGCCATAAAGGGACAAGATAACCAATGTGGAGGCAATATACTAAGTGCTGGGGATACAAAGAAAGATAAAAGGTCCTGTTCTCCAGGATCCAGAGTCAGAGCACACAATTTACCCCAATGCTTCTAGACCCTTTAGAGGGAAGACCTGGAAGAAGGTCTTCCCAGAGCTGGAGAGATTCAAGAACTGCTCAAAGGAGCTGTAGGGTCAACCAGCATCATCACAGAACCCTACATCTCCCCCAGAGCATTGGTATGGAAGAAGACTGGGAGATTTGTATGAAAGTAGGCAATCACCGTCTGAGTAATGAGACTCATAACAATACCAGCTGACATTCATATATTACTTGAAGGTTTACATAGGGTTTACAAATAATTCATTATATCCTCACAACTAACCCTGGGAGATGGGTGCTATTATTATGCCCATTTTTCAGATGAAAAAACTGAGGCAGACAGAGACTGAGTGAACTTGACCAGAGTCACTCAGCTAGTGAGTGTCTGAGGATAATTTTGAACTCAGGTCTTCCTGACTCTAACTCTAGCCATCTGGCCACCTAAGTGCTTTACCAAAGTGTATCCATACAATGTGCAGAGAATCGGAGAGACTTTGGACTGTCTGCAGGACTGGGTTTGCTCAATGTGTTCTATCAGATCCAATAAAAAACAGAAGCGAAGAAATATAACCTGTGCCTTTTTCTATGCCAAAAATACACTCAATTCTCACTTCTGTATCTTAGATTACTTCAGGATGCAGATCACGTGTTATCTTCTGCATGCCTATCCTGACCCCCCTCCTTTCAAACATCTTCCTCTTCCCAATTATTTCATATTTAATCTGTTTACATGTATTTCTTTGATTATCTATCTAATTATTCATTCACTTATTTATTTGTCTGCTTACATAACTGTATGCTCCTAGTAGAATGTACTCTCCTTGAGGGCAGAGACTTTCTCATTTTTATCTGTTTCTCCAGTGCCTGGCACACAGTAGATACTTAATATTAATTAATTTAAATATGTTATTATTATTATAAATTATTTATTTAAATAAAATTTATTAAATAACTAATAGTTAATTGCTTAATAACATTACTTAATATTTACTAACTAAAAATCTTGTAAAAATGATACTAAAAATTGTCTTTACATGTAATTGGGGAAAAAATAAAATACTGTTGAAACAATCTGCAGAGTTGGCCTCATTTCATTTCTCCCTAATTCTACTCCCTATCAAACTAATTTTTTGCTGTTTATAAGCATTTTGGAAAAAAACACTTGCTAATATGAAACATTAACTAATATTTATATTCATCTCATTAAAAAATTCCAAAAAATAAGATTTGGTTTCATAGCGCCAAAGAATTTGCTGGTTGAGAAAATCAGTGTAGATCATCTTTGTTGTAATTCATCTTTCTCCAGGGACCAGATAGGTCTCTAAGGCTGCGGACTTTTGGCTGACTGCTCAAAAGGGATCATATAAAAACTTATTCATCATCTACCCCACCCACCCTAGCCAATCCCCAAACGGTTTCTCTCATTCCAGCTCATTTCTGGCCCATTCTTCTCAATCCAGTTGTCTACCTCCCTTATCCTTATTCTTTTTTTTTTCTTTCCTCTGGAAAAGAAAAATAAATGTGGGCCAGGTTCCATTTATTATCCAGAAAAGAAGAGCGGAGCTGGAGGCTGAAACAAGGACTCAAACCCATCCTTTGCCAGAGGCTGCCTGGCAGGTACTGACCTGAGCATTCGTGTATTCCAAATTGCCTTATTTTACCAATCTCATGAAATGGAGACCCAGAGATGGCAAATGATTACCCAAGGCTGCTGAACTAGTTAGTGGCAGAGGAAGGAACCTAAGTTTCTTGAGTCCCTATCCAAGATACTGTCCTCTATGATATGCCGATGTCTCTCAAACCACACGTCAAAAATCATTAGAACCTTAGCTGCTGTCATCATTATCTTCAATTCCAATCTTCTCATTTTATGATGGGGAGAGTGCTATAGCAGCTGATATCAAGGTACCGACCAACCAATCCTAGCCAATTTGCTCATGGGAAAGAACTAGGGAGAGCAATACTTTAGGCAGCATCAGTGTTGTTTTTTTTTTAAATAGGGACATTCCGTAGACAATGGTTATGTCTTTTTTTTTTAATGATGCCTTTTTTTAAACATGGTAGTGAGTCTATGGGCAGCTAGGTGGTGCAGTGGATAGAGTACCAACCCTGGATTCAGGAGGACCTGAGTCTAAATCTGGTTTCAGACGCTGTGACCCTGGGCAGATCACTTATTCCTGTTTGCCTCAGTTTCCTCATCTGCAAAATGAGCTGCAGAAGGAAATGGCAAACTACTCCAGTATTTTCACCAGAAAACCTCACATGGGATCATGAAGAGTCAGATGTGACTGAAAAACAACTGAGCAACAGCAAAAGTACATCTACTATGGGAATTTCTAGGTAGAAAGAGAAGGTGCCTGGTAAGAAAAGTATCTGGAGTCTTCATGACCCTCCAATCACCCTCTCCTGTGTGTCTGGCCCTTTACCCAATCAACAAGCATTTATTAAACACCTTTTATGTTCCAGGTACTGTTCAAAGAACTGGGGATATGCAGAAAAGCAAAAATAGTCAGTACTTTCTAGGAGTTCATGGTGTAGCTGGGTAAACAACATACAAAGACCTGTGGACGTGTGAATTATATTGGGTAGGTTGGAGGTAACCTCTGAGGAAAGGTGCTTGAGAAGCATCTCATAAAGTGCACAGCTAAGTCTGACCATGAGGAAGAGCTCTCCAAGCCACTGTTGGACAGATGATCTGATGTCATACCTAGTCTTATTCACAGAAATAATAATATAATATATGATAATAATATATAAATGCAATATAAATATAATAATGATAATGGCTATGTATAAATATAATTATTCTATATAATAATATATAAAATTATATATTATAAATAATATATAAAATTATTATATATATAATATAAAACAATATATATTTATATATGAATAATAATAACCAACCTTTATTGGTGCCTAAAAGTTGGCAAATCACTTTACATATATTCCTCAGGCATGGCACCAGTTGGTACTCCTCCTGAACACTTGTTTAAGAAAAAGAGGCCACTTTGATTGCTTTTCTCATCAGACACTTGCCAGTTTTCTTTTGAAGCCTGGCCCCCTGTCTTCCTATGCCTGGGTCTTCCCATAAGAACCAGAGTAAAATGGATGTGGTAGGGGTAAGAGGGGGAAGGGGGAGAGTCAGAGAGTTGTGGAGCTGAGGGGAAGTTGGAAGGCTAAACAGATTTCTAACCTGCAGTGTAGACTGAACCATAGCCCTGTGAGCTAAGGGAATCTAAACATCCTTGCTCTTTAAAATTCCTTCTTATCTCCAGAAAAAAAGAGCTTTAGTGGGTTTGAGTTGGTTATTTATAGAGCTCCATTCCCATCAGGGCCTTGTGCTGTATTTAGATCAAATGAAAAGGTTCATAAAAAAATTGCCTTTTACAATGATAAAAGCAAATCAATGAAACATTCAAAAAGTGAGCCTTCAGCTCCGGTGAAAGCATGGGTAGTGTTTCCCAGGGGACTGGAGGGAGGGTAAGGATGACAAGAAAAGAGGAGGGAGAAGGTGGAGAAAGAATATGAGTGAGAATGGGAATAAATCCTCTGAAACAGACAGGCCTCCTCTCTCAGTGGGAAATGGTGCATTTCAACACCTGAGTCACTTTTCTGAACAAGCATTTTGTGTATGTGTGTGCATACACACGTATACATACATATATATACACATATACACATGTGTATACACACACACACTCCCCTCAATCGAACATTTATTAAACCAGAATGCTAGAGGGAATTTATGGGACTTCCAGGCCAATAGAGAACATGTGATACATGTTCAAATCCTTTCTTCAATACCTCAAGTATCCCTCAATTTTCTCCACTTGAGTTTTCGCTAAACCAGCAAAGATCCCAATCCTTCTAAGACTTAGCCTTCACATAGGAACTTTTAGCTACACAGTGACCAGCCATAATTCCAAAGGTCAAATGATGAACAACTAATGGCACTGTGCTAAGTGCTTTACAGGGATCATCTCATGTGATCCTCACCAAAACCCTGGAAACTAGGCACAGATGGGGAAACCGAGGCAAAAAAGTGGCTAGCCCAGGCTAGTACGTGTCTGAGACCAGAAGTGAACTTAGGTCTTCCTGAGTGTAAGCCCAGCACTCCATCCACTATACCACTTACCTGCGCAATGAACCATGCTGCCTCTCTACTACTAGCGAGTGTGATGAACTCAGGGTACAGAAGAAGGCTTATATTTTGTGGACATGGGCAATTCAGGAATTTGCTCGAATATGCATATATGTAAGGGTTTTGTTTTTCTTTTTTTTCCCCAGTGAAGCCAAGGATAGAAGGGAGAGATAGATTTATGATCATTTAAAAAATAAAATTTATCTTTTAAAAATCTTATATATACATATATGTGTGTACGTACATACACAAATCTACATGTATACACATATACATATATATGCATATGTGTGTATGTGTCTATATATGCATATATATGCATGTGTGTGCCTGTGTGTGCGTGTGTGTAAAAGAGCCTTCAAGAGTTGCTGTGATCATCCTGAAAACAGCTAGCCGACCAACGAATCAGGAAACTCCAGATCAGTCTGGAGACTGGTTTCACGTGAAACTAGTGTTTTTAAAGCCTTTCCAGCTTTGTAAGATGTTCTAGGGCTTTTGCTCTGATGGCATAGATTTTGAGAACCTAGAGACTCCTCCATACCAAAATGAAACTTTCGAGGAAGCTTTAGTGAAGGTCTCAAGAAACTAATGCAAAATGGTCTATGTAAATACGCGACAGGTATGAAATGATATATGAGGTGTCCAAGACGATCGGGGGAAATCTACAAAGGCTTTAAAGAGGAGGGAATATCTAAGGGGTGGGGCCTTGAAGGATAGCCTGGATTTGGGGCACTTGGAGGGATCTAGGATCTAATTTGGCAAGGACAACAAGCTAGTTCTCAACTAGCAATGTGGGCTCATTCTAGAAACAGATAGATTGAGCAGTCTTTGGATAGAAAGCCGAGGCTCAGACATTGTCGGTTATACGGTAGACTGAGGAACTATTGTTGGTTCAATATTAACTTTGCCTTCCATGGAGTCAGAAAGAATTAGTTAGATTTTTAAAAAGTCTTTTTGACTCCATTAATTTAAAATATTCTTTCATTTTTAAAAATAGACCACATATGTTGTTCAGTCGTTTCAGTTGTGTCTGACTCTTCATGCCCCATTTGGGGTTTTCTTGGCAAAGATACTGGAGTGGTTTGCCATTTCCTTCTCCAGATCATCTTCCAGATGAGGAAACTGAGGCAAATAGAGTTAAGTGACTTGCCCGGGGTCACACAGATAGAAGTGTCTGAGATCAGACTTGAATTCATGAAGATGAGTCTTACTGGTTCCAAGCCAAGTGCCCTATCCACCTAACTGCCCCACGTGTGTGTGTGTGTTTGTGTGTATATATACACACACACATACACTGTTGAATAGAAAATATGATGTTTGTCCTTAATAGACAGTTCCGTGAAAGACTGTCCAGCAAGGGGAATGGATCACATTTCATCGCTGTGTGAAAGGGTTCTTAGGTCACTGCTGCCAATAGAACCCTGGTCAAAATTACAAAACAAGTGAAATTTAGTTATCACTTCTCTGCTTCCCTTTCTGTGTCCCTTGACTATTTCCTGGCACCTTGGAATGCTCCCTGGTTTCCTTTGGGAAAGTCTCCCTCCCTAACAAATTTCCTCACCTTGGATAAATCACGTCTCCCTGAACCTCAGTTTCCTCACTTGTAAAAATAAAGAATTAGACTGAAGGATGACTAAGGCCCCTTTGAACTCTGAATTTATAATTTTGTGATCTTGTGATCTAGGCTTGTTCTCCTCCAGGAGCTCCATCCATCCAAATTATCCCAATCAAAATTGTACTTTACTATAGGTGTTAGTAGGGAAATAATGTGAGCTGCTTGGACTGGATGCTCTCTCAAGTTCTTCCAATTTATCTTAATCCTTCCAAATTATCCTAATCAAAATTCTACTTAGCTATAGGTGTTAGTGGGAAAATAATGTAAGATGATTGAACTAGATGCTCTTTCAAGTCCCTCTGACTTAAAAATTCTATTTTCTACTTCTGGATTTGGTGATAGAAGGTTGTGTGGGAGAAGGAACATGAGAAAGACTTGAAATAAAAGAGAAATGAAGTAGGTAAATGATGTAGAGCAGCAGTGGGGAACCTGCAGCCTCAAGGCCACAAGTGGCCCTCTAAGTTCCTAAGTGTGGCCCTTTGAATGTATTCCAACTTCACAGATTCTGTCAAAGGTTGCACTTGAAGACCTAAAGGTTCACATGTGGCCTCAAGGCCACAGACTCCCCACTCCTGATTTAGAGTGTTTAAGAATACTGAAGAAGGCCAAAGATTAGCTTGCTGGTGGGGAAATGCAAAATTGGTGAATGGATAAATGAATGAATGGATGGGTGGATGGATGACTAGAAAAGCTTTTATTAGGGGTTTACCATTGCCTAACAGTGTTCTAAGTGCTGCAGAGACAAATCAAAAAACAGAGACAAGTCTCTTCTCTCAAGAAACTCACATCCAACCAGGAAAGACACCACATAAAAGAAAGTTTTGTTGCTGTGAGTGATGCAAGATAGAAGTCTCAAGGACACAGTGGAAGAGTGGATAGCCAAGCCCAGAACGACTTGGGTTATGTCAGTAGGTCAGATGGTAATGCCAAGGCTGTGGAGGCCCCTGTAGCTGGTAAGGTCTGGAGGACGTTAAGAGACAGTGGCAGGGAAGATGGTGGCCAAATAGATCTGACGGTCTCCCCTTTCCCCAGAAGGAGTAAAGTTGGCAATTTAAGGAAAAGAAATAGAAGAATTCAGGCTATAGGAAGAAAAAGAATTGAACTGGAGAAAGAAAAGGTCTTAAGATTAAGGAGGAGAAACTTAAGGAAATGGAAAATCCTGGATGAGGGAAGAAAGAGAGGAAGAGAAGGGGGAAATGATGAGGAGAGATGAGACTTGAGAACTCATCAAGAAGGCCTTCTTCTTCTCAAGTCTCACCTCTCCTCAACCAGTTACTAAGACAAGGAGAGCAAGTTGGCAAAGCACAGTTCACATTCATATACAAATATAAGATTTGCAAAGCTCTTGCCATGTGTTATCTCATTTGATCCTCCCAAGAGCTCTGACATAGGTGCTACTATTTGTCCTGTTTTAGGTGAGGAAAATGAGGTTCAAGAAGATAAGTGACTTGTCTAAGGTCACATATATCTAGTACGTGTCTGAGGCATAGTTTTAGTTGAACACTTTCTTGATCCTAAATCCAAATCTCTATCCACCAAGCCACATGAGACAGAAAGAAGAGAAGAGGAGAGAATAAGGAGAGGAGAGAAGAGAAGAGGAGAGGAGAGGAGAGGAGAGGAGAGGAGAGGAGAGGAGGGGAGGGGAAGGGAGAGGAGGGGAAGGGAGAGAAGGGGAGGCAAAAGTATAGAACCAGAGCTTAGAAGGGACCTCCACCCTGGGATCCAACACAGCTAGCTGGTCCAACTCACACATCAATGACTCCCCAATATAACATATCTAACAAGTTGGCCCTCCAGTATTTATTTGAAAACCTCCAGGTATGGAGAACCCACTACTTTTCATACCTTTCCCCTTTGAGACAGTGCTAATTATTAGGCAATATTTTTCACCTGATGTCAAACCCAATTTTACCTCTTTGCGCCTTCTCACTGTGCCTGATTCTGCCCTCAGGGGCCAAATGGAACAAGCTTAACTCCTCCCACACACATGACAGCTCTTCAAATATTTGAACACAGCTATTATGTTTCCCCTGAGTCCTGTTTTCTTCAGGTTAAACATGTCAAATTTCTTCAACTCATCTTCACATGTCATGAACTCAAAGACCTTCACCATCATGGTTTCCTTCTATATATTCTCCAGATTATCAAAGTTTTTAAACCATCATCCCCAAAACTCCATATAAGATTTGACAAGGCAGAATACAGTAGAGGGGAAGCTTGTCCCTTCTATGGCAGCCAAATTTTTGGCTGCCAAATCACACTGTTGGCTCATATTAAGCTTGCCATCCATTACAAAACCCAGTTTCTCTTCAGAACTCTTGCTGTCTAGTCATGCTTTGAACTGGTTGTTCTGTACTCAAGCATGAAACTTTATGCTGGTCCCTACTGAATTTCATCTTACTAGATTCATCCTGGTGCTGTAGGCTTTTAGATCCTAACATTGTCATCTAGTGTGTTTATTCTTCCTCCTAGCATTGTGTCATTTGAAAAAGTTGATGAGCATGTTCTCTATGCTTTTATGTAAGTCATTCAAAAAAATATTCAACAGCCCAGGACTGAGGACAGATTGCTGGGGACTCTCCATTTAGATGGCCAGCTACATTGATACTGAACAGCTTCTTTTGAAGTCAAGTTACTCATTCAATTCTGAATTCATCTGATTGTATTATAGTCTAATCTTCAGATTTCCATCCGCCACCTCCATAAGAACAGCATGAGGTAATTTATCAAAAGCTTTACTAATATTTAATTGTATCAAGACTAGCCCCCTAATTTATAGTTTAGTAATTCCATCAAAAAAGGGAGTGAAGTTAGTCTGGCATAGCCCACTCTTGACGAAGCCAAGCTGGTTCTTTCGCCCTTTCTAGATATTCACCAACCATCTCTTTAATGATGCTTTTTAGAATTATCCAAGGAATTAAAGTCAATCCCATGGACCTGCAGTTTCAGACTTGAATCCCTTCTTTGTTTTGTAAATCAGGATATTTGCCATTCTCCAGCTTTTTGGTACAAGTCTCATTTTCCATGATCTCCTAAATACCACTGGTACTGTGACTCAGCAATCATAGCTGGCAGTTCTTTTAGCACCTTTTGAAATACACCCACAGTTAGGTATGATGATATTGATGGCAATCAATATCAACCTGGCAAAGGAGATTGGGAGTGGGTGGTCAGTCAAGTAGAAGAATTAAGAGAAAACTTATACCAACTGAGGGAGGAAAGAAAATCCAGGAGAAAAGAGAGTGATCAATAGTGTCAAATGCTTCAGAAATTAAGAATAAATGAATGAATGAACAGATGAATGAATTAATGAAAAAAATGTATTAATTGCTTACTACATTCCAGGCTCAATGCTAAATTCTAGGGATTTCAAGGAAGCCAGTCTGCCCTCAAGGAGTTTATATTCTAATAAGGGGAAACAATACAGTAGGTTCAGAGTAACCAATGAAGAACATTTTGGAGAAGGAAATCAAAGATATGGGATCTGAAGTAACTGACTAATTTGTTGAGATGATCTTGCCATATATGTTTGGGCTGGCTTGATTACTATTATCAGAGTTAAAGTTGAAAGGCCATGAGGTTCATGTACACCTGGCAGTATGTCATGGAGATGACCAGATGACCAGTAACATTGTACCCTGAGCATATAAGATGATATACTCACCAATCAGAACCCAGGAAAAGAGCTGGAAAAATTTTTATCAGATTTGACAATTGAGAGATCATTGATAACTTTAGAGAAAGCAGTTTTTGGTTAAGTGGTGAGATCAGAAGCCAGTTTGCAAAGGATTTTGAAGAGTCGAAGGAGAGAATATAGAACCAACAAGTATAGACAGCATTTTTGAGAACTTTAAGTAGAAAGGGAGATTTTCATGAGTGGAATGACATTGTTAGAACAGTGCTAGAGGAATATTTAATTTGGTCAACAGTATTAAAAGCTGCAGAAATCAAGGAGGATGAAGACATAAAGACAGTCACTGGATTTATTTAAGGTTCTATTGACACCTTTTGTTTCTTATACCAAAATCATTTCCAAATATGCCTCTCCATACTCCACTGCCTAGAGAGCCTCTCCTTATGAAAAAGAAGAGGAAAAACAGTTCAGCAAATTTAAATCTAAAGAAATGTACACAATATTTCTAACCCATTGTTTTTCTACACTCTTCCACAAATTTCTTTTCTGGGGTCAAGTTCAGTCATTATATTTAACTATAATGTAATATATAATATAATTAATTAAATTATTAATTATAATTAAATATCATTCCATTTCATTGCTTTCCATTTACATTGTTGAAGACATTGTACAATGTTTTGCTGGTTATATTTATTTCACTCAGCATTAGTTCATACAAGTATCTCCATATTCTTCTGAATTCTTCATATTCATCGTTGTAATAATATTCAATAATATTCCAGGTCAGCTAAGTGACTCAGAGTTTAGCGCGCAGGACCTTGAGTTAGGCAAACTTATCTTCTTGAGTTCAAATTTGGCCTCCACTAACTGTGTGACCCTGGTCAAGTCACTTAAACCCCATTTGCCTCAGTTTCCTCATCTGTAAAATGAGCTGGAGAAGAAAATGGCAAATCACTGCAGTATCTTTGCCAAGAAAATGCCAAATGGAGTCAGGAAGAGTTGACCCTGGTCTTAAACTAGGATAGCTGCCTTCCCCTGCTCCATGAAGGAGGCTTTTCAGTTCTTTTGCTTGATCCCAGAGAACAAAACTAGGAGTATTAGGTGGAATATGCAAAAATTAGAATTTAGTTTTTATGTCAAAAAAATCTTGTGATGACTTAAAACAATCTCTAAGTAGAATGAGTCACCTCAGGAGGTAGTGAGGCTCCCTAGAAGTCCTCTGAAGAGGACGGATGAAGACAGGATTCTTGTTCAAGTAAGAGTTGGATCCAGTAGATTCTGAGGGCTCTCCTAACTCTGAGCTTCCTAGGATTGTAAGCTCTGATGCCAGCACATTAAATCACATTCTAGAAAGGCTTAGTGCCTGAGTCCCCTTGGGGGCATTTTCATTTTTAAAAAATGGACCCTGTTAACTCCAATGATTCTCTAAATTTCTGAAATATATGGGGGGATTTTTTATGATATAGATAGATTTCTGAACCCCCTCCTCCATTTCAAGACATTGTCTCATTACCACACACACCCCCTCTCCCTACCCCCTCTTTCCCAATATAAGGTAAGTCGCCTTCCCAGGAGCACTCTAAATTTTTTTTAGAGCCCTCTCTAGGATGAAACCTTTGTGCCAGACATTATCACAAAGCAAGAGGATCTAAAGGAACCCTGGGAACAAAGCAGCATCTTTCTGGCAGCTCCATTTCCATACTAACACTGCTTTTCTCAGTCCTTGAGATTCTTCCCCTTCTCTTCATTTTTATCTGTTGTCAAGAAAAAGGAATACATATTTAATAAATTCCACCCATCCTAGGGATTAGAGATCTAAAAATATTGTTTCTCCCAGAGTCCGTCCCTTTCCTGCCCTTACGGAGGAGGCTGTGGTCGAAAGGAAATTGGATAAAACCCTTTCATCAGCCTCAATAGTATTTGAATCATTTAATTTGAGATCTGCCAACCACAGGAGATTATTTTATTTTTTAAGCCAAGTTTAGCCCACTCAAAGAGTCAGCTGAAATCAGGATTGTGTTTATAAGTAGTTCCCAGGGCTTGACTGGAGCTCGTCCCTCTGGTTCCCTGTTTGTTCCCATAGCTAAGTTGGGGAAAACAATTTTTAGTGCTATTTCAGAGTGACCCATTATGGAACATCATTCCGTCTTCAGAACTCGGCATCCTATGACATAAAGTCAAAGGGGATTCCTGGCTCTCCTCCTTTCTGTGCATGCATTTGTATATTTTCTGAAAAAAGAAAGCTGGGCATTCAGGGCTGGGTGGTTGAGTGTTTGCAATCCATGTTCTCATCCTCTAGGCTCCAAACAGATTGCCAGGAAGAGCTTTTCAAACTAAATTAAATGCCAGGAATGGCACAGCCCATCCCCTCTGCTGTTCTCTTACCAATGTCTCTCGTTAATTCTCAACCTACTGGAAGCTGTTTTAAAATAAATTCTGGGAGAAACTGGACTTATAGGAAAAAGATATGATGATGATGATTTGTGGTGGTGGTGGCGACAACCTATTTACATCAGAGTTGATTGACCAAGTACTTACCTGACCCCAACCCTATGAGGCATGAATGTCAAGTACAGATTTAAATCTAGAGGGGACACTAGAAGTCAGTGAGTTCAACCTTCTTATTCAGATGTGGAAACTGTGGTATAAAGAAATTTAGGTATTTTCTCAGGATAATATAGTTAATAAGTGTCTGAAGCAGGATTTGAACTGAGATATTCTTGTTTACAAATCCACTTTTCATCCCCATTTTACAGATGAAGAAACAGCTAGTCGGAAAGGTGAATTGATTTATCCAAAGACATACCTGCAAGAAGGGATTTCCCTAGACCAACCCTTTGAGGTAAATAGAGTAAATACTGGTGATCTCCATTTTACAGATCAGGAAGTTGAGGGTCAGAGTAGTGAGAAATTAACTCAAGGCCATCCAACTCATAAGATCAGAGTTAGAATTTGAATTCAGATCTCTTGACTCTATGCTTGGTTGTGTCAAACAATGAAGATTCAGTTTGTGATTGGAAAAAAATCCCCTAAAACTAAACCAAGACTTTTTGACTAGTGATTGACTTCCTGAAATTGATTAGATGTAAATGACGTCAACCATCTACCCAACCTTGTTTTTAGAAAAAGAAAAGAAAACCAATCCATCCCCTATCCAGGGTAAAATTCTCTGTGCCTCTTGTCATTTTAAGTCCAGATAGCATTTGAGTTTTTCATGGTTCACTAAAAAACCAATATTTAATTAAAGGTTTTGCTGTATCTGAAGAACTTTAAAGAAAAGAAACTTGGTTGTTATAAGAGATCGACTGAAATAGAGGATTCATGAATTCTTTTTTTTCTATTACTTCAGTGAGTACTGGTAAGCTGTGTCACAGGAAAATTAGAGGCATTTTTGGTCTTTTTTGTGCTTCCTGGTAATCACTTAAAAAACAAAACTCTAGAATCTATGTGGATTAACATTCATTTCCCAAGTTTGGGGTGTTAGCAACATTCTTTCCTCAAATTTGGGAACTCAAAATGATACTGATCTACTCATTGTGGCTGAGTCCTTGGGCAGCTCTTTTTTGAAGAAAGTTAAATTGTAAGTTTTCAAAATCAGCCACTCCCTTCCCTATCCAGCCACTGCTCTGGTGTCAGAATGATTGGGGGGGTGCCTGTGGTCACCTCCTCCCTGCCACTGGGTCTTTGAGGGTTTTACTGCTGGGGCTATTGTGGGAAGAAACACATGGGAAATCCTGTAAAATGGGTAGACAGGCCTTTGATCAAAACACCATCCTGGGCATGAACAAAATCCCTGCATTATGGCATTGCAAACTAATTTAGTTACTGAGCATTTATAAATCTGCTGATGTTGCAGGTGCTGGGCCCAGTGTATCATCCAAAGAGTAACAGAAAAGAAAGAGAACAGGAGGAGAGTGTGCTGGCTTTGCCAATGGAGAAATGTACAGTGCTTTTCATGACCCCTTTACTTTCCCCTGAAATAAAGACCCATTTTTTAACACCAGTATTCTTCTTGGAGAAGCAGTGGTGTAGTGGTTTGGAGCCAGGAAAATCCAGGAAAAACCATGTGACTCCAAGTAAAACATGAAACCTCTGTGTACCTCAGGCAGCAACCCACTGAGTTGTAGACAGGTGGTTGCACCAGTGATCTTCACTGAGGGAGGGAACCTAAACTGAGACATTTGCAGAACCTTCACATGAATTCTTCTGGTGAGATGGCATGGATGGTAGACTATGCTGGAGCCAGCTCAGCCCAGGCAAGTCAATGATTAAATTTTCAATGTGAGCATTGGGAAACTGGCAAAGACTCCAAATAAGAACTGGAGTTATTATTCTGTTTATTACCTAATCTTAAGAAAATGGTAGATAAAATGCTAATAATTCAAATTGAACTAAAAAGTTGTTTTTTTTAACTCAGAGATCCAATTGTTAGATATTTATCAGCACATTCCATGGAAATCATGGACTCCCCCAGGGTCTGAAGAGCAAATAGAAGGTCACTCAAAAAGGCAGTGGAAGGCTTTCGGTGGGCCAGAAGTAGGCTGTGACTCACTATAAACAAAGAATTGAGCTGGAAAATCCATGTCTGAAAGTCTTGTCACAGAAAGGCATGACCCGAAAAAGAAAAAAACAGAAAAATGAACCAGGTGAATGATGAGAAAAAGAATCAATTAATCAATATTTATTTGCCAAGCACCTGCTATGTGCTAGGAGCTCTGCTAAGGGCTAAGGGACACAAAAAGAAGCAAAAAGCAACCCCTGCCCTCAACAAACTTGGAATTTAAAGGAGAAGGCAACATGCAAACAAATAGATACAAAGTATCTATTTATATACAAGATAAATGGGAAATAAGTTAACAGATGGAAGGCCCTGAAGTTAAGAGGAATTGGAGAAGGCTTCCTGTAAAAGGTGGGATTTTAGTTGGGACTTCAAGTAAGCTAGGGAGTGGGGGAAGGAGAGTATAGAAGAAGCCAAAGAGGATGCTGGGATGTCAAGAGAATTAATCTGGCACTTCAGGTGGACCCAAGGACATGGACCTACGTCATATAGGATAGGCTGCCATGGGTGACTTTTGACTGGAATCTTTAGAGGAAATCTCCTCATTGATTCCTTCAGATTTATTGGCATATTCATTATAATACTAACGTTGCTTAATTGCCATGAATCAGGTATATGTATGTCCCTATTCATGGTCTAAACCAGGCATTCTTAACTTGGGGCCCATTAACTTGTTTTAAAAAAAAATTTTGATAAATATTTCAATATAATTGGCTTCCTGTGTAATTTCCAAAGCAGCTGGGTGGTGTATAGTATGTGTGTACAACTGCTGGCCTTAGGAGGCAGGAAGATCTGAGTTCAAATCCCATCTCATACCAGCTGTGTGACCTTGGGCAAGTCACTTACATCTTTTCTGCCTGTTTCCTTAATTGAAAAATGGGGGTAATAATCACAATATCTACCACCCAGGGTTGTTGTGAAGATAAAGTAAGAAAATATTTGTAAAGTGTCTTACAAAAATTAAAGCACTGCCTATGCACTGGCTACTATTACTGTTATTACCTTGAGAACAGCAATGGCCTAAGTCTTATTCCACATATGAGCAGTGATAACCCACGGCCTTTGTTTGTCATAAACGTGGCAACTTTGTAAATATGTTTGCCTTAATGTTTAAAAGGTAAATTTATGATATTTTCTAAGTTTCAGCGTATATATGTATATATATACCTATATATATTATTTTCCTCCTCTCATCCTCAAGTTCTTCATCTGTCTATGTGTGTATATATTTACATAGAAAATATTTATATAACATATTATGCATAGCACATATCTATAACATGTTATATTAATTGTAATATAATTATGTGTATAGATACATACATGTGTGTATATATACATGTGTGTATATACAACTGGTTATGGCTGTTGTCCTTCATCTCAAAGAGGACCACAATGACATCACCATGTCAGAGTCAAGTCACAGTGTATCTGACTATGGCTGATCAGATCAATACAAGATCGAAATGCTCAGACCAGGCACAAACAATTCATGGGAACATTTGGGGTGGATTCTCTAAATCTGCCTATTTCTCATTTCCTTTGAGCTACTTCAATTCAGCTTTCCTCATAGAGCACAGCACCTTCTCTAATCAGAGCACACCATGCTGGGTGGACCTGTTTCAATGCCTCTCATGCCACACAAATAGACACATATACATATATGTACACATGTGTGTAAATACACATGTGGATGCACACCTGGACATACATATATGCATGTGTTTCTCAATATATGTATATATGTATATGTGTATGTGTGTATGTGTGTGTATGCATGCACATTCCCAAAGTCATGCATCTTGCTAATACAGTTGCTATAGCCCAGGTTTCCTGACCCCTGGAGTAAGGTTCCTTTCCCCTTGCTTTATTAAAACCCTTCTTTCATAATTTCATTCTCTTATCAAGGATCTATCACAGCTTTCCATTGTCTACTGAATCAAATCCAAACTTGTTATCCTGCCTTTGAAATTGTCTGACTTCAGTCTCTCTAGTGAAAGCACGCCCAGCACAGCCTCCACCAAACAGCCTTCTTTCTGCTCCTCAGATGTGATGCTCTACCTCTGCTTGGGTTCTTTGCTCCCCTAAAAATGTCTCCCTGTGCCCTCCCCTCTACTTGTCCAAATTTTGCCCAGCTTTCTAGGATTGTAATAAACTTCTTCCCTTTAATGGTCTCCCTGACTCCAGTCTGTCTTCCCTCTGTTCTATGGGAGAGTCCCTAATCCTGGAGTTTCAAGTATCTATACTCTGAATGTATTATGGGGCAGGCATTTGACCACAGATTGAGGCCCCCAGTAGCTGGTCAAGTGTCTCTTTCTAAGGGTTTTGCCTTAGGAGGCCAGTGTAGTAAGAGCACTAGTCTTGTGAGAAGATGAGTGAGTCCAGTTTAGACACTAGCAGTGTGATTATGGGCAAGTTTGTTTATTTAACTTCTCTAAACATAGATTTCCTCATCTGTAAAATGAGGATAATACTCTGCTAATACTACAGACCTCACAGGATTGTGAGAAAGCATTTTATAAAGCAGGATGTAAGTAATAATAGTCCATAGTAATGAGGGGGAGGAGCCAAGATGGCGGAGTAGAAAGACTCATGTATACTAACTCCAAACCCACAGTCCATAAATTTCGTGTAAAAAGAACTCCCCACAAATTCTGGAACAGTACAAGTCATGCAGAAACACAGTGGAAGAGATTGCCGTTACAGAGAGCCCTGGAAAGCCATCCCCAGGGGTCCGTCGTGCACTGGATGGGGAGCCCACCCCTGCGCTACCCTGGCTGCATGGCCCTGAGAGGAGCAGATCCAAGCAGGCTTCAGGGACAAAACCTCCAGCAGCCGCGAAGGTTCCTCCACCCACAGGTGCTACAGGTCAGTGAGAGAGACTTCTGGGCTGTCCAAGAAGGGAGCGGGGTGTCTCTGTGGCTCAGGCCCCCTTGGGAGGCAGCAGCAGAGGCAGCCCCGGACTCCTGCAGCACACAGGAGCTTAGGGCCATTACCGAAGGTCTCTGCATAAACCCCCTGAGGGAACTGAGCCTGGGAGGCAGCCCTGTCCCAACCCCAGCACCAGAACTTAAGCTCACATTGAATAGCAGCCACACCCCCTGCTGAAAGCCCTGAGGCTGGGGAGCAGCATTTGAATCTCAGACCCCAAGAACTAGCAGGGCGGATCTAGGTGGGGGTGGAGAGGAATCTCAGAAGTCAAGTAACTGGCTCGGAAAATGCCCAGAAAAGGGAAGAAAAATAAAACCATAGAAAGCTACTTTCTTGGGGAACAGATATTCCCACCTTTCATTTCTGATGACGAGGAACAATTCTTACCATCAGGGAAAGACGTGGAGGTTGGGGCCTCTGTATCCCAGACATCCCAGGTGGATGTCCGGTGGGCTCAGGCCATGGAAGAGCTCAAAAAGGATTTTGAAAATCAAGTTAGACAGGTGGAGGAAAAACTGGGAAGAGAAATGAGAGAGATACAAGAAAAGTATGAAAAGCATGTCAACACCTTGCTAAAGGAGACCCAAAAAAATGTTGAATAACACTTGAAAAATAGGCTCACTCAATTGGCAAAAGAGGTTCAAAAAGCCAATGAGGAGAAGAATGCTTTCAAAAGCAGAATTAGCCAAGTGGAAAAAGAGGTTCAAAAGCTCACTGAAGAAAACAGTTCTTTAAAAATTAGAATGGAACAGATGGAGGCTAATGACTTTCTGAGAAACCAAGAAATCACAAAACAAAACCAAAAGAATGAAAAAATGGAAGAGAATGTGAAATATCTCATGGGAAAAACAACTGACCTGGAAAATAGATCCAGGAGAGACAATTTAAAAATTATGGGACTACCTGAAAGCCATGATCAAAAAAGAGCCTAGACATCATCTTTCATGAAATTATCAAGGACGCCTGCCCTGAGATTCTAGAACCAGAGGGCAAAATAAGTATTGAAGGAATCCATCGATCACTACTGAAAGAGATCCAAAAAGAGAAACTCCTAGGAACATTGTGGCCAAGTTCCAGAATTCCCAGGTCAAGGAGAAAATATTGCAAGCAGCTAGAAAGAAACAATTCCAGTATTGTGGAAATACAGTCAGGATAACACAAGATCTAGCAGCTTCTACATTAAGGGATCGAAGGGTGTGGAATAGGATATCCCAGAAGTCAAAGGAACTAGGACTCAAACCAAGAATCACCTACCCAGCAAAACTGAGTATAATACTTCAGGGGAAAATATGGTCTTTCAATGAAACAGAGGACTTTCAAGCATTCTTGATAAAAAGACCAGAGCTGAAAAGAAAATTTGACTTTCAAACACAAGAGTGAGAAGAAGCATGAAAAAGTAAACAGCAAAGAGAAGTCATAAGGGACTTCCCCAAGGTGAACTGTTTACATTCCTACATGGAAAGACAATATTTGTAACTCTTAAAACTTACCAGTATCTGGGTAGTTGGTGGGACCACACACAGACATACACACACACACACACGTACATGCGTGTGTGCACACACATACACACATGCACGCACATACAGAGACAGAGAGCACAGAGTGAAGTGAATAGGATGGGACCATATCTTAAAAGAAATTAAGGTAAATGGTGAGAGATAAATGTAGTGGGAGGAAAGAGGGTGAAATGGAATGGGGTAAATTATATCTCATTCAAGAGACAAACAGGAGACTTTTTAGTGGAGGGAAAGAGGAGAGCTGAGAAAAAAACATGAAGTTTACCCTCATCACGTTTGACTAAAGGAAGGAATAAAATGCACACTCATTTTGGTATGAAAACCTATCTTACAGTATAGGAAAGTGGGGGAGAAGGAGATAAGCAAGGGGGGGTGATGGAAGGGAGGGCAATGGGAGGAGGGAGCAATTTGAAGTCAACACTCGGGGAGGGACAGGATCAAAAGACAGAATAGAAACAATGCAGGGCAGAATAGGATGGAGGGATATATAGTTAGTCTTACACAACACGACTATTTATCAAAGTCATTTGCAAAACTACACAGATAGGGCCTATATTGAATTGCCTGCCTTCCTAAAGGGAATGGGTGGGCAGGGAGGGATGGGGAGAATTTGAAACTCAAAGTTTTAGGAACAACTGTTTAGTATTGTTGTTGCTACTAGGAAATAAGAAATACAGTTAATGGGGAATAGAAAGTCATCTGGCCCTACAGGACAAAAGAGAAGATGGGGACAAGAGAAGGGAGGGATGACAGAAGAGAGGACAGATTGGTGATAGGGAACATTAGAATGCTTGGGTTATTGGGTGGGGGGAGGGGATAAATGGGGAGAAAATTTGGAACCCAAAATCTTGTGAAAATGAATGTAAAAAGTTAAATAAATAAATTTATATTAAAAAAAAGAATCAAATGAAAAAAGAAGTAATAGTCCATAGTAACAATAATTAGAACCTACATGCTAATTAGTAGTAGTAAGGTTCATAATAAAATTTTCATTATTAATTCATTATTTCATTATTTCATTATTCACTACTTTAAATATGTTATCTCATTTGATCCTTACAACACCCTATGGGTAGGTGCCATTATTATCCATATTTTACAGATAAGAAAATCCACATACAGAATGATTAAGTGACTTGATGTATGAAGAAAGATTCAAACTCAGATCTTCCTGACTCCAAATGTATCACTCTATCCACTGACCCACCTAGTTGCTTAAATGTGAATTCTTATTGTTTTTAATCCTAAGAAGGTGTCCTTGCATAGATTACTAGATCCATGATATCACCCACATGGGAAGTCCATCAGTAAAGACCAGAGTCCATCTATGCCTTATCAGACAGCGTCATGAGCTGTGGTTGGAGAAATTCATCCCCAGCCCTCAATAATGTCTGCCTCTCTCCCTGGCTCTTCTGGTCCTCAAGCAACAGACATCCAGAACATCACCAGATGTCCATTGGCACAGCCTTCGGGCAGCTGCGACACCTGCTAAGACCCTTGCAGAACACCCTTCGGAACACCCTGAGGCCTACAGGAGAAGATTACAGCAGGCTCATTCTCATAAGACTTGTTCTAGCCCCTCACTCCCCAACCCCCTGCTTTTTCCTTTTTTACCAGAAAGTCTAAAAATAACCTTTCTAGAGCACAAGCATGGAAATAGAAGTCATCATGGCTACAATATTCCACTCGGAGCAAAACGGGCCCATGTAGTCTCCATGGTAACACCCGTGGCAAGCATACCTCTAAGCTGCAAAAGGTGGAACGTGATGGTGAGTATTCAGGCATGTATGTGTGTGTGTGTGTGTGTCCATAGGCATGGGCATGTGTGTGTAAGGTGGCACGGAGGGATTTTTTTACTCCTCCATGAGAATTCCACAGGTCCAAACTTTCCTTCCTTCCTCCCTCCCTTCTTTCCTTCCTTTCCTTCCTTCCTTTCATCCTTCTTTGTAGTCACTTGCCCAATTTATTTCCCTCCAATAGAATTTAAGCCTTTGAAGACAAGGACTGTTCCTTGTATTGTCTTTATATCCCCAGCACCTAGATTAATGCCTGGTACAGTTATGCTCAGCAAATAAGAGTTAACATTAATATAGACCTTTAACACAGGCAGCTAAGTTGTACAGTAGCTAGAATCCTGCATCAGACACTCACTAGTTATATGACCTTGGGAAAGTTCCTTAATCTTTGAATGCCTCAGTTTCCTCAATGACAGAAAAAGTAGTAATCTGAGTTTATGGAGGAATTTCTCTCACCAGTTCCCTAAACCAGTGAAACCATGCAAATCTGCACCAAAAGAAAACGCAGTCCCCTCCTAATGTGGAGAAGCAGATAATGAATACTCAGATAACATGGATGCCCAATGCTTTCTGCATATTTTATAGTTCGTTATTTGTGTGAATGTTTTTGTCCCCTTCACCCTGCTAGAGTAGAAGTCCTTTGAGGCCAGGGACTGTTTAATTTTTGTCTGTGTATCCCCAACACTTTGCACAGTGTCTAGTACATAGTAGGTACTTCAAGATGCTTGGAAAATTTGTCTGTTTTACCCAGAGATAATCACATAATCATAGATCTAGAGCTGGAGGGCCTTAGGGATCATCTAGTCCAACTTCCTTATTTTATATATAAGGAAATTGAGGCTCCAAAACATTATAAGAGACTCATGTAAGGTCCTGCAGGTAGAGTCCTCAGATCCCTAGGGTCTAAATTGTGCATGCATATTCAGTGCCATTTTGATTGGACCCTACACTCCAGGGATAGGCTCCTGATTGGTCTCCCTCCTTGCAGTCCCACTCCACTCTCCAGTCCACGTGGTTGATAAGCTCATCTCCCTTACGTAGAGTTCTAGTCCTGTCTCTTTCCTGCTTAAAATCCTCCCATGAATCCCTGCTGCCTCTAGGATAAAAGACAACCCTGACATCAAAGATCCCCTACAATCTGACTCAGACTTAACTTATTTCCTACAAATTCATTCCCAAACTTTACCTTCCAGCCAAACGAGGCTAATGGCCTCTCTGAATGGGCTACTCTATCTCCTGCCTGTTGGTATTTCTTTACGCTATTTTCTGTGTGTGGAATGCACTCCCCTTTCATGTCTACCCTCAAAGACCTTGCCATCCTGCAGCGTTCACCTCCTTCATGAAACCTTCCTAATATACCAATTTACGAGTGGTTTCTCCCCTCTCTATTTTTGTCATGCTGTCTTTCTTTGTCTGCATGTGACATCTTCCCTCCTCTTGCTATTTCAGCGAAAGACACTTTGAATTTTTGTGTTTGTGTGGTTAATATCTAGTGCAATTCCTTGTACTCAACAATGTTGCTGAATTGAACTGAATACCTAACTTCAAACCATCTCCTAGAAATCCCATCCCTACTTTAAGATGCCAACTTTTTTAACTGCTTGTCCCCTTTTCAATCTACCTTGCTCTTCTGAAGTCCTTGCCTCATATTGGCAGCAGTGATAAGAAAACCACCTATAGGTCTAAGAGATTCACTTTCTTGCCCAAGACTCTTTAATCTTCAGCAATGTTTTCTGTTCTTTGGCAGTACCATTTATGCCTCAGACACACACTAGATGTGCGACCTTAGACAAGTCACTTAATGATGGTGTCATAAGTCAACAAGAGTTGGTACTGGCAATCCAAGCTATGAAGGCTTGGGATGTTCTTTGCCATGTCCTAGATGAATGCCCTGGAAAGATCTCAGATTCGTCTTTGGGGGTCAGCTGCCTTAGTATCCCTCAATAGGGAATCTCTGACCATTGTCATTCTCTCGTCTTCCTCTGATCCTTATTGAAATGAGTTCTCCCCTGATTGTATCAGAGGACCCACATCATAGAGTGGGGGGAAGTGCAGGCAATTGCTTTCTCCTCAGAAAGTCCAGCTCTTCCTTGATGGGCAAAGATTTGTCCCTGTTATTCCAGTATTTGATGGTCCTTCCACACATCCAAGTCTTTAGTGAGCTTCCTCTTTTTCTCCTCCAAGTCACATCCTTCCACCTTCTAACCCTTGATACAAGTCAGGATTTTCTCTTTTCCTCTTCAGGTGCTTTTTTTGGTTTGTTTTTACCTTGAACCCCTTCTTTTTTTTTTAAAGGAATACTTCCTGCTCCTTGATAACCTGAAAAGTGGATGGGTAATCCCTTTAGGCTTTTTACCTTTATTACTAAGAGAAATACTAACCTGCACTTTGGGTATAGATAAGTCTATAGGAGGAGTCTATAGGAGATAACAGGCTATGGGAGGAATCCAAACTGTTCTCTCTAGGCAGTTCATTAGAAAATCTGCCCTCCACACTTGCTGGAAGTGAGAGCCTTGGTCATCATTCTTACTCGTTGCTTCCCCAGAGAATTGTGGTAAACCACTTATGGGGGCTCTTTAAATCAGGAGATGCTATTTATTTTTACCTTAGAATCTTATCTCCTTCGCACTTTGAGAACCACATCCACCTTCCTTCTCTTTATCTCTTTAATCTCATATGTCCTCATAGACAGAAAGCTAGACTGAGTATTAGGACAGTGTTCAAAAGAAATGATGCCTCAGACACTATATGTGTCACCTTCAACAAGTCACTTAACTCCTCTGAGCCTCAGTTTCCCCATCTAAAATGGAGTATGAAGGACCTCTGAACCTTAGCACTTGCTCTACTTTTGCCTCCTAAGGTCCCTCAAATTTTATCATCTGCTTGGCTTTCTATATCTATCCTCAAAACCACATCACAGTCATCTGACCTACTGATATAAACTAAGCCCTTGATAACCTCCCTGCCAATGAAACCTAAGGACTTTTGTGCCTTTCCACCAGCCCTCCAATCAAACTTTCTTGTATGCGTTGTCTTGTACAATTAGTGTGTGAGTTCTTTAGAGCAAGGCTTGTCTTTTTTTTTTTGTATCCCCAATGCTCAGGAAGCCTAAATTCTACTGAATGAATTTTTAGATGCTTTTTATGGTCCCTTTCAGTTGTAAATCATACATCTGTACGAGATAATTTGTCCACAAAAAGAAAGAGTTTGTGGGGCCCCTAGCTCACTGCTATTATAAAACTGTATTGCATTATATTACATTACAAAATCGTATTGTATTGTAAAATGGAGATCATAACAGCACCTAATATCGCAAAATAGCAGCAAAGATCAAATGAGATAGTATTTGGAAAGCACTTAGTGCAGGGTTTGACATATAGTAGACATCTAATAAATACTTCCCTTCCCCTATTGTCAATGAGTAATGACCAAATGATTAACCAACTGACAACAAATCTTCTAATGACCTTTAGAATGATGAGTTTGCCAACAGGGAAAGAGTGTGTGTTCTCCCAGGTCCTCCCTCCATTTCTTACGGACTCGTCTTCTGTGATTTGGTCAGATCTAGCTGTCAGAGTTACAGGCATTATACATGGCAGCCAATAAGCTTCTTCCTTTTGCCAAGGGAGATATTGGGTCACCACTTTACTCGGAGTGCAACCATGCCACACTGGACTAAGTGCTGAGTAATGTTGACCCCATATTGTAGTTTTACTCCTTAATGTGCTCTGTTATTGACATACATGAACCCACACATCTACTTAGCCTGAAATTCTGGGTCTCTGCTCTAGCCTAAGGGCTATTTGCAAAGAAGGTCTCTCCTCCATTCAGCATTGAAGTTTATAGCAGGGAAGTCATTGTTTCCAGTGTCTTTCAGCTAACTCCTCACATTCATTAGGTTCTGGAAAGTGCCCCTAAACAATGTCAGTCAGTCATTCAGTACCATTTGGTGTATTTGTGCAGTCCGGGTGCTTTGTATACTTGGACAGCACAGCCTTTCCCATCAATGTGCAAGTCTTTTGTTCTTGGTCACTTGATGGCCTCGTGCCAAGGTTGTCTTGCCTTGGAAGAGGGGCACTTAAGGCCTTCACTGGATAATTCATCTGCTGACCCCAGCCTGGCATCCCAGAGAAAGCACTGGACTGGATCTTGGCTTTTGTTATGAGAGAGCCTTGTGACCTGCATGTCACGTTCATTCTCTGGTCTGCAGATCCTTCATCCTAAAACCACGGGCTTCTCTCAGATGTTCTCTAAGGTCTTTTCTAGTTATAATGTTTTATTATTTGTGATACTCAGAGCCAGAATGGATGGTCCTTGAGGTGAAGTGGTATCATTTCCAAATATCTTCCCATCACAACCCAAGCAAAAGTGACATAGACCCACTCAGACACTTTTCTCTACTTGTCACTAGTTATGCTCACATCCAGACTCTGGGGCTGTTGACTCCCTCCCCATCACCACCCCCAAGAGTTTCTTGCTTGAGTCTCAGCCAATCAGACCACAGTTCATTGGTCCCCAGATGTTAGTGTTGTTCCAGAGAGGCATGCAGACTTAGGGACTGACACACCAGGAGAGTGCCCCTGCCTTTGACTGCTGAGCACCCATTGTTTCCACACTATCCAAATTCCAGCTGCAGTCTGAATTTTATTTTCCTTTAAAGTTTGCTTCATTTACACATCTGTAGTAATTAGGCAATTTTATCCTTTTGACTCTGCTTTGTTCACTCTGTATCTCCACATATGTGTCTTTGCTTATTTCTTAGTCATACTTCCAAAAGATACACAATGATTATAAAAACATAAAGGGAAAGAACAATCACAAAAAAAACAGAAGGTGCTAATGACAAAGAATAAGTATGGCCTCCAATAAGAGATGGGAGAAGATACTTCCTCCCACTCCTTGAAGAACTGGAGGGTCTGCATATGTGAAACATGGTGTATATTTTCATATTTGGGGAATATATTGATTGACTTTGCTGATTTTTTCCTCTTTTTCTTTTAAAACTATTCTTTGTTATATGAGACATCTCGGGAAGATAGAGGGGAGAAATATAGGGAAAAGTTAGGGGATATAAAAACAAAAGAGAGCAATAATTTTTTAAAAGATTTAATACTGTCATTATGACTAATTTTGTGTAAATGGGAAATACACTAGAGGGCACTCGTATTAGAGTGGTGAGTAGAAGGCTATTACCCCACAAAGGGTTACTTGACTGACCAACTTAAACCACAAGCATAGGGATGAGTGGGATGAGAGAGATAGAGATCCTGGAGAGGGAGTTGGAGATTGGTGCTAGGTCCACATGACATCTACATGTTCTTAAGAGATAGCAATAATTTCTCTGGAACATGAAGCTAATAATGGTAAGAATATTTTCAAGCTTTTCTTAAATAATTCCAAATTGTTTTCCAAAACATTTGGACCAAGCCATAGCAGTGAATTAGTGTCTGTTTTCCCACATCTTGGCCAATATTGAATTTTTCCCCCTTTTATGATCAGCCAATTTGATGTGTGAGAGGTGATCCTTCAGATATCTTTTGATGAGCATTCTCTCCTTGTTAGCAATGTTGAACATGTTTAGATTGCTGCTAATAACATGTGTTTGAGAACTGTTTGTTCAAATCTTAAAGCCACTATCACTTATCTGCTAAAGAATCACTCTTAATCTTTAACAATTGTAATAATATTTAACACTTATATAGCACTTTAAGGTCTGCAAGGCATTTTACTGGCTATCTCATCTGATCTTCCCAAAAACCCTGGGAGGGAAGTGCTATTATTATCCCTATTTTACAGATAAGGAAACTGAGGAAGAGAGAGGCTAAGTGACTTACTCAGGGTCACAAAGCCTCTGAAACAGGGGCATAGAGAACCAGAGTTTAAAGAGTTGATGAGCCAGATCCCTTTCACTCTAATATAATAGGAACCAAACAGTTGACAGTCTACTCTGGGTAGAACACACCCTCTGGAGTGCTCGCTTTCTCCAGGGAAACATATCATCATTTCTGAAGGACGTGTCACTTTGAAATGAAGCAGCAAGCCCTAGTGGCCCCTTGCTTCTCCATACCATCATGAATGAAATGGGATAGGGGTGGGCTATGTCAGAGCTGTATCAGATTGGATTAGCTGCTAAGCCAGTAGGTATAGCTTTTAAAAAGAAGTGACTGCACTCTGTTTTTCTCTATCCCCCTACCATCTTCTGCCAAATGAGTCTGAACTATTTGAGTCCCTCACTGGAAAGGTAGAGGAAGGGGACTGGTGTTTTTAGCCTGGCAATATAGCACTTGCCAGCACAAGGCAACTAAAACAAATAAGCCTGAGCCTGGGTTTTGCACTGTCTTCTGTTTTATTTCTTTCTTAGTGTGAATGACTTAAAAATGATCCTGAAATGGATGTTTCCAGCCTTGGAGACACCTTTGTGATTCAAGAGGTTCAGAGATGGTAAGTCCCCCACCCCCAGTCAGTAATGTTGGGCAACAAGAGGAGTATTCTACAACTCCACACTCCTGGAAGAAGATGACTGCTGACCACAGGCAGGAGGAGGAAGCCAACCCTTGGCCTGACTTATCAAGAAGAAAATAGATGTTTTGGACAGTGCAGAGATGAGGTGAAATGTTCTGCAGTCTCTCAAACTACTTCACATTCTGAAGTTTAGGAGTATGATCACAGTTGTGTTTTTGCTGGTGCTTTGTGGGATCTGTTTTGCATGTAAAGCATTTTTAGCTATTCTATATCCAATCTGCATCATACATTAAGTAGCTTTCAACCACCCACTTTTTGAAGGACTCTAGATTTAAGCTGAACCTAAATTTGAAGTATTCCCCACCTACCCACTCAGGTCTTGACCACCTTTACTCCTTCCTATTTTGGAAATTAGAAGAATGTCTTGGAAAAGATTTAGTAGAGTGCTTCTTTATGTCTGCAAGCAGCTTATAAAGTGTAGTGATTGCTTATTATTTAAATGCTTGATCAAATTCATGTCTCACCATTTTCTATTGGCAGCTCTGCTTAGTTTTAGAACATTACAGCTCCCCTAGGATAAGTTGTTCACCTGAAATCTTATCACTGTGCAGATTGACTCAGTTTTTGGATCTTCATCCCCTTCTCTATGCCTTTATTTGCCTTCCCCCTGTGATTGCAGGGCTGGAGGGTGGACCATTAGACTATTCCCAATGCCTTCCTTTCTAGAGGGCTCCTCACTTTCAGGTTACTCTCCATTTTTCATCAGCAGCTCTGCTTGGTTTCTACTCCATGGAAAATCATGCCCTGAAGCTGGTGCTCTGTGTTAACCCCTCCCTTCCATTTTTCTTTTAGGCATTGTCTTCCCTCTATTATATTGTGTCTTGAGGTATATGGGGTGTTAAAGGAGGACTAGCACCTCTTGTATGGGGGCTTGTTGAACCCTCTTCAGGGATATTCATCCACCTTTCTTTCATCCAGTCCTCACCCAAGGCTCCAAGAAGCTGCAGTATGTGCAGCAGGCACATCTTGGTAAGGCATCTTGGCAGATGGGCTAAACCAAGATGAGGGTAACTGGTGGGTCTCAAACCCATTGTGAGTTGGGGGTGGGGGGAGTCAACTCCAAGCATGTGAAAACTTCCCTAGATGGAATGGGTCGATGAAAACAATTTGTTACAAAGGCAGCTGAAGCAGGTGATGTGGAGAGTTTTAGAGCTTGGTAAGATATTGAAGATGCCAGGGTCATCTACTGTATCCTGGGCCATCCCTTGTCATCTTGACTTTGTCTTGCTACTGAACTTCAGTGACTCTGAAAGAGAGAACGAAGCTGATGACTTTGCATAGCTCTGTCTCTGAGTCAAAATGTCACCCCTTGATGTAGTTGGTTTTCTACCAAAATAAAAGACAAAGAACAAGAAGCTTCTTTAGGGGACAGACTGTCTTTCTTTTTCTTATTCATATCCTTAGTGTTTAATATACAGTCTGACATGTTGTTGCTTAGTCATACTCAACTCTACTTGACTTTATGGACATTGTCTATGGGGTTTCCTTGGCAAAGATATTGGAATGGTTTGTCATTTCCTTCTCCGGTGTGTCTCCATTTTATATATGAGGAAACTGAGGCAATAAGGATTAAGTGAGTTGGCCAGCATCACTCAGCTAGTAAGCATCTGAAACTGAGTTTGAACTCAGATTTTCCTGACTCCAAACCTGATGCTCTATCCGCTGCACCATCTATCTGACACAGAGTAAGTGTTTAATACACATTTTTAATTGAATTATTGATTTGAATTTGTGAATCTATCTGGATCTGCAGGTTTTTCCCATAGGAGTTCATTTATGATTTACTCAATTTCTCTTTCTGCCTTTGGATTATTTAGGTGTTTTGCTACATTGGATCTTCCTGGGGTTTTTTTTCCATTTTGGATTTTTCATATTATTCCCCTTCATACACTATTTCAGTTTCACAACTAAACTTCAACTGTGTTAGGTATTCTCCACTCTTCTTTTCGGAGATCATCCCTTCTTGTCTCTACCTTTCCTATTCCTGAGCAACTTTCAAAGTCAAGCTCAGGGGTTACCTTCTCCACAGGTCCCTTCCTGATTCTCTCCTCCTCCAAGTTGTTAACGTTCTCTCCGTTTTGAAATTTCCATGTATTTCTTTGTAGCTACTTTATATTTTTTATCTGGAGAACATGTTCTCTCCTCCCAGAAGAACATAAGCTTCTTGAGTAAAATGAATCTTATCTCAGTGCCCCTTTGTGCACCTGGCTTGTAACAAGTACTTACAAAGGTTTGTTCAATCAGATTGTATTTGGCATTTGAGGTACCATGTTCAAATATTCATTCTACTATTTATTATCTGCGTGACTTTAGGAAAGTCCTTTCCCTTCCATGAGCTTCAGCTTCCCCATCTGTAAAATGGGGCTAGATTAAGTGATTTCTTGGCTCCACCATTTTGGTCTCTAAGGTCTAATCCATCTATAAATCTTGAGCATAGGTACTCCCTAATTCTTAGGTAGGAAATAAGGACTCCAGCCTCCGACCCTGGATCATAGAGAATAAGATGTAGGATCTTTATTTAGAGATGGAACAGATATTTAAGGTCATCATCTATCTTATAATGGAGGAAACTGAGGCCTAGAGAGGTTATGTTCTGTCTGAGGTCACACAAACAGAAAGGGACTGAGCTGGGATTTGAACCCAGATTCTAATGCCAAATCTGTTACTGAACCACATAGTCATCATCTGACCTATTGTTTTTTTCATTCTTGTTAATGTGTCCCCCAAGCCTTTTTCTTTTCTCAGAAATGATCATTTTGGACACATGCTTCAAATGATTAAATGGCATGAGATAAATTTGGCCCAAAGTGAGTAATGAGATCTCAAAGGGGAAAGGAAGAGAAATAGAATATTTTAGCAACAAGGAAATGAGAAGAAAATGAGTTTTCAATAAAAAGGGAAACTTCTGTGTCCTCAGGAAAGGGTAGTGTCATGTGAACCTCTACTGCCCCAAGGGGCATCATGATGATGAAATTGATTTTAATTCACTGTAGTTTAAAAATATGAATCCCCTCTATAATGCTGGTGTCAGGAGTCAGGACTATCAGATGCCTTATGTATCCTGCCTTTTCTGTATCTCAGAGAATTATGTCATAGAAAGAACACTGATCTTAAGGGTCAGAAGGTCTCTATTGGAGATCCTGTGCTGCCACTTAATAGCAACATGAACTTGATCTAATTATCTCTCCAATTCTGTTATCTCCTTGGATCAACCATTTTTGTTCTAAGCACTCACAGGCACGTTGCTATTAGGGCTCAATGAGATAATATAGAAAGAGTGCTTTGCAATGGAAAAATGAGGTATAAATGTGACCTATGATAATTATTTGGTTTTGGCACAGATTTAGGGCTCTGTTAGTGCTTCTTGTCTGCCCCCTGACAGCAACGAACAGCATATTCTATATTCCCAACTCTTTCCCAGATTCTGTGATGAAATATGATTCTATAGGTGTCTATAGAATAAAATTTCAAGGAGGCAGTTGGCCCAAAAGATATGTGAAATTCTCAAGAGAGAAATTGTAACAACACAAATGTAAGTGATTGTGATGGAGAAGAAAAGGGAAAGTTGTCTAAAACCGCTGGTGGGGCCACACAGGGAACTCTCATCAACCCTGCTGATCTTTTTTTAATTTCTACATTTAGAATATTGTATTGATAAATTTTATTTTTTATCACATTTCCCTCTCCCAGAGAGTTATCCCTAATAAAAAAAAGAGATATACATAGATATCAGTAAAATTAGCTGACACATTAACCAAGTCCAACATTATATGGAATGTGCGCACCCATAATGCCTCATTTCAGTAAAGAAAAGAGGGGGATGCAGTCTCATCTTTTGTTCTTTGGGGCCAGACTAGGCCATTACAATTTCATAGCATTGTCTTGACACTTTTATTGTTTTGTGCTTTACATTTATGTAATTGTAGCTACTATGTACATTGCTTCTCTTCTTAGATCATTTTGTATGAGATCATGCCTTCCCATTACTTCTCTATTAGTCATATTTGTTTTTTATACACAGTAATATCCCATCTACTGTCTTCTTCCCTACTGCCTAGAAACATATCTACATCTCTCTCCTTCTCAAAAGCCTCACTTTTTCCTTCCATCCCCAATCAGCATCATCCTCTATTTCTGCTGTCTTTTATGTCTAAACTCCTTGAAAAGACCATCTACCATAGATGCCTCCTCTATCTCTCCTCCCTTTCTTTTCATCTTACTCCCTGTCCATCCAACTTCCAATCTAGTTTATCATCCACCAAAACTACTCTTTCCATAATGGTGAATTAGATCATTTTTGATTGATTGATTGATTAAGCAGTCATGTCTATATCATTCTGTTTCTCCAGTTCATCTCTTTGCTTTCCATGGCCATTATTCCTCCATTGGGTTATGGGAAAATTTTTTCTGATCACTTGCCCAAAGTACGGACTGAAAAAAATCTCCTCAGATATTGTAGAGAAATCTCCTTTACCCCGTTCTGTGTATTCTCAGAGAACTACTCTCCTTCTCAGGCAACAAAAAGGGAGAAGAAAGTATGATGAGGAGGGTGATTAAAAGGGGGAGAGGCATTTGAGTAGTGAACCTCTACAGTGGCTTTATTTTGGTCTGGGCTTGTGATTTTACCATCGGAAACTATCGGCCTGTATATTCCCTCTAGTGGTGCATATTGACAGCTCTGTAACATAGTTTTGAGCTGCTTGGCTCACTAAGAGGTTAGGCAGGTAGGTCACATAGCTACTATATGCCAGAAGTACGACTTGAACACAGTTCTTTCTGGCTCAAAGGTCAGCACTCTATGCACTACAACATACTACCTCTCAAATCACTTATTCCCCTTGTATTTGTCTATTTTCTTGTGTATAAACTAATTAAGGGCAGCCAGGTGGCACAGTGGTTAGAGTGTTGGGCCTAGCATCAGAAAGACTCATCTTCCTGAATTCCATTTTAGCCTAAGACATTTACTAGTTACATGACTCTGGGCAAACCACTTAATCCTGTTTGCCTCAGTTTCATAATCTGTAAAATAAGCTGGAGAAGGAAATGGCAAGCCAGTATCTCTGCCAAGAAAACCCCAAATGGACTCATAAAGAGTCAGACACAACTGAACAAAAGATTAATTTATACATCATCTAATTCCAGAGCTAGAAAGGTGCTTTAAAGATGTTTTAGTCCAAACTTCTCATTTTACAGGGGAAAAAACTAAGGCTAAATGAGGGGAAAGAGTTGCCCCACTAGAGGTTTCTGTAATTGACAAATCCTTACCATTTTTTTTTCAACCTGCTGTCTATATTCTACCCCCAGGTCTCATCCTGATCAATTCGTCATCTGTCAAATGAGCCAGTTGGACTCCACGTAATCCATGAGATCCCTTCCATCATCAACATTTTGTGTTTCTTTTTCTCCCCAAGAACTGCATTGCCCACTTTCATTTGACCAATGGATGTTGGTGCCAGGATATTGAAGGGGAGAGAGGGAGCTGCCTTCTGCAACGATGCTACTCTGCCTCCACATCTTTCCCTCCCACTCTATCCTGCATTCCCACCCTCCCTTTCTCCCCCTCCTCCGGATTTCAAGAGACATGTATTAGCAGCCTTATTGTACTCCTCATTTCACGTCATATCACTGGAGTGCATACAACAAAGCTCCCCAAACTCTCTTTGTTCAGCCTGACTTCTCATATTCCTCTCGATGCTGTTACCATAGAGATCCTTCAGCTGATCCCAATGGTGGGTCTTCTACAGACTCGGGCATCTAGGTCTTTGATTTGGGGGTGTGAGAGATCCTAGCCTCCCCCTTGCTCAAACTTAGATAGGTGTAACTGCTCCTGCCAAAGATGGAGCAAAGGGAACTCCAGTGCATAGAAGTGACAGCATATCAAATCACATCAAGAAATACCTGTGTGTGCCATGTGTTGGATAGGATTTCCCACTTACCCCCTGGACCCTGCACCAGTGTATTTGTTAATGTCAAATAATAATAGCATTTACGTAGCATTTTAGGATTCTCAAATCACTATACATACATACATATATACATATACATACACACACACACACACACACACATATATATATACTCTAATTTGATCCTCATAACAATTCTGGGAGGTAGGAGCTATTAGTATACCATCTAACAGATGAGGAAACTGAGGCAGGCAGAGATTAAGTGTCTTGCCCAGGATCTCACAGCTTAGTAAATATCTGCAACAAGATTTGAACTCTGGTCCTCTTGACTCCTAGTCAATTTCTCTCTCCTCTATGCCATTTCTGCTCATATACACTTATGCCAAATGTGATCATGTGTTCCTTCTATTGATTTCTTCATCAATGTGGTCAAGAATCATTTCAGTAAAGCCTGTTCTATGCAATAGACAAGAATCAGCTCTGGTATTTACTATGTGACCTTTGACTTCCCTTTTTTGTGCCTTAGTTTCTTCTTCTGTAAAATGAGGGGGTTGCCTTAGATGATCATCACTAAGCACCCTTCCCTGTAGCATTTTATGTCCTGAAAGTCCTTTTAGCTCTGATGCCCTGTGTTCTAAGAGTCCTTCCAGATCTCATATTCTGTGTTCTAAGATCCTTTCAGATCTCATATTCTATGTTTTAAGAGCTCTTTCAGCTCTTACATTCTATGCTTAAGAGCTCTTCCACCTCTAAATTAAGTGATCTATGATTTTATGACCTTTTGTAGGTTTATGACCTTATTTGCTTTCCTTGGAGATTCCCTTGCCTACCAACCAGTTCCAAAGAACCATTCATTCACCCACCCAGAATAAGGAACTCCATGGAATTTTCAGGCTTGGCCTCCAACTCATCCCACTGGGAACCAAAACCCAAGAACAAATCATATCACATCCCCTCTGTATCTCTACCTTCCCACAACCCTATCCTGGTGAAAACAAATTCCAAATACCATCAAGGACAATTCTTAAAGAGGAAAGAAATTCACAGAAAGTCTTATTATAATCTGAGGAATCAAAATGGAGAAGGGCAGATTTACCTTCATTGATCATGGGATCCTAAGGAGACAAAGTGAGACATGCCACAGAATCAGAGAATTTCAACTTTGAAAGCTCCCTAATCCATCCAATCTGGACCTGAAAAAGATAATACTTTTATCATAAGTAATGAATATTTATCTTATGCTTTAAGGTTAACAAAGCCTTTTTTATGCATTATCTCATCTGATCCTCAGATTAGACTATGAGACAGATGCTATTATTGTCCTTATTTTATAAATGAGGAGAATGAGAGAAATTCTGTGATTTGTTCAGGGTCACATAGAGAGATAGTAAGTGTCTTGGGCAGGATTCAAACTCAGGTCTTCTCAGATGATGCCAAAGATTGGCTTCTAAGATTGGAAAACCTTGAGGCCACCTAGTTGCCTTAACATATGTGATAAGTAATGAAGATATCCAGTCTACCTCCTGAGATAATCCATTTCATTTTGGAAGACTTCTAACTATAACGAAGGTGAAATTTTTTCTTACATAACATCTAAATTTGTTTCTGAATAACTGCTATGCATTGTTCCTATAGTTCTACCTTCTTGAAACAGACAGAACCAGTATAATCTTTCTCCCACATGAAAGCCTTCCCAATACTTGAATATAGGTATCATGTTCTCCCAGCTAAATAGCCTTAATTTTTTCAACCAATCCTCATGTTCCATAAATTCAAGAATCTTCACCATTTCCCAAAAAAATGGGGAGCCTAGAAATCAATACAACACTCCAGGTGTGATCTGACCAGATTCTCTGGGAGAATGAAATTATTATGTCCTCATTCCTGGGCATCCCAGCTTTGCATTAGCTTTTTCATCTAGCGTGCCATTCTTTTGACTTATATTGAGCTTATAGTTCACCAAAATTTCTATGTCTTTTGCAACCAAATTTCCATGCGATACACTACTTGTGATATCGATTTTTTGAACCCAAGCATAAGACTTTATATTTCTATTCAAAGATTAAGTAAGTCTCAAGGGTTAATGGTAGGATAATAAGTTACAAGTGTGATAAAAGTAATGTGTCAAGCTGCAGAGGATAGGGATCCTGGCCAAAAGACCCAGAGACGGTGGCTGCTGCTGCTGCTGCTGCTGCTGCTGCTGCTGCTGCTGCTGCTGCTGCTGCTGGAGGTGATGGTAAAGCATTGATAAGTGGTTTCTATGTCAGGAACTATGCTAAGCTCGGGGAATATAAATTCATGCAAGCAAGAGAGTCCCTGCCCTCAAGGAGCTTATGGGAGAATAGGAGAAGACAATATATAAAGGTGAGTTGAAAATGGAAAGACAGGAATGCAAGCTGGTTCTAGGAGCAGAGGACCAAGATTCTAATGAAAGGAGGATGAGGACAATGCCTGAAGTTCAAAAGGCATGAAGAGAACATCTCAGGGCAATATTCTGTGCTCCTGTCATGTCATCAGTAACAATATGACCGGGCTATGTGGGATTATTAATTCATTCATTATCAGGTCAATTAATTATTAATTTATTGTCATATTTTATATTATAAATTATAATTATATTATTGTAATTATATAATTATATAAAATATATTATTATATTATAATTCTATATTACATATTATAATTATATAATATATAACACTATATTATAATTATATTACATATTATTATAACTATATATTACATATTATATAACATATATTATATTATAAGTATATATTAATTTATAAGTTATAAATTATAACAATTAATTAATTGATAATCTAGTATCTAAATCATACTTTAAGGTTTCCAATGCACTTCACAAATATTATCTCAAATGATCATAAATTTTGAGGGGGAAGAGATATTCAATATTGTCCGGTGTAACCTTCCCAAAGCCTGAGGAACAGAGAGTTAAGTGGCTTGCCCAGCAAAGCCGGGAGTTGAATCGGAACTTCAGACTCCAGATTCTGCCATCCTACCTCAGGGAGATATGGGACATGAAAAATAATGATGAGCAACTCATCATCATAAGTAAGTTCTAAATTATGTAGATGAAATGCTTCTCTAAAATCTCTTCTAGTTCTAAATTCCCAGGAATGCACCTGGAGATCAGGGTAGGATGGATTAGTTAGTGGAGGCTCTCTTGGTAGTACCCCCATATAAATCTCTAAATTCCAGTGGGGTTATTGATTAGCAAATGGAGTCACAGGGCCTGAGTTTAACCCTTAACTTTTCCATTTACTATCTGTGTGACTTTGGGCAGGTCAGTTCACTAGCCTCAGCTTTGTGAACTGTAAAATAAGGGAGTTGAGCCAGATGACATCAAAGGCCCCTTAAAGGGCTAAATCCAAGCTCTTATGATTTTCAATAGCAGAGGAAATTTGCACTCTGGGAGTGTCTTACATTGATTCAAATGCCCTTTCCCCTTCCCTCTACACCAAGGAGTTGGCCACCTCATTCTCTGAGACTACAGTTGAGGTTTTCATTTCAAGTTCTGTATAAATGTTAGCTATTGCTCCACCAAAGGGAAACAACATTTATATTTAAGTACATGCAAATTAGTGCAGGGTAATTAGAGGGTAGGGAAGCACCATCATCTAGCTTAAATTATGGAAAATGAAAGACCTCCAGATCTTGGTCTTCTCAGTGAAGCAGGAGACAAAGTCATTTGTTAAGAAAGAACTTAGTAAAGGAAGAACTGGGCATTTAAGCAAAGAAAAGGTTTAAAAGAGCTGCTTTGCAGGTGTGATTTTGGAAATAATCAAAGTGTTTTGAAAAATGTTGCTGTATGCTATATTATATTTGTTTCAAAAGCCTCTCCTTACAGAGGCTATAGTAAATTTTGGTGTGACATTCAATCATTTTCAGTCGTGTCCAACTCTCCATGACCTCATTTGGAATTTTTTGGGACAGATACTGGAGCAGTTTGCCATTTCCTTCTCCAGTTTATTTTACAGATGAGGAAACTGAGGCAAACAGGGTCAAGTGACTTGTTCAGGGTCACACAGCTAGTAAGTATTTGAGGCCAAGTATGAACTCAAGTCTCCTGACTGGCACTCTCTGCATTGTGCCACCTAGCTGCCCTATAGTAACTTACTGTAGCTTTAAAAGCCAAATGGAATATTACAGAAATGGTCATTTTCACTGTCATTGAACTACTTGAAAACAGTTTTCCTTTCACAGTTGCAGAGAAGCTGGAAAAGAGAGAGTAAGAGGAAGACAAGGTTTTCTTTCTTGATTAAATTACTTTTGCCTTTATCTTGCAAAGAAGATGAAGAGAATTCTTACAAAGAGATTTTATTAGTTACCTTAAATGAACTGAATGGTGTGGGACTGTTATCAGAAGTACAGAGGAGTTATTTGCTATGATGGTGAGGCTTTGAGGTAACTTTAATTGGTGTTTTTCTCATACCTAAAATAATATAAATAATTATGTCTATTTTACCATTGATTTCATTGTTAATAAGGGAATATTTATATTCAACAACTTTAATATTTATTTCACCTTAAGAGATTAAATAATTTAACATATAGATGAATATGAATAACTACTATTAGGGAAAGCACTTTCTCTAGTTTATTAAATAAACCATATTAGTTGGATTGATGACGGTTCTAAGCTTAATTACTAATGATCAGTTAATTACTAAACCCAATGGCCCTTTTCAATCCTACCACTCCTTTCCTTCATTTTTTAATATTGTTTTTCATTTATCCTAGTAGATAATCTTGCCTCTTGGCTTCCAGAAACATAGAATCTTCAAGTTTCAAGGAACCTCAGAGGTTCTCTAGTCCAATTGATATTTGATCATGAATTACTCATAAATTTCCAGAATTCCTTCACTTCTGTGAGACTGATGTCACCCAGTTCTCTGTCTGATCATTCCTTCTTACTCTCCCTATTTGGTTCATCTTCCTCATCCCACATCTTAAACATGGTTGCCTTCTTGATCTCTTTCAGGACCTTTTTCTCTTTTTTGCCTTCATTTCCCCTGGGAATTTTCATGTACTCCCTTGGGCTCAATGGTTATTTTTATGCAAATTATTCCCAAGTCAACTTGCCTGACCATCTCCTGCATTTCCAGTTGTCTGCTGGACCCCATCACTTGGATGCTTTGTCAGAACTTCAAACTCAACATGTTCAAAATTGAACTCTTCATTTTACTCTGTAAACCCAACCATCCCATTGTATTGATGCCACAATCCTCCTCCTGACTCAATCTCCATTTCCTCATTTGTAAAATGGTGATAATAACTCACAGATTTGTTGCAAGGATTTAGTACAATAATATATGAAAAGTGTTTTGAAAACCTTAAGGTGCTATATGAATAATTATTTTTATTATCCCCAAAGAAAGTGCTCCTTCCTATCTTAAGTTTTCCTGAAACACTTTATCGCTTCTTTTCCTTGCCTAATTCATCTTGTCTTGTATCATACTCTGCTGTTTACCTGCCATATTCCTTCCTACTGGAACGAAAGCACCTTGAGGGTAAGATTAGGTCACTTTTAGTTTTTGTATGTCTAGTGCCTAGCACAGCGCTTTGCACAGAGTGAGCTTACGCTTACTCAATTTTGTTGAATTGGAATTTGATTTCAAAACAAAAAGTGAAGTTTGACAAACTCTGAATGTCGTATGTTTATGATGGCATTTTGAGGCACTATGGTGATCTTGCACCCAGGGCTTTTGTCAAACCCTCCCTTACATTTATGGAATGAGATAGATCATGATTTTATTGGTACAAGGAATTCTTGACAAGGAAACTTTATCTCTCAGTGCAACATGGCAGCTTTCCTAGTGAACTGCCTAAAACACTGAGAGATTACATAGCTTACCTGGGGTTGTATTGCCAGTATAAGTCAGGATTAGGACTTGAACTCAAGTTTTCTTGCCTCTAACCACTATGCCAGACTGCCTCTCTATACCTTACATTTATGCATTGGTTAATATTACATAAGCGCATGTCATTTCTCCACATTCAAGTATATTTTTTAATCCATAAATTGAGAAGGAAACCACAGCACTGGACAGCACCCCATGGTTTAAGTAATAGTGAGGGACCATGCTGGGCTTGTCAGTTGCTACCAAAACTTGTCTAGCCCAGGCATCAACCCCATTCTCTATTATAGGCTTCATCTTCAGCTCAGTTCTTTCTTTGATATTTACCAATAGATCCTTTAAAACCCTTCTTTAGGCCCAAGCAATTTCCCAAAGTGAAAAGATTCTTTGTGATCCTAAATGAGGGGCACTGACATCTTCCCTCTCCCCGCTTTACCTTTGGGATAGTAAAAAAAAAAAACTATAGGGAGGGTGTCTAGGGGGAGAGAAACTGAGGTACATTCTGGAACAGTGACATCCTCAGTCTCTAGGTCACCACAGAGCCGTGTAGGGCAGTTGAGGAAGCTATAACTAGTCACCTCTGTTCCACATATCCCAAATTTCCCCCCAAACTAAGCAGTAAATGGGGAACAAGTTCTATTGCATGCTCATTTCAGGAGGCATTTAAGCCCCAGAATATGGCTGGGAGAGCTGCAGTCTTGATGGCCACAGATAAGCGTTTATTTATCCTTGGGTATGTCATAGTCTGAGCTGCCCTCTAGTGGAAAGGAGTTGTCCACTCCCTTGTATATTCAAGGGATCATATTTTTATCAAAGCATCTTCCATAATTTCTTTTTTAAAATTCATCTATTTTTTTTCAGTTTTCAACAATTGATTGCATGTCCTCCATATTTTCTAAACAGCTGTTTTAGTGCTCAATATCTTGCCTTGGAAATCTGGGTGTTCCCAGGCCCAAAGATCGACATTTAAATACGGAGAATAGGTTTATAGATTTAGAATCAGAAGAAATTGGTCTAACCCCTCATTTGATGGAAGGGCAAACTGAAGCCGCCAGAGCTTAAATGACTTTTTCTGAACCATATAGGTCAAGTCGCCAGGTGGGATTCGAATACCAGAGGTTTAACTCCAAGTTCGGAGCTCATTCTATGGCTCCATGACTTCTCCTCTTGGTACAGTAGAAAGAAACTTGGCTGTACAGTCAAAGGATTTGGTTTTAAAATCTGCTCTGCCTCTAATTAGTTGTGCAACACTGGGCAAATTATTTCACCTCTGTGATCCTCAGTTTCCCCTTCTTAAAGGGTGGAGGTTGATCTGGATCCCTAATTTTCTTTTTAGATCTAAATTCTATGATCCTAAAGTCACTCCTAATCCATCGTTATATGGAACCTCTCCTGTAGGCTTCCATCCATTCATTCATTCATTCGATAACAATTATGAAGCACTTATTCTATGATTTAGCCCATACTAATCACCTGGAATACAAGGCAAAAAGAAGTCCTTGACCTCACAGAGCTCATATTGTCGAAGTCAGATGTTACATCCCACATTCATATAATCAGAGGATCTCGTTCCAATTCTAGTTTTACTACCTCTGTGACCTTGTAAAATGAGGGGGTTGTACTAGTTCTCATCACATAACCCTCCCCCCTTCCCCATTCCAGTGCCTCCCTATTAACTCCAGAATGGAATAAGATATTAAAATACCATATTAAATGAAATTAAAATATCAAACTCTATATGATATTTAAAGCTCTTTGACATCTGACCCCTTCCTACCTCTCTAGTCTTCTTTCACTTTATTCCCCTCCGTGAACTCTATAATCCAACTTCTGTTTAATCATGCCCTACTCTTCATGACCCCATTTGGGATTTTCTTGGCAAAGATAATGGAATGGTTTGCCATTTTCTCTTCCACTCATTTTCCAGTTGAGGAAACTGAGGCAAACAGGGTGAAGTGACTTGTCCAGGGTCACACAGCTAGTAAGTTGCCTGAGGCTAGTGTTGAACTCAGGTCTTTCTGACTCTAGATCTGACACTTTATCCATTTTGCCACCTAGTTGCTCAATGATCCAACCAGATTGGTCTATTTGTTGCTCATCAAGCAGGACAACCCATGTCCTATCTTTGTGCCTTTATTCAGGTTGTTCACTGTGCCTAAAATGTTCTCCCTCCCCCCCTCTGTCATCTAGCTTCCCTGGTTTCCTTCACAGCTCAGCTCCATCCTGCCTTTTCCGGGGTCTCCCCTCTGACCCATGCAAGACCTTCCTTCTGAGATTACCTTCTGTTTTCACCATGTAGACCTTACATACACCCACTTATTTGCACATTACACCTCCCATCAGATCATGAGCTTCTTGAGGGGAGGGAATGAGTCATTGCTTTTCTCTGTATCCCCAGTTTCCAGTGTAATACCGAGCACAGAGTAGATGTTTAAGAAACGTTTGCAAAATAATTGAGTGACTCTAAAAAGTCCCTTCTGACTTCAGCTCTAGATCTATGATCCTAAGCAAATCCCAAGGATTTTAGGAGGAAACGAGCACTTCTCTGCCCTCTCTAGCCCAGGGATTCTTAACCTTTTTGGTGTCCTCGACCCTTCCCCAGTGAGTCTGTGGAAACCCATGGACCCTTTCTCAGAATCGTACTTTTAAAGGCATAAGATAAAATGCTTAGGATGACAAAGGAAATCAATTATATTGAAATATAGTTAATCAAAATATATTCTACAAAAGTTCATAGACCCCAGGTGAAGAGCCCCTGCTCTACACCATTTTCCCCTCCTTTTTCTCCCTTTTCCCAGCCAATGTTTAAGGCATTGTGGTCACTTTGGCACCCACTGATATCATTTAACCTTACCTTCTCCCCCTCCTGACCTCCACTGATATTCACACCACACAGCTGGGCACAAGATCATGCCATGCCTCTTCATCCAGACCAGTTGCTAAAGTTTCCTTGTGGAATCAACAGGAATGAGAACATGATGGTGGGGTACTATGGATTCTTTCACCTCGCAAGCATAGGGTTATATTGGTCTCAGGGTCTGGAATAGGGTTAGTCCTTCAGATAGGACTTCAGTCTTCACTGAAGGAGGATCCACAAGCCCTTCCAGAATTACTTATTCACATTTCACACAATCTTCATCTCATGCTTTTAGGGGCAGTTGGGGGATGCTAGGCCTGGAATCAGGAAGACTCAGGTTCAGGTCCAGCCTCAGATACTTACTAGCTGTGCAACTGTAGGTAAATCACTAAACTCCTGTCTGCCTCAGTTTCTTTAACTATAAATTGGGTTAATAATAGCACCTACGTCTCAGGGATGTTGCAGGATCAAATAACATTTGCCAAGTGCTTAGCACAGTGCTTGGTTAGTAACTGCTTGTTTCCTTCCCTCCTTTTGCTTTTAAAACCTGGTACTGAGGAAAAATGAAGTGATTGCTAAGTAGGCAAGTAGAAAGAGAAAGCCCATTATCATGACAGCCCTTGGATGGGCAGCCTTGTGCATCACCTAGTGTTTGAACTATTGTCCTCATGGGCAAGAAAATGCATGCAGCTGGTCTACGGTCTTTCTGGTAGCTCCAACATAAAAGAACCAAGGAATTCAGGGAAGGAGAGCTCCCCAGTGAAAGGAAGACGTCTAACAATGCCCAGGATCTGGTGCTTAATTAAAAACATTATGCAGAAAATATCGTGACTACCTTCTACAAAGCCTGTTCAGTGCTGACGGTGACAAGCATTTAGCTTTAAGAGTTAGATCGGTTCTGCAACATAATGAACCTGCAAGCTGTCAGGGGCTTAATGTCAAAGAGATTTTATTAGTAAGAACAGCAAGAAATCAAGTGTGTCAGGTAGCATTCGAATATACTTTAATGGAAAACAACAGTATTTCTTGACATATCTTTATTTGGATAAGGAATTTTCTAAAAAAATTTTTTTGTAATAATAGCTATTACATGTTTAACCTGTCTGATTTTGTTTATCGTCTCAGGGAGGATGGAGGGGAAAGAGGGAGGGAGAGATAGAAATTGGAATTTGAAACATTTTTTAAAATGCAAAAAAATGATTTTACACGTAATTGAGGAAAAATAAAATCTCATATATACTTAAAAATAACTCTGTTATTTGAGGCTTTTTGACAAACGTGATCTCCATCTTGTGCTCTTGAGTACATGGCCCACTGGAATAAAGGGACCCAATTTGAATCCCAGCTGGGTCACTCATTAGCTATGTAGCCTAGGGTATTTAACCTCTAATGAGAAGATTGGATTGAATGGTCTCTAAGATCCTTCTACCCAGGTTATGATGCTACACCTGGATAACCTCCAAGATCACTTCTAGCTCTGGATCTATGATCCTTGTCCTCTAGGCAGCAGGGTGTTCTAGTGCAAGGAGGATGAATTCAAGTTTGGCTTCACTTATTGGACATGTTTCTGAAAAGTCATTCATGGAAAAGCACATGTTTGCATATTGGGTCGGCATATTTTCCTATGGATTAAAGGGATTATATCAGAAATGAAATCTCGCAGGGAAAAGAATCAGCCATGTTCCATGATAGAAATTGCAATTAAGCACCCCAATTTCACTTCAAAGAGCATTCTCTGAAAAAAGAAAAAAGAGAACTGGGACAATTTCAGATCAATTAGTTCTAGTTCACTCCCACTGAGAGTAAAATTTGAAGAGAATGGAATCAAAAAAGAAAATAATGTGACTCGCTTTTTTTTAGTGCTTTTAAGGTTTGCAAAAATACTTTCCTTACAACAACCTTGAAAGGTAGGTAATACAAGGATTTTATTTTATTTTGATTTTGTTCCATACCTATGCTTCATCAGTGTGGGGAACTTGTGGGAAGGAAACTTCCTCCAGGTTGCAGATTTAGATTGGTTTTCAATTGACAGCTACAAAGAATTTCCCAGGGGCCTTAGGGGCTTGCCCATGAACACACAGAATGCAAGCAGCTTTTGTCCCCATCTTAAGGATGAGAAAATTTAACCTCTGCCTGTAAAATTTTATTAAAATCATTACCATAATGCAGATTTCTTATTTTTGTTCTTACAACTATGCCCTCTATCAATCGAAATCTTGACCCATCTACAATTTGGTAGAAGGTGAAGGAAAAAAATTCATAGAATTACAAAGGAAATAAAGCTATCAAAAATTTTTAAGAATCAAGTTCATGAACTCCAAGTTCAGAACCAGAGTATATGACTTCTAAGGTCTCTTCCCCTCTAGATTTATCCTTCCATGAGGTCATTCATTCTCACCTCCATTTCTGAAGCTCCTTTTGCCTATAACATCCTCCCTTCTCCATACTGTTTATTTTTCGATGTCTAACTCAAATTTTTCTTCCTTTATAAAGCCTTTCTTAAGTACTCTAGCCCTCAATGAACTTCTCTGACCCCCTATAGCACCCAGTTTGTATCACATAATGCATCACGGAATTACAAACGTCTTGTGTTGGGCAAACCTTGTGTCCCTATCTAAGACAATAAGCTTCTTGAAGGCAACACTTTGTCTTAGATTTCCTTCCTCCCCCAGGACTAGCCACACTTGTTGTTTAGTGCCAGGTCAACAAAACTTTCTTCTGTGGTTAACAAATAGGACAAAGCACAAACATAATAAACAGAGACCTGGGAGTCCCAGTTGACCGCTTGAATGAGTCAGCAACACTGAGCATCTCTGTAATTTGATCATAAGCTTATTAGTGACAATATAATATGTAAGAACCAGGAAGGAATGGTCAGGTCTAAACATAGTCTCCAGGAAATTAAGTGTCTCAAACAATCACAAAAAAAAATATTTGAGTCTTGAACTCTATGATTTCTAAGATCATTTTAGCATCAAAAAATGAACAGTATATTCAAGCTAAAATGATCTTAGAGATCATAGAGTTCAAGGATTCTTAACTTGGAGTTCATGACCTTTTTTAAAATTCATTTTGATGACTGTATTTCAATGTAATTGGCCTCCTTTGTAATCCTATGCATTTTATTTTATTCACTTAAAAACATTATTCTGAGGAAGGCTCCTTAGGATTTAGTCCCTAGAGTTCTAGAAAGGCAGATAAAAGAAAAAGGAAACAAACATTTATTAAGTATCTACTGTGTGTTAGGTACTTTACCACCCTATATGGTAAATATTATGATTCTATTTTACAATTGAGAAAACTGCGACAGAGGTTAAATGATTTGCCTATGGCTACACAGCTAGCAAGCATCAGAGGCTCAACATGAATTCAGGTCTTTCTGACTCTAGGTCCAAGGCTGTATTCCCTTACCACCTCACTGTCTACTGACAAAGAAAAAAAAGAGTAAGAATCCCTGTTCTTGACAGAAAAGGAAAATGACAAATGTTGGAGGGGATGTGGAAAAATTGGAACATTAATGCCCTGTTGGTAGAGTTGTGAACTGATTCTGGAAAGCAATTTAAAACTATTCTCAAAGGACTAGAAAACTGTGTATACCTTTGACCCAGCAATACCACTAAGTCTATACCCCAAAGAGATCAAATGAAAATGATCTATATACACAAAAATATTTATAGCAGCTCTTTTTGTGGTGGCAAAGAATCGGAAATTGAAGAGATGCCCACCAATTGAAGAAGGATTGAACAAGCTGTAGTATACAATTGTGATAGAATATTATTGTACTATAAGGATGACCAGCAGGTTTTTTTTTAAGAGACAGAATAAATATTTGTCTCATTGAGTCTTTAGGACTAGAAAGCTTGACTAAAAAGCACAGAAAGCAAATTACATTACCACTGACTTTCCCTTTCACCCTTTTCTTTCTAGGACCAGTGTAAATTATCCCATAGAATCCAATGAAGGGTGAAACTGGAGCCCATAGAAAATGTCCCTAACTTCCAACTTTCCATTGCTGATCCATCTGCCCTAGGTCCTTACGGAGCTAAGAATAACAAGCGGGTTGATTTTTTTAAAAAACCTGGAAGACAATATGAAGTAAACCAATGTAAAGTGAGCAGAGCATTGTATACAGTAACAAGAATGTTGTATGATGGTCATCTGTGAATGACTTAACTATTGCCGGCAATACAATGATGCAAGACAATTCCAAAGGACTCGAGATACAAAATGCTATCCACCTCCAGGGAAAGAATTGATGGATTCTGAATGCTGATTGAAAGATACTTTTTCAGCTTTCTTTGTTTTTTTAAGTTCTTGGTTTGTGTTCTATTTTACTACCGGGCTAATTTAGAAATGGGCTTTGCATGACTGTACATGAATGATCAATCTTATCTTCTCAAGGAGGGAGAAGGGGAAGGAGGGAGGGAATTTGTAATTCAAAAATGATAGAAACAAAAATCCAAATGTTAAAAATTGTTTTTATGTATAATTGAGAAAAAGAAAATAAAAACATCCTTTAAAGCAAAGAATCCCTATTCTAGTTAACCCCTCACTTTACAGAAGAGGAAACTGAGGATCAAAAAGAAATAACAGATATGGTATTCAAACACAATAACTCCAAGCAACATTTGTTAACTTTGCTGGAATAAGGTCACAGTGACAGGCTATATACCTCTAGGATTCAAACCCAGCTTTTGTCCACTTAAACCATTGCTCTCCCTTTGCTGGGATAATGTCACAGTGACTGACTATATATTTCTAGGGTTGGAGACCCTTCTCATCGAAGAAGTTTATCTTGCTATTTTCTATATAAGAAAAATGCCACCAGTTTCGTTCCTAGCTCTGCTTACTAGCTGTGTGACCTTAGGCAAGTGAGCCGGTGGAAAGAGTCTTGGGTTTGGAATCAGAGGAGCAGGTCTAGCCTTCTGGCTCTGTGAGCTTTTGTAACTGACCAAATCACTCAAATTCTCAGGATCTGGTTTGTTTTTCTCTAACATTTTGGTCTCAGGAATCCTTTATATTTCTAAAAATTATGGAGGCCTCTCTAAAGAACTTTTCTTTCTATAGGTAATATTTATCAATAGTTACCATGTTAGCAATGAACATATCTTAGTACTATTAGGAAAATAGTTTTAAACTCAAAGCCTTCTTAGAAGGGTCCCTTTTCCAGAAGTTCCTAGACAACTCTTTGAGAACCACTGGATTAAATCAGCAATTGCAAGCTCAAAGAACCCTTAGAGATCATCCTTCAATACTCTTATCCTTAAAAATCCCTCCTACCTAGAAATCTAGGATCCTAATTCACTTCTCTGTAGATTCTATTTCCCTCCTCTGTAAAATGAGGGAGTAGAATTAGAAGGCTCCAAAATTTCTTTTAGTTTTAAATCTAAGAACCTAATTCACTTCCCCCTCTTTGGGTCCCCACGCTCACTCTGAAAAATAGGGGAGGAGGAGTAGGTGAGCTCTAAAGTTCCTTCCAGATCCAAATCTCATGATTCTACTCCAGCCTTGTCACTTTATGGGTAAGCAAATCTAGGTGTGAAAAGGGAATATGACTGGTCCATGATCACACAGCTAGTCTCAGGCAGAATTGATCCTAATTCAGTGCTCTTTCCCCTATCCTATGTTGTGTGGACCCAGCTGTGTCCCCAGCCCAGAGATTCTAGACCTGGGACAGAGAGACCCTTTGACTTCTGTAGGCTTTGGTATCTTCCCGTGGCCAGGAGTGGGAGGGCTGATCTATCTTGATTGCCCTCTTCATATCTTTTCACAATTTACCTGGACCATCACTGGCTTACAAGAAAGACACTACCAAGTTTTGCCAGGCTTGAGGACTGATTCAGAAAATCTGTGACTTAAGATACTTTTTTTTTGTCATTGTTGTTTTAAGTTGTTTTTTTGTCTTTGTATCTGTAGTTATTTCCTGTTGATCCCAAGAATGAATCAATTCATCAGTTCATCAATTCATCAACAAACATTTATTAAGCACTTCTCTTGTGCCAGGTACCATGCTACAGGCTTGGGATACACATACAGTAAATTAAACAAACCCTACTTGCAGGAAGCTTACATTCTAACAAAGGAAACAACACAAATATATATATATATATATATATATATATATATATATATATATATATATATATATATATGTGTGTGTGTGTGTGTATATATACAGAATAAACATAAAGAAAATAAATACATATAAATATAAAGTAGTTAAATGCGAGGTAGTGTGGAAGAGAAGGGATTAGCAGTTGGGAAGGAAGGGGAGGAATTAGGGAAGGTTTCATGTAAAAGGTGGATTTTTAGCTGCATCTTTAAGGAAGATTGGAATTTTTTGAGGTGAAGATGAAGAAGGTGACTGTTCAAAGCATGAGACAAGAGATGAAGAGAAGGTCAGCTAGGCTGGATCTCAGAGTATAGGAGGGGGGAAAATGTCCATCATGACTTGATAGTTAGAGGTCAGGTTGTGAAGGCTTTTAAAAGTTAAAAAAGAAAAGTTTGTATTTGAATCTCAAGGTAATAAGAAGCTACTGGAGTTGACTGCATAGGAGACAGACATGGCCAGGTCTGCATTTAAGGAAAATCACTTTGGCAACAACACAGGTAATGAACTGAAATAGGGAGAGATGAGGTAGGGAGAACAATGAAGAGATTATTGCAATAAATTATTTGGCAAGTGATGATGGACAAAACTAAGGAGGAAATTCTGTGGAGAGAAAAGGTCAGTAAGAAAGGTGTAGAGGAGGCAGAAACTGAAAACTTTGGCAACTGATAGGTTATATAGGGGAGTTGAGGAAGAAATTAAGGACAATGACATCAATCTTTTGAACCTGTGAGACTGGAAAAATGGTGATACTGGAAAGAATAGTTGAATTTTTTAAAGAGATGGGGAAGTTTAGAAGATGGCTCAGGTTGGGAGGCATTAGGGAGGGAAGAAAGGTAATGTTTAGACATATTGAGTTTGAAATGCCTCCTGGAGCAATTGGTGATGTGGAATTTACTCAGGGGAAAGGCTTAATCTGTATATATAAATCTGAAAGTCATCAGCACTGACATGATAACTAAACTGTATGTGTATCCCAAACCCATAGCACAGTACCTGGCACATAAGAAATACTTAATAAATGCTTGCTGATAATTTGAAGCTAATGAGGTCACCAAGAGAGTATAGAGTGAGAAGCTTAAAGTAACAGAACACCCACAGGGGGCATTAAATGAAATGATGAGCCAGCCAAGTAGGCTGTGAGAAGGAGTGCTCAGACAGGTAGGAAAAGAACCAGGAAATAATAATATGAAAGTCCAGAGAGGACAGAGACTCATCCAGGAGGAGAGAGTGTTCAACAATGTCAAACACAATAGAAAGATCAAGACGGATAATTGAGAAAAGACCATTAGATTTGGCAATTGAGTTTGAATAAAAAGATTCCAATTACTGGGGGAAAGATTCACTCTGACAAAAACTGATGGGGAAACTGGACAAGATGCTAGCAGAAGTCAGACCTACACCTCAACACATTATCACCAAGATAAGCTTCACATGACCATGTGACTTAGATATAGAAAGTCACATGTAAACAAATTAGAGGAGCAAAGAAGAAATTGCCTTACAGAGTGGGAAGAGTTCATGACTAAACATATAATAGAAAGGTTCATACAAGACAAAATGGATGATTTTGATTATATGAAATTTAAAAGGGTTTGCATAAACAGACTTAATGTAGTAAAAATTAGAAAGGAAGTAAGGAACTGGGAAAATATTTACAGTACATTTCTCTAATAAAGGTCTCATCTACAAGATAGATAAGGAACTGATTTAAATTTATAAAACAAAGAGCCATTCCCAATAGAAAAATGATCAAAGAACATGAACAGGTAGCTTTTTAAAAGGAGAAATCCACACTATCAGTAATTATATAAAAAATACTCTGTCACTGATAATTATAAATTTTTTTAATTTTTTAATTTGTTTTCAACATTCATTTCCACAAAATTTTGAATTCCATATTTTCTCCCCATTACTCCCCTCCCACCACACCAAAATGCCGAGCATTCTAATTACCTTTCTCACCAATCTGCCCTCCCTTCTAACATCCCTCCCTTCCCTTATCCCTATCTTCGCTTTTGTCCTGTAGGGCAAGATAAATTTCTATACCCCTTTACCTGTATTTTTCATTTCCTAGTTGTATGCAAGAACAATACTGAACTGTTGTTCCTAAAACTTTGAGTTCCGACTTCTCTTTCTCCCTCCCTCCCCAGCCATCCCCATTGGGAAGGCAAGCAATTCAATATAGGCCATATCTGTGTAGTTTTGCAAATGACTTCCATAATAGTCGTGGTGTGTAAGACTAACTATATTTCCCTCCATCCTATCCTGCCCCTCATTTCTTCTACTCTCTCTTTTGACCCTGTCCCTCCCCAAGAGTGTTGACTTCTAATTGCTCCCTCCTCCCATTGCCCTCCCTTCCATCATCCCCCCACCCTGTTTATCCCCTTCTCCCCCACTTTCCTGTATTGTTAGATAGGTTTTCATACCAAAATGAGTTTGTATTTTATTCCTTCCTTTAGTCAAATGTGATGAGAGTAAGTTTCATGTTTTTTCTCTCACCTCCCCCCTTTTTCCCTCCACTGAAAAGTCTTTTATTTGTCTCTTTTATGAAAGATAATTTGTCCCACTCCATTTCTCCTTTTCTCCTCCCAATATATTTCTCTCTCACCCCTTAATTCATTTTTAAGGTATGATCCCATCCTATTCTACTTATCCTGTGCTCTCTATCTCTCTGCCTCTGTCTCTGTCTCTGTGTGTGTGTGTGTGTGTGTGTGTGTGTGTGTGTGTGTGTGTGTGTAATCCCACCAACTACCCAGATACTGAAAAAAAGTTTCAAGAGTAAGAAATATTATCTTTCCATGTAGGAATGTCAACAGTTCAACTTTAGTAAGCCCCTTATGATTTGTCTTTCCTGTTTACCTTTTCATACTTCTCTTGATTCTTGTGTTTGAAAGTCAAATTTTCTTTTCAGCTCTGGTCTTTTCATCAAGAATGCTTGAAAGTCCTCTGTTTCATTGAAAGACCATTTTTTCCCCTGAAGTATTATACTCAGTTTTGTTGGGTAAGTGATTCTTGGTTTGAGTTCTAGTTCCTTTGACTTCTGGAATATCATATTCCATGCCCTTTGATACCTTAATGTAGAAGCAGCCAGATCCTGTGTTATCCTGATTGTATTTCCACAATACTGGAATTGTTTCTTTCTAGCTGCTTGCAATATTTTCTCCTTGACCTGGGAACTCTGGAATTTGGCCACAATGTTCCTAAGAGTTTCTCTTTTTGGATCTCTTTCAGGAGGTGATCAGTGGATTCTTTCAATATTTATTTTGCCCTCTGGTTCTAGAATCTCAGGGCAGTTTTCCTTGATAATTTCATGAAAGATGATGTCTAGGCTCTTTTTTTGATCATGGCTTTCAGGTAGTCCCATAATTTTTAAATTGTCTCTCCTGGATCTATTTTCCAGGTCAGTTGTTTTTCCAAAGAGATATTTCACATTCTCTTCCATTTTTTCATTCTTTTGGTTTTGTTTTGTGATTTCCTGGTTTCTCATTAAGTCATTAGCCTCCATCTGTTCCATTCTAATTTTTAAAGAACTGTTTTCTTCAGTGAGCTTTTGAACCTCCTTTTCCATTTGGTTAATTCTGCTTTTGAAAGCATTCTTCTCCTCATTGGCTTTTTGAACCTCTTTTGCCAATTGAGTGAGCCTATTTTTCAAGGTGCTATTTTCTTCAACATTTTTTTGGGGTCTCCTTTAGCAAGGTGTTGACATGCTTTTCATGCTTTTCTTGCATCTCTCTCATTTCTCTTCCCAGTTTTTCCTCCACCTGTCTTACTTGATTTTCAAAATCCTTTTTGAGCTCTTCCTTGGCCTGAGCCCACCGGACATCCACCTCAGATGTCTGGGATACAGAGGCCCCGACCTCCACGTGTTTCCCTGATGGTAAGCATTGTTCTTTCTCAACTGAAAGGGTGGGAGAAGATATCTATTCATAAAGTAACCTTTCATAGTCTTATTTTTTTCCCCTTTTTTGGGCATTTTCCTAACCAGTTACTTGACTTTGGGGTCCTTTCTCAAGAGTAGGGTGTACTCGGAGGGTCTGTAAGACCTCAGTTCCTCCAAAGTGGCACATTCAAGCGTGTACACTGGTTTGGGAGCAGGGAGAGATTTTTGTGCCCAGAATCTTAGCAGAGTTTCCTCTTCACAACCATCTCTCTTCCAGTTTCTGGGGGCTGAGAATCAGATAAGCTGTGGGGGCAGGGCCACCATTCAGTGTCAGATAAAGATCAGCTGCTACAGGATCTTTATACAGGGCTGAGGTAAGAATCAGCTGCTCAGTGCCCCCAGGGGTTTTACTATTCAACAATGGATGAGGACTGCTGTGGGAACTGCTGCTGCCTGCCCAATGTGGCCTCTGTAACCGCTGCCTGAGGCCAGAGCTATGGGAAGGTCCTTCTCCCTTCTTGGCCAGCTGAAAAAACCCTGTCACTGAACTTTGGCACCTATGGGTTGAGGAATTTGCAAATCACTGCTACTGAGACTGGACAATCAGCCCGCGAGGTCTGCTTGTGTCCTCCTCCCCGATAATTATAAATTAAAGAAACTTTGAGTTCCACTTCACATCTACCAAACTGATAAAGAAACAAAAGAGAAAAATGAAAATGTTGGAGGGGCTGTGGAAAAAATGGCTCAGCCACTAAGGAAAGCAATTTGGAACTATGCTCAGAAATTTACCAAAATAGGCATGTCTTTGATCCACCTATACCAGTACTAGGCATAAACCCCCAAAGAAGTCAAAAAAGAGAGGAAAGTCTGTATAATAATAAAAATAGCCATGATTTATATAGCACTTTAATGTTTACAAAGTATTTTACAAATAGCCCATTTTATCTTCATAACAACCCTGGAAGGTAGATATTATTATCACCCCCACTTTATTGATGAGAAAACTGAGGCAGACAGAGGTTAAGTGACTTACTTAGGGTCACACATCTAGGAAGTATTTGAGGTCAAATCTGAACTCTGATCTTCTTCACTCCAGGTCCAGTGCTCTCTCCAACGTACCACCTAGCTACCAAAATATTTATAGCAGCTGTTTCCATGGTAGACCAAAACTTGCAACTAAGTTGGTGTCCTCCTATTGGAGAATGGCTAAATGAACTAATGGAATATTATTGTGTGATTAAAAAGTTGATGACATTTCAGAGGAAAGTGGGAAGGCCCCTGTGAACTGATGCAGAGTAAAGTGAGCAAACATTGGATAATAATTTATATACTACACATTACAGAGAATTACCCATTTACACTTACAGAAAAAATAACTTTGAAAAATTTTTAGAATTCCAGTCAACACAATAAACCAGGATAAACCAGGAGTCTAAAAGAATGAAGATCAAAGATATGTTCCCTCCTAATAGAGAGGTGACAAATCTTAAGTACAGAAAGAGACATATATTTTTGGACAGTGAGAATAAGGGAATTTATTTTGCTGACATGAAAATATACATATGTACTATATATATATGTATGTATGTATGTATATACATACATATACATATATGTGCCTGTATTTGCTTAATGGGCAGAGGAGGTAATGGGAGGGAAAAGAGGAATAAAAAATTAAAAATAGAGATTATTGGTAACTTTGGAGAGAAAAGTTTCAGTCCAGAGAAGTCAGAAGCCATATTGAAGGGGCTGAGAAGTGAAAGAAGAGAAAATGAAGACGTGTGTAGACAACTTTTCTAGGATTTTGAATGAGAAAAGAGCAAAGATAGGGAAAATAGCACAAGGTTTGGTGCACTGAAAGTTTGGGGGTTTTTTGAAGATGGGAGACTTAGAAATGTTTGGAGACAGTGGAGAAGGAACCAACAGATGGAGAGAGGGAGAGAGAGAGAGGACAGGGGAGGGGGAGGGAAAGAGAGGGCAAAACACAGAGGGAAAGGGGGACAGAGGATGGGAGAGAGAGAGATTTGCCTAGTGGCTTGGGGGACACACAAATATCTCCTACAGAAAGTGATGGTTGAGTTGATGCCTAAAGGAAGCTAGGGATTCTAGGAGGCAAAGGTGTAGAGGAAAAGCATTCTAGGCTAGTACAAAGTCATAGAAATGGAAGATGGAGCATCATGTTTGAGGACCAACAAGTGTGACTGGACCATAAATCGGTGCGGGTTGAGTGAGGCGGGAGGGGAACAATTTGTGGGGAGTTTTAATGCCAGGCAGAGAGGTTTCTCTTTGATTTTAGAAGTAATGGGGAGCTATTGAAATTTATTGAGGATAATGTAAAGGAGAAGAGATGAAGACTTGTGCTTTAGGAAAATCACTTTGGCCACTGTGTGGAGGATGGATTAGAATAGGGAAAGACTTGAGTCAGGGAGACCAATTAAGAAGTTATTCCCATAGTTCAAGCAAGAACTAGGGTCATATGTAGCAATGTATTCAGTATTCTATCCTAGCAGTCCCTCACCTCTCTGTCAGGAGAAAGGAGGTATTCATTGATTGACAAGGTGATGCTTTGGCTATACCATAGTGTAATAGAAACAGAATGAATTGACTGTGGAACACACAAAACCTAGCTCTCTCATGCGCTTTACTTCTTTTAAGCCTCATTCTTCTCCCCCTGAAAAATGAGAAAACTTGGACTAGATGATCTCAAAGGTCCCTCTTATTCTAAACATTATAATCCTGGGAATTTCCAGTATCTTCATCCTGGGCTTGGCCTCTAGAGTATGCTATTGTGAGATGTCATAAATGCTCATTCTTAAAGACTAGGTAGACATTTGGCATATAGAGGTAATGGAGGTATCATGGTACACTAGAAAGCTCACTGGCTCAGGAGTCAAAGATCTAAGTTCAAATCTTACTTCTGAGACTTACTGCCTGTAGGAAAGTAATTAAGAAAGTAATTTAATTTCCCTGGGCCTCTGTTTCTTCATCTATAAAATAAGAGGGAGGAGGGTTGGATCAGATGGCCTCTGAGGTCATTTCCACTTTAGATCTACAGTCCTATAATGAAGTGCTACTGTACCAAAGGAAAAGACAAATATGAAAAATTCAGAGAAACATGGGAAGAATAGTATAGAATTAAATAATGGGCAGCAAGGTGGCACTGTGGGATAGAGCACCAGGCCTAGAGTCATGAGTGAAAATCCAGCCTCAGACACTTAGTAGCTGTGTGACCCAGGGCTATTCACTTAAACCTGTATGTCTCAGTTTCCTCATCTGTAAAATGAGCTGGAGAAGGAAATGGAAAATCTCTCCAGTACCTCTGCCAAGAAAACCTTAAATGGAGTCACAAGGAGTTGGATAAAATTGAAAAATAGCTGAACAACAATTAAATGAGCATAATGAATGATTTGTTTCTTATGTGCAAAGTATTGGGCTAAGCGCTAGTGATGCATATTGAAAAGCAAGACAGTTCCAGCTTTCAGGGAGCTTACAGTCTAATAAAGGGGAAGAGAACACTTTGAAGAGGTTTCAGTTGCCCATCAGATGGAAAGGCCCAGAGGTCCTTGGGGTAGAGAGGCCAAGCAGATTATAATGTGATTTCAGAACCAAAAGAACAATTTAAAAAATGACTCTAGTGATGTAAAAGAAAACATCAAAAAGAAGAGTCTCTGGCTTAGAGAAGAGATGAGGAGACAGAGCCCTGTCCTCCTGGTAGACATGTAGGAAGCTACCATGGGAGAATGGTGCATAGATCATCAGACGGGGTTGCTGAGTAAGTTGGTTTTACTGAGTTATTTTCCTCTGTTTCATTGTTGGAGGTTATACATAAAGACATGACTGTGCTATAAAAATAAGTCATCAATGAACTTTTTAAAAGAAATGAAAGTCCATCATTCTAGTCAATAGTCCTATAAGGATACTCTGACTCCTGCAGACCCCATTGGGAAGTAGGAAGGGGAATAAATATGTAGTAGCTACTATGAATCAGGTTTTACAAATATTACACCATTTGAACCTCACAACAACTCCAGGAGCGTAATGTTAGTAGAATAGGAAGATCTTCTCCACCCATTAAAAGGCCTAACACATGGAGTCTGTAATCACATGAAGCTCAGAATTGGAGGAGCTTACCCAAGGGGAGAGAGAGAGAGAGAGAGAGAGACAGACAGACAGACAGAGACAGAGACAGATACAGAGAGCATGAACAGAGAGCAAGTTGTGAGTGGGAGCAGTTGGCCCAAGGAACAGAGCAAGAGAAAAGCAAACTGTGAGTGAGTAAGGAAGGAACTTGTCTGGAGGAACTTGTTATTGTGGAGAGGCCTGACAGAAAGAAGGTTTAAGATGTCGTGCACTCCCTAGATTAGTGATAGGTACCCTGTTAAATCTTACCTCCTGGTATTCTAATTATGTCCCAAATAAATATTTTCGTTTGTCTTTTAGGAAGAGAGTTATTTATAATTTGTGAACTTACCCTGGAAATAATGCATGCATATTCATAATGACTGCTATGAGTATCACTTTGGAGTTACAAGGAGGTAAGAGTTAATACCATTCACATTTTTTATGGCTGAGGAAACTGAGGCAGACAGAGGTTAGATGACTAGACCAGAGTCATATAGCTAGAGAGGATGTCTGGCTGGGTTTGAACTCAGGCCAGCACCCTATCCACTGCACTGCCCAGCTGGAGACAGTTATCTCTAATAGTAAAGAAGAGATATCCCCAAGCTTTCTGTTCATCTTAAATTCTTTGCTCCAGGTGAGTTTGCTTTTTCATTCCTGATCCAGGAGGTGACCACTTTTGGAACTTTTTTCTTGGAAAATAATGCTTTATCTATGATCTATTAAAGCAGAAAATGAATGGAAATTTGGAAAAAGAAGGTCAAGGGTCTATCCTTGGTCCTACTCCCAGGAGAATGGAGTATGACAGAAGAAAGGGAAGAACAGGTCAACTCATTAGCAACACTATGGGTCAGGTGAAGATCTTGGGAGTTTCTTAAAAGATGAAGATCTTGGAGAGTCTTCTATTTGAGGACCATATGTTATTTTCAATGAGACAAGGGGTTGAGGGAACCAGGGATGTTTTGCCTCGAGAAGAGAAGCTTAAGACAAGACATGACAGCTGTCTTCAAATATTTGCAGGGCTGTCCTCTGGAAGTCTGTTTGCCCCTGGAGGATAAAACCAAAATCAATGGGTAGAAGCTGAAAAGAAGCCAACTGAGCCTCAATATGAGGAAAGCAAAACAACTTCCTAAGGATGGGCTGTTCCTAACCTCAAGAGCTAGGGGTCTCTACATCCTTGGAAGACTTCAAGCAAAGACTAGATGACTACTTGTTGGGTATGTCAATGACTCTGGAGAAATCCAGATTTGTGGGCAAGTCAAGATATCACCTATGATGTCATTTGTATTCAGAGAAAAAGGACAACCAAACGATATTATGGTGTGGAATGGACAGTTGCTGAGCTCCCCTCTACCTCTCAAAGTCTATGATTGTGTTTCAGTGATTTTTCTAAATCTGAGAACACATCTGTCTTTGTATCGCCAGTGATTGGCATATGGTAGGCACTTAATAAATGATGATTGACTGACTGACAGTTGTCCTATCTTCACTGCACTAATTCTATTTCATTGTGGCTGTCAGAAAATTGAGATACTTCAGAGTCAAGGGGAAGTATCAGTCCTCTCAGAGGGAGACACAGCTATTACGTTGTTCTTGCTGTCATGGGTTAGAGTGTGGCTAGAAAGAGCACTACGTTATTACAATTCCAGGAGACTGGCAGTGCTGGTCAATGGCACTGGAGAGTCAGAAGTTAGCCTGAATGTGCTGAGTACAAGAGCATGGGCAGCAGCTGGAACGTTTCCGTTTGTTTTTGCTTTTGCTTTATATCTTATGCTGAACACAGACACACACACACACACACACACACACACACACACACACACACTACATTTCCATATCCACTATTGAACAACAAAAAGATTACAAATAAAACTTCATCTTCATTTTGTACTACTTACATTACACATATTTTTGAAAAGTATGTAATATATTCCGCACATTACTTTCTTGAGGGGGCGTGTGTGTGAAAGCAGGCTATTGGGCTTAAGGGACTGCCCCAGGGTCATGTAGCTAGTAAGTGTCTGAGGCCAGTTTGGAATCAGGTCCTCCTGATTCTAGGGCCAGTGCTCTATCCACTTCATCACCTAGCCACCCCTCACACATTACTTTCAAAACTATCCTGTTTAGGGGTATCTAGATGAGTACTGGCTCTAGAGTCAGGAGGATCTGAGTTCAAATTTGGACTCAGACACTTGACACTTACAAGCTGTGTGACCTCAGGCAAGTCACTTAACCTTGGGCAAGTCACTTAGCCTTGCCTTCCCCCTACAAAAAAACCCCAAAACTTAAAACTTTATGGTTTTTATAAATGGCCCTCTATTTTTAGCATCACTGTGGTTAATCCTTTCCCTCCTTCCCCTCAACTATCCAATGAATAGCTGAGAGAGAAAAAAAACCATAACAAACATAGTCAAGCAAAATAGATCCTCACAGTGGCCATGACCAAAAATCTAAGTCTCTATCTTTATGGTGGGGATTTTTTTTAAATGCCTTAGGTCTCAGTGTAGAGATTCAAGAGTACATCTGAGGAACTCTAGCTGTGCATTTTTGGAGAGAGTGAATGAGTGGATGGAGGGAAGTAAAAGGGTGGAGATTGAAGGCTTGGGAGTAGTAAGATCTTTCTGGAGTGCCCTAAGACTAGAGAGTGAGAGCAGGTGAATGTGACCTCTGGGTGCCCTGCAGGGATACAGAACTCACCTGGAGTGTTCTTTTTCAACATAGTCATTAGCAGTTAAGTGCCATGGGGCAGAGAGCACAGGATTTGAAGGCCAGAAGACCTATCTCTGACATTTAATCCTTATGGGATACTGGACAAGTCATTCAATCTCTCTTAGACTCCAGTTTCCTCATCAGTAAGATGGAGATAATGATAGCAACCATTTCACATGGTGGCTGTGAGGATTAATATAGATGCTAACTGTTATCATTACTTGGTGTTTGGATGCAGATAGGGTTTATGAACTGATTATGAATAGAAACATGTTCCCCTGTGTGATGCCTTCTTCCTCCTCCCCCCCAAATCCATGAGTCACGCACAGATAACAGACTATTTTTGTCTAATACAATTTAGCTAAATCATTGGCAAAACTGAGCTCACCTCCAGGTTTCCCTTAGCCAAAGATAGTGCCTTGGGGTGGAATCTGTAACTGACCTAATGGTAGCCATAAACCAAAACACAGGTCAGACAGTTTGAGAAGGAATCCACACTAGCATGAGGGGAAATTTAAAAACTAAATAGTGATTGCCCTTTGACATTATCAAAGCTCTGGGGGCAGCTGGAGATGTCTTGCTTCTCCAGCCGAGTCCCTCTCCTGGTGGAGCTGCTCTCTGGATCCTACTCCAGGAGGGGCCGTTTCTATAGCAATCCTGCCTCTGCTGACAGGAAGCTAAATACATAATTAAAGCAAATAGAAGTCCAAGCTGTTGTTAACCCCAGAGAGAAGAGCATGGGAGGATGATCGATTTTACTCTCCAGGGTAAATATTGGCTGTTGTTTTGACAAAGAGAATGTTTAAATATTTACCTGGGGGAACCTCAGGCAACAGAAGTCTCAAGGTTGTTTTTTTTCCCCTTTTTTCGGGAAACTATTATCCAGAAAGGCCTCCCACTCCAGGGATGGCAGAGATGACCAGGTTGATTATGAGGCAGCAGATGTTACCATTCAGCCACCACTGAGGGGAGAAATCATTGCAGAGAAGGGACCCACATTCCTCACCGTCACCAATAATTGTAGACCAGCTGCCACCAGCAGGCACAAAGAGACAAGAGGCCAGGAAATGGCAGTAACCACCTGTCTTGCTTCCAGACCAGCCCTCATAGTCATCACTGGAGTGGACAACTCCTATGGTGAAGGAGTCAGCCATCTCCACCAGAGATGGTGCTAACTACCTACCCCACACAGAGCAGGCAAGCCAATCTAGATAATGCAGCAAGTCTCAGGGTGAAACAGAGAGCAGCATGGGCCAGGCAAGTCAAACTAGCACCACCCTGCCCATCATTCCCCTTGGATCCTGATGAAAACAGCTCAGGACTCCGAGCCCAAGAGTCTTGAATAGCAATGATTTCTCCTGCCATCATCCTGGGAAGTCACTCCATGTGGAAACATCTCTCTGACAGCTGCTCCTGCAGGTACTATGGCCATGGCCCCTGAAGACCCAGAAAAGAAAGTTCTTGTCATCAAAACCCTTGCCACTCTCAAATGGCTCCACATTGGAAACTGACATGATTTTATCAGTGGAAATGACATTAAGGAAGGGGTATTACCTGGTAGTAACTTGATTTGCCACTGTGTTCTAAAGGAGTGTCCCATGGAACTTGTAGCCAATAATTAGTGCATTGTATACAATAAATACTTCAAAAATGCTTCATTCATTCTGGGCTCTATTAGAAGCTATTTGCTACAGAAGATACCCAACTGTCTGATACCTTTGTCTACCTGACTCCAGGTATGCACCTCTCATCAATTATCTGTTTGTGGCCATCATCAACTGGGTCTCAAGTCAGGCTCTCTCAGTAGATCAATCAGTCTATCCATAAGCATTTATCAAGCACCTACTGGGGATAGAGTACATAGAGTACCTGGCCTGGAGTCAGGAAGATTCATCTTCCTGAGTTCAAATCCAGCCTCAGACACTTACTAGCTGTGTGACCCTGAGGCAAGTCATTTAACCCTGTCTACCTCAGTACCTCACCTGTCAAATGAGCTGAAGGAGGAAATGGCAAACCAGGAAAACCCCAAATGGGTTTAGGAAGAGTCAGACACAACTGAAATGACTGAACAATAAAAAGTACCTGTTCTGTGCCAGATACTATCATAGGTTCTAAGAATACAAAAGCAAAACAGTAAATAATTCCCTGTTTTCAAGAAGTTTATTTATTTATTATCTATTTTTAGTTATTTATATTCTGTCAGAAGAAACAACATCTACAACATAGATAATATATATCCAGAATAAATATATTTTTTAAATTACAAAATAATGTTAAACAAATACAAGGCAAAAAAACCCTCAAGGATTGGTATTACACAAAAGGCAGAAGGACATGACAGTTGCTGAAACTGAGATAATGTTGCTGCCTCTATCAGGAATAAACTACTGTAACTGTATTTCAATAGAATTGGTTTTCTTTGTAACCTTAAGAACTTTTAAAAATTTTATGCATTTAAACACAGTCTGAGAAGGGGTTCCCAGGCTTCACCAGACTGCCAAAGGAATCCATGACATAAAGGCTAAGAATCCTCGAAGTCTACCCAAGTCTTTCCTTCGCTGTTAGATCTATGTTGTCTCCTGTGGCTCCTGATTTCTTGATTCCCATAGACTAGTTGCTAGTCTATGCCTAACTAAGTTAGCTCCTTAACCTCTCTGACCTTCAATTTCCTCACCTATAAAAGAGATTAGAGAGTTGACCTCTAAAATCTTTTTTTGTCTTGATATTCTATAAATGATTTGTAAGCTCAGATGTCCCACAAGATTAAAATAAATTTACAATTAGTTTTAATTAGTTTCATCTTGCAAGATTAAAATGAGTCCACAATTTAGCTTTAATTTAATGTAATCATTTTTGTGGACTTGTCTTTAACAGAATTATCAAGAACAAGGAGATGGTAGAAAACTTTGGCCGCCCACATTAAACCTCAGTTGCCTTCTCTGTAAAATGGAGATAATACTGCCTGTTGTAGCTTACAGAGTTGTGAAGTTCATATGGGGTAAATCACATAATATACTTGATAAATGTCAGATGATTATTATCATTTATCAAATATATACAATCTGTGTGCGATGTGTAACCTAGACACTAGAGATGATACAAAGATAAATAGGATGGTAATAATGATGATGAAGATGATGAAGAGGAGGAGGAGGAGGAAGAAGAAGGAGGAGAAGAAAAGAACAAGAAAAAGAAAGTGGAGGAGGAGGAGAAAAAAGAAGAAGAATTGGGGGAGGAGGAAGAAAAAGAAGGAGGAGAAGAAGAAGAGGAGGAAAAGGAGAAGAAGAACAAGAGCAACAAAAAGAAGAAGGTAGAGGGGGAGAAGTAGAAGAAGAATAAAAAGGAGGAGGAGGAGAAGAGGAAGAAGAAGAAGAAAGAGAAGAAGATGGAGAAGAAGAAAGAGAAGGAGGAGAAGAGCAAAAAGAAGAAGAAGAGGAGGGGAAGGAGGAAAAAAGAAGAAGACAGGCGTCCTGTCCTTAGGAAACTTAAAATCTAATAGGACAGAAAAGACATATAAACAATAATGCATCAGAGAATATTATTAGTATCATGAGAGGTATCAAAAAATATGGGCCTTCTGAGGTAGGCATGAATCAGGAATCCACCACCTTTGGACAAGTTTGGGAGGGCTTTGAACAGGTAATAGGGAGCTGCTGGAATTTATTATGCTGTGTGGGGAGAAGGGGTGACACAGTCAGATCTGTGTTTTAAGAATATCATTTTATGACGAGCAGGTGAACTTCAGAAAAACCTGGAAAGACTTATACGAACTGATGTTGAGTGAAATGAGCAGAACCAGGAGAACACTGTACACAGTAACAGCCACAGTGCGCTCTTGTCAGCAACGAAAGGGTCTAAGACAACTCCAAAAGACGCACAATGGAAAATGCTGTCCACATCTGGAGAAAGAACTTTGGGAGTCTGAATGCAGATGGATGCAGACTATTTGTTCTCCTTTTCTTCTGTTATTTCATTTTGTTTCTTCTTTCTTGTGGTTCCTCTCATTCATTCTAACTCTTCTTTACATCACGACTAATGTGAAAATATATTTAATATGAATGTACAAGTAAAAAATAAGAATATTTTAGCAGCTATGTAGAGAATGGATCAGAAAGCGGAGAGATTGGAGGCAGGGAGACCAATGAGGCTGTTTAGAATAGGCTAGGCTAGAGGCAGTAAGTCCCAAAGCTAGGGTGGTATGGAGAGAAGGGGATCGATTCAAGACATGTTATGGAGGTACAATTGCTATGACTTGGCACCTGATTGGGTAAGGGGAGTGAAGGGTGATGCTAAGATTGTGAGCATGAGTGACTGCAAGAAGGGTGATATTTTTGACAGGAAAATAGGGACGTTTAGAAGATGTTGCTGTTGGTTGGTTGGTTTTGTTGTGGGGATGAGGGGAAGGCCAGAGATGAGATAGAGTTCTGTGCTGTACGTGTTGAATTTAAAGTTCCTAACAGAGGACACATCCAGTTAAAATTTTCCAATAGGCAACTGGTGATGTAGGACTGGGTCACAGGAGAGGTCCTTGTCACCTCGCACCACAGCTTGCTTTCAGACTACCTTTCTGGTCCATTTATACACAATTTCCCTTGACATACTTTATGGTCTAACCAGAACAATCTCCTTGATGTTCCTCACATGTAACATTCTGTCTCTCATCTCCATACTTTGTATACAGGCTGTCTCACCATATCTGAAAGTCACTCTGTCACCATTTCCACCCCTTCAGTTTATTGATTGTTGATAGTGATGGCATGAAGAGGCAGCTAGATGACTCAGTGGATAGGGAGCTAGACCTAAGTAAGGAAGCTCTGAGTTCAAATCTGACCTCACGTACTTACTAGCTATGTGTCCCTAAGCAAGTCACTTAACCTCTATTTGCCTTAATTTGCTGGAGAAGGAAATGGCAAACCACTCCAGTATCTTTGCCAAGGAAACTCCATAGATAGTTTTGGCATGTGTAGTCCATGGAGTCATAAAGAATCAGACATGACTGAATAATTGAACACAGAGTGACAGTGTGAACACAGAAAAAAGGATGGATATGAAATCAGCGTTTCAGTTGGCCATGTCCCCTAACATGATGGACCCACATACAATTTAATGAATGTAAAATGTCTTGGATTTATGCTCCCATTCACCAAAGAATGCCTGGAAATGTTTCTGTCTGGCTCATTTTTAGATTGATCCCTTGGTTACCCTACAAATTCAAAGACTACCAAGGCCTTGGAAATAAGAAAACAAAGCCCAGAAAAAATGGTAAAAGTGCCCCTTGACCTTCAGGAAAGCTCCCTTTCAGCTTTGGGATAGTGTCAAGTGAGTCTCCCTTTCCCAAAGGTCTAGATAATGAGTTACTCACAGTGCCAAGAAAGGGATGGGCCTGGCTCCCCTGCTACACCAATCTCTTCTTTTTTTGTCCTGCAAGGGCAATATTCATCAGCTTATTACTCTTCGTTGTGGTTGTTATATTTTCAGCATCTCTTTTTGGAACCAGTGGGCTCCTCAGTAAATGACATTCTCTGCAGGGGGAGAGGAGATACTCAAGTCACTCTCCAATCCCTGCAGGCTGCTGGGTCTCTTCTCCTCACCATCCTTCTGTTCCTTCCTTTATCCAAAAGCAGATCCCTTCTTGTATCTCCACCCTAGGCATCCTGATAATAGCTAGTGCTTCACAAATGTTACCTTGTTCCATCCCCATATCAACCTTGGTAGGTCGGTATTATCATTAGCCCTATTTTAGAGATGAAGAAACTGAGGCAGACAGAAATTAAAATACAGGTAATGAGTGTCAGGGGCAAGATTTAAATTAATTTTCTTCCTGCCTCAAGGTCCAGTGCTCTATCCATGGCATCCTCTGACTGCCCTAAATGAGGGAGGGAGTCTGGCTTACCTGCCTCCCCGTGGCCCAAGAGATGATGTGGAGACACTATTTAGAGGACTGAGTAACTAGCCGAATATGTAAAGTTGAGAAAGACAAATCAAAGAGGAGGCTAAGACTTTAAGCTTAGGTAACAGGCAGGATGGTGGGTGGCTGGGAGCATTAGCTTCCCTGGATGCAGAGCCTATCTGTCATCTCCTACACAAGGCATTTCCTGTTTTCTCTAGTTATTAGGTACTCCTCTCTGAATTTTCTTATATACGTGCATCAGGAGAGGTAACTAATTGTGAATAACTATATGTGTACATTAGGAGAGATAATGGTGGAACTACTTGTATGTTTGCATCAGGAAAGGGAATTGTAACTATAAATACTTAAATATGTGGCCAGGAAGAGTAACATGGTATAATCAGAGAGTTGGGCTTGGAATGGAAAGAAATGATTATTAACCAATTATGGGGGAGATCTAGGTTTTTTTCCCAGTCTTATTCCCTCGTTCAAAGCCCAGCCTTTGAAGGATATTACTGATCTCTGCCAAAAATTCACCCCACCTAGACCATTTTCTAAGGTGAATTCCTGCCCACTCAGGCTAGTTTGGGTGGAGGTAGATCCTTTGTCTAGATTGCCCAAGGCTGGATGTAGTCTAGGTGTACAGAGAGTCTTTTTGTTCAAAAGTGACATGATGTCACTCAGCCCCTCATTGGAATGAACTCATTTCTCACTGTAACATTCATTCTCTCATTAATTGTTAACCAGAGTTGATTGCCACCCTTAAGAATACTCACTTTTCCAAAGGCATGTAAACTTTGAGCTCACTTTGGCATTCGAGATGCTAGCATTATTAATAAAATAATTACTCAGAAACTACATCTCTCAAACTTTTTAAATGTCACAGGATCAGGCAGACCTATGTGACTCTGGACACATGTTGAATCTCTCTTGGCCTCAGTTTTCCAGTAAAGGGTTTGGCTTAGAGACACTATAAGGTCCCTCCTAGCTCTAAGCCCAAGGTTCTGTGTGGCATCCATTCTCTTGCCCATAAAATCCCAGCTCCTGGAGGGCAGAGATTATTTCATTTTTGTCTTTATAGCCTCTGAACCTAGTACAGTGACTGGCCCAAAAAGGCATTTAGTTGATGTTACAATGAATTGGTGTCTTTCTTCAACAAAAATTGGAAAATTTGGAAGAGTAAATTTAAGGGGGAAGATGATGAACAATATTTTTTTTCTTCCTGACATTCTAGAAAATTTACTATCCATAGATTCTCAAAGTGGGCCATGCCCACTGGGGGATGTTGGAATGATCCGGGGGTGGGGGATATGTGGGGGTAGTAATAGCCTCAAGTGTAATTGAATAAAAATAAAGGTTAGTCTAACCTAACCCCAGAGGGGCATTGACTAAATTTTTTTTTGAAAAGGGGACAGTAGGCCAAATAAGTTTGGGAACCTCTGAATATAATCTGGTACCTGATCACAGAATGTCTTGTATTAGTCTTTAATTTTCATGTAGCAATCTTGACTTCCTGACTTGACTGAGAGTTCCCCAAGGTCAGTGATTGTGTCTTCCTTTCTTTTGTGTACTACATCTACCCAGAATAAGGGATTGTTATGTTATATACATCAATTTTTTAAATCCTTGCTTTGAATTAAGATAGTTACTATTCTTTTGCCAAGAAGTCAGCTGGAAAGGACCATGACTGTGGTAGCCAAATCCTGCTTTGAACAGGCTCCCCTCTTAGGAGGAGTAGGTATCTAGGTCCTAAATCCTGTAACAGTAAACATGATCTATTTTTCCTTCTTGGTGATGAGCTCATTGACAAAATTAAATATGGTCTTTGTTCAGGTTGGTTGGTTTAGGAATTAAGAGGCTTTTATTTCACCAGAATCCCTACAATTCACTGTGAAGCTTCAAAGGTTGCCCAGTACTAAACCTTTCCATGAACTTCCTGGTGTATGCAGCAGGCAGTGGAGGCAGGGCAGGACTACTAGTCACTTCCATTCCCTAGTTCATAAAGGCCAAGAATAGTGTGTATTGTTTGACAAGGCCTAGGATGTCACCTGTCCTCACAAGGGGCCTGCTGGAATTGTGAGAACTTGACAGAGGACCTAGTCCTCACTCCCACCCCTTTCCCCTCAATGTACTATAGTCACAGCCAAGAGCCTTTGTAGAATCCAGCCTGCACTTCCCAACTCTTATTATCTACACCAAGAATTATGGTTAAACCCAGGACAGAGCATCTCTCCTGGAATCAGAAAGCAATGGGTCCATCCAACTATACAAAAATGTGTGTGTGTGCGTGCACACTTAAAATCCTCTGTCTTTCAAAGCCCTTTATAACCCGCCTCCTCAAACCTTTCCAGTCTTATTGTACCTTACTCCCATCCACATACTCTATGATCCAGGAACACTGGCCTCTGGGCTGTTCCACAAACAGGACTCTCCATCTCTCAGCTCTGGTTGTTTTTCTCTGGCTCTCTGCCATGTCTGGAATGTTCTCCCTCCTCATCTCTGCCTCCTGCCTTTCTCAACTTCCTTTAAGTCCCACATAAAATTCCTCTCTTAATCATTTCCTATTTATCCTGTTCATACCCTATTTTTACATATCTGCTTGCTTGTTGTCTCCCCCATTAGACTGTGATCTCTTTGAGAGGCTGTCTTCTATTTGCTGTATCCCAGGGATTAGTAGGCACTTAATAAATGTTCATAGAATGACCATGCTATCTATGAGGATCAAAGATTTAGAGATGAAAGGAACCTTAAAAGGTCATATAACCTGACGCCCTCCCTTCATTTTATAAACTAAGAAACTGGGAGTCAGAAAATCCTGGGTTCCGATCCCATCAGAGACACTTACTTGTGTGACCCTGGGCATGTCATATAAACTCATCTATAGATTGACAGGGTTGGATTCTATTATCTCTATATCTTTGGAGTCTATTAAACTGAGGGCAAAAGAGGCAAAATGACTTATGGGTAAGGCTTACTTCATCCTTTGTATTTGTAGCCCCCTCCACATAGCATGTTGGCCAGTGCACAATAGGTGCTTCATACATGCTTATTGCCTGATAGTGTTCTATACTCCGACCTAAGTCCTCTGACTTCCAATCCATGACCCATCTGATGGTGCCATTTTGTTCCCTCTCTGGTCAGTTTAATGGCTAGGTCCCAGCCCCCACTTGTGTACTCAGATTTAACTTTCACCTGGGTTCACTCTATCTAATATTGATCTTTAAACATTGACTCTAATTCTCTATTTAGCCATGGTCTCTGATTTGGCCAGAAATTGATGCTGGCCTCATTTTTGCCCTTTGGCCTAACTGTAACCACATTTTTTTGTCGTTGTTGTTGACAGATCCATGAATTCATTGGTTTAGGGGGCTCTTCCTGAGGAACTTGCCCTGCCACTGCAGATGGGTACCTTCTCTTCAGTGTCTTAGTCTTAGGGAGTTGACTAGGATACTGAGAATCAAAGAATCACATTAGCACCACTTAATTTCAGGCCTTCATGATCCCAACCTAGAATATTACAACAGTCTCGCAATTCATTTCCATGCCTCAATTCCTCCCCAACTTCACTCTATCCTCCAAATGCCTTCCACAGGGATTTTCCTTAAGTGCACATGTGACCGTGCCACTCCCCCATCAATAAACTACTGTGACTTGAAGGCTCAAACACAAACCCTGCCCATTTTGTTTTTAGAACCCTTCACAAGCTGACAACAACCTCTCTGTCCAACCTCATTGGATATTATCCCTCCTAGCTTTGAATCAGCCAAAATGTCCAAAAGGAACCTTCTCTTCCTTACACGTGGAACTCTATCTCCCATCTCCATGCTTTTGTACTAGTTGCTTCTCATGCCTGGAATATATTCCATCCTTACATCCACCTAACAGCATCTTCCTCTTCCTACTTCAAGACTCATATATTACTGTCTATCAAATATCACCTCTCCTGAAATCAGCTCCTGGCACTCACTCTGGTGCCCTTCCTAAGTACCTTGTATTTTGTTAGACTCGTTAATATATTTCTTGTTTCCTGGTTGTGACATAATCTTCTGGTGAGAAGGGATTGTCTCTTTCTTTGTATTTGTAACTTGAGTGCCAAGCCCATAGTAGGAATTTAATACATTCTTGTTGCTTAATAGGTCCCAGGTGGGATCTTAATTACGTTGTTCCAGTCTCAGGTCAGTTCTCTTCCTCTCCACATAGCCAGCCACTCAGCCCCAACATCACTGCCACAACATTACTGAGTGCAACTGAATCACATTAAAATGTAATTTAGAAATATTTGACAAAATAAATGAAAACACAATAGGACATAGATAATGTTAATGTGTGGTTTTCTAAGTCAGTATATGGCCCACACGGATCCTCATATTTGGTTTCCTGACTGCACTTCTGTTTAACACCATTTACTCTCCCACATTTGGCCCCACTATCTTTTTTTAATAATGACTGATTTTCCACTCCCTTTGGCCCCTATGTCCATCATACCCATTTCACAGTATTTGCCCCTCCTAGCCTTCTATGCCCCTTGCAACTCATATTCCAGCACTGATCAAATTGTGGTGGACCCTGGCTAGAGTTCTTGATGCCTTGTAACAGTTTCTGAAATGAGCAGGAGTAAATAAAGAGCCCACTTGGTATTGATTGGGCTCTACTCCATGGGGGCAAAATGTAAAAGAACTAATGAATAGTCAGTCCTGCGGGAAATGTGTCAGGGAATAGACTGAATGCAGGCCTCTCAATTGACCATAATCCTTGTATGATTCTTTATCATTTCATGTTCCTTTTTCTATATGGTAATAAATTTGCCCGTTTGACACCTGATTGGTGGTACCTTTTATGTTCTCCTCCTTGATGGGGAGGATGCCTCAGAGTACAACCCAAAATAGAATTGTTCCCTTAGAATCAGAGATGGGGGAGCATGGAATGGGAGAACTGAGGGCCAGCTTCCCTTTCTGAGGAGACAGGAATGTCAAAGCAATGAACCCAGGGCAAACTATTCAGGTAAATCAAGGACACATCTGACAAATGTCACTTCACTCTGTGGCCTTGGCTTAGCAGGCCTGACTAGCTCTCCTAGCATTTTATCCCCTTAAAAAAGTTATTTGAACATTATGGGCCTATGACCCTGACTCATGTGAAGGCAGTTTTTTGTTTTCTCTCAGAAAGTCACATTCTAGAAGCTCAGTCCACATGCATCTTTGGATTCAGAGCTATAAGAGACCTTAGAAATCATAGTGAAGGGGTCCATAAGTGTGTGTGTGTGTGTGTGTGTATTTATACACATTTATACACATACATGCATATATGTGTATGTGCATATATGTATATAAGTATATATGTGGTATATAAGCATTGTAAGTGCTGTATCTAGATACATACATATACACATATATACACATATTTATCACTTTTTCAATATGACTGGTGTCCTTTTTGATCTTATTTTATGCATTTAAAAACATGATTCTGAGAGGGGGTCCTTAGGTTTAACCAGAATGTCCAAGGGATCTGGGATGCAAGAAAGGTTAAAAGCTAATTCCATGGGGGTGGAGCCAAGATGGCAGAGTAGAAAGACACACATACTCTAGCTCTTCCCCCACAGTCCATAAAATACCTGTAAAGAATGACCCTTAACAAATTCTAGAGCAGCAGAAGCCACAGAATGATGGAGTGAAAGAGATTTCCAGTCAAAGGTAACTTGGAAGGCTGGCAGGAAATGTCTATTGCATGGGACATGGAACAGAGCCCAGCCCTGGACATGCAGCACCAGGAGGAACAGGACCAGAACAGTCTTCCAGGGCATAATTCCCAGCAGCAGTGGAGGGTCTCAGATCCCTCACCCCACAAGCACCAAAAAAAGCTTCAAAGGTCAGTGAGAGGGCTTTCCCAACTGGACAAGAGGGGAACAGGGTCTCCCCTGCCCCAGCATCGGCCCTAGGTAGTGGCGGCAGGGGTAGGAGCAGCGGTAGCATCCATTTGTGAAGCACTCTGCCTGAAGTCCCTGGGGGAATTGACCAGCTGATCTGAATCTCCACCATGGGCATGGTCCTGGAGTGAGGAGGAGAACGAGGACCCTCCTCTTGACAAAGGATTCAGAAGTCAAGTAAATGGCTGGGGAAATGCCCAAAAAAGGGGAAAAAAATAAGACCATAGAAGGTTACTTTCTTGGTGAACAGGTATTTCCTTCCATCCTTTCCGATGAGGAAGAACAATGCATACTGTCAAAGGAAGTCAAGGCTTCTGCATCCAATACCTCCAAAATAAATATGCAATGGTCTCAGGCCATGGAAGAGCTTGAAAAGCGAATCAACAATTTGCTAAAGGAAACCCAAAAAAAGTGCTGAAGAAAATAACACCTTTAAAAATGAACTAACTCAGTTGGAAAAAGAGGTCCAAAAAGCCAGTGAAGCTCTTGAGACTTTTCTCAGTATTTGGGTAGGTAGAAGGATTATACACACACACTCACACACACATAAAGACAGAGAGCACAGGTTGAGTTGAATCAGAAGGGTTGATATCTATAAAAAAAATAAAATTTGAGAGGAGCCAAGATGGCGGAGTAGAAAGACTCACATATGCTAGCTCCGAACCCACAGCCCAGAAATTTTTGGTAAAAAGAACTCCCCACAAATTCTGGAGCACTGCAAGCTACGCAGAAATACAGTGGAAGAGATTTCCATTCCAGAGAGGCCTGGAAAGCAATCTGCAGGGGTCCGTCGTGCACCAGAGAGTGGAGCCCACCCCTGTGTTGCCCTGGCTATGCAGCCCAAGAGGATCAGATCTGAGCAGGCTTCAGGGACGGAACCTCCGGCAGCTGCAAAGGTCCCTCTGCTGACAGGTGCTCCAGGTCAGTGAGAGAGACTTCTGGGCTGGCCAAGAGGGGAGCGGGGTGTCTCTGTGGCTCGGGCCCCCTCAGGAGGCAGCGGCAGAGGCAGAAGCAGAGGCAACCCGGCACTCCCGGAGCAGGCAGGAGCTCAGGGCCATTACCAAAGGTCTCTGCATAAACCCCCTGAGGGAACTGAGCCTGGGAGGTGGCCCTGGCCCCACCTGAGCACCAGAACTTAAGCTCACATTGAATAGCAGCCATGCCCCCCACTGAAAGCCCTGAGGCTGGGGAGCAGCATTTGAATCTCAGACCCCAAGCACTAGCTGGGCAGATCTTGGCGGGGGTGGAGAGGAATCTCAGAAGTCAAGTAACTGGCTGGGAAAATGCCCAGAAAAGGGAAGAAAAATAAGACCATAGAAAGCTACTTTCTTGGGGAACAGATGATGTTTCCTCCTTTCATTTCTGATGGGGAGGAACAATGCTTGCCATCAGGGAAAGACATGGAGGTCGGGGCCTCTGTATCCCAGACATCCGAGGTGGATGTCCAGTGGGCTCAGGCCATGAGCCTCAAAAAGGATTTTGAAAATCAAGTTAGACAGGTGGAGGAAAAACTGGCTGATTTCATAAAGATCTAGATCAAAGTGAAAAAAGGGTGCGTTGTTGCTGCTGCTGCTATTGTATTTTAGAACTAGTGAGGCTTCAAATTATTCTACATTTCCAGACATTGTAAACATTGGGATCACATGATCTTGATTCGCTTTATCTGGTCATATACATGACATAAGTTTGCTAGTGCCAGAAAGGACTTTAAAATGACATCTCCCAGTTAAAAGGGACTCCTCAGAAAGCTAGATGGGATCATGGATAGAGTACAAGACTTAAGAGTTGGGAAAATGAGTTTGAATCTGGTCTCTTTACTAGTTATATAACCCTAGGTAGGTCACTTAACTGTTCTGTGCCTCAGTTTCCCATCTGTAATAATGATAAGAATAATAAATAGGAGAATCAAACGAATTAACATATTTAAAGTGCTTTACAAAGCACTTAAAGTATCATATAAATATTATTATCATTACTATTAAAATGGACTTTCAGAAGTCATCAACTCCCACCCTTCCCTGAATCAGAATCCCCTCTTCCATTTCCTCAACCATCCTGTGAATATGAAGAGTTTAGAGAAATGCAGAAGGTCTCAGATGCACTGATGTAGAATGAGGAAAGTAGAACTGCCCTCATCCCCAAAATCCATAGGTACACATTGACACATTGATAAAGTAGGACAAAAATAAAAGACAGTAGAATACAGATAAAATGCAAAGATCGGCATCGATTCCACATGCCTGGTGTTAATTCGTTCTCTCCTGTCTGCTCATAGAGAGTGGTGATCAGATAGATTTGCTTAACAGACTTTTTTTAATAAGGAGTGGCGCTTTTGAGGTGGGGGGAGGTGTGATCATTATGTTTAAAAAAGAAAGAATCAATAAAACGTTTTTTTTAAGTTGTCAACTAGCCTCCACTAGAATACCTCTAAGGCAGGAGTCCTTGTCCTTTTTGGTGTCATGGACTTTTTTGGTAGCCTGAGGAAGTCTATGGATCTCCCCTCAGAATCATGTTTTTAAATGTGTAGAATAAAATCCATGGGATCACAAAAGAAATTAAAAATTAGTGAAAATAAAGGAGTCATTTTTTTCCTCTTCCAAAATCATAGTCTTCGCCACCCCCCCTCAACAAAATCTATGTTAACAGACCCTTTAGGATCCAGTTCAGAGTCCCTTCTCTGGTGAAATGGGAACCAAGCGATTCAAATTAATAGGAAATTTTGGGTCAGATTGCCTTGAAATCTGCCTCTGCTGCTTCCATCCCAATGACTCCTGCCCTATTCTCTAGAGTCAAAAAGAGCAAATCAAACCCACCTTCCCTAGAATGGGCTTTTCAGTACTTTACACAGCTAACAAGCCACATCCACTGTTTTAAGTGTTTTCTTCTCTGGAAGTATTAACACACCATTTCTTCAACTAGTCCTTCCTGGTAGGACATGTTCCTCAGGGCCCTCACCATCCTGTTTGCCATTGATTGTTTGACAGTTTGTCCAAGTCCTTTTTTCTTAAAATGTAGTAATGCTCAGAACCAAGGACAGCATACTCCATATGCTCTGACTAGGGAACAATGCAGGAGATCTCTCGCCTTCCTTGTCCTGGGCTTTTCTCAATGACAAGCCCAAGGAAGGAAAGAGGGAAACAAACGTTTATATAGTACCTACTATGTGCCAGGCACTGTGCTGAGCACTTTACAAATATCTCATTTGAGCCTCACAACAACCCTGAGAGGTAGGTGCTATTATGATCCCCATTTTACAGTTAAGGAAACTGAGGCAAATAGAAGTTAAGTGACTTGCCCAGGGTCATACAGCTAGTAAGTAACTAAGACCAAATTTGAACTCAGGGCTTCCTGACCCCAGGTGTAGCACTCTATCCACTGTACCACATAAGTGCAACCCATTCATCTTACACATGAGAAAACCAATAACCAGAAAATTGATGAGACTTGGCTAGAGATCACATAGGTAGCAAGAAATAAAACTGAAATTTGAACCCAAGTCTTCTGACTCCAAATCCAGGGCTCCTTCTGCTCTGCCACACTCTCCAGATGAAGGCTATCTGATTATGGGCCTGTGGTTTGCTGGGAAAGTGTGGAATTTTAATGAGCTATTTCCGTGATGGAGAATCTCCCATCAGCTCTGCTTGGCTCTGACAAAGGGGTGTTGCTATGGCAACACAGAGTGCTTGAACCCCCACCCCCAGCCAGTCTCCAGCTGCATGAAGGCCAAGTGTGTCAGCACCTGCAGCAGCTTTGAAGCCTTAGACCATCAGGTTCTCAAATGTCATCTCCCAGTATCACCAGGCCTGCTCTGGAGGAGACTGGAAACAAGTTCGTTGGTACCTGGGCTTCCAGGGTAGGTCCTCAGTGCCCAAGTACCTGGGTATGACTGATAACAATTAATGTTCTCTGGGTAGTCAGAGCCCTGTTCACTAATGATAACAGCTGCCTTCTCCTTATGGGGCAAAAATCAGGGCTCTCTATAGAGAGAACAGAGGTTCTTGATCTTTTTTATGCCATGGACCCCTGAGACATTTGGGGGGAGCCTATGGATCCCTTCTCAGAATAATGTTTTTAAGTGCATAAAAGAAAATTCAGAGGATTACAATGGATCCCAATCATGAAAAAATAAAGATTCCATTTCTGTTTCCCATGCAACTTCATAGCACCCTGAAATCTATCCATGGGACCCCAAGTTAAGGACCTCTAATACAGAGAGCTCAAGTTTGCTATTCACCTCACTTAGAAAGAGGCTTAGGAAGGGCACAGCTGGGGGTGATTGAGGTTGGTTTCCTTTCTGAAATAGTAATCATTGAGTGTGCTTAGTGCTTTGGTAGTGGTGAATTATTTTCAGTTGTGTCTGACTCATTGTGACCTCATTTGAAGTTTTCCTGGCAAAGATACTGGAGTGGTTTGTCATTTCCTTCTCCAGTTCATTTTACAGAAGGGGAAACTGAGGCAAACAGAGTGAAGTGACTTGAGCAGGGTCACACAGCTAGTAAGTGTTTGAGACCAGATTTGAACTCAGGAAGATGTGTCTTCCTAACTCCTAGCCTGGTGCTCCATGCACTATGGCACCACCTAACTTAATGCTTTGCCAAGTATCTTACCTAAGTTAGCTTACAATACTCTTGTCAGGTAGGTAAGACAAGTGTTTAGACATGGAAGTCTCTAGCTTAGAGAGCTTAAGAGTCACACTATATACTAGATCACAAAGCTAGTAAAAAGGGGACCTGAGCATTGCACTCAGTCTTCTGAGTTCTCTCTCTCTCCCCTCCCCCCTCCCCTCTCCCTCCCTCTCCCTCCCTCTCCCTCCCTCTCCCTCCCTCTCCCTCCCCCTCCCTCCCCCTCCTTCTCCCTCCCTCTCTTCCCCTCCCCCTTCCTCTTCCTCCTCCCCATCATCCTGTCTACCTCTCCCCCTCTCTGTCTCATTATTCCCCCTGGATGACTTCTCTTTGTTCAGGACTGCTTCCCCTGTTCCTTCACACCAGATGCACACAAAGGCATCAGGACTGGGCTGTTCAAGCTCTCTAGCTTCTACATTAAAGGAATACCATGACCCAACCTTTAATCCACTTTCCAGGAGTAGGTTCCAGCTTTATCTCCCACAATTCCCTTACAAGAACACTCTGTTTCGGGTGGAAATAATCCAGTGATTCCCAGACCTCTTCAGTCATGCCACAACAGGTCTAATCCCCGCCCCCTTTCCAGCTCACTTTACATGAGTCTTCTTTTGTCAGCATGTAAGCTGCCTGAGGGCAGGTACTTTCTTGTTGTTTTTAAGTTTTTTCAGTTGTGTTGATTCTGGGTGATCCCATTTGGGGATTTTCTTGGCAAAGATATTGGAGCACTTTGTCACTTCCTTCTCCAGCTCATTTTACAGATGAGGAAACTGAGGCTAACAAGGTTAAGTGATTTATCCAGGGCCACACAAGCCAGATTTAATTCAAGTCTTCCTGAATCAAGGGCTGGTGTTCTATCTACTGCTTCACCTAGCTGCCCTTAGGGATGTACAGTCTGCTTTTATTTCCCCAGGGCTTTACACAGTGCCTGCTCATAGTAAGCTCTTAATAAATTCTTTGTCTATCTAAACAGATAACCCTTTCCTTTTATAGATGGGATAATAAAACTAGAATTTATAAGCACTTTTAAGTTTGCAAAGTGCTCTTACAGATATCTCGTATCAACAGTTGGAAGGTAGGTGTTATTAGGCAAAGGGGTTAAATGACTTATCTAGGATCTAACAGCTGGTAAAGTGTCTGAGGTCATACTGCTCTAATCAACAGCAGGACTAGATTAAGTCCTGGTTCTCTGACTCTGCAATGTGTTCTTGCCTCTACATACACTTACCTCACTGCTTCTTCCTCTCACAGACTTTCATTTTTCAGTCTTTCTGCCTTTACATGTCATGTCTGAAGTACTTCACTTTTCCTGCTGATCTGACCTCTCTTGGAAGGAGTATAATGGAAGTAGGGAGAGAGAGAGAGACAGAGACCAAGACAGAGACAGAGAAAGAAACAGAGACAGAGAGACAGAGACAGAGAGAGACAGTGACAGAGAGAAAGAGAGAGAGACAGAGACAGAGAGAGAGAGAGAGAGACAGAGACAGAGAGAGACAGAGACAGAGACAGTGACAGAGAGAGACAGAGAGAGAAAGAGAGAGAGAGAGAGTCAGAGGACCTTGATTCAAATCTTAACTTTTCTATTTAACCATCTACGTGGCCAGTTGCTTTCCTTCCCTGGGCTTCAGTTCATTCTTTCCAACAAAAACAAAGGAAGATCTCTAATTCTAAATCCTAGGACTTATTTTTAAAAAAAAAAAATTATATTTAGTTTTCAAGATTCACTTTTATAAGATTTTGAGTCCTAATCCCTCCCTCCTTCCCCTCCCCTCTCCCTAAGACAGCATGCAGTCTTGATAGTGTTCAAAGGATGCAGGAACCCCAAAGGTTGGAATTCCTGGACAGGGTTGTCTGGAATGAATTCACAGACTCAAGCAATCTTTAAGTCAAGTTGGCAAAAGTTTATTGTTAGGCAATACAGCAGGCAAAAGTTCTTAGGGAACTTGCAATTTAAAAGGGGTACATTTAAAGTTTATACGGGATATTCTATAGTAAAACATGTGCCAAATATGGGATTCAGGGTGGGAATTAGGGAGTGGTTAAGGAGTAGTCAGTTCTTAAATGAATATGTACTTTTAGTAACTACTGAGCAGACATTTTACCCAGAGTTCATCAGCAAATAGCCCAAGGAGGGGCTACGTGGAGGTGTGATTTTAGGCCTGCAATGTCCATAAGTCAACTAAAGGTGAGGGCTGACTGAGAAATGCCCGGTCTGTCACTCATCAATGTCTTGTTTGACAAGATAGATATAGGGAGTATGCATGTGCCTAAGTCTATAATATACATAATAAGGAGTCCAGGATGCACCAAATGAGGTAGGGAGATGGTTTCAATAGTCCAGTAGGTACTAAATATCTTAATGAACTAGTACAAAGTCCGTTCATATTAATAAATCCTATTACAAAGTTGGTTCAAACTAATAAATGCTATAGGTGCAGCTTGCTACTGTACCAGGGAGAAAGATAAGGGTTTGCTAGGGCCCACTCATGATTAATTGTTAAGCACAGTGTCCTTGGACTGAAGAGAAACTGCAAGGATAGTGTTTTGAGACTAGAGAGGGAAAATTGCGGTTTTGGAACTGGGGTCCAAGCACAGGCACCCAAGCCCCCATCCATCTGATATAGGCTACACATGTACAATCACGTTAAACCTATTTCCACGTTAGTCACGTTATGAAAGAAAAGTCAGAACAAAAGGGGAAAACCATGAGAAAGAAGAAACAAAAACAAAAAAATGGAGAAAGTAGTGTGCTTTGAGCCGCATTCGCACTCCATCATTCTTTCTCAGGATGTGGATAGCATTTTCGATTACGAGTCCTTTGGAATTATCTTACATCACTGTTGAGTTAAGTTTATCAAAGTTGGTCATTGAACAATGTTGTTGTTACCGTGTACAATGTTCTCCTGGTTCCGCTCATTTCACTCAGCATCAGTTCACGAAAGTCTTCCTAAGATCCTTTCTTAAAGGTTCACCTGAAAACCTGCTTTCCTTGTTCACCTCAGCAGGAAGTGATCTCTCCTTCCTCTGGGTTTCTCTCTGTATCCCTTGTATGTCACATAGCATAAACTCTGGGGTATTGTGGGTTGTCTCATGTTCCAAGTTAGATTGTAAGTTCCATGAAGGTGGATAGCCTGTCTTATAAGATATAAAGACCACTTTGTATCCCTCAAAACACCGTTACCACAGCATCATATACAAAGTAGCCTCAATAAAATATTTATTTAATTTTTTCCCCCAAATGACACCAACAGAATTCAAGTCAATACAATCCAATCTAAGAAATTTATTAAGTCCTGAGAGAGCTACCAAGTTTAGATAAGATACACAGTCTTTGCCTTCATACGACTTAAGAGTCTAGTGAGGGGCTAGATGGCATACACAGAGAGATCATTGTGATACACAAGGATACATGCCTCCATTAGAGATTCCAGGCTCAGCAGGAGAGAAGTTGTGACATCTGAAACAAGCAAAAATCATAACCAGTTTTCTCTTCTATAAAATGAGGGTATAGAACTAAACGATCTCAGAAGCAGCTATGTAGTATAGTGGAGAGAGTGCTGGGTCTGGACTCAGGAAGACCAGAATTCAAATTTGACCTCAGACACTTACTAATTGTAAGACCCCTGGATAAGTCACTTAACCTCTGTCTGCCTCAGTTTCCTCACTTGTAAAACAAAGGGGATTGGACTTCCTTCCAAAGTCCCTTCTGTCTTTAAATCTCTAAACCTTATCACTTTTGCTGACAATTCAGTAAATATAATATTAACAATTAATTTTACATAGCACATTGATATTGACAAAATGCTTTATACACATCAAAAATGATAGCTAGCATTCCTATTAGCACGTTAAAATTTCCAAGGTACTTTTTTCATATATTTAATCTCATTGGAGCTTCATAATGACCCTCTGAGGTAAATGCTGTTATTATCTATATTTTACAGATGAGGAAAATGAGGCTGAGACATTAAGTTACGTGCCCCAATGTTACACAGCAAGTAAATGCCTGAGGCATGATTGCACTCAGACCTATTTACTGTGCCACCCAGCTGCCTCATTATCTCATTGTGTAGGTACCATTATTAACCCCCTGAGGGTTAATTATTAACCCCCTGAGGAACCTCAGAGAGGTTAGGTGATTTGTCCACGGTCACACATCCAGTAAGTCTTAGGGGTAGAATTCAACTCTAGCTCTCTTCGGATTCCATTCTCAGCTTTCTTTCCACTGAATTATGCTTTCTCTCAAAACTGGTCCCCTGACTTTACTTAGGTCTGGTCTATGTGGGAGAAATATGAAAATGCCTCAGGAAAGTTATCATAGGTGTCATAGAGTCAGAACTTAAGCCCAGGGAAAGAGAAAAGCCATCAGACATGAGGTCCCAGGCCTGGAGGCTTGGTATGCAGTAAAGCATGGCCCTAAGGAGGGCCCATATATACCACATACATAAAAAGTGTTTTGCAAACGTCATTATATAAAGGTGATTAATGACAGTGATTTCCCTATTGTTCAGATGCGAATTCAAAAGTTCTGTCTGAAGGACTTGGGATAACGACAATAGATCTTCTCACCTACACACATCTCCTCACACACCCCAGCTCTTCTGTACATGCAAATTTTCTGTTCAGGTGCTAAGACTTGTGGGATCCCAATTGTAAATGAGGTGCTGCACAGAACAGGGCCACACGGTGGCGCTGCAGGACAGTGAGGCTGGTCCTCTGGTCAGATCCTCTGGACAAGATAAGCTTTCCTCCCTAGAAAGTGAGTAGGGGTGGCCAAGAACTCCCCTTCCACTCAGCTCTGTGCCGGGGCTCCCAGAGTTCTATTAACCCTTGCGTCACTCCATTTATAGTTAAATTTGGATCTTCTGGTGTTGACCCCTTGTTGTCATTTAAACATAGGAATGGGGAATTCTTGAGCAGAGAGTGTGCTGGGAAAAGGGGGAATATTGAGCAGAGGGTTCTGGGGAGAATGGGGGTGGGGAGATGAATCAGCCCCCTAGCACAAGACCCTATATATAGTGAGTGATCAATAACCATTTGCTGAATGAATGAGATGAGTTTAGTCAGCATGGAGGCTTTGGTTAGAACATGAAGATGGCTGTTAAGTATATAGAACATGGAGGTATTTCAACTGCAGTGAGAGGTAAGAGTTGGAACACGTGAGGTTCATGGGACCTGAGGTCCCATGATGACAGATTACACCCCTCCCCTTTTTCCCAGGAGTTGACTTGGACATTATAAAACACTAAACAAAACATTTTGTATTCAATGTCTTCCTTGATCCTCAGGACAATCCCTGCTAAGTTGGTACAATAGGAATGACCCCCTTTTTTACAAATGGGAAAAGAGAGGCTTAGTTAGATTAAGCAACTGATCCAGGTCATCTAGCTAAGAAGTGGCGGAGTCTTGTCTTCCTACTCAAATCCAGTGGTATTTCCCCTTCACAAAAGCTGCTTGCAGGGGGTGGGGGAGGGTAGTTTTGGGCAGCACATGGAGGGGATATAAACATGAGAGGGGAGTAAATGAAAGGGGATAGTGCAGGGTGTATGTGAGAAAGGGATGGAATGTGGAAAGAGTTATAGATGAGAGTGTGGGGAGCTATAGATTGAGTATATGAATGGCTAAGGGTGTAGCATTGAGCCAGAGGAGGGTGCCATGGTTCCCATCGGCAGGTTGGCATGTATTTGATACTTTAAAGTCTGCAAAATACTTTAAAAATATTATCCTATTTTTTCCTCACTGTGGGAGGTAGGTGCCATTATTCCCACTTTACGGATGAGGATACAGGCAGATAGAGGTTAAGTGACTGGCCTAGTGTTACAGAATTTGAACTCAGGTCTTCCCGATTTCAAGTGCATCACTTTATTCACTTTACCAACTAACTTTACATATATGTAAAGGAGAGGAAGGGTTGTGTTTGAAGGGTGGAGGGATCTGTGGGTAGAAGGTATGAAGAGCTCTGGGTGGAAGGTATATGGAGCATGGGAAGTGGATAGAGGAGCCTCAAAGGTAGGTCCAGGTCACCCTGGATGACTCTCTCCACAAAGAGAACAAGGGCTATTAAGTTCACTTCTGTGAGCAGAATTTAACCAAGAACAAGGGAAGCCAAGTAAGTCAAAGTGTTGCCCCCTTTGTTTCTGCCTTCACTTACACCTGGAGGGACAATTTTTAGCCTGTGCCTCACTGCCACTACCACTGAGGGCTGATGGTCACATGTGCCTCTTTCTGGCTATGCTCTTCCCCTGTTGGGGTGGCTTGCCCTTTGCTCTCAAAGAGGACCATGACATCAGGAAGGTGATACCACGTCTTGTGAATGAATTGTATTCAAGTGAGGCAGGGCTGTGAAAAGTCACCAGCCTCACTCTCTCCTCTGGAGCCATTTGGGTACAGGGGACAGATATGAATCAGGATGAATGGAGATGGCCCAGGATGCAGTGGGAGGCCTTGGCCTTTTTAAGCTAAAATCTTTCCCATATTCTCCTTTAAGTGTGCTCGGAAAGAAGGATGTTTTTGTGGAAGTCTAGGAAGAATTTTTCCCAAAGAGGCCTGTTGCCAACATTTGGAAGTCCAAAGCTGTCTCCCTCCCACCTCCCACCCACCCTCCCTCCAAATGACAGCAGCCGTCACAGAAAGAGAATAGGGATCGCTAGCAGCTGCATTTAGCCTCATGGGATTTCATTCTGAAAGAAATCTTGGAGATCATCTGCTCCAGCCCTTTCAAATTACAGATGAGGAATTCTCCAAGGAGAGTTAATAGGCTTGGCTCCGAAAATTAATGTGACCTTCTAAGACCTGGTGGAGATTCCAAATCCTACCATGTCAAAGCTAGAGGAGACTAGAGATCTTGTCCAAATCCTTCAATACAGAGGAGGAGGAGAAGGCAAAAGGGGGGAAGTAACTTCTCCAAGGCAGATCTTTCACCTGAACCTGGTACTTATTCTGGACAATTAGGTAGCACAGTGGATAGAGAGCTGAACTTCCTGGCAGCAAGACCTGAGTTCAAGCCTTGCTTGGAACACTTATTCACTCCATGAAACCATGAGCTCCTTGAGAGCAGAGACTGTCTTTTGCCTATCTCTATATCCCCAATGAGCACAGTGCCAGGCACATGGCAGGTGCTCAATAAAGGTTAGTTGACTGACTGACCCAGGGCAAGGTAGTTCACTTTTCTCACTCTCAATTTTTCCATCTGTAAAATGGGGATAATAAATAGTACCTACCTCAAAGGGTTGTTGTGAAGATCAGGTAAGACAATATGTCACGTTCTTTGCAATGATGCACGATGCATGATATAAATGCTAATTAATGTGTTTTATTCTCCTGACTTGCAATTCAGGGCTCCTTCCATTGCACTTTGTTGACTCTTGATAAATACTTTCAGGGAGTGATAGTTCAACTCCTTATTGGAAAGGAGACATCACATAGACCATCCTCACTACCTAAGGCTTAGTAATAGGTGTGAGTGGAGAGGGCAGATGAAAAGATGTTTCAATATGTTGGAGGTTCATCAAGATAGTTCCCAATCAGTTTGAAGAGCTTACAGGGTGATGAGCCTTTGTTCAAAACTTTTGAAAGCATCTTCTTGGGGTGGGTGTGGACATGCCCATTGATATCTCGATGAGAGGACAAAAGATACCTCCTGATTAAAGGACAACGACTGGATCTGTCCTCGAGATGAATTGGTTGGTTTGCATCCCTTGGCACCTCCAACAACAAGGATTTCACCACTGAGAGCTGACCCCAAAATGAATTGGTTGATTCAGACTCTTGAGAGGACATACTCTTGTTGGAGGAACTACCTGGTGCTTTCTCATTTTTCTCTTTCTTCTAGACTTTAGAATCCAGAGAAATGCTAAGAGTTTGATAGATGCAGCTAGGGAAGGGTGATTTCCTAGACAGCAGACTCCCAGAATTTGCTCTTCTAGCCAGAGATGAAGTACTTTACAGGATCATGTCTTTGATGATGGGACAACCTATCAAGAGAAAGGGAATATCCAGATCAGCTTGACCAGGGGAGAGAAGAGAATCATGAATAGAGCCCTCAGACTGGGAAGAACAACAGATGCAAATGACCAAGACTTTGTGCAGGCATATCTCAGAGATATGGGGCAGCTAGGTGTCTCAGTGGTTAGAGCACCACCAGTCCTGCAGTCAAGAAGACTCAACTTCTTGAGGTCTTAGATACTTACTAGCTGTGTGACCCTGGTCAAGTCACTTCACCCTGTTGGCCTAAGTTCCTCATCTGTAAAATGAGTTGGAAAAGGAAATGGCAAATCACTTATAGTATCTTTACCAAAACAACCCCAGTGGAATCACAGAGTTCAACAGGACTGAAACGACTGAACAAACACAAAAAAATGTCACAGACATTTGCGCAATAAATCGAATATTGCAATAAAGTAAGTCACACAAATTCTTTTGTTTCCAAGTGCATACGAAAGTTATATTTATGCTACACTATAGTCTTTCAAGAGTGCAATAGTATTATGTCTTTAAAAATATGTACATACCTTAATTAAAAAATGCTTTATTGCTAAAAAAAAAAAATGCTAACCATCCCCTGAGCATTCAGCGAGTCATAATCTTTTGTTGATGGCTGCTCACTGATCAAGGTGGTTGCTGAAGGTTGAGGTGACTGAGGCAATTTCTTAAAATAAGACAATAGAATTTAGAATGAAGCAGACTATTTTCTCTTTCGTTATGTTTTATTTTGTTTTTCCTCATAGTTTCTCTCATTCATTTTAATTCTTCTATGCAACATGACAATGTGAAAATGTGTTTAATAGGAATGTATGTGTAGAGCCTAGAAAAGATTGCATGCCGTCTTGGGGAGGGGGAGAAAATTAAAAACTTACGGAAGTGATTGTTGAAAACTGAAAACAGATAAATTAATAAATTTGGAAGGAAAAAAAAGACAAGACATCAGGGAAATTTGCCACACGGATTGACCCTTCCTGTCACTTGAAGGTTTAGAGGCCACTGTAGGATTATTAACTGGCCTGATTTCAGTATTATTGTGTCTCAGGGAGGCCTGAGAAAGGGGAGAGCAATGAGGATCCGCTGGTTGGTGGATCAGTCAGAACACAGCATTGATGTATTAAGTTTGCTATCAGGAGTACGGTTTGGGGCGCCCCAAAAACAGTTACAACCGTAATGCCAAAGGTCACAAATCCAAAATTACCAGAATAGAACACAGAGATATGAGGTGAGCACATGCTGTTGGAAAAAATGGTGCCAATAAATTGACTCCACTCAGGATTGCCACAAGCCTTCAATTTGTTAAAAAAAAAAAAAAAAAAAAAAAGCAACATCTGTGAAGCTCAATAAAATGAGGTCTGCCTGTCCTCTGCTATGATACTTGATTATTCAGATGATGTGGGTGCATTAAAAAGACAAGTTAGATGTCCAGCAGCACCAAGTACATTTCCCTTCTAGGGGATCCCAAGCCCTTGAAGTAGCACTATAAGAATGAATGCCTAAGAGGATCTCTGGGGGACTCATTTACAGGGAGATTCTCTGGAATGTTGGTGCCCATTGGCAGTCACAGGGAGGCCAGATGTGCACAGAGGAGTTTAGTCTGAAGAGCTCGATTTAGGAGAGCATCAAAAAGTAGAACCCGCCCGAGAAGGAGGAAAATTGTCTTGTCCGGGAGCTACTGGGAATTCCTTTTGTGGGTTTCATTCATTGTTTAGGGGATCAGGTGAGTCTTTCGGTTATTCTGTATAATCTGTAGGGTAAAATCAAAAGGCTACTCATTTCTCTCTCTCTCTCTCTCTCTCTCTCTCTCTCTCTCTCTCTCTCTCTCTCTCTCTCTCTCTCTCTCTCTCTCTCTCTCTCTCTCTCTCTCTCTCTCTCTCCCTCTCTCTCCCTCTGTCCATTTTTCTCTCCAAAGACAGACAGAGAGACACAAACACATACTCAGAATTTCTGAGCTTTGTGGATAGAGTACACTGGATTTGGAATTAGGAAGGCTTATGTTCAAATTCTGCCTCAGACACTTAATAACAGTATCCCTGGGCAAGTCATTTTAACCTCTCTGCACCTTGTTTCCTTATCCTTAAAATGAGGGTGACAGACTCTGTGACCTCTAAATATATGGTCCTATGGTCAATCAATCAGCAAGTGTTTATAAAGCATCTGAGTTCGGCACTGGTAATTCAAAGACAAAAGGGAAAGCAGTCCCTGACCTCAGGGAGCTTACTTTCCATAGGGGAAAAACTACAGATGCATATACATACACACAGAGTTATATATGAAACATATACAAAATCAAAATACAAAGTAAATCAGTGAGGGAGCCACCAGCAGTAGGTGATCAAAATACCCTACGGAAGTGGTGTTGGAGCTGAGAGAATGTGATATTGGCAAAGTAAGTTGCAAAGCACTATAAGAAATTTGAAATAAGAGGTTAGAGTCAATGACCTCTAAGCCACCTTCTAAGTCCACCCTTCATGTCTTCATGACTGTTCCCTTGGAGGAGGACAGAGGAAGGCAGAATGAGGCGGGGGTGGGATTTGAACAGTTTCATATGTGTGTGTATATGTATATGTATATATATGTATATATATTTGTATGTAGGTATACATAGGAAAAGGGCAGATAGGTGGTACAGTGGATAGAGCACCAGTGCAGAAGTCAGGAGGACCTGAGTTCAAATCTCACCTCAGACACTTGACACTCACGAGCTGTGTGACCTTGGGCAAGTCACCTAACTCCAACTGCCTCATCCTGGGTCATCTCCAATCATCCTGATTAATATCTGGTCACTGGATTCAGATGGCTCTGGAGGAGAAGTGAGGCTGGTGACCTGCACAGCCCTCCCTCCCTCAAAACAAAGCCAAGTGCAAGTCATGTCATCATTTCTCTGATGGCATGGTCTTCTTCGGCAACGAAGGACCAACACACACAGGTATATATAGGTATATGTCTGTATATATGTATTTATGTATATATCTCTATATATGTATGTATATAGAGATAGATGATATAGATATATATACACATACATACACACTCAGGAAGGGATACAGTTGGTTGGCAACACCTATGATTTGATTTTATTTATTTTCATAGATGCCAATTCATAGTCTCTAGAACCTGTATATATGTATGTGTATATATATATGTGTGTGTGTCTGTATATATATATATATATATATATATATATACATATATATATATATATATATATATATATACAGGTTCTACAGACTGTGTATGCATGAGTATGTGTATGTGTGTATATAAATGAAACAATTTCAACTTACAAAGATTTTAATTTCTAACAGGAAAGATAACTATATGTAAAATATAAATATAACAAATATAACTAAATATATAACATACATAAATATATTTTACATATAAATGAAACATAACTAAAAAGGTACCATAAAGTTGTCTCTCTTGCTTGAGTGTAAGCACCGTGCAAGTGAAAAGAGTTTCATTCTTTGCGTTTTTATCCCCGGTACCCAGCACAGTACCTGGCCTAGAGCAGGCATTTAATAAATGTTTGTTCATTAGTTAACTCAAAAAAAACTATTTATCAAAAAAATGGAAAAATGAGGATATTTGAAGTAAGCACTTTGGCTCTTTTCGTACTCCTAACCCTTCTCCCTTCTAAAAGATATAGCCCTATCACTATAAGGAACAACAATTTTTGCATCTCCAAATCTCCCTAGAATTCCCTTCCATTGATGCCAAAGGGCTTCCTGATTACAGGTGCAGCAATGGCTCATTTATAGACATATTATGAATAAACTAAGAAAGCCCCAACTCCCAAGCAGAAGTGATACATATCCTAGCTTAGCCACAGCAATGAACATGTGCTGCAGCACCCAATCCCCAACTTTTCTTCTTTCTCTTGAGGCATCTCACTCACCCCAACTTAAACCCAAGTTGGGAGGCAAGTTGGCAGGATTTCCCAGAGAGGACAACTCACTTTCAGGGACCACAAGGGTAACCCTGGGGTGGGGAAATATGTTACTACTCAAAATTAAGATTCCTGAGCCCCCACTGGTATGCTTCCCATTTAAGCAAATCAGGATGATATAATTAACTCTTAATCGTGAAATATTTACTAAACAGATGGCAAAACCAGAATAATTATAACATTATAATCCAGTCATCTCCCACTAATGTATGCAGTGTTTGTAGGGAAGAACACAAACTTAGAAAAGCCTATCAGGGAGATACTTGAGTAGGGAAAGCCATGTGTCGCTGGGAAAACTCATAACAATGTTTTGTAGGTTTCAATGTCCCTAGTCTCCTTAGGCAATAACTTGCCCCCACAAATCAACTGCTAGGTTATAGTCGCCTGCTACATCAGAGCCCCTACCATGGTGGATACTGCATTCTAATTGCTATTTTGTTAGGCTCGCAGGAAGTGCTGTACTCTTTTAGAAAAAGCCTTCAGCCTGTGATCTGAAGAAATATTAAACTCTACTTCCTTGACTGTACTCAGAGGGGTTTTCCCCTCTTAAATCCCAGGTGACAATAAAGGGCAAAGCAGACAAGCCTCTCCTTTCCCATATCAGCTGTATTAAGTAGAAAAAAATCTTTTTTGGGGCGGAGCCAAGATGGTGGAGTAGAAGGACGCCCATTTACAAGCTCCAAAACCACAGCCCATAGAATTAATGTAAAAAGAGACCCCCATAACTTCTGGACCACTGAAAGGTGTACAGAAACAGAGTGGAAGAGATTTCTGTTCCAGAGAGCCCTGGAGAGCCCTCCCCAGGGTCCGTCGCACCCCGGAAAGCAGATCCCACCCCAGCACCACCCTGGCCGCGGCCCCAGAGGAGCTGACCTGAGCAGGCTTCAGGGATGGAAGCTCCAGCGGCCGGGAAGTTCCCTCCGCCCACAGAAGCTACAGGTCAGTGAGAGAGACGCCTGGCTGTCCTAGAGGGGGAGCGGGGTGTCTCCGTGACTCGGGCCCCCTCGGGAAGAAGCGGCGGCGGCAGAGACGGGGGCAGGAAGCAGCGGAGGCAGAGGCGTGGGCGGCAGCGGAGGCAGCAGCAGCTGCGGCGGCCCGGGACTCCCCCAGTAGCAGGCAGGATCTTCATTACTGAAGGTCTCTGCATAAACAACCTGAGGAAGCTGAGCCTGGGAGACGGCCCTGCCCCACCCTGCTCTATTACTGAAGGCCTCTGCATAAAGCCCCTGAGGGAACTGAGCCTGGGAGGCGCCCCCCCCCACCCGCTCAGTTCCTGAAAGTCTCTGCTTAAAGCCCCTGAGGAAGCCGAGCCTGGGAGGTGGCCCTGCCCCTACCCCAGCACCAGAACTAAAGCTCACATTGATTAGCAGCTGGGTGGCGCATTTGAATCTCAGACCCCAAGCACTAGCTGGGCGGATCTAGGCGGGGGTGGACAGGAATCTCAGAAGTCAAGTAACTGGCTGGGAAAATGCCTAGAAAAGGGAAGAAAAATAAGACTATAGAGAGCTTTTTCCAACAAATGCAAATGATCCCAACATTCGGATCTGATGATGAGGACGTATTCTCGCCATCGGGGAAAGACGTGGAGGGAGGGGCCTCGGTACCCCAGACACCCCAGGGGGATGTCAGGTGGGCTCAGGCCTTGGAAGAGCTCAAAAAGGATTTTGAAAAGCAAGTTAGACAGGTAGAGGAAAAACTGGGAAGAGAAATGACAGAGATGCAAGAAAAGTATGAAAAACGAGTCAATACCTTGGTAAAGGAGACCCAAAAAAATGCTGAGGAAATTAACACCTTGAAAAATAGGCTCACTCAATTGGCAAAAGAGGTTCAAAAAGCCAATGAGGAGAAGAATGCTTTCAAAAGCAGAATTAGCCAAATGGAAAAAGAGGTTCAAAAGCTCACTGAAGATAATAGTTCTCTCAAAATTAGAATGAAACAGATGGAGTCTAATGACTTTATGAGAAACCAAGAAATCACCAAACAAAACCAAAAGAATGAAAAAATGGAAGAGAATGTGAAATATCTCATGGGAAAAACAACTGACCTGGAAAATAGATCCAAGAGAGACAATTAAAAAATTATGGGACTACCTGAAAGTCATGATCAAAAAAAGAGCTTAGACATCATCTTCCATGAAATTATCAAGGAAAACTGCCCTGACATTCTAGAACCAGAGGGCAAAATAAATATTGAAAGAATCCATCGATCACTGCCTGAAAGAGATCCAAAAAGAGAAACTCCTAGGAACATTGTGGCCAAATTCCAGAATTCTCAGGTCAAGGAGAAAATCTTGCAAGCAGCTAGAAAGAAACAATTCCAGTATTGTGGAAATACAATCAGGATAACTCAAGATCTAGCAGCTTCTACATTAAGGGATCGAAGGGCGTGGAATAGGATATTCCCGAAGTCAAAGGAACTAGGACTCAAACCAAAAATCACCTACCCAGCTAAACTGAGTATAATACTTCAGGGGAAAATATGGTCTTTCAATGAAACAGAGGACTTTCAATCATTCTTGATGAAAAGACCAGAGCTGAAAAGAAAATTTGACTTTCAAACACAAGAATGAGAAGAAGCATGAAAAAGTAAACAGCAAAGAGAAGTCTTAAGGGACTTACCAGAAGTGAACTGTTTACATTCTTACATGGAAAGACAATATTTGTAACTCTTAAAACTTTTCAGTATCTGGGTAGTTGGTGGGTCCATACACACACATGTACACACATGCACACGCACACACATACACACATGCACACACATACAGAGACAGAGAGCACAGATTGTACTGAATAGGATGGGACCATATCTTAAAAGAAATTAAGGTAAATGGTGAGAGAGAAATGTAGTGGAAGGAAAGAGGGTGAAATGGAAGGGGGTAACTATATGTCATTTAAGAGGCAAGTAGGAGACTTTTTAGTGGAGGGAAAAAGAGGAGAGCTGAGGAAAAAAAAAAAAAACAAGAAGTTTACCCTCATCACATTTGACTAAAGGAAGGAATAAAATGCACACTCATTTTGGTATGAAAACCTATCTTACAGTATAAGAAAATGGGGGAGAAGGAGATAAGGAGGGGGGATGATGGAAGGGAGGGCAAAGGGAGGAGGGAGCAATTTGAAGTCAACACTTGGGGAGGGACAGGATCAAAAGACAGAAGAGAAACAATGAGGGGAATTACCAATGATGGTAATTCAGTTAGTTTTACACAACACGACCATCAGGGAAGTCATTTGCAAAACTACACAGATATGGCCTATATTGAATTGCCTGCCTTCCCAAAGGGAATGGGTGGGGAGGGAGGGATGGGGAGAATTTGGAACTCAAAGTTTTAGGAACAACTGTTTAGTATTGTTGTTGCTACTAGGAAAGAAGACGTACAGTTAATGAGGAATAGAAAGTCATCTGGCCCTACAGGAGAAAAGAGAAGATGGAGACAAGAGAAGGGAGGGATGACAGAAGAGAGGGCAGATTGGAGATAGGGAAAATTAGATTGCTTGGGGTATTGGGGTGGGGGGAGGGGTTAAAAGGGGAAAAAAATTTGGAACCCAAAATTTTGTGAAAATGAATGTAAAAAGTTAAATAAATAAATTTAAAAAAAAAAAATCTTTTTTCCTTCAGTCAGCTCCCAGAAGCAAAACTTCCTCCAATCAGCTGAATTCCCAGCAGCAGATGCACAGTCTATCTTCCCCTTGTCAGCTCAGAAGGGGTCAATACAGGTTTCAGTCTCTTCTCTTAGTTCTCAGCCACTTTTCTATGAGTCATTTATTCAGCTAGGGTCAGCTGAATAGGCTCTTTTTAAACAGAAGGCCTATTTTAAAGAGGCACAAGGCAATCTCATTTCTCAACTCTGATCAGTTGAGTTGGACTGACCTCAGCTCACTTTGAGGAAATGGAAGCCTTACTCTGCTTCCTTCTTTTTTCTGCTTTTGTAGTCTTTCCAGCTTCTGTGTCCTGTCTCAAAGTAGCATATCTTTGTGCAAAATGACACACTAAAGTGATGCACTTGTGAGGAAGAGGAATGAAAAGCTCAAATTTATATTAGGAATGACACAAATAGGCAATATACAATTGTCCCATAATCATCAAAACATTCTAATTCACAGAATTTCCTAGTTGTCAACCTCAAAGTCCTTATAATAATCATATGAAATTAATTTCTGCGAAACAAGATGCTTTGTCTATCTTTGCTTCTTTTCTTTGATGGTCACTTTCTCTCAGATTCTTTCAAAACTGTGTTTCTCCCCAAGTATTTTTCTATGAAGAAAAGTACTTTCTCAGAGGTTTTCTCAGAATCATTGGTATTTCTGCCCTTCTCCATGAATTAAGTTGCCCATATTTGATAAGGACAACATGTTACAATGTGATTATATGTATAAAGTTAGAAGAAACTTCAGAGACCACCTAGTACAACCCCCCATCCCAATTTTACAGATAAGGAAACTGAGGCCTAGGGAAATTAAGTGACTTGCCCAAGGTCACACCAGTTATCTTACTTTTAAGATTCAGAGGTAAGATCAGAGACCAGGTTCTCTCAATTTCAGGTTTAGACCTTTTGAGTTTTAGGTCTGGATATCTAGATGGAGATGTCCAGCAAACACAGTATTTGCAGAACTAAATTTTGGGAGAGAGATTTAGAATGGATATGTAGATCTGAGAGTCATCTTTGTAGATGTGGTCATTGAATCAGTGACATTAAATAGTATTGCTAAGGGAGAGATTGTAGAGAGAGATGAGAAGAGGGCCTAGGACAGGGTACATAATGAACCTTAGGGGGCAGGTAACAAACCTTGCAAAGGACCCTGAAAATGAATTGTCACACAAGAAGGAGAACCAGATGAGGGGCTGGAGATTCTGACACTGAAAAAAGCCTGGGGTCTCCATTCTTGACCCCATGTGTCCAAAAGGACCCAAACAAAGTGGAGCATGTCCATAAGAGAATCATTAAAGTCCATGCTTTGTGTGTGTGCTCTTTTCCAAGGTGCCATCCTAGACTCTAGACTATCTGCCTTGATAATCAAATCTGCCTTATCTCTATACTATCTGCCTTGATAATCAAATCTACTTCTATGGTGTCAATAATTACTTTTGTCAAGCTATAGTGCAAGTCTATATAAGGGTAACTAGGTGGTGCAGTGGATAGAGCACTGGGCCCTAGAGTCAGGAAGATTAGAGTTCAAATCCAGCCTTGGACACTTATTAGCTGTGTGACTTTAAACAGGTCATTTAACCTGCCTCTGTTTCCTCAGCTGTAAAATGGGACTTGTAATAATGCCTGTCTCCCAGGGTTGTTGTGAGAATCGAAAGTGTTCAGCAGTGTCTGGCACATAGAAAATACTTGAGAAATGCTTCCCCCCCTTCCTTTCTACCCTTTTTTCCCTCTTTTCTTGATCTATATATTCAGCCCCACTTCCTCCTTTGACTATTCCTCTGGCCTCTCTGTCCCCACTGGCCATTGCCATCTGGATGTTCCACTGGCACCTCAAACTCAACATGACCAAAAAAGACCCCATCATTTTCCTTCCTTTCATCCTCACCTTCCTCTTTCTTTTGAGGGTACCACCATGTTCCCAGCCATTGAGACTCCATTCCAGAGTCATCTCTGCACCTCAATTTCCTTGTCTATAAAATTCAGGGATTGTACTGAATGGTTCTAAGGCCTGGTGCCCTCAAAGTCTAAATCTCCTAAGACTCTACTCACTTCTCCTCCCAAACCCAAAGAGTTGCCAAAGCCTATTAGCTTAAGCTCCCTAAGCTCTCTGGGCTACCATTTTGTCATTTCTAAAATGAGTTGGACTGGTTAACCTCTAAGATCTCTTGCAGCGCTACATCCAATAACTCCATCTTCAGTTTTGAACTATACATGATACAGAAACCACTGGAGCTGTCTTACCTAGCTAAAACCCTCCGCTTAAATCAGTATCCCCTGATAACCTCAAATCTCAGATTTGGAAAGACTTTAGAGCTGCCCGGTACATTAGAGAATACTAGACATGGAGTCAGCCAACAAGTATTTGTTGATTTTGTGGTTGCTCAGACATGTCCAAGTCTTTGTGATTCCATATGGGGTTTTCTTGGCAAAGATACTGGAGTGGTTTGGCTATTTCCTTCTCCAGCTCATTTGATGGATGAGGAAACTGAGGCAAGCAAGATGAAGTGACTTGCCCATGGTGGCTGAGCTGTTAAGTGTCTGAGGACAAATTTGAACTCAGGTCTTCCAGACTCCAGGCCCAGCACTCTGCTCCACCCCCTAGCTTTCCCAGAAAGCATTAATTAAGTACCTATTATGTAGAACTGAAAATACAAAGAAAGGTAAAAGACAATTTGTGCCCTCAGGGAGCTCACTGTCTATTGGGGAGACAAAATGCAAACAAATATGTACAAAAAAAACTATGGACAGGATAAATTGGAGCAAATCAAGAAAGGAATATTATAGGGTGATTCAGGAAAGGCCCCCTGCGGAAGGAAGCCAGGGAAGCTAGCCCTGGGAATGGGGGACAGCCAGAGAAAATAACCAGAATCCAGAAATAGAGTGTCTGGGTGAAGGGAGTGTAAGGAGGCCAGTATCAGTCTGAATTCTAGCCCCAGATCCACCATTACTTAGGTGTGTGACCTTAGGCAAGTGCAGATTCCTAATCTGCAAAGTAAGAACAATAATGCTTGTGCAACACATCTCACCTATGGCTAAGAGGAAAGTGATTTAAAACCCTGGTATTTCTATAGATATGCAAATTAAGTGATTAACCACTCAGCCGCAGGGTTTTTACTCCTCTGGGGGTCTTAGGCTTCTTTGGTAGAGTGGGAAAGCCTATGGCTCCAGTCTCAGAATAATGTTTTTAAATGTATAAAATAAAATACATAGGATTACAAAAGAAATCAATTATATTGAAACAGTTGGGGGGTTTTTTCAGTACATGGACCCCCAGGTTAAGAAGATCTTACCTAGAACTACTGTATCACGTAAGACAATCTGGAATCACCTGTGTAACATCACAGATAAATCCAATGGCCACTTAAAGGTTTCCAATGATCAGAAACTCAGCTATCAGAAAGATCTGAATTCAAATTCTGCATGGGTCACTTACTAGCCACATGACCTTGCCCAGTTCACTTAACTTCTCTCACAGCTAGCTTAAACTTGAGCTTCATCTGTAAAATGAAAGTAATAATACTACCTACTTCACAGGGCTGTTGTGAGGATCCAATGAGTTGGCAAACCCAAGTTTGCAAACCTTAAAGTGCTCTATAAAAGCTAATTATTATTATTTTTGAGTTTTTTCCAATGAACCAATGAAAATCTGTCTTCTCTTCCCACTTCTTCTCCCCACCCCCTTCCTTACTGTTCAATTGAAAAACAAAGAAAAAAATGAGAGCTCTGTTACCAACTTGTACAGTCAAGCGAAACAAATTTCTCCATTGCCCCTGTCCCAAAAAAATATGTCTCAGTTTGCTCTCTGAGGCTGTCATCTGTGCTATATAACATGTTTCATCATGAGTCCTCTGGAGTTGTGATTGGTCTGATCAGAGCTCCTAAGTCCTTCCAAGTTATCTGTCTTTACAGTAATGCTGTCATTGTGTAAATCATTCTTCCGGTTCTGCTCACTTCACTGTGCATTAGTTCATAAAAGCCTTCTTGAATTTCTTTGAAACCATGCCATTTATCATTTCTTACAGCTCAGTAGTATTCCATTGCATTTCCATCACAACTAGTTCATGTAGCTGTTACCACTGACCTCCTGAGACGGCCAATTTCATTTTTGGACAGCTGTGATTGTTAGGAAATTTCTCCTCACATCTGCCAAGAGCCCAAACCTGCTTCTCTGCTACTTCTAATCATGGTTCTTAGTTCTGCTTTCTGGGGCAAAACCAAACAAGCCTAATCCCTCTTGTAAAAGGCAGCCTTTCAAAATTCCTAAAGACAACAATTAGTATCTCTCCTCTCCCAAACTTTCTCTTCTCCAGGCTAAATATTCCCAATTCTTCTACTGACTCTCCAAGGATGTGGGTCACCAATACCTTCACCATTCTGGAGACTTTCTTCTGGATGCATTCCACCTTGGCAGAGTCCTTTCTGACACATGACCCTGGGGGGAGAGGAGTCGGGGAACCTGTGGCCTCAAGGTCACATGTGGCCCTCTAGGTCCTCAAGAGTGGGCCTTTGACTGAATCCAAACTTCACAGAATGCATTTTGGGATTTGTCCTGTGAAGTTTGGATTCAGTCAAAGGGTCATCCTTGGGTTCCTAGAGGGTCACATGTGACCTAAAACTCATAGGTTCCCTACCTTTACCTAGGCAATAGGATCACAAATTCCCTAGACATTCTCTTCCATGCTCAGATTCTCCAGCCAAGCCTTCAATTAATCTTTAAAAGACACAGTCTTGAGTTTCTGTACCATCCTGGTCATTCCTTTTTGTATATGCTATAGCTTGTTACTTTTATCTTTGAAATATGGTGACCAGACTTCTGGACACATCTGAGTCTTATAGCTCTAAGTCATTATTTCTTCTAAGATTTGTGCAGGGCCACATGGGACCATGGCCTATCACCTGCCCATCACCAGGTAGTACAAAGTCTTGGCATCCAGGTGTGTCCAACCCTGTGGGTTTAGTGGGCTGTAACTAAAACAGGATTAAGTCTTAAGACCTGTTTCCAAAAAGCAGAATTAGGGTCTCAAATCAGAGGCAGGAGGTAGAATGCAGATTCCGGGAAAAAGTCCCACAGTCACTTCCCAGGGCTGGGTGTGGCCCAGTAGATTTTCACTGAGCTGAGGTCAGAGCTGAGGCCCAGCGCCAGGATCCAGAGAGGAGCACGAGAAAAGAAAACTGTTAGGCTTGAGCTCTACAAGGGAACTTGGTGACCTGGGAATGTTCTCATTTAATGTTTTGCTATAGAGACAGACAAGTAATATACTGTTTGAGAAACAATACTGTCCTTGGGATTCACAACCTGGCTCTGCCATTCACTAGCTAGAACACTAAACCTGTCTGGACCTCAGTCTCCTTTTTTTTTTGCAAAATGAGGAGGTTAGATTGATGATATCTATGGTCCCTATCAGTTCTAAGTCCCAAAATCCCAGATATTGTGAGGGCAAGGCTGTGGGACTCATATAACTCCATGGTTACTAGGACCCCAAATTCTGAGATATAGAGTAATTTCACAGAGCCAAACACTTCTAAGTATAGCAGAATCTCAACAAAATTGTGAACTTACTAAAGTTGGTGGGTAGACAGATAGAGAGCCAGGTCTAGAGTCAGGAAGACTCTTCTTCCTTAGTTCAAATCTGACTTCAGACAACTTCCTAGCTATGAGACCCTGGGTAAGTCACTCAACCTTTGTTTGCCTCAGTTTCCTCATCTATAAAATGAGTTGGAGAAAGAGATGGCAAACTACTTCAGTACATTTGCCAAGAAAACCCTAAATGGGGTCACCATGAGTCAGACGCAGCCAAAAAGGTCCCACAACAAAAGTTGGTGGATGGAGTCCTTCCTCCCCATTCCCCCATCAAAACTCCTTTGCTTTCTTCCTGTTTTCCTACCCAGACATTTGCCCTATACCTGCCAGCTCCTGAGAAGGCATGCACTACTAAATGCATTGTTTGAGGTACTAAAGGCTTAAGATTCCTTCTCTATTTTCTTCTCATTTTCTTCTCAGTCTTCTCATTTTCACAGGAAACTTTTGAAGGACAACAGAAGTCCCCAGTGAATGAAATCTACTGGTTGGAGGAGAAGTAGTGGGAATCATATTTGAGGACAATGTTTTCTACCTGGGCCTTTAAAACATACTATGTAGCATCCCTCCTACTTGCTTGACTGGCACTCTGAATCTCTTTCCCATACACCTCTGAAAGATTGCCTCACTATTGCCATGGGTAGGATTTCAAGGTTTTATCATCAGGGGCACCATGTGCATAATGAGGGAAGAAGTTGAGTTAGAAGACTGGGTGTGGTATCAGACACAAGTGGTTTCCTATCTGACCTCTGCTACTTACTACTTGTGTGATAAATGCTTGATCTAAACTCTGAGTGACCTCTGCCTCAAAAATATCATAACAACGTTAATAGTAATATAGCAAGAAATACAATAATAATAACAGCTGGCATCAATATTGTACTTTAAGGATTGTAAAGTGCTTCCTAAATATTATCTTACCTCCTGTCAACCCTAGGAAGTATGTGCTATTATTATTTCCATTTTCCAGATGAAGAAACTGAGGAACACAGTGGTTAAGGGACTTGCTTAGTGTCTGAGACCACAAAGAAAGAGGAAAATAACCCATACAAACAAAAATATTTATAGAAGTTCTTTTGGGAATGGAGCCAAGATGGCACAATAGAAGCAGAGACCTGTTAGAGCTCTCCCTTAAACCCCTCAAAAAACTTGTCAAAAATGACTCTAAACAAATTCTAGGGCAGCAGAAGTTGCAAAATGAGAGAATGGAGCAAATTTCCAGCCCAAGACAATCTGGAAGGTTGACAGAAAGGGTCTATCACACTAGGATGGGAGTGGAGTGCAGTTTGGCATGGGCCACTTCAGTGGGAACAGAGCTGGAGCAGGCCTTAGAGGACTGAATCAGTGATGGCTGCTGCAAGCAACAAAGACAATTGCAAAGCTCAGTGGGAAGGGTCTCTCACCTGGCTGAGAGGGGAGCAGTGCCAGGGCAGTGGCAGCCATTGCTGAAGCTGCAGCTGTTCTTGGAGCACTCCCCTTAACAAAGAGCTCAAAAGTCAAGTAATTGGTTGGGGAAATGAGCAAACAGAGAATAAACAGACTATAGAGTCTTACTTTCTTGGTGAAGAGATATTTTCTTACATCATTGGTGACATGGAAGATCAAAACATACAAACAGAGAAAGACAATAAAGCCAAAGCTTTTGCATCCAGAGCCTCTAATAAAAATATGAATTGGTCTCAGGCCATGGAAAAGCTCAAAAAGGATTTTGAAAATCAAGTAAGAGAAGTAGATGAAAAATTGAGAAGAAATGCAAGAAAATCATGAAAACCAGGTCAACATCTTACTAAAGGAAACCCAAAAAAATTCTGAAGAAAATAACAGCTTTAAAATTAGACTAACCCAAATGGCAAAAGAGGTCCAAAAAGCCAATGAGGAGAAGAATGCCTTAAAAAACAGAATGGGCTAAATGGGAAAAGTGGTTCAAAAGCTCACTGAAGAAAATAATTCCTTAAAAATTAAAATGGACCAGATGAAATCTAATGACTTTATGAGAAATCAAATTATAAAACAAAACCAAAAGAATGAAAAAATAGAAGACAGTGTGAAGTGTCTCATTAGAAAAACAATGGACCTGGAAAATAGATTCAGGTGAGATAATTTACAAATTTTTGGACTACCTGAAAGCCATGATCAAAAAAAAGAGCCTAGACATCATCTTTCAAGAAATTATCAAGAAAAACTGCCCTGGTATTCTAGAACCAGAGGGTAAAATAGAAATGAAAAGAATCCACTGATCACCTCCTGAAAGAGATCCCAAAAGAAAAATTCCTAGAAATATTGTAGTCAAATTCCAGACTTACCAGGTCAAGGAGAAAATATTACAAGCAGCCAGAAAGAAACAATTCAAGTATGTGGAAACACAATCAGGATAACACAAGATTTAGCAGCTTCTACACCAAGGGTTTGGAGGATTTAGAATATGATATTTCTGAGGTCAAAGGAGCTAGGATTAAAACCAAGAATCATCTACCCAGCAAAACTGAGTATAATACTTCGGGGTTGGGGGGTAATGGAACTTCAGTGAAATAGAGGACTTCCAAGCATTCTTGTTGAAAAGACTAGAGCTGAATAGAAAATCTGACTTTGAAATACAAGAATCAAGAGAAGTATGAAAAGGTAAACAAGAGAGAGAAACCATAAGGGACTTATTAAAGTTGAACTGTTTACATTCCTACATGGAAAGATGATATTTGTAACTCATGAGACCTTTCTCAGTATTAGGATAGTTGGAGAGAATATACATATATATATACTTGTATATATATATATATATATATATATATATATATATATATATATATATATATATATATGTATATGTATATGTATATGTGTATATATGTATATAAATGTATATGTATGTATATGTATGTATGTATGTATATGTGTAGAGAGAGAGAGAAAGAGAGAAACAGAAGGCACAGGGTGAGCTGAATATGAAGGGATGATATCTAAAAAAGAAAATTAAGTGTAGAGAGAAATGTACTAGGAGAAGGAGAAAGCAGAGGTAGAATGTAGCAAATCATCTCACATAAAAAAGGGGAAAAAGAGCTTTTATAACGGCTGAGAAGAAGGAAGATGAGAGGGAATAAATGAGCATTACTTTCATCAGATTTGGCTTCAGGAGGGAATAACAAACACTCTCAATTGGGTGTGGAAGTTTATCTTACCCTACAGGAAAGCAGGGTGGAAGGGGATAAGAGAAGAGGGATAATAGAAGGGATAGTAGATTGGGGAAAGGGGTAATCAGAAGCAACATTTTGGTAGAGGGACAAGTCAAAGGAGAGAATAGAATAAATGGAGGATAGAACAAGATAAAGGGAAGTATAGTTAGTCTTTCACAACAGGACTGTTATGGAAGTGTTTTGCATGACTACATATGTATAACCTATATCAAATTGCTTGACTTCTCAATGAGAGTAGATAGGGAGGAGGGAAAAGAGAGAATGTGGAATTCAAAGCTTTAAAAATGAATGTTAAAAATTGTTTTTGAATGACATGAGGAAATAAGATACATAGGCAATGTGGTATAAAAATCTATCTTACCCTATAGGAAAATAGAAAGGAAGGGGATAAGAGGGGTGGGGTGATGGAAGGGAGGGCAGATTGGAGGAAAGGGTAATCAGAATACATGCTTTCCTGGGGTGATGGGAGGGGAGAAATAGAGAGGACATTTGAAATTTTGTGGAAGTGAATGTTGAAAACTGAAAATAAATAAATTTTTAAAAAGAAAAGACAAAAAGACATTCTTTTTGTGGTGGTCAAAAATTGGAAATAAGGGGTTCCTATCAATTGGGAGATGGCCATAAAGAAATGTGTTGTAATATTCATGGGCAGAACCAGGAGAACAAATAATAAAATGACAACAGCATGGTAAAGACCAACAGCCTCAAAACATTTGAGTACTCTGGTCAGTGCAATGACAAACCATGATTCCAGAGGACTCATGACAAAGCATGCTCCCCACTTCCTGACCAAGATGGTGGACTCGTGATGCAGAAGGAGATACATCTGTTTTAATGTGGCCAATGTGGGAATTAGTTTTGCTTGACTATGCATAATTGTTAGAAGAGTTTAATTTTTCTTTTTCTTTTCCAGTGGGGAAAGATGGGGGGTGGGGGAGGCAGCTTTATTCATTGTTCATTAAAAATAAATTTTAACTTAAAAATAATGAAAATACTTGTTCACTTATTGATTGGCTGAATTTAGGTATATCACAACCTCTCTGAGAAACCTCTATTCAAATCACCCAGGCTAAAGACCTTCAACTTTTGTTTTGCCTTTGAATAGGAATTCCTCTAGAAAGTATAGCTAGCTCCACTAAGAAGGTTAATGACATTAAGAAGATTAATGACACCTCCTTGATGACAGTAACTGTGGTTTTGATAGCTGTTGATCCACTAAAACCTCTTTGAGATGAGTCATGGCTAGTTGGAAAGAGGTCTGAAAGAGCTGAGCATAGACTGGTCTCAGAGACCAGACCAGGGGTGGGAACCTGCACCCTCAAGGCCACATGTGGCCCTGTAAGTCCTCAAATGCAGCTCTTTGATTGAATGCAAATTTCACAGAACAAATCCCCTTAATAAAAGTTTTTGTTCTATAAACCTTGAAGTCAGGCAAAAGGCCACACTCAAAAACCTTCTAGAAGGCCACATGTAGCTTCCAGGCCACAGATTCCCTACCCCTTGAACTAAACACTAGAGAGTGAATTTGGATCACTGGGTGGGATAGTTTCTTTATCTATGTACTCCCTCTCCAGAGAGCCCAGTAAGCTATAGAAATGGCAGACATGGAAAAGCAGTGGCAGAACCACAGAAGGGAAACCCATGTGGCCCGAGGAGAGCCATCTGGCATTAGCCAAGGACAAAGGTGAAACACTGAAATCTCCTGGACCCAAATTTCTGAAGAAAAGAGGTATGAACAGCATACAACTCCGGAACTGGAGAAACAAAAAGGGACTGAAGTACAAAATGAAAGAGCAAACCCAGACCTTGCTATCCACAATCAGTTACATCAAACATGCAGATCCAATTAGGAGGATTGATATTCCCCTTGAGGGGAACTTGAAAACCTTAGGATAGCATTATTAATCTGAAGGATTATATGATTCTACAGGAGAAGTAAAGAGTTCACCTAAACATTAAAAGTCCACTTGAGCAATTCTGCATGCAAAATTCCCTTTTAAAGCCTCCTCACATCTTAAGACAGTATTGTATAATTTTGGAGGCCTGGGTAGGTCTTTAGGGGAGAGTGAGGCTTTAATGATCATCTCTCTACTGACCTCGAGTTCATATCCTTTCTAGGGAAGTCTCAACCATAGGGTACTGCCCTAAGTCAGAAGGTATAGGTCACTGATGTGAGAAATGTAGGACCAACTAAAGAGAGAAAGAGGATTGTCTTGACTGCTTACAGGCTCCATTGTGTCCTATGTGCATTTTGCATTTTCTGTAGAGTAAAATAAAGACTTAATACATCTGAGGTATATTAGCTGTATTTTTTTCAGGAGCTGGAGACCATTTCTACCACCTCTATGGAGACCTGAAAATGAATTCTACTGTTTTGAGGGGAGTTCCTGGATGGGAGCAGGAGTCAAAGAGTAATTTATTAGAAGCACCTTCCTACATCCCATATTGAACCCAACCTATGTCAATTCAGAACTTGGGATTCTAGCCATGGACTCCACAAATGAACATTCTTTAAATACTTACTAGATTCCTCATCTGTAAAGTGAGGAAATTCTACTGGATGATCTCTAGTGTCCTTTGCAATTTTAAATCTTATGATCCTGGGAAAGATTATCCCCAAGTATTTTTCCAGCTCTAATACTCTGAGTCAGTGATTCTTCATCCAACTTATAGACTGCTAACGTCATGACTCTTCTTTCCCCACAAGGCAGACACCATCTTATTCTCCCTCTCTCTGCTACTTGGGCAAGTCACCCAGCTGACCTTCCAGGGCCAGGCTAAATTGTGATGCAGACAAACAGGGCCAAGTTGGCATCCTGTCCTTGTTGTCCCTTCTAACAAGATTCAGGACAAGCTCAGCCATCCATGGGGAGGAGCAGCACCATCAAGGCCCAGTCATCCTCTACCTAATGCCTGCCTCCACCATCACCAGGTAAGGAAAGGTCACCTGGATAGTTGTTGGGGATGCAACTTAGCATCCCTGGGACAGACAATGGCCTTTTCTGAAGGCCATGGGGATGATGGTATTGGAGCACATGCTTTTTTACCTTGAGCTAAGTCTGGAAATTATTCCCCAAGACACTGTCTTTGGGGATTTCCTCCCCTATTCCCCTTGAGGAAGGAGTCCTAAGCTGGATGAGGAATGAAAATCACACCACATAGGCAAGGGGAAACTTTGATTTTGGTGAAAATAGTATGAACTTATGGATTCACTGTCCCATCAGTAACATATCAGGGAATAGTCAGTCTTCTGTGGGCATTCACGGCAGCCACTGCTTATGACATTTTGGCATTATTTTGTCACAAGTGGAGAAAGAAGGTTCTCTGCTCACTATAATCTATGGAAGCCAGTCACTCTCCAGAATTTCCTCATGGTGGCAACACGTTATAGGAGGTAACTAGGTGACATAGAGGATAGAGTCCTAGACTTGGAGCCAGGAAGACATAAATTCAGATTCAACCTCAGACACCAGCTATGTAACCCTGAGGAAGTCACTTGGCTGTTTCGCCTCAGTTTTACCTTCTGTGAAAGGAAGATAATAGCAGTGCTTACATCCCAGGGCAGTTGTGAGGATCAAATGAAATAACCCTTGTAAAGCACTTTGCAAGCCTTAAAGTACCAAATAAATGCTAACTGTTGCTGTTGATACCGTCATAAGGACTTCAGAAATTGTTTCACTGCTGGAAACTACAGTGTTTGGGCTATAAAACCCATACAAAATGTGTATTTAATAAATGTTTGTTGAATGAATAAAGGCATGGACCCCTTATAGGCAAAGCAACCTCTATCCCATAGAAGAGATTTAAAGTCCAGTTTTAATAACAGGGTAGGTTGTTTCTTTTTCCTATTTGGTCTGGCTCTATCATGGAGACGCAGAATCTCAGAGTTGAAAGGATCTCAGAGACCACAGAGTCGTCCATGTACTGAACAAGAATCCCTACTTCCACATGCCCCATAAATGGTGTCATCATCTACTTGGTTGATTACCCGCTTACCGGCAGGAAGAAGGTATCCACCATCTCCCCTGACAATTGCACTCTTGGATGGCTCCAATTGTTAGGAAATTATCCGTTATACAGAACCAAAATCCACCTCTTTTTTGTTCTAGGAAACAAATCGTATCTCCTCCATTGCAAATTCCTAGAGTATGGATCTGGGAGGTAATTCTCCTAAACTTTGGTTGACCTTCCCTATGCCCTCCCATCCACATGCTGGGCCACCCTTTCTCTCTGCTTCCAGACGATATTATCTCTCTCAGGGCAGTTGTCATGTCTCTAGATGCATCCAGCTCTGGAACATCACAAGACCAAGTACAAACTTAGTCCGAACTCAACTAGAATGCAACAACTTCAAGCATTTATGGGATGCCTACTGTGTGCAAAAGCCCTATACAGCACCCTTGAGGGGACACAAAGTATAGATAAGACACAGTCCCTTCCCTCATCAACTGTACAGTCTGGGAGGCAATATAACAAACAACTAACTCTAATATAAAATAACATGAGGAAGCCATGCAAGATGTATAAATGTCAAACAAGGTCTGAGGGGAAAGGTCATTTCCAGTGAGAGTATCAGAAGGTCTTAGAGAGTATTTGATTTGGGCTTCAAAGGAAGGGTAAAAATCCAACAGGTCATAGAGAGTGTATGAGTAAATGCAAGTAGGGATAAGCCATGTACAAAGCAAGGAATCTAATTTGGCTACACACTAAGAGAAGTAATATGAGACATGGCTAATGTGCTGCTGGGCTGTTAAGAACTTTATAAATAGTTTGAGCTGAGTGACCAGTAATCATGGTAGGATTTTCAACAGAACAGTGACATGTCCAGATCAATTCCTAAGGAAGATTAGCCAGGCAGAAACATGAAAAATGAACTGAGGAAGGGAAAAGGATCTGTTAGAGGTCTTTTAATGTTAGCCTAGGAGGACAGTGATAAGGACTGTTAGGAGACTAACACCATAGTCCAGAAAAGTTGAAATAAGGACCTATAATGGGATACTGACAATGAGAATAGAGAAGATAGAATGAAAATGTAAACTACTGTAGAGAAAGACTTGCCAGAACTTTATAACTGATTAAATATATGAGTCAGCTAAATGGTACAGTAGATAAGAGTGATCAGCCTGTAGTTGGAAAAACTCATCTTCCTGGGTTCAAATCTGGCCACAGATACTTCCTAGATGTGTGAACCTGGGCAAGTCACTTAACTTTGCCTCAGTTTCCTCATCTGTAAAATGATCTGGAGAAGGAAATGGCACACCACTCCAGTATCTTTGCCAAGAAAATCCCAGATAGGATCACAAAGGGTTTGACATGACTAAAAGAAAGATGATTTAGCAACCATTACAACAAATATGAATAAAACATGTATTAAACACAGTGTTCTCAGCATTGTGCTAAGTTCTAAGATTACGAATGCAAAAGTAAGAAAACCCAGCCCTGTTGGAACTTACATTGTAATGGAGGAAGTGAGATATATATACATATATATGTATATAATGTGTGTATATATATGTATGTGTGTATATCTATATATAGATATAGATATAGATATATGGAAGTGGCTGTTGGGGGAAGGGGGTAGTTGATTGATTTGGAAAGTTACCAGGATTGTGAGTAGTGCCAGAGGGGAGTTGATCATCAAGTCCTTTCCATGGTAATAACAATATTGGCTTAATTGAGCCAAAAGTGAGGTGGGAAGGGTATTCTTGCATTGTGTCAGGGCAGATGGCCAAGGCAAAAGGTGAACAATGGCTAAAGCTATCTAGATAAAGGGAACCATGTAACGCATGTACTAGTCAAGACAGCAAAGGACTAAGGACAGGAGTTCCACAGCTGAGGGGTTCAAGAGGAGAGCAATAGAAATATCTGAAGATCACTTTTTTACCTTTTAGTCAGATGTAATCCCTTCCTTGAGGGAAGGAACAATGTCTTCTTTTTTTTAATCTTTATGTCACCAGTGCTAGCAAAATGTCTTGCACACAGAAGGCATTTTATAAGTATTTATTGAAAGGAGTAACGAACACCAATATTTCAAACATAACGGCCTGGTGGAATGATCTGGTGGTGCCACTGACAGAATACTGACCTCAGAATGGGGAGCAGGTTTTGGGGGAAAGCTGATAAGACTTGGTTTTGAACATGCTTAGTCCTGAGGTGCCAGCAGGGGATCCAAGTGAATATTTCTTGATATTCTAAGACCTGAGTATGAAGCTTAAGAGGAAACTGAAGGCTGGAGCTAGAAATCTGGGAGTTATCTGTGTAGAGGTTGCATAGATAGTTGAAGCCATGGGAGTGAAAGAGATTTCCCAGGCAGTGACTGCCAAGAGAGAACAGAAGACAGCCAAAAACAGAGCCTTGGGGAAAATCCACCTTGTAGGGGAAGGAAGAGGATGAAGAAACAAAGGAGTGATTGAGAGCCAAGAAAATGGAATGTCACTGAAGCCAAGGGAAAAGAGAAACACAAATTAAAGCAATGCTGAAATTCTACTTCCCACCCATCAGGATAGTCAGAGATGACAGAAGAGGAAAATGGCATTTGTTAGTGGGAGGACAGCAGAGTAATGTGCTATTGGTGGTTTTGTCAACTGGTCCAACCATTCTGGAAATCTTTCTGAAACTATTTACCTCCAAAATCATTTAGTTGTGCATGCCCTTTGACCCAAAGAGGTGAAAGACAGAAGGGAAAGGACACAGCTACAAAAGTATTTACAGTAATACTTTTTGCTGTGGCCAAGAATTGAAAATAAAGTGGATGCTTATAAATTGAGAAATGGTTGAATAAACTATGTTACATGTAATGAAAATACTATTGCACTACAAGAAATTATAAATTTGACAAATTCAAAGAAACCTGGAAAAGATATATGATAAAGATTCAACTTAGGAGAACAATTTACACCATGAATATAATAATGTAAAGGAAAACAACTCTGAAGGGCTTCAGTTCTTTGATTAACCCAATGATTAATTAGGCCTGTCAACCAGTAAGTGTTTATTAAGCATCTACTCCTGTCAGATATTGTGCTAAGGGCAAGAAGATACAAATATGAAAAAGACAGTCTCTACCCTCAAGGAGCTTATAATCTAATGGGAGAAGACAATACACTAAAAGGAAGCTGAAAGAGTACAGGGACAGAAGAAGGTACCTTGGAGGATGGGCAGCGGGGGGAGTGGAATTGATGGAGAAGTTCAAAGAAATGAAATTTGTGAGAAATGGAAAGCTAGGATATGCTCCTTAAATGAAGGCATGGGAAGGAGTTCTTCCTTCACCTTTTCATCAGAGGGTCAGCGAGTCCTAAGGGTGCAGATGAAGCATTGAGTGTCAATGCTGATGAAATCTTGACCATTTCAGCAAACTGATAATGAAGTATGGTTTCCACCTCTTGGCAGGGAGGAGCTCAGCTAAAGGTGCACAATAAGACATGCGTTTTCAGACATAGTCAATGCTTTGATTAAGTTTGTTTGTCTAGTGGGATGACTGAGCAGGCACCACCAAGCTGAGACCAAAAGGACTGGTCACCTTGGCCAACCCCCACCTCTTATCTACTTTTAAAGTTTGCCCTGGGTCCGTCACTGTGAAGTTGTTTATCTTCTCAAGAACATTAGGCTCCCCAGGGCTTTAATTCCACCCTCAACCCTGATAACTATTTTTGGCTCTAATCTAAGGGAAGGGAGAAAGTACAAGGGTACACAGAGTCCCAACACTAATCGGGTATAGACCAGGTAGTTTAATTCCCCCACACAAAAGAGAATGCTAAATAAAGGATGATGAACTAAAAAGAATGATAGGTTAGTTAGGAGAGAGTCCAGTAACTTTCCTGACAAGTAAAAATTCAGTTGAGAGGTAAAATATCTAAGCTCGATTGGGATGTTCACAAACAATGTCTTTTCAAGGGCTACTAAGTGGCCATCTTATATTTTAACCCAATGAGGGCAGTCTCATCAGTGTAAGGCTCTTTCTTTCCAGCCTTGTAGATGGTCTTTGGTGGTTGTTGCTGCCCTTCCAACCACTGCTAGAATGCCCCAGAAGGGGAAAAAGACACCAGCTGTTTATGGAGATCTCACAAGGCCTTGAACCAAAGGAAAGAAGCAGGAATGGAAAATGTCCCCAGGCACAGGCATGCCTAGGTGGCCCTGAACTCTGGGCTTTCAGCCAGCTAGGAAAGAAATGCACCCATCCTCCCCCAAACACATGCAAACCTAACCCCACTGACACCTCAGAGACTCAGCTTGAATTTCAAGAATGAAGAAGCTCAAGGGATCAGGATTGTCTCTTTAGGACACCACAGAGTTTTGGCTCAGCCTAGACTAGTTGTCACCATGTAGGATGAACCTTTGAGTCATCATGGCGGACCAACAGAAAGCTGTGGGAGTGAATGAAGATATCTGTTCCAGCTCTGAAGTGAGTATGGGTGTGTATGTGGGGTCAGGGGCTCCATCCCACATACACACATACCCCAAAGTAGATCCATCCCAAGCTTCCATGTGCTTGAATAGAGCTGAACAACTGAAGAAATCTTCAAGGGGATGCCTGTACTCAACTATCCTTATCTGTTAAAACTGACAGTTGCTTCAATTCGGATGTGTGTGGAGTGGGGGAAAGACGAGGGCAGGGCACAGGGATTTGGTGGACAACAATGACACGAAAAGGGCTCTAACCACTGCTGCCTCCTGGGTGGAGGGGGAGCAGCCACTGGGCCCAAAAAGTGACTGCTGGAGGTCAACAGCCCTTCACAACCCTGCCACGGCCTCAGATGAGGCTGTGCTCACCCACTTTTCCTTCTGGGTCCCTATTCTAACCCGGTGATGGCAAGATTTGTTCTAAGTAGTTCTTTGAGGAAAGTGAATTCTAGTAAAGGACAGTCTGAATCAAGCAAGCAAACACTTAAGCCCAAGTTACCACAAGGATGATTTGATGCTCCAGAAGATCCAATTCAGAACAAGTCACTAGAAAAATTTCCACATGATATCAGTCCTCTTACAAAGGAAAAGCATGGCCCCAAAGGCCCTGAACTTACTCAATATAGAGATTGGGAATGAAAAGGGTATTGTGTGGATTTTTAGTGGTGCAACTCTTGACAAATGGTCTCCTCTTCTGAATGTAGTATATTTACTTTAAGTTCAACATGTTTAATTTCTTTGTGTTCCTTTTTTTTTAGCTGACAGATCATCTGACTTGGAGAATGTCAGTCCAAAAATATTAATTCAGTTGCGGAAGGATTTCTGCTTTAGCACATTTGTTATTACAAATTTGTTAATGAAGAGATGATATATTCAGAACAGCCTGTTAATTTATCAGTTTAATTAAAATTGCTTACATAATAAGTTCTATAGTTTAAATTTTTGTAGGGTTAAAGTGGTTCATTGTTGAAAAGGTCTTACTGGAACATAAAATGTCATAAATCCCCAGATGTATGTTTCTCAGTGTAGTCTGCAGTTGTCCTAGCTTAAAGCTGTGGAAACAAATACTTGAAACACCATAATTGAGCTCTTAAGAAATGATTATATACATTTATGCAAAATAATCCATTTCAGTTCCACTCATTGAGAATTTGTGATAATTTGAACAAGTAAGTCAGTAAAATAAATTTGATCACCATGCCATTATCATTTCCAAAGAAAAGTTTTGCCAAGCAAACAACAGCATAGCCAGCAGAACATAACTAGTTCCGGTTAAGCAAGTCCTTATTGAATACTTTCTCTATACCAAAAACTGTGCTAGATTGGGAGAGGAGAAAATAACAGAAGGAAAAAGAAGCATTGGCCCGGCCTTCAGAAACTTATGGAGTACTTGGGGAAATAATAGTACAGTTTTCCAAATTGTGGGCTGTGCCACATTGGTAGGAGACAAGTCTTCTGTCTGTGAGGGTCAGGAAAGTTTGAAGCAAGAACCAAAATTATTGGATGTTTTTAAATATAATTCTTGGATAAATGCATCCTTTTATTCAATTGGAAACAAAGTTCAAATCAAAATCAACATGTGAAACTAGCATTAAATTCTCTTATGTTTGGGAGGTGGCAGAAAGGGAGGATGCAATGATACAACTAAAGGCAGTGTGCCCCAACATAGATGACATGCAGGGAGTAGGTATTTACATGGGGAAAGAACCTGGTCCTTACACAAGAGGGAGGAATTGGGTATTTTCATCCCCCAATGCTGCTTGCATGCTCCCTACCAGCCCTTCCTTATGGCAGGTGGAAGCCAGTTAATTGGCATTTGGACCATTAGCACAGCCCTTCTCTCTGGTGGGAGGTCCTAATCTTTTGACAATGAATTCAGTTCATTGATTATTTTATAGTTTATGTTACTTTTATTTTATTTGTATGTTTTGTTTTTTGTTATGAAATTGTGATAAATACTTAATTTTACTTGAATAAAATGCAAGCAAAGAAAAACTTTTGTGTAGATTGTTTTGTGAAAAACAGAAGCATATATATAAAAAGCAACACCCTACTTTTAAAAATACACATATATGTACACATACACATATATGTGCATATGTGTATCTATACATATATACATACATACATATGAAATTTGGAAATTATTGTCCTAGGGAGTATCAAATATAACATAGAAAAAATATCAGTAGAGAGGAATAGTAAATTACAGGAGAGAATAGGCAAAAAGAAAACGGCCAAAGTCATGGCCTCGGTTCTATAAATAAATATAATTTGACTTCAGGGCATCATAGAGACATTATGGGACAAGAATGTCTATGAGAACATGACAACATGGCATGAACTTGAAAAGGGATGGTGGAGGAACACTGCATATTAAGAAACTATGTTCACATGGGAAATTTTATGAACCACAGTGGGGATGCATAGTGAAGATGATGGATGGAGGAGGAAACATGATATTGTAAATCACAAACTTGACATGGAGTCATAATGCAGTAATAAAAACTTAAAATGTATAGTCACTTTCAGGACTGATAAAGCACAGTTGCTTATAAAAAATAACCAATGATGCAAAAGAAAAAAAAACTTAAAGAACACCAATGAAATATTTTAAAAATACATAGAAAGGAGCAGAAGGAAGTTCAGAAAAGGATATCAACAAGTTAGGTAGTTTTGGGACTACCATCTTTAATTTACTATGCACTTTTTAAAAACACAGTTTCATATATGATCCTGTTTTCTGTTCTTCTTTGTCTATAGTAATGTTTATGTTTATTGATTCATGGTTGTTAAGTTTATAAGGAAAAAAGAAAATTTATATACTTACAACAACCAAGGGAATGTCAAATGCCACAGAGATGTCAAAAGGTATGAGAACTAAAAACCTCTCATTGAAGTTGATCATTGGTGTTATCTGAGAGAGATGTTTCAATAGAGTTGGGAGGCAAAAAACTGCAAAGGAGGGAGGAGAGAGTAAGTGAAAAATTAGGCAGTTCAATGGATAGAGTGCTGGACCTGGACTCAAGCAGACCTGAATTTAAGTTCATCCTTAGACATTAGCTGTGTGATCTTGGGTAACTTGCTTTACCTCTGCCTCAGTTTCCTCAAGTCTAAAATTAAAATATTAATAACACTTACCTCATGAGGTTGTTGTGAGAATCTTATGAGATAATAACTGTAAAGTGTTTAGCATAGTGCTTGATCAATAGTAGGCACTATATGCATGCTTGTTACCCCCTTTTCTCCCTCTTCTGGGGGGACTGGAAAGAGGAGGATAGGTATGAGATGTATCTACATAAAACATTTCTACAGTACCTGGCAACTGATTAGATATGAGCAGTTACAAGGAACAAAGAATCCAAATGACTCCAATTCACAAAGAGCATAACTAGAAGAATAATTGTGCTCTTGACAGAAAAAGAAGGGATGGACAAAAGAGGGAAAGAGAAGTCCCATTTGGGGCAGATGAGTTCAAGAGCACAAGTAGAGGAAGGAGTTGACTTTGGCAAGAAGGACCAATTCCTTCACCAGAAATTGCAGCCAAGGAGGAGGGAGTAAGGAATGATGTTAAGAGGTCTTGAGACATAGAATCATGAAGATGAGAAGATCTCATTTTTCCTTTTTTTTTAGAGTAGGATGTGAGGTTCTCTGAGGATAGGGATGGGGTGAGGGTGATAAATGTGACTTTAAGAGAGATTTGGCACAAATATTGTGGACAATACAATAGAGGAGATGATGGGGGAGAGAGTTGAACTGATATATGCCAGTTCAAAATCAAATACAAAGGATTACAAAGGAGAGCAATTATTCTGAAATAACAAAAAGAAGTTAATGGACCTTCAGGTTATGAAACTCTTGAGGTTCTATATTTCAAAGAGAAGAAATTGGGAGTCTAACAGGGGAGTGGTAGGCTGAGGCAGCAGGTATGGATTGAATGACTGAGAGTTGTGATGATGACAGCAAGTAGTACTGATAGGAATGAGGCAGAGGGAGAGATAGATAAGATAGGATGTTGTGATCAGAGGAATTTCAGAATTCTGGATCATAAAGGTCAGGTGGTTATGGGGATGGTGACATTGAGGGATGGTGACTATATGGGTGCCTAAGTGAAATGAAGATGACCTTTGAGTCCAAGGTGTTGGAAAGGACACTAACATATGAAATGTAACAGGTTTTATTCCAGCCCTTACCTCTGAATCTATGTGAATCCCTAAATTTTAAATGTTTTTGTCTAAGAAGAAAACGGCTGAGCTTTGTTTTCTAATGCATACTTCCTGGATTAAATTTGGATTCATTAACATATAAGCAAGTTTGTTTTTTCTCCATTTAATTTTATTATACTCCTTCCTCAAAAATTTTATCAACACAATGTACCATGCCACCTACTTTATTTTCAACAGTATGATATGAATTTTAGCATGAACACGTAGTCGTCACCCTACTCCCTCCTCACCCCACATACAGATAAAGCATGTCTTTGTAACAGTCCAAACATTATCATTCCTGCTCCGCACACATGCAACACAAAAGACAGACCTTGGGATTCCACAGTATTACTGTCATGTTTTTTTTTTTTTTGTACTCTGAATTTTTTTCTTTCTGCCTTAGCCTATCTGCTTCTCGGAAAATCTACTGCTTCATGGAGATTTTCTAACATCTTTTCTATGTTGTTATTTCATACAATCATTCTCTTACGATCTTATTTCCAATCTTACAGATGACAGATTTTTCTTTATGTCATTTATTCTGTTTCTAAACACTCTAGAGGAGGAGTTTGTAACCTGGGGTCCATGAACATCTTTTGTGATAATATTTCAATAACTATTTCAATATAATTGTTCTCCTTTGTAATCCTACATATTTTGTTTTATGCATTTAAAAGCACGATTCTGAAAAGAAGTCTTTAGGTTTCTACTGACTTCTGACAAAGGGGTTCAGTATATAAACAAGATTAGTAATATCTGGACTAAAGGTTCATAGGATCACAGATTTAGGGTTCAAAGGAGGAATCAATAAATGAATGATTTATTCAGCATTTTCTATGTTCAAAGCTCTAAGGAAACAAACAGCGGTCCCTGCTCTCAAGAAGCTCACTTCTAATGGGGGAGATAATGTATATGAAGCTGTCTTGGAAATCATCTAATCCAAATCCTTTATTTACAAATGAGGAGATTTAGGTCCAGAGAGATATAAATAATGACTTGTCCGAGACCAAATAAGTAGTCATTGGCAGAGTCAGGATCTGATCTCTTTTTGTTTCCATGTCTAGAGCTCTGTCCGCTGTCCAGTCTCCCTTCGGAAGATAAGAGTCACAGTGGTGGTCTGGCTCTTCCCAATGGAGATCTCTATTTTTATCCCAAAGTTTTTATTCATCATAATGTGTCCTCTTTTTTGTTTACTTACTTCTTTTGTCTTTCTGTCCATTTTTCTCCATGAACATTTCTTTCTTTTCTCCCTTTCTGTTGCTATCATTCATTTGTATTATTCAGCATATTTATTGTCCTTCAGAAATGATGCAGAGGAGCTGGGCTTTGTAATGACCATTTACTCTGCTGCCTTTCTGGAAACTGGTCCCATGCTCTTTACATTTTTCTCCCAGGATTGGAACATTTGGTTTTGTTACTAGGTGAAGGTGAACATCTGAGTGAAATGTCTCCATCTGTTCTAGAGTTTAGAGTCCAGCAAAACATGCCCCTAGTTGTAGGGTTTAATCCCTGTGCCCATTAGCAACATATTTTATGAGGCTTGGTTGCTTCCCTAATGAATTGAAGTTCAGTGAGAGCTCTATGCTGGAGTGGTTGATGGCGGTCGTTGGATTTTAGGATGTTGATCAGGAAACACTCTTGGAACATAGAAAGTCAGAGCTGGAAGGAACCCTAGAGATGATGGTCTTTCTTGTCTAAACTCACACCACCCTCTCCAATTTTACACATGAGAAAATATGGCTAAGAGAGAAACTGCACTGAGTGGTAAGTGGCCTCTGGATCCTCACCTGCTGCCTGCCTCAGCTCCCCCACTTCCTACTATGACTAGCCTCGCTACCTACAGTAGTGGAAGATGGGGGAAGGGGAGCAGAGAGGAGGGAATGGTAGCAACAATAGCCAGCCCTTAACTTGGGGAAAGCAATGTGCTCAGGCACATTGATAAGAGGCAGCTTGATAGAGCATTAGACTTGGGGTCAGTGAGACCTGGGTTCATATCCTGCCTCAGACACCTACTAACTTTGAATATCTGGGAAAATCACTTCACCATTCTGTGCCTCACTGTCCTTATCTGTAAAATGAGGCGTTTGGAGTCAATGACCTCTATTGTCCCTTCTAGTTCAAAATCCATGTTCCTTGTATCTGTTGCTTCAGTAACCCATGCTCAGCCATATTGCTATGACAACTTGTCTCTCCCTTTTCCCCTTGACTCCCACGGTTGAGGTCCCAGCTGGTTATTACATTATCAAGGCATTTGCATCTGGAGCCTCCTCTGGGCCTTGCCGGGTGTCTTTTGGCACTTGTCCCCTGGCAGGAGAGTACACGTCTGCATCTCTGGTTCCAAAACCTGCCGCCTCCACTGTTGGATGGATAGGGAAAGGGAGGAAAGATTCCCTCTGGCCCTTCCTCCCAACTCACAAATCATTCATTCCCTTTCCAATCTGGATGAGAGCTTTAGAGATCATCTCTAATCCAATCCCTGCATTTTACAGATGAGGGAACTGAGAGCCAGACAGAGAAGCACTTGAAATGACTGAGATTTCCAACTCTTTCCATGACACTGTTACAATCCCCTCACCTGAAGTTCTAAAGGATGTGTGTATGGGAGTGAGGAAGAGGTGTGTGTGTGTGTGTGTCTGTGTGTGTGTGTGTATGTGAGTATGTTGGGGAGGGGGATTTAAAGGAACAGAGACCATGATTAGTTTCAGCCTCAGTTTCCTCACCTAGAAAATGGGAATAATAACAGTACCTAGCTATGAGAATCAGATGACATAACACATATCGAGAGCTTTGCAAACCTTGGTTCTCAGAGGCTGATGTAAGGATTTGGCTCAAATACCTGTTCACTCTTGGAAAATGGGTCAGAGACTAGATGATTTGAGTTGAGAAGACTTTTCTTCCTCTGTTAGATTGTAAGCTCTTCACACTTGCCACATTGCCTGGAATATATTAAGCCTTTGATAAATATTTATTGATTATTGTCAGGAGGTGATCACCAAGATGTGACCATACCTTCCAATGGGCGTGGGAGGTTCAAGGAGCTCCAAGATTAGAGGCTAGGCCAGTTGCTACAATGGTGGTAAAGAATCTGAGATAGAAAGGAAATGGTCTTAAAGACGTGAAGGAAAGAACGGAAAATTCTTTTGCTATTCTGGGAGAGAGACCCATATGGTTAGAAACCGAGGCTATCCCGCAAGGTCTATGGCTGCCAATCCTAAAGACTAGACAAGGGGAAAGATAGATGGGACTGACAGGTGAGAGTTAGGGAAGGACAGTGAAAAGAGAATCAGACATTACATGACATATAGGAGGCAAGCTGTTTGAAAAACTCCCTCTGATTGAGTTTCTAAGTCAAGTGCTATTGAGCATGGAAAGATTTCAGCCCACCAGACACAGGATTCTGTTGGGAGAGAAAAAGACCCCAGGTCACCAGCTCCCAGGAGATCCTGCTGAAGAGGCTACAGCTCAGGGAAGAAACTGTGTGAAAGAGAGGCTCACCTGAGGTATAGCCACCTGGGGAAAGTGGCCCGCTGGTAGGTGACTGCTTTAATTAGTTATTCTTGCTAGCTAGGTGTTCAATGCAGTGCTGTAATAAATTCTTTCAGTGCCCTCTAAATTTTGACACCCCAGAGGCAAAGCCCCAGTTGCTCTGACCTAGTTCTAACTCTGGTTTTTTAGTTCTTACTCACCATTAACTCATTGTGTGACCCTGGGGAAGTCACAGAAACATAGAGTCTTAGAGATAAAAGGGATCTTAAAGATGATTTAAGAGAACCACTGCCAGAAACATAGATGTACATGATAACATCTTAATAAAGCCTTATCCAGGCTCTATTTGATTACCTCTAGTCACCGGAAACTCACTTAACCTCTCTGCTTCTCAGTTTCCTTATCTGCAAAATGGGAATAATGGCACCTGTCATGCCTACCTCATTGAATCATGAAAAAGATCAAATAAGAGAAAGTGAAGGGGATGTGTGAATAGCTATAAAGTGGCATAGGAACTATTATGGGCTTATTATGACGATGAATGGACAGTTGACCAAACAGAAACCTTAGAATCTGATTCCAACGCATATGAAGTCAGACTTGGGCCGGAATATATGAGCTCAATCCTGGGCACAGAGCTCAGGTGTTGAGGTGTAGGGGTGAAATATTTTTCCTGCATAATTACCAGACAATTAATGAGCATCCTCCAAGGTTTTTTGTAGTTCAGGTTAAGGGTGAAGAATGAAGGGAATGGGGTCTGTGCAGTGAGATACAGACTCTAGCTTGCGTCCTTGGTCAACTCATTTCCCACTCTCTTGACCTCAGTCTTTACATCCATAAAATGGAAACAAGAGGAATTCAAAATAGACGATCACTAATATAACTCATTTCTAACACTACAAGTCAATGGAAATCCATGCAGTGGGGAAAAGTCCTACCCTATCCCCATAAGAATGGGCCACCTCAGACACTAGGCTCTCAGGGCAGAGGGAATTCCTATCACTACCAAGCCAAGGAAAGGCAATCTGGCCCATAAAACCAGAGCAGGCTGGAATCCTGTTGCTACAGAAATCTCAGAGGGAGCAAAGGAAACCAGAAAGGAGCAGGGAAGACCTGAACCAAAGAGGTAATGAGTCTAATCTGGCACAGGGATCTGGAGCATTATCCTTTGCAAACAGTACAGGGTGAGAAAGCCAATGGGCACCACCAAGGAATGGTCTTTCCTGCATTGGACAAGTTAACACCATTGCTTGGCATTTGAGAACCATTCACCCATCCATCCAACCTTTTTTTGCACTGTTCCCTGTCCTCTTCCCACTAATACCAGGTAAATCAGTCTCTTCCCTGTCTCATGAACACACCATATGCCTTCCTCCCTCCATGTTGGCATCATGTTGTTCTCTCCACTTGGAATGCTCTCCCCTCTCTTCTTTGCTAATCTAAATTCCACCTTTCCCTTCAATGGTTAACTGAAGTCCCACCTGCCCATTGAACTGGCACCCTAGCTAAGGGAATCCAGCAGAGCTGCTGATACATCAGAAGTCAGTGTGTTGACAACCCGGTGTTTGAAAACACTGTTCTTCTGGGGCATTTATGGAAAATGTAAGGTAACTCCCCTTGTGGGAAATGTAAGACTGGCTGCATCTTCAGCAGAACTGACTGAGCTGTGGAAAGCGGGATCTGCCTGATTTTGCCCTTTAGCTGTAAGGAAGGGGATGCGTGAACTGAGAGGATGATTCAGGAAGGCTCCCTGCTCAAGGCTTTCCATGCGCTCCCTGACTGTGCTAACCTCATAAGAAGGTCCATGAAGGACAACTGTGGCCGTCGGACTATGGGATCACCTTCGTAATAACTTCCTAGTCAGTTTCCCCACTCTCATTCTTTCTCTTCTCAATCTCTCCTCCACAGATCTTTCCAACATCATTTTCCTAATCTTTGTAGTTCTTGTTGCTCACCCTTCAGATCAGCTTCTAGCATTCACTTCTGTTAGCAAACTGATTGCTGGACATATAATAATTATTATTAATAGCTAACTAACATTTATAAATTGCTTGCTATGTGCCATGCTGAGTGCTTTACAATTATTGTCTCATTTTGTCTTCACAACAAAAGGCAGGTAGGGGCTATTATTATCCCATTTTACAGATGAGAAAACAGAGGCAAACAGTTTTGTTTTTTTTTTTAAGACTTGTCCAGGGTCACACAGCAAGTATTTCTGAGGTTGGATTTGAACTCAGGTTTTCTTGATTTGTTTTTCCTTCACAGAGCTTTTGAGTCAGACTTTAAATAAACACACACACACACACACACACACACACACACGTGTGTGGGTTTGTGTATATGTGTGTGCAAATATAGATAAAGATATATAGCTAGCTTTTATATGGCAGTCCCCTTATCTCTTCTTCTGGAGATAAAGCTAGGTTGCTCAACTGCCTTTGATTAGAAATAACATCTTCTTGCCAAGGGCATTGACACCGACCTATGACTTAAAATAGCCTAGATCTCATATCAGCAAAGGTGATTGACCTGGAATTTTGCCCCCACAGAACTATGGCTAAGAATTTATGTAACCAAAGTATCTCAACCATGCTTCAGGTTATGTGCCATAAGAAAATACTTCTGATGGTGCAGGGGAATGAGGGTGCAGAGGAAAAGTTCACTCCAGTTTATTATCTCATAGCTTCTTATTTTAACAAACTATTTTTTTTTTACTGACTAGGTACTAAGCTTTGGAATTTTAAGTCCTCGTAGTTCAAGACCCTTTACTATGTTTTGTGCCCTGGAGCAAGGTTCTGATTGCCCCACCCTAGTTGTATTCTTCTAGGTCACGTTTTTAAAAATATTTTAAACATTTTTATACTATTTCAGTCTATAACTGGTTTTCTTTGTAATCCTACATATTTTTATTTTGTAAATAGAAAAATATTATTGAGAGGAGGAGGCCATACACTTCACCAAACTGCTAAAAAAGTCCATGACGCAAAAAGTTGAAAAATACTTTTGAGAGCCTCGCATCTCCCTTACAAAGCGCTCCCTGTCTAGTCCAGCCCCCAGCGATCATTCCTTCTTCAGAACTCCCCCAGTTTTTAGCTCATACGCTAACAACCCAGGACTTGGTTATATATTGTTCTTTCATGTTTGCAGGTCATCTTTCGCCAACTACAGCATAAGCTCTCTTGGGGGAGGGATCGTGTGTTGGCATCCTATTTATGAATTCTCACAATGCTCAGAGTGCAGCTGGCCACACCAGAGGGGCCTGACAATACTTAGAACCAGAGAATCACAGAATTTTAAAGCCTCAAGCATAATCTAACCACAGAATGTTGGAAGTGGAAGGGACATCAGAGCTTCTCTATTTCAACCCTTTCATGTCACATCTGAAGAAACCAAGGCACAGAAAGGATACTTGATCACAACTATAGACAGATGCAGGGCTACAATCCCTGACTTCTTACTGCCGGTCCTGTGTTCATTTCACAGTCACAGACTAACTGCCTTCTTGGTTCATTGGAACCACAGATTTAATGAATCGACAAACATTTTAAAGCGCCTACTGTGCGCAAGGCACACAGGGGATACGAATAGCAAAGAATGAAACAATCCCTATCTGCAAGAATTTACATTCTAAACACGGGAAGAGCTGGGGGTGGGGTAGTGTTGGGCAGAGGATGGGGATGGTACACAAGTACAAACATAGGAATATACAGAAGAAATATAAAAGAAGAAAATACAAAAAATACAATAGAATTAGATATATGCTAATTAGAGAGGGAGGGCAATAGCCATTGAGGCAGGGGACGGGTCAGGAAAGGTTTCTTGTAGAAGGTGAGGCTTGATTCCGTCTCTAAGGGAGAGAATCCTAGTAGATGATGGAGGCAGGGGCTCTGGGAGTCAAGTGTTGCCATTAGCATGTTCTGGAACTCTGGGTTTTTCCTATGTACAGGCACAGGTGGGGAAACCTGCAGGAGAGGAGACTTTGCAGGGATTTAGAAGACATGGAGCGGTATGGGTAACAGGACAGTTATTGAACCACTATGTCCAAGAGATACAGGGTCACAGAAACAAAGATAGAGGCTGTGGGGGTTGGGGTGAGTATGCAAGGACACAGCTGGACCCTGGAAGAAAGGACAGGCTGTGGATAGATGGGAAAGAGGAAGACATTCTAGGCAAAGGGAGCCTTGTGGGCAAATGCATGAAGGTAACACAGAGAAGGTCACAAGCCAAGGGCAGTTGAGAAAATGAAATGGAGAGTCTAGGTCTAAGAGCAAGAGTTCTTCACAGATTCCTTTGCTAGCAGTCTGGTAAAGCCTATGGACTCCTCAGAATAGTGTTTCTAAATGACAAAAATAAAATACATAGCATTGCAAAAAAAAAAATCAATTGCAATACAGTTATCAAAGATTAAAAAAAAAGTTCATGGTCCCCAAGGTAATAGTCCTAGACTTTGTGTGTTTGTCCTTCGTTGCCTAAGAAGACCACGCCATCAGAGAAATAATGACATGACTTGCACTTGACTTAGTTTTGAGTGAGGGAGGGCTGTGCAGATCACCAGTCTCACTTCTCCTCCAGAGCTATCTGAATCCAGTGACCAGATATTCATCAGGATGACTGGAGATGTCCCAGGATGAGGCAGTTGGGGTTAAGTGACTTTCCCAAGGTCACACAGCTTGTGAGCGTCAAGTGTCTGAGGTGAGATTTGTGGTGAGGTCCTCCTGACTCCTACACTGGTGGTCTATCCACTGCACCACCTAGCTGTCCCTAGACTTTAGGAAATAGAGAAAGGTAAGATGAAATAGGGAGGAAGAGGGAAGATGGGAATACCCTTGGAAATGACATAGGAGGAAGTATGTATTACTACATACACACACAGATAGACAGATAGATAGATAGATAGATAGATAGAAAGACAGATATAGATATAGATATGTATGTTGCATATGTACATATATAACACACACAAGTACTATATATTATATGTAGTATTCTATATTGTAATATATCCATATTATAGTAGAAAGAGCATTCAGTTTGTACCCAGAACACCTAGGTTTCATTCCTAGCTCCATCCCTTACTGACCATGTACCCTTTGGGATGTCTCTCACCTCAGCTTCCTCATATGTGAAGTGGGTGAGTGGGGAAGGGACCTTGGGCTAGATTCCCTCTAGGGTCCTTTCCAGCTCTAAATCCTTGGATCCTATGGATGAAAGGCAGGCAGAGCAGTTTGAGCTTGACTTATCGGCAACAGGGAGGGAGCCCATTACAGGCCCCCTGAAATAGGGGAAATATTGTGATCAAAGCCACTATATACCATCTCATAGGGAAGGGAGAAGGGAAGACAGGGAAAGGAGTCAGAAAAACCCCAGTTCTCCAAGACATGGAAACCACCAGAAGCCATCTCCTAAGAGAACACCATCTGCGGGCCAATCATCAGCTTGCCAGGGTCAGAGGAGAACATGACTTAGATTTTGGAATTGAGACTCCCTTTTGTCTTTTTCCTAGAACATCAGGAAGGTGAAGAATAACCATGAGACTAGGAATACTTCATACCAAGAGTGGCAGGACTCTAATCTCTTGGGTGGTGATTTTCAGTGAGATAGCTCCTGAACTCTTTCTTGTGGAAAGATCTCTCAACTTTGACTTTGGTAGCTGAGTGATCTCATCTGCCAAGGGAAAAGCCCACAGTCGTAAGGAGGTTGAGATTGGAGTGGGAGACTCATTCAAATTCACCATCACCACCCCCAAACTCCACCAGTGGGATTGGGGGAAAGGTGTAGACAAATACACGAAGGTGAGATTGAGTATGACATATCTAGAGAAGAGTGAAAAATCCCAAATGATATAGTAAAAGAAGGTATTGGGAGTAACTGGAGCTAAGAGTAGAAAAAGGAGACTGGGGCCATATTGGGCTTGGATTAGGATTACATTGGGATTGTTACAGCTTTGTGAGGAACTGGAAAAGGGTAGCCCTGAGAAAAGGGTAGGATGTTGTCAGTGATGGGGAAGAAACATCTGGGGACTGGAGAACTATACCCACACTGTATCAAAAACTTCACTATGGACTCAGAGGGCTGGGGGCAAATCCTGACTCTGCTAGATAACTGTTGTTCTAAATTTCGCTTGGAGTGGGGAGATGGGAATGATACCTAGACTTTGAGTTAAGTCCTTCTAGTTCTATGCTCCAGCTGGTGGAGGAAGAATCCATTGAGAAGAACTGTAGGGTATAAAGCTGGAAAGGACTTTAGGGGCCACCTAGTATTCAAGCTGGGATTTAAACCCAAGTCTTCCCATTGCAAATTCATGCTTTCTGCCATCCCAACTGTCCTGACCCACAGGCTGAGCTGCCAAAGTAAGTGAGGTTAGAGGGTTGGGGGGAAAGAAGCTTCCAGAAGTCATGGAGAGGGCATGGAGAGGAGAGAACTATTGCAAAGATCTCTTGGGAGCTTAAAAGGCTTTCTCCCTATCCTAGAAGATAGAGGGTGGTCTAGAAGGGACAAAATGTTTGGGAGGAGAGGTGGGCAGCATATGGGGATGGTATGGCTCTGTCACCAAAGCTTATGGGGAAAAAAGGGACAAACTGATATCAAGGCTTCCTTCAATGATGCCCTTACTTCCTTTTCCTTTCAGGTGACTGGGAGACAAGTGATATCCTGCTCCTCCACTTCCACAAAGGGTCCCCTTTATGGAGAGGGTGTCTCTGGGTCCCTTCCATGGCATTAACTGGGGAGGGGCTCTGCTGATGTGAGTTTGTGGCATCCATACCTAGTCACTCAATATTCCCACAATCACAAGGGACACAGCCTACTGTAGGGAAAGAAGGATGCATTGAAATAGGTATCAGAGAAAACTGGCTCTTAACTGCTAAATCCAATGTCCTTTTCCTACTGCATTTTGCTCCATCTTTGGAGATTCTCTTCCCTTGGGCTCTATGACACTACTCTCTCCTGGTTTCCTACCTATGTGACCATTGTCTTCTTGAGAGGTGGTATGGTACAATGGAAAGAACAGTAGATTGGAGGTTAGGGGCTCTGGGTTCAAATTCTATCTCTTCCATTTACTACCTCTGTTGTGACACTGTATAGTGTCACTGTGCCTCAGTTTCCTCAACTTATAAAATAAAGGGGTTGAAGTAGATGATCCCTAAGATCCCTTTCCAGCTCTGAATCTATCATCCTTCTTTGATGGCTCATTATCCATCTTCCAGGGGATAAACAGCTATTTCTAATACTTTCAAGACACAGGTCTGACCATGTCTCTCCCATCCAAACATCTTCAATGACTTCCTCTCTCTCTAGGATAAAGCACAAAATTTTCAGCCTAGCATTTAAAGCCCACCACAAAATGGACCCTACTCTACCTTTCAAGTCCTTTTCCATATGACTCACCTTCACGCTCTTCTATGTTCTAGCCCAGCTGGCTTGTTGATTCTCTTGACTCAACATCCCATTTCCCTTCTTTGCACAGGCTCTCCCCGCTAACTGGATTCTACTCTTTCCTCACCTCTGTCTCTAAGCATCTCCAGCTTCCTTCAAGGTTCAATTCAGGTACCACTTCCTATTCAGAATCTTATTTTATCCTCTCCCACTCTCCATCCCAGCAGCTGCTAATACTCCTCCCTCTTGAAATCACCTGGTATTTATTTACCTATATCCGTATCACCTAGGTCCTAGATACATACATACTTCATTTCCTAAAAGATCGTTAGCCCCTGGAAAGCAGAGACTGTTTCAGTGTCACCGTGATGGTGGTGGTGATTTTAATGTGTGTCCTAAACACTGAACACGGTGTTTCATGTGTAGTAACTAGGTACTTAGTGTTTGCTGAATTGGATTGAATTGGATCAGATGGATTGGATTGAACTGAACTGAACCAGATTGAGCATAGGTACACATTTATCCATGCTTCCTCTGTGTTCTTTCACCCAAAGTACTCCTATTAAGAGTCATCCTGAAATGGAGTTGATCCTTGTTCCCAGAAGGGAGGGCAAGCTCTGGCAGGTCTTACCAAACTGAAAAGACTTCCAGGATAGGCTGGGTGATGGAGGAGTGAAGGGTACTGAGGATCAGCCTAGCCAGATGGACAGACACCCGACAGAAAGGATGATTATGGTGTGATCATTTTAATCCTTCTAAGTCCCAGTCTGACCATGTCACTCCAGCCCAAACATCTTCGATGACTCTCTATCCCTCCAGGATAAAGCCCCCAATCCTCAGCCTAGCCTTTAAAGCCCACCACAAAATGGATCCTACCCTACCTTTTGAGTCCTTTTCCATATGACTCACCTACACACTCTTCTATGTTCAGGTTCTACCTCCTACTCAGTCATGTTTTTAATCCTTCCCCCATTCCCCACTCCAGCAACGGCTAAAGCTTCTCCCTCCTGAAATCACCTAACATTCATTTACCTATATAAACACTACCTTGATACATACATACTTCAATTCCTAGAAGATTATTATAGCCCCTGGAAATGAAAATTAAGTGACAGAGATTTATATGTACATGATACCCCCTGCACCCAAGCCTTGATAAATACAAATCCAAGGCCAAGAGCCAACAAAAGGCAGAACCATGATGTAGAGAAGGAAACCAAGCCCTTCCTCTCCACTAATACTATGAATTATGTAAACTCTGCAGGCCCAAGGGGAAAAAGGTTGACTCTTCTATCAACCCTAAGTTCTCCTTTGGGGAGGGGAGACCTCAAATTTAGGGAGTACTATAAGTCTGCAGTGCTCTATGTTACCGGGAAAGGCAGTGCTCACCAAAGGGCAAGGAAGCTTATCTCCTGGTAACCCCAAGTGCTTTCCTTCTATGGGGGAACCTCGACCATAAGGGTAGTGCTATGGTGAGGAAAACTGTGAAGAAACCTAGGAAAGAGAAGCAAAGTTCACCTGTGAGTGCTTAATATTTTTGCATTTATCTGTTGGATGAAATAAAATCTGTCCTAGATGTGATGCCTCTGAGTGTGCTTGCATAAAGATTGCACTTTTATCTTTTCAACAGAAACCTAAACATGAGATATAGTCTGATTTTCCCAGGGAGTTGGAGGGGAGGGAAGGGAGAAAGGGAACCAAATGAACATGACAGATTTGGTTGGAAGCCTCCTAATATTGAATGCAATCTGTGCATTTTTGGATTCTAAGCCAGGGGTTATACAGCTAGTACTGAAGTATGAGTGCTCTGTGCCCAGCCTTGGGCTAGTTAACTGTGGGGAAGGAACACACAGAAGGAAACATAATTCTTGCTCTCCAAAAGCTCCAAGTCTACTTTGAGGAAACAAGTAGTAACAGGTACTCTAAAATCAAGGGACAAGATTTTGTAATCTGTAGGAGGTTACGGTGATTCTGACTGTACTCTGCAGTAGGCTCAGAGAAAGGGGAAATGCATGGAGGGGTTCAGGACTATTGGTCGTCCCTCCCCAGCCCTCTAAGAAAGACATGACTGCATGCTAACCAGCGGTCAAACTTCCCGTCCCTTACATACCCCACCTAGTTAGTATATCAAGATTGAATCATACTATTAAGAAGTAATAACCAATACTAAATTAACAGTAAATAATCTCAAAGACATGTAGTTTTTGGAATGGTGTGCTTAACAGGATGGGAAAAAGACCTTCCTGCCCCCAAATACCTCTCTCCCTTTCCTGGCAGAGAGCCTGAAATTCTACCATTAGAGATGAATTCCTTTCGATGAAGGTAATGCTTTATTGGAGACTACATAGTTCCTCTCTCCCCTCACCCGGACTGTTTAGGTGAAGTGATAAAAGCTTTGGATTTGGAATAAAATGATCTGAGTTTTCATCCCAAAGAATTTCATTCTGGTGGTTCTCTGCAAATCTGGGCCTGTATGATGCTGGGGAAAACATTTCCTGTTTCTGTGACTCACTTTCCTCTTCTGAAAAATAAGGGGGTTGAATGAGATCGGTTCTCTTCCAGCTCCCTTGGGACTCATGAGGGTCCTGAGTTCTGGTTCTGTTTCTCAGGGAATTTAACTCTTTTCCAGCTCAGAAGTTTTTTTTCTTCCATGGATTCCCTCTTACAACCCCAAAGCAGAGCCCAGACCTTTCTGTATGTAGTACTATAATGTATAGTTTAGAAGTACTAGGCCCTGCCCAGTTCGGACTTGTCCTACGACTTGGCTCACAGCCTTGGAAACATGGAGTGCCCGAGGGCCAGAGTTACTTGGGGTCACATGACAACCACCCCCTTACTTAAGAAAGACTTGCTGATGAAAAGTCTCTTTCCACAAAGTCCCCAGGGCTTGTCAGAAAATCCCAGTTAATGAAGCTTCTGCTGGGAAGGCAGCCCAGGACCCAAAAGCTGTAGCTTGGAGGGAGCTTCAGGATCCAGCCTGCAGAGCTGACCTCAAGAAAAGGACAAGGAAGAGGCAGGTGCCCACATGTTGTGATCAGAGGGTGAAGGGTGATGCAAGTGCTGTCTTGGAAGCAACCACCAATGACCAAGAAACATGGCTATTCCCAAAAGGAGTTTGGGTCCCAAGGAAATATGGTAGAATGGATGGAATGGGACGTCAGGAGGCCTGCTCTTCCATTAGCCTCAGAGCTGGAAGAAGACTGTTTAGTCCAATCCCTTCATTTTACAGATGGGGAAACTGAAGCTCGGAAAAGAGAAGGGTATCTTGCTTCACAACCTTGGGCAAGTCACTTCCCCTCCATTTCCCCATCTGTAAAATGAAGGAGTGGGACTAAACACTTTCTAACTCTTGGGTGTACAGTGCCCTCAAATGCTCAATCAAGGAATTTAAGCTAGAACTCTGAGATCTTCTAGTCCAGTACTTCTCAAGGAGTGGTCTGGGGCTAGACTCTGAAGCCCTTTTAGGGGTACATTAGGGTCAAATCTATTTTCTTGATAATACGAAGATGTTTTAATTTCAAATATGGTAAACATCAATAGATAAATCTCATATTAACAAAAGCTCTTTGGGAGGTATCCTCAGTAATAATGCTTAAATGTATAAAGGGGTCATGAGAACAAAAAGTTTGAGAAGTGCTATTAAATGCCCCCCTAATTTATACAAATTCAAAAACTGAGGCCCAAAGAGAGCAATCACTCCATTCATATAGTACTTTAAGGTTTCCAAAGTTGTTGGTTTTTTCATATAGGTAAGGAGGGATAACTCCTTACTTTGCAGTCAGGGGACCTTAGTCTGAATCCCAGCTCTGTCCCTTGCTCAGTATCTGTGTGACTTTGGGTAAGTCACCTAAATCCTCCACTTCTTGGTCTCAGTTTCCTAATCTATAGAAGGAGGGGGTATAAGTAGATAACCTTTAAAGTCACCTCTCCCTCTAGAGCTATGTCCCCATTACTCTCACAATAACCATGAAGGGAAGGGTACGTGCTATAACCATCACCATTTTACAGATGAGGAAACTAAATCTCTCAAAGTTAGGTGATTTGTCCAAGGTAATACAACTATTAAGTGTGTCTGAAGCAGTAGGAAGTAGTCTGAGGTAGTAAGAATGTGAGTTCTCGGACCCCATAACCGGGGCATCCCACCACCCCCCAAGTAACCCCCACTAACTCTCAATTCAGAAAATATTTCTTTAAAATCAATTATGTTCTGAGGACTAAGTTAGGACTGGGAGAGATACAGAGCTTGGATAAAATATAAAGTACTCCTCTTCTTAGAGCTTACCACTTAACAGGGAAATAAGATACAAAGCCAAGTAGTTTAATCTACATAATTCTATTATATAACTCCATGACAAAAGACAACAGAGTGGTAGGTGAGGTCCCAGGCAGAACATCATTGTCAGCCAATGAGGATCGCTGAAGGTTTCAAGGTGGAGGTGGTATGAGTCAAGCTTCAAAGCAATTCATCAGGCAAAGAGGTCGAGGGAGAAAAAACATTCCAGGCACAGGGAACCCTGTGGGCAAAGGCAAGGAGCCCTGAGCCTGAGAAAGGTGGCAGAGAGTGGCCTGATTTGGTTGGAGTACAGAGGAAGGAAACAAGCATTTATTAAGCACTTTTGTGTGCTTAGAGCAATAGGGAGCTACTGAGGATTTTTGAGTAAAGTTCTGACCAGACCTATTAGGTATCCTGACTCCAAATTCCTCCTTTTCTTATTACACCAGTCTGCTTCTTAAAAATGTGAACATCCAGCATGTGAACCCCCAGAGAAGTCTCTGGTCTCATACACCAAGAGGAAACAAGTTTACACCAGCTTCCTCCCTGCCGTGTCCTTTCTTACTAGGGGAAGCATCGGCCTGGCCTGCACCATTGCTGGACCTGGAAACAGAACCAGCCAAGACAAAGGTATGAGCATGACAAAGGTTTTCTTTGAGATTCCCCTGTCCACTACTGTCCTCTCTAGGCAAGTGTTGTACACTCCAGACACATCCCTCTCTCTACCTCCCCAAAATGAGAGACAGTGGAGAATAAATCAATATCTAGCACTGTGCACAATGGAGGTCAGAACACACGGGTGACTTGAAATGAATATCTTAATTGAAATTATGATATCAGTTCCAGCCAAAAGGCAAGCACTCCATCAGCAGCAGCAGGTCTCTCTGCAAGTCACCTTTAGCCTCTCATTTCCATTCAATTCAGTAACATATCTGGAGGAAATAGGATCCAGAGAAAGATCACCTGGCCTGGAGTCAAAAACCCAAGATTCATACCCTGCCTGTTGTGTGACTTGGGTTGTGAGGCAGGGCTGTGCAAAATCACCAGCCTCATGTTCTCCTTCAGAGCCATCTGGATCCAATGGTGAGATACGGATCAGAATGACTGGAGATGGCCCCCATGTAATTTGGGACAAGTCCTTGCACCTCAATTTTCTTTTTAAATGAAGAGGAACAGAGTACATGACTTCTAAGGTCCCTTCCAGCTCAAAGTTTATGAAACATCAATTAAGCACAGATCATATACAGAGGACTGCACTAGGTACTATAGAAACAGAGACAAAAATGAAAGGAATTTACAGTCAGCTGAGTGGAGGGGAGGAGTAGAATGAGGTATAATACAAGGCTATTTGAGGGAGGAAGAAAGTATCAACAAAAGGGTTAAGGAGGTCTTCATTGAGGAAGGATTGCCAGAGCCCAACTTTGGAGGAAAGTAAGACTTCTAACAGACAAAATAAAAAGGGAAAGCTTTCTTGGTCTGTGAAAATACAAGACACTCTGAAAATGAAAGCTGGAATATGGAATGTATACAAGAGGGGTAATATGAATTAGGGCTGGAAAAGGAGACTAGCTTGGAGCAGGGGTGGGGAACCTGCAGCCTCAAGGCCACATGTGTCCTTCTAGGTCCTCAAGTGTGGCCCTTCACATGTGACCCTTTAGGTCCTCAAGTGCAGCCCTTTGACTCAAAGGGTCACACTTGAGGACTTAGAGGATCTCATGCAGCCTCGAGGCTGTAGGTTCCTTACCCCTGGTGGGGTAGCGGGGCTGGACAAATGCCAAGCTAAGAAGCATTTATTGTCTGTAAGGAGATGATTCTCAGGCCCAGACTGTCTTTATTTCTATTTCTCATTACTAACTGCCAATTGGACAGATGTCCCACATATCCAAACTCAACATGTCCAAAATGAAACTCATTATCTTTCCCCATATGACCCCTCTCCCAGAATTGCAGTCTTGCTGTCAAAGCTACCACTATCCATCCAGTGACTGAGGCTTGCAACTTTCCCCTCATACACCTTTACATCATCTATTCCACCAGCTGACAGATCTTCCCCTTTCTACCTTTGCTTCATCTCTCACATTTGTCCCCTTCTCTCTACTCACATGGCTACCACCCCTCTTCAGACTTTAATTGCCTCTCACCTAGACTAGCATAACTAGTGTAACAAGTTTCACCTCTCTCCATTCCATCTCTATGCAGCTTCTAAAGTGATTTTCCCGAAGTCCCAGTCTTCACATGTCTCTCCTTTACCCAGTAAGCTCTGATGCCTCCCATGGTGCTTGTAGGATCAAATGCACACTCCTCAGTTTGACTTCAAAGCTCATCAGAGTCTGTGCCTGACCACTCCTCCTTCCCATACTCCGCAGTCCAGCCATCCTGGTCTTCCAGCTCTTCCTGCCAATTGACACTCCAACTCTCCCATCCCTTGGAACTGGAATGTACTTTTTCTTCACCTCCATCTTGAAGGAAATTCCTTGTTACCAAGTTTGAAAAAGTACCTTCCTTCAAAGTAGGACACAAGAGATATCCAGGGCCATTTTCTAATAAATAAATGTAATATTAATGACAATTGCTTGATTAGGGGAGGCTTGTTTGATAGAAAGGCAAAGATCTTCTCCACCCATGAATAGGCCTCAGGTGGACTCCATTAAGGGAAGCTTGATTAGGGGAGGCTTGTTTTGTAGGAAGGCCCACACCTTTTGTTAATTGTTAATGGGGCACTGAGTCAGGAGGGTCACACCCTCTAGCTCTGAAAAATGTATATATTCTCTGAGGTGAGATTTTACTTGGGGTCTTACTCTCTGGAAGAAGGTTTGTGTGCCAGATGAGACTCTGAGTAACTGCTAAGCAGCCCTCCAGCTTTGAAAACCCAGATGTTGGTGTGTCTTTCTTTGTTAACTAAATACGTGTGTAATGGTCACACAGTTGAATCTATCTGTTGATCTGTGCTCTATGTGTTGCTTGTGGTCAGACTTTAGAAGACCTGTTGGTCTTTATTTCTCTGACTGTATTTTCTCTGATGGTATATGTGATTAAAGAAGATTGTTGACCCTTCAAAAATCACTTTCCTTTTAGAAAAGCAGATCTAATAACCTGGGCTAGCCGGTCATCCTGGATGTGTCAGGGTGCTTGCTCAAGTGCCATCTCTACCTACAGGAAGTCTTTTCTTCTCTTCATCCTGGCTGCCAGTGTTCTCCCTTCCAAGATCATCCTATATTTATTTTATGTCTTATATGCACATGTTGTGTCCCTTGATAGGAATGGAGGAAATAAACATTTAAGTGCCTACTTGTACCAGACTAAGCATTTTATAAATATTACCTTATTTGATCCCCAAGACAACTGTGGGAGGTTATTAGCTGTTATTAGCCCCCATTTTACAGGTGAGGAAACTGAGGCAAACAGAAGTTAAGTGACTTGCCCAGAGTCATAATAAAGAATAAATATAATATATAATATAATAAATATTCAGGGCCGAATTTGAATTCAGGTCTTCTTGACTCCATATTCTAGTCACTATGCCATCTAGCTGTCTCTTAGAATATAAGCTGATAAGGATAAGAAATGTTTCCTTTATCTCTCTGTATCATTGGTGCCTATAATAGTACCTGGAACACAAGAGGTGTTTAATGTATGCTTGGTGATTGATTGATTAAAAGTGTGTATATTTTCTCTTAGAAGCAAAGTAAGACCATGAAAGATTTTTGAGCATGAGAGGGGCATGGTCAATCTCTTGCACCTTTATTGCAAGAGTTCTCCTATTCTCATGCTTTTAAATGCATAAAATAACACACATAGAAATAGATTTCAAAGGAAATCAATTCTATTGAAATAGTTGTGCAAATATTTTATTTTTTAAAAAACAAGTTCATGGACTCCTAGTTAAGAACCCCTGATCTAGAAGACATGTGGGTATAGAGAACGGATTGGAGAGGGAAGAGGTGGGAGGCAGGGAGAACCATTAAATCTATTGCAGGCTATTCCAATAGCACAGAACAGAGATTAGAAGGCCCTGTAGTTGTGTGAGTGGAAAAAATGGAGAGATACTGGGGGTGGGCGTGGGGGAAGAATTAACAGGACTTGGTAACTGAATGGATATATGTGTAGGGAGAAGGACAGTGAAGAAACAAGCATGAATCCAAGGCATAAACCTGGGTTATTGGAAGATATTGGTACCTTCCATGAGGACAGAGAACTTTCAAGGAGGACCTAGTTGGGGGAAAGATGTTTTGGACACACTGAGTTTGAAATGCCAAGAGGACATCCAAATAGAAATGAAGCCCAGAAAGCTGTTAGAGCTGTGAGGGGAGAGTTCAGGGCTGGATCTATAGAAGAGGAGGACATCTGCATTGGAATATTCCTCAGTTCCATGGGTACTTAGGATGTCACTTAGGAAGAAAGTCTAGAGAGAAGAGGTCCAAGGACAGAGCCTTGGGGAACACTGATACCTGGGGTCTCCACACAAAGGAGACCAAGGAAGAGTCAGTCAGATGAGAGGAGGATCAGGAGAGACCAATCCCAGATGTCAAAGAAGACAGTCAGCACTGTCAGTCGCTAGGTGGACTACAGAATCATAAGCCCATATGACCATAGATAGGTCCAGAGTTGGAAGGCATCTCAGAGGCTATTCAGACAACCCTTTCAGTTTATAGGAGAAAATGTATTCCTGGGGAGGGTGTACATGTATACAAATACACATGTGTCTGTATACTTACATAGTATGCATCCATCCACATATATATATATATATGTATGAAAAATTATATGGAGAGAGGAGGGGGAAAGAGTAAAGGAGGAGAGAGAGAGAGAAGAGAGGGGGGAGAGAGGAGAGGAGGCAAGAGGAAGGGGAGAGAGGAGAAGGGAGGGGAGACAGAGACAGAGAGAGAAAAGGAGGAGGAAGAGGAGGGAGGGAGACATGCACATGTATATGTTTGGGGGGTGGGGGATATATAGGCACACATATATTTGGAGCACAGTTATAGAATGAAGGCACTAAGATGAAGGAGGACCAGGAAAGACTTCTTCCAGAATGGGGGATTTTAGTTAAGCCTTGAAGGAAGGCTCAGGGAAGCCAAGAGATGAAGGAGAGGAAGGAGAGCCCCTCAGGCAAACGGGACAGCCAGGGAAAATGCCCAAGGTGGGAGACCGGTACTGGGGAGAGATGCATGAGAAAAATGAAATCAATCCTCCTTGCCCCTGGGGACTATTCTATAGGGGAAAATAGCATTCATTCCTACAATATAAACAAAATGTATAAAAAAAGCAATATAAGCTCATTTGGAGGCAGCATTAGCAGCTGGGAAGTCAGGAAAGACCTCGTGTAGGAGGCCTCGTGGGAGGCATTTGAGCTGAGCTTTGAAATGTTAGTTCTAGAAGGCACCTCAGACATGGAATCCAACCCCCTTATTTTACAGAGTAGCAGAGAGGGGGACGTGTCCTCTGAGTAAGGTGGTAAATGGCACATCTGGAACACAGGCCTTTGGACTCCCTGTCCAGCAGCGTTCATTCCTGTAAAAATGCCTCCTGCTGTGTATAGAGTCTTGGATGATGCCTTATGGGCAAAGTAAAGACAGGAGTCCTTTGATACAGAATTGGTTTGATCAGTCTAGAAAGGCAGCAGAAAGAGTAAAGAGAAGAAGCAGGTCCCAGCCCTTTGAAAGGGTAGCAGGTTTGGGAGAGGGGGATGGAGCTGGTGCTCTGAGATGAAGGCAATGGGGACAGTTCAAATTCCATATGCTCAAACAAAGCTTTGCAAAAAAGGCCCTAGACCCCACTTCTTGCACTCCCAAGCCCTTTCCCCTATGTCCCCTAATCCGGTCAGGTCCTAGGGTAATGGCTGCTTCTAGCAACAGTAGATGGGGGAAGATAGACCCAGGGGCTCATGGACTGACACAGAGTCCATTAGACGGCCAAGTGATAAAGGACTGGGGGAGAAAGCAACCACCCAAATTCACAAATGCAGAACCTTTAAAAATGTTTCAGCCCTTTGCTCCCCCACTTCTTTCTGTCTGTATTTGCTTATCTCTGACTACAAAGCAGAACAAACAAAACAAATTCTATTTCTGATAACTTGGGCATTGTATAAATAAAGCAATCCAATAAGAGAGTCCATTCTTGGCCACTTATTTGGAAATTTAGAAATTTCAAAAAATCCTTGAAAAAAAAAAGCCAGGCTTGGGACCCCATGAGGAGCAAGGGCTGCAGGGAGTAGAGTAAAAGGCAGAAATTGGGAGGTGAACCCACCCACCCAGAGATCAGAGTTCCATTTATCCATTGGTTCAAAAAGCATTTACTAAGGTCTAAAGCACATGGACCAAATCAAAATAAATAAATCCTTCCTTTGACCTTTCCAGTCCAGCTGTATAATGACTTTCTCCTGCAATTATCAGTAGCTTTGGTGCAGGAGTGATGACGTCAGACAGACATAAGACTAAAGGTCGGTTCTGGATGAGGCAGAAGGTCATCAGAACAAAAGATACAAAGGCAATAACTTGTCAAACATTAACCTAGTACTCCCAGACCCTGTTCTGCCCTTTCCTTCCTCTGGCTACCAAGAGCCAAGACTCCCCTCAGGACCCCCTCAGGTGCTCCTAGATGCAAACTGAGGCATTAGCTTGACTCCATGGCCTAGAAGGAATCACTGTTTTCATTTCTTTCTGCCTCAGTTTACCTATCTAAATCAAGGAAATTCCAACCCACCTCCAGGGAATGGAAGACTGAGGAGGATGAGGCAAGATTTGAGAAAGAAATGCAGCATAAACATAAGGTATCTCAGTTTTCCGGTTGACTTCATCTGAGCCAGTTCCATCCCTAAATATTTATTGGGCACCACCTGTGTGAGGAGCCTGGGATTAGGCACCCTTGGGTGAGGCATGCTCCATGAGTCAGTGTCTAAAGAAGCTGAAGTCCAAAGGGCAATTTGCATTAGGGCCAGCTGGCTCCAGAAAATGACAAAGCAAAGGAGAAAAACAAACAAATCAAAACCTTAGAAATCTCTAATCTATCCTGATCTTCTTTTTATGAGGAAGCAACCTGAGACCCAGAGAGGAAGTGATCTTCACCACTCATGTCAGAACCAGAACACAAAATCCAGACCCAAAGCTCCTTTCCAGCTTCATGTCTGTCATTTGGTCTAGACCTAGGTTGTGTCCCAGGTCTGTGAGCTTCAATACATCAAGGCAGTTAAAAAATCTCCAAGGTGGAGTGATTCTGCACAGCTAACTGATAATGAATGAATGAATGAATGATTGTGAGCAGTATGCATGGCAAAACTTGCAGAATGGTTAATGGGTAACCTCACAACCCATCATTTCCCCCCTACTTCTCTCCTTAAGGCTCTGTCCCTTTCCCCACCCTGCCCAAGGTCTGCTTCTGTTGACTTGGAGAAGCAACCACTGATTTTATCTCTTTCAGCCTCAGTCAACAGATCTTAAAAAAAAAATCAGGAAAATTCCAACCTAGTTCCATGTGTGTCCAAGGGATGGAAGAGTAAAAAGGGGTAGGATAAGATATGAGAAACAGATGCCAGAGCAGCCTTTTTCCCAAGGAGGCTGGAGAAAGGCTGACAAGGTTTCCCCCGAGTCATGATGATGTATTGGGGGAGGGGTATTGAGAGGAGGATGTAATGGTGACAAAGAGAATAGCACGTGCACCACAGGTCTTTGAAGTCATAGTTCACTTCCAGGTTCTTGGCTCTCCTCTCTCCTCAAAGATTTCACTCATCTGTCATCACCATTGGTGAGCTCACCTCATCTCAAGGTTTTAGCCTAGGCTGCTGACACCCAAGCTTGCATGTCTTCTTCTCGCTTCTCCTATACTCCAGATATAAACCTCAGAATAATGGGATTTTCAAGACAGGAAATGTGTTAGAAAGGATGATTTCCAATCTAGTCTCTCATTTACAGAGGAGGAAATAGGGACCCAGTTTGGCCCAGATGACAGGTGGCAGGTGGTTGATCTAGGAGTCAGACCCTAGCCTGACTCCAATCAGGTAATGTCTTGTCTATGGACATCTATGGGGAAGTTAGATGGTGCCAAGGTCAGAGTGCCAAGGACAGAGTCTGGAGTCAGGAAGACTCATCATTGTGAGTTCAAATCTGGCCTCAGAACTTATTAGCTATGTGACCTTGGGCAAGTCACTGTACCCTTTTGCCAGGTTTCTTCATCTGTAAAAACGAACTGGAGAAGGAAACTAATTGAGCAGCTTTGCCAAGAAAACCCTCAAAGGGGTCACATAAAAGGGGGATGTGATTGAAAAAATGATTGAACAAAAAGATTGGACATCTATACTGAGGTGTCCTTCCATAATCTCAGACAACATCCCAAACCAAGCTTGTCATCTTCCCTATCAGCCTGCCTCAAGACATCTCATCTTCCCTGCTTTCCAGTCTGTAAACTATGCTCCCAGGAAGATGATCTTCTCTCTCCATAATTTGAAATATTAATTATCTCTGACTTCTTAATCAAAGTGCCCAGCACACGGTAAACACTTAACAATTCTTACTGATGGACTGATTTCTCCCTCTTTCTTCCTCTATGTCCAATCCATCATCAAGTCCTATCAAATTCTTCTTTCAAAACCTTTTGAATGCTTCCCTCCTGTCCCATTCTAACTGGCACCAACCTAGACCGAGCCCAGACTTTCGTCCCCTGACCAGCAGCTGGAAGTATAGTGACTGTCACCCCACTGGTCTTCTCACCTCCATCCTCCCCCTGATTCAGTCCCTCAAACATACATCATGAGTTTAATCTTATAAACTACAATTTGTATCACACCAGTCTGGTTCTCAAGCATCATCATCATGTGCAACAACAGCAGCAGTGTAACACAATGCAGTAAAAAGGATATTTGGAGACAGAAGACCCATGCTCAAATCTGGCCTCTGCTGTTCATTATCCATGTGACCTTGAACTAGTTGCTTAATTCTTCTGAGCCACAATTTCTCATCTGTAAAAAGTGGAAGTTGGGTGGGATGGCCCCCACGGACTCTTTCAGCCCCAAGTCTATGACCCTTCGATTTCCTGACCTTTCACTCATATTCTAGTCTTCCTCCCCAATCAAGCTCCCCTTACCTGATCTACCACTTCCTAATAATCATACACATAATACATATGTATGTATATATGTATACATATATACTAACTTTCCCCTCTGTCTTGGGCCTGTGTCTTCTACTTCTCTTGTTTCACTTATAACATAACCTGACACTATGCTAGGCACTTGACGGGGGAGGAAATAGTGTTCTACAGCTATGGCTCATAGCTCCAGAGGCTACCTAGTCTAATCTTCCATTTTACAGATGAGAAAACTGAGGGTCCAAACAAATTTTTTCACAGGTTGTATGTTCATAAGATTTTAAAATTTGAAGATCTTTTAGTTGTTATCTTAAAAGGGTTAGGGGAGATCTCTAAGAGGCCTTTCAGCTCTCCATACTGGAATCCTATAAGGACAAAAAACATTGGTAGGGGATTTTCCCAGCCCTGAGGTCATTGGCCATGGTAGGACAAGAGCATGTTACCTATTTAATGTCTTATGTTATAAAATAAGAAAAAGCTCCCGGTTTTAGAAAAAACACAGGGGTAAAGTGAGAGTATTTGCAGTAATATTTCTAAAGTAGCAATAAAAACCTCAAAAATGAGTGCCAATGTTTGAGAATAATGTGACATCATTGGAAGAGGCCTGGATTTGAAGTCAGAGAACCATGATTCCCCCACTTATGCTCTAGAGCAATGGTGGGGAACCTGCTCTAGACTCCAGTCAAGAATAGCATCCAGTTGATCTTTCTACTGTTCCTTCCACACTACACCTCATTTCCTTCCTTCTTCTCTTTACAAGTCACCCCTCCTCATTTCTGCCGGTTGCCCTCAAGCACCAGGTTCCATATCTATTTGGATACACCTATAGATGCACACTGTCCCCTGACAGAATATAAGCTGTTTGAGGGCAAATATTTTCCTTTTTATCTTTTCTCCTCCTTGCCTATCCTGGCGTCTAGTAGATATTTAATAAATCCTTGCTGATTGATAGATTGAAATTCTGGCTCTCTGCTACATACAATCTGCGTGGCATTGGTGTTGCCCCTTAACCTCTCTGGGTCTCAGTTTTTTCACCTGTAAAATGAGGGCTCTGTGTTAACTACTTTATAAATAACTCGTTGCATCCTCACCACAACCCCAGGAGCGTTTATTATCCCCATTTTACAGTTGAGGAAAACGAGGCAGACAGTAGTTTAAAGGACTTGCCCAGGATCGTGCAAGCGAGGAAGTGACCGAGTCTGGATTTAACTTCATGCCTGGGCATCCAAACGCCTCCAATAAGGCATCGGACTCTCGGAAAGGAAGACCTAGGTCCAAATGCTGCCTCGGGCACTTACTAGTTGAGTGGCCTTGGGCAAGTCATTTCACTTCTGGGACCCAGGGTCCTCATCTGCCAAAAGAAGGGGGTGGCCTCGAGGACTTTCCACGATCCCTTCCAGCTCTAGGTCTATCGTCTCTAAACTCCTTCTGACTTTATCTGTGAGTCTACCTCCCGTCCCAGGTCAGAAAGACAAAGCTCCCTCCCTGGATCAGCCTAACTTGCGGTTCGTGTCTCGGCTAACGCGGAGTTCCAGCGGACTGGTCTGAAAGCCCAGCCCCGGGAGTTAATCCCTGGGGGAGGACGGGCTCTGGAAAGTAGCCGCAGAAAGGAAGTCCGGCCCCTTTAAGGCGCTCGGACTGCCCGTAACCCGAGCAGCTCCAGTTCATTCATATGAAGGGACCCTGCTGACTCACGCTTATGAAAGTGATTTTCCTGACCCCGCCCCCTTGCAACCCGGTGAAATAAATCCCTCGTCCTACTCGGCTCTCAGACTCTTGGATACTCACTGAGCAATGGGTGTCCTGCAGAAGTAGCAGGATCTGGGACCCTGTGTCTCCTTGTTGTCCTGGGAAAGCGACACTCGTGGGATCTTCCCTCTCGCGGCTCCTGATCAGGTGAGGGTTTTATTTTTGGAGGGCAGGGTCGTGCTACAGCACTCCAAATGCCTGCTACTACTAGCTAGAACCCCAAGATCCTAGGGATAGCCCAGGGCTGGTTTCTTGGAAGCCCACCGGACCATTGCTGGAAGAGCTCAGGTGTGTTCCTAGAGGCTTTTAGAGCTTGGGGGCCAGACGCTCAGTGACAGATGTCTCTGCATAAAATTCCCTGGTCCTTTGACTCGGAGACGCAGTGAGCCTCACTCCTACAATAGATTTCTAGGAGGATATAACGGGCTTCCCAGGGCACTTGGGACCCTCCACAGTGGGAAAGAGTACCAAATTTGGAGTCCTTTAAAAGTTGTGTGATCTGACACAGTTTCCTCCTCTGTAAAATGGAAATAACAATACTACTTATTACTAACCATGCACTGGCCCCGTGTGGGAAAAGTGCTTTGGAAAAGTGAAACATTATTATTATGTTCCTAGTGAGATTCCAGCATGCCTCAGTTCTTCATCTGAAAAATTAGAGGGAAGGATACCTGGAGTAACTCACAGACTTCATTCATTCATCCAGGAGGCACTTATGTCTTGCAGGGTATTGTTGGTTTGTGCTTGTGAAGCCCTGAAGAGAGGGCTTTGCCAGCTTTCTCCTACAACTGGGAGTTATTTTTACTGTTATCATTATATCCCAGGAGGCCTTTGGCATCTTCCCCAGGGTGACATCAGGCTTTAGGAGGGTGGAGAAGAAGAATGTTTCTGAGAGACTTTGGCTGTGTCATAAGTACAACGGTTCCTGACTCGTGTTCAAATCCTGCCTTGGATACTGACTAGTTGTGTGGCTCTGAGCAAGGGTCTTAACCTGTTCTCTGAGCCTTAATTCTGTCAACATTAAAGCGGGGATCATAATGATATCTACCTTACAGGTAGCTCTAGTGAGAATCTCGTAAAAATAATGAGTGCATTGCAAAGCTTTTTAAATTTTTTTTATTTTTTATTGTGAATTCAACAATGAACAGTGATAATAACCATTTCAGGACATGCCTTTGCCAGCCTTAAAATGAATGTTAACCTTTATGATAATGGTGGTGGTGGTAAGGAGGAGACTGAATTTAAAGTCAGAAGGCTGCCTCTACTACTTTTTTGTGTGACCGTAAGGCATTGATTAAGCCCCTATTATGTGCCAGGCCCTAAGCTAAGCATTGGCGATACAGAGCAAAAGGAAGAAAGAGAAAGAAGTTGCTACTCAAGAAATTCACTTTAGTTGTCATTTCCCTGTAGGACTGTTTCCTCTTCTGTAAAAGTGAGATTCGACTGGACTCTAAACTCTCTTTTAGCTAACTTTCATAGGCTCCCAGTGAGAACATTGCTGACTTCCCATCTTTGCCCAGGGCGTCTCGGGTACGTTCACTGTGCCTTTAGTATACTCCTAGGTTATCAAAGGTGTGTTCTTAGGGGCGTGGGTCTGGCACCCAAACCAACCCCGCCCCAATTCCTTTGGACAAGCTGTGAAGCTGCAGCTGCGTTAAGGTGAACGGTCGGTTCAAGGATGATGGAGAGGATTCAAGATCTCCTGTACCTGAGCCAGGAATGTTGTCCCTTTCTTATTCCCAACCCCTGCCCACAAGGGAGTACCTGCCCTTCTCCACCCCTACTCCACCTCTAGTCCAATTTCCCTGATGGGAGGGTGGAGTTCAAAGCCACAGGTGTCCTCTCTCTGGGATGCAGCCTCTGACCTTGTCTTCAAAGCCTGTTGGGCAGGCTCAACCATAACCGCAGTTATGTTCAGTCCAACTCCTTTCTTTATTTTAACGAAAGAGGAAATTGAGGCAGTGTGGTATGGTGGAGAGAAGCCAGAAGGGATGGTCCTGAGGCTCCCAAGTGTCTCCCCTTTCATTCACTCAAAATAAGAAAACTTAGAAAAATCACTCAAACTGATCTAGCCCTGGTCAGTCATAGTTAGACTTAAGTTACATTTGGATCACTAAACCATATTCTAAACTCTAAACGTGTCCATTTCAAGGCTTTGCTATCCCTGTTTGTAAAAATATCAGATCATCTTGGAGCTAGCAGGTCCATCAGAAATCATCTTGTCCAGCCTATGCCCTCATTGAAATCCTTAGTAAGTGCTCATCCAGATGCTGGATGAAAAGAAACCACTCATTCCACTGTGGGGCTGCTCTCATAGTTAGGATGTTCTTATATGAAACTAAAACCTGCTTCACTTCAACACCCCCTCCCCCCCAAGCATCCCTGTCCCCATTACTCCTAGCTCCCCTCTGGAACCAAGCCAACAATACTAATCTCATCTCCATTTCAAATAAATTGAGGACACTTATCATATCCTCTCTGTCTTCCCTTATTCAGGTGAAATATATTTAGTTCTTTAATTTTTAATTTTATCTATAAGGTAGATTTTTTAAAATATATTTCAAAATATAAATTTTTAATTTAATCTATAATATAGATTATCATATGTGCCTTGGAATGTAATCTCCCTGGAGCCTGGGACTGTTTAATGTACTTCTTTGTATCCCCAGCACCTAACATGGTGACTTGCCTATAGAGCACTGCAGGAGTGGTTTGCTATTTCCTTCTCCAGTTCACTTTACAGAAGAGGAAGCTGAGGCAAACAAGGTGAAATGACTTACCCAGGGTCACACAGCTAGGAAGAGTCTGAGGCCAGATTTGAACTCATGAAGATGCATCTTTCCAATTTCAAACCCAGCACCCTATCCACTGCAGCAAACAAAATCTAGCAAATATAAACTAAAAGCAAATATAAGATAATTTGGGGTTAGGGAGGCTCTAGCAGCTGGGGGATCAGGAAGGGGCTCAGGTAGGAAGTGACCCTTGGACTGAGTTTTGAAGAGAGGACCCTAACAGATATCACTAAAGAGGAAGTTCATTCCAGACAGAAGAGACAAGTGGGAGATCAGCTGTTATTTATGAGAAACATCAAAGGTCAGTTTAACGGGATCATAAAGGACTGAAATGAGGGATTTATTAGGTGCTTTCTATGTGATAGACACTATGCTGAACTCACAATAATCCTGGGAGGGAGATGCTGTTATTATCTTCATTTTACAATTGAGGAAAGTGAGGTAGACAGAGGCAAAAATCAGTTGCCTAGGGTCTGAAGTCAGTTTTGATCTCAGGTCTTCCTGACTCCAGGCCCGGGGCTCTATAACTGGAAGGGAAATATTAAGGGTGGAAAGATAGCTGAAGGCCAGGTTTCAAAATACGAGACAGTTCCTATGTGATCCTAGAGACAATAGGGAGCCATGGACATTTATTGGGGAGGGTGTGACATGATCAGAAGACCCATATTCTAGGAAAATCACTTGAGCTTCTGTGTATGATTAGAAAGACTGAGATTGGGATAGATCTGAGTCTGGTAGACCATATTAGTAGATTATTACTATTCCTAAAGGGGTTGCTGCTAGATATTGGTTCTGTTGCAAGAGGGTGATAAGCATTCTGCCTTGGAGAATTTTTGTGTAGATCACATGTTAGATAATAGTCCTGAAGGACTTTGCACATCTTAAAACACCATCATCATCAAGCTCTTATCTTTCCTTAAAGTTATTCTCCATTATTTTCGCTCCCTCCAGTGATAACCCTCCTTCCTAGATGCAATCTTTGATCATTCCAGTTTTTTCTTTTTTTAAGCCTGGTTGGGAACTGCCTTCTAAATTTCTATTTCTTGCGGGAAGTACAAGGAAGGGACTTCATTTGCAGAGCAGAGATAATTGATGTACATTGAGCCCAATGGATGGCCAAGCCCTCCTTAACTCAGATTACTAACTCCACCCTTTCCCCAATTTGATGGCTGTCACTCAGGTATTAACCCCTATGCCCTGCCCTCAGCATCCTATCATTACTGGTTTACTATGCCAAAATGCCTTTAACATATAGTAACAAGAATATATTTTTTCAAATTCCATCAAAGGAAGGGGAGGGTTGTTCTTTACAGGCAGACAGGTCAGGGCTGATCTAAAAAGCAAAATCAGATGAAGACAAGAATGCTCATGAAATGAAACCAAGACCAGCTGCTGTTTCTTCAGGGTTAAGGAGGAGGAAGTCCCTGATAAATACTGAGGGGACAGGAGTGTTGACTGGGAGGAAGGGAAGAGCTGGCCTGAGCTCAGGCTGGGACCACAGCCTCTAGCCTAGGGAGCCACTCTCACTACCCAGGCAGGGTTCTAGAATAGTGCGTGGTACTCAGAAGGGTAGGTCTGAGAATGGAGACTTCCACTATGGTGCTATGGACAGAGGACTGGACTAGAGTCTTTTCCCTACTATTGACTACCTTTTTGACTCTGGATCAAGCCCTTCCACTCTATAGACCTTAGTTCCTTACATGGCAAATGAGAAAGTTGGACTAGGTAATCGATCTACTTGCTTCCAACCCCAAATGCTATCCTCTTACATACTTACTTACTCTTTCAAGGATCATCAATGGCCAACTGAGACACTGCAAACTTCCATGATTAACAGTGTATGGGTCACCCTAATGATTCTCATTTTGTTCAGTCCTGTCAGGTTGGTTTCTGACTTTGAGACCTTTCCTGGGGCAACTATGTGTTTTGTGTGGAAGGAGCCTCTCCCAGTCATCATCATCGGTGAGTAGTCCCTTCTGGAGCAGAAGAGTGTCCTAGGTTCTCGATTCCTTAGGTGCCAACAATCACTAGCCATGAGGCCTAAGGCTGGTCAAGAGTGTGGATAGTAATACTTGTAGGGCCTACCTCAAGCAGTTGATAGGAGAGAGAAGGACGGAAGGAAGGAAGGAAGGAAGGAAGGAAGGAAGGAAGGAAGGAAGGAAGGAAGGAAGGAAGGAAGGAAGGAAGGAAGGAAGGAAGGAAGGAAGGAAGGAAGGAAGGAAGGAAGGAAGGAAGGAAAATTGCATGCTGTCTTGGGGAGGGGAGAGAGGAGGGAGGAGGAAAATTTTAGAATTCAAAATCTTTTCAAAGTAAAAAGTTAAAAACTAAAAATAAATAATTGAAAAAAAAAAGAAAATCAGTGAATGTCAGATGTTAGGATAGTGACAACTGTCCTATATATAGGCTACTATATAGTGATCCAGACTCCTTAATTACTGTATAAACCCAACAGATTTCTCCTAACTTATTGTATACTACATAGCCTTGGCTGACCCCTCCTAAAGTCCAGGGAAGGTGAACAAAGTTAATACTTGTATCCTTGATACCTTTAGCCAGAAGTGGGGCTAATTAGTTGGAATGAGAGTCTCTGCCTTCCTTCTAGTAAATGCATTTCAGGAGAAGTGGCAGCAGTTTTGCTACTAGGGTAGCCTAGTATTGTTTGGCTCTCCTTTTCTGGGTAGTATTCTTACTATCAGACTTATATTCCAATGTCAAAGTTGGCTGCCCATTTTCTGACAGCTGGGCTTTTCTGGGGTATGAATTGCCAAAGAGAGACTGAAGACAGACAAAAAAAAAATAATTCTAGGAGACGTACAATGTAGGGGGTTAGAGGTAGGAACAGATTTAGTTCCATGTCTGACTAAGCACAAGAACATCTGCCATCGTAGTCATATCTTCATATACCCCTTTTGGACTTAGACAAATCTAACAGAAAGATAAATGAGAACGAAGTTAAGGACCTGAAAAGAATTTTAGAAAAATAAGAGATGATGACTCTAGTGACTATTGGATGGGAACAGAAAGGAGTTTATATATTTCTCAGTCTTGCATGTCACCTTTACAAAAATTTACTACATAATAAATAAACATATCCTTGACTGACCACAATGCAACAAAAATAATATTCAACAAAAGATATTTAAAGAAATAATTTAAAATTAATTGGAGAGTAAATAACTTTATCTGAAGGTATAAATGGAAGTCAGTCTCAGAGGGAAAGAATGTGGGAGTTGAACAGCACAGGGGGACCATGTCTGCTCCCTGTAAAAGGTAGGACTTGAGCTGAGTCTTGAAGGAAGCTAAGAGGTAGAGGCAATAGGAAAGTATTCCAGGCATGCAAAACAGCCAGAACAAAGGCAGGAGTCAGAAAAGGGGAGCAGGAGTATAACTGGATTGCAGAGTATGTGGAGGAGACTCATAATGTGTAAGAATACTGGAAAGACAGGAAAAGGGTAAGATATACAGGACTTTAAATGACAAGTCTGGCTGAGTTTGGGAGAGCCATTAGGGCTACTACTGGGGCAGAGATAAAACACCTAGCTAGTACTGAGTCTCTTTATATTGAGACAAGCTTGGATTCATAGACAGTGTGTCTAGGGAGCTGTAGATCATCAGCTCATGAATTTTGCAGCCATAGTTTTTACAGTAAAGGCCCTATCCCAAACATAATGTATAGATGTTTTTTTCATGCTGTTTTTAACTGGTGGATCTTCATGAAGAGATGTGTCCTGGGGCAACTATCTCTTCTCCTTTAGAAACTGGACTTGGCAACGAAGAGCCATCCATCACCATGTCTCTCCCCCACCAGGCAATGGCCCTTCAGGAATCTGTCTGTCCTACCTACTCTCTGGCTATACTCCTTATGTGAAAGCTAATGCTGTCCATCCACACCCCATCCTGCAGAGGAAGCTGACTGAGAAGCCACATGTCTCTATCCTGGACCAGGTCAGTATGGAAGCCTTTACCCCACAGAGGGCCCACTAACCAATTGAGTCAGCGGTCTTCCTTTTCTCTTGATTTCCTTGCTCAGTGTCTAGCATTGATAACTTTATCAGTGTCTTCCCTTTACCACTCCTACAATTTAGTCTTGAATATTAAGTAGGGTCTAGTCAACAGGTCAGTGACTCATGCCCATTCTCACCTTAGCTAGTCTCCCATGTTCTTGGGCCAGGCCTATCAAGGAACCCTAAATGAGTCATTTAACTTCTTTGTGCCTCAGTTCCTCATCAGTAAAATGAAGGGATTGTCTCCAGTGACCTCTAAGATCCCTTCCAGCTCTGAATGAAATCTTTCTCTTTCTGGTAGGACCTAGACTACCTATCAGAAGGCTTGGAGGGCAGAAGTCAAAGCCCTGTGGCCCTGCTCTTTGATACTCTTCTGCGTCCAGACACAGATTTTGGAGGAAATACTGAGTCTGTCCTTGCCTGGGAACACCAAGCAGAACGAGTGATCCCCCACCTGGTCCTAGGTCGCAACCTCCCTGGAGGTGCCTGGAATGTGAGTTGGGGGAAATAGAATTTGGGGAGGTTGAGGGACTTGGAAGAGTCAAATGATGAAACTTGCTCCCAGTGGGTAGCCCTGTGTTTCCTTTCCCCCTAGCCAATGTATCATCTTCTCCTTCCCTCTTTCCACCTATTCTCCCGTCCCTTTGGTGGGCCCTAGGGCCAGAGGGATATTAGAAGTAGAGACTAAAGGATTTTATTCTTATCTAGTCCATTGAAGGCTCCATGGTGACCTTAAGCCAGGGTGAGTGGATGGGGCTCCCTGATCTGCAATTTAAGGACTGGATGCGGAAGACGTGCAGGTGAGAAGATGATGGGGTCTGACTGGGGAAGAGGGAGGGAGAACTAGGGAAGAAAGCTGCTCCAAACCTGAGAAATGCATTTCTCCCAACCCTACTTGGGGTGGAAGACCCAGAGTCCAAGATAATGTCCCTTCTGAACCTGGTTCAGGGTCCTTTTAGTTTGTTGTGGGAGGTTTTTTTTGGCCCAGCCTATGGTGATAACAGTAGTAGTAGTGGTAGTAGTAGTAGTGGTAGTAGTAGTAATGGTAGTGGTGGTGGTGGTGGTGGTGGTGGTGGTGGTGGTGGTGGTGGTGGTGGTGGTAGTAGTGGTGGTGGTGGTGATAGTAGTGGTAGTGGTAGTGGTGATAGTAGTAGTAGTAGTGGTAGTGGTGGTAGTAGTAGTGGTGGTGGTAGTGATGGTAGTAGTAGTATTAGTGATAGTAGTGATAGTAGTAGTAGTAGTAGTAGTAGTAGTAGTAGTAGTAGTAGTAGTAGTAGTGGTGGTGGTGGTAGTGGTGATAATAATAACTTACAGCTGTATAGCATTTAAAGTTTGCCAACACATATTATCTCTTTTGATCCTAACCCCAACCTTGTAAAGGTAAATGACTTATCCAGAGTCATACAGCTAAGGGTCTAAGGGAAGAGTTATAGCCAGGTCTTCCAGAGTCCAAGTCCGCTGCTCTATCCACCATACCAGCTAACTTTCTATAAAAGAATAGTCTATGGTCCTTAGCTTTCCCAATTGCCACCCTTCCTTGATTCCCACCCTCTCTATTCTAACTTTTTCCTTACTATCACATGGTAGACTTGGTTTGATCATCTTCAGCATTCCCTCACATACCAGCCCCTACCATAGTGGTCAGAAAGACCTGTGGTCAAGAGCCACCTCGGACTTTTACTAGTTGTGTAAGTTTGCCATTTTTCCTTGACCTCCCTACACCTCCCTTTCCTTATGTATAAATGAAGCAGTGGGACTCATAGCCTTCCGTTTCTAAATATGTGGTTCTGACTTCCTTACAGTCAGTCTCCTCATAGATCCTGAGATGAAGTCAAATTTTTTTTAATGTTTTATGCATGCTCTTTATTTTTTTCATTGTTGTTACTCTCCAGTGATCACTCCTCCACAGAAGTAGAACCCTGCCTTCTAACAAAGGTCAGTTAAGGAAAAGCAAATCAGCATGTTGGCCAATCTGGCAAGTGCATGTCCCTTCTCCAGGGAGAGGCAGGAGGCATGCTTTAGCAAGACTGCAAAAAGGACATTTTACTGAGGAGCTAAGGGGACAAGTGATTCATGGGAAAGAGCCTGGAGACTCAGGTCATGGGTCTACTCCTTCATCTCTAAAGTGAAGGGACTGGACTAAATGAGTGCTCAAATCCCTTCCAGTACTGGCATTCGATGAGCCTTAAAACATAGCCACCCACACACCTCCCAGTCCCACAACAGAAGGATAAGCTTACAAAAATGTAGTTTACAAAAATTACTCAAAACTTGTAGTCTGTTTGCTCAGAGTTCAAGCCCTAGGTTATGTTGGCCAATACAACTTATGGGGCCCCAACCTCTCATTCTTTAACCTTACCTTAATTCTGTCTAGAGTGTCCTCCCCCTCAACCTTTGCCCCATGCCCATTTTTTGCCCTTGGCTATTTCCCCTTCCAACTCTCTCCTCTTACAATCTCTATCCCCTCAAGGAGGAGGGCATGGATAGAAATTCTCATCACATACCCCAATCTGGTTGGACTGTAGTTATTAGCCGATTTATATTGGGGCAGCTAGGTGACTAGAGTGCTGGACTTGGAGTCGAGAAGACCTGAATTCAAATCCAGCCTCAGACATTTACTAGTTGTATAACTCTGATCAAGTCACCTGTTTGCCTCGGTTTCATTATCTGTAAAATGAACTGGAAAATGGTAAATCACTCCAATATCTTTGCCAAGAAAACCCCAAATGGGGTCACAAAGTGTTAAACATGGTTGAACAACAAAAGCTTTATATGGAAGATATATTTATATTATATTATATATATTTATAAAATATCTTTGTATAGAGCTTTAAGGTTTGCAAAGTACTTTTACAAATATTATTTCACCTTATCTTCACAATAACCCCAGGAGGTAGGTAGGTACTGTTATTACCCCCATTTTACAGATGAGGAAACTGAGACAGAGAGAGGTTAAGTGTCTCACCCAGGGTCATACAGATAGTAAGTGTGCCTGACACAGATACAAGGCAGCATTTGAACTCAGGTTTTCTGGACTCCAGTACTCTTGTCCTCAAAGAAGCTAATGGACTGGTCCCTTTGGAAAAGCCATCAAGACCTAGTAGGAAGCCGTAGGCCAGACTTTTCTGTATTTTATGAAGGGTTTACGGTCTCATGTGCCTACCTAGTTCAGATCACTGAGACTGACCTCTGCCTTTCCTCATATAGGGGCCTGCGGGACAGCCGGGCCACAGCTGGGGACATCGCCCATTATTACCAGGATTATGTGGTGAAGAAGGGACTGAGTCACAACTTCTTCTGTGGTACTGTGGTCACAGCTGTGGACATTGGGAGCACAGAGTCAGGGGACACCAGGAGCCAGCAAGATGGGAGCCCCCTGTTCGTGGTGAGTGGCTTTATGACTTCCACGGATGGGAGCCAACAGCCTTTCAGATTCCGGGCCCGCAATGTGGTCCTGGCCACAGGGACATCAGACAACCCAGCCCGACTGGGCATTGTCGGAGAGGATCTCCCCTACGTTCATTATGACCTGTCTGCCTTAGAAGAGGCCATGAAGGCTGGGGTTGTGACACCCACATCTGACCCCGTGCTCATCGTTGGGGCCGGGCTCTCAGCAGCTGATGCCGTCCTCTATGCCCGACGCTACAACCTCCCAGTGATTCATGCATTCCGCCGCCCTGTGGATGACCCTGGTCTCATCTTCAACCAGCTCCCCAAGACAATGTACCCAGAGTACCAAAAAGTACACCAGATGATGCGGGAGAAATCTGTCCTCTCCTCCACTCCCTACAAAGGCTACTTGAGCCTGCCAAAACATCAGCCCCTGCTCTTCCAGGAGGACCATGAGGCTGTGTTCCAAGATCAGAACGGGGAACACAGGGTGTTCAGGGTCTCCCTTGTGCTGGTCCTCATCGGCTCCTACCCTGATCTCTCGTTCCTGACCCATGGTGGCACTGACCTCACTGTGGACCCAGACCAACCACTCAGCCCCAAGAGGAACCCCATTGAGGTTGACCCCTTCACCTACCAGAGCACCCGGCAGAGGAGCCTCTATGCCATGGGGCCCCTGGTGGGAGACAACTTTGTGAGATTTGTGCAAGGAGGGGCATTGGCTGTAGCCAGCTCCCTGCTTAAAGAAAATAGGAAGCCCCCCTAGGACTATCCCTGCCCACCCTCCATGCCCCCAACCTCACAGCCCCAGCTCAGACAAGGAAGGAGACCTGCTCAGTCCTGCCTGGTATAGTGACTGGGACTCGGACATGAGCCTAGACCCCAACATGGGCCTCCCCTAAAGGGATGTCTTCCTGTAGGGAGACTGTGTGTATATATAAAGGGGGGGAATGGGAAGGGCGGTGATTCTAAAGACCAGTTCCTTGTTAATAGACCAAGATGTCAGGGCTGCCCAAAGGTCTGACCCATGTCCTGGGAAAAGTGCAGTTTGTGGGTCTAGCTGAACCAGGGTCTGAGATGTATATTTAGTGCTGACCTGCTCAAAATTTCCTGATCCCAAACTGGAGATTTCAAGGCCTCTGGAACTTCAGGCTCCCAAGGCCCCAAAACCTGGGCCAATGAGCAACAGTGATGGTAGAACTCAGTCCTAGGAAGTTAGGGGCCTCGGCTCTTCCCCAGGACATCTTCAATCTTCAGTACACATCTTCAATAAACCAAATGGCTGCCAAAATATGTTCTGGAAGAGTTTGTCTTTGTGATGTTCTAGCTTGTCCTTGTATGGTTATCCAACCACTTCAAGTTGAGGCTGTGTTGTCCAAATCTCTGACCATGTCTGAGTAAAAGGCTGGAGTCCTAAGGATGGAGCTTGTGAATGGGCAAGTGGGAAACTGACAAGATGTGGGGGGAGGGAAGGAACACTTCCTGTCCCTCCCCTTCTCCCCTATCATTTGCCAAATTATGCCATTTTACCTCCAGAATATCTTGGACCCTCTATTCACTCAGCTTCTACCCCAGCTCAAGACCTTACCACCTGCAACATCCTTCTGTTTGGCCCTCTTGCTTCTAATCTCTCCCTTCTTGGTGGGGCCATCTCTAGTTGTCCTGATCTGTGATGGCTCTGGAGGAGAACGTGAGGCTGATGACCTTGCACATCCCTGCCTCACTTAAATCCACTTCAGTTACATGTCATGGCATTATCTTCCTAATGTCATAATCCTCCTTGAAAACAAGGGAAAACAACTTCTCCCCTCTCCAATCCATCCTCCCCAAAGCTATCCCATGGATGACGATATTCCTAAAACACAAATCCTCAGTGGCTCCCAACCTAGAATTTGAGGCCTGTGACAACATGGCTCTCAACTATTTCCAGTCTGTTTTCCATGTTACTCTCTCAATCCTAGGTCAAGCCAAACTAGCTGTTCCCCACATATGACCCTCTCCTACCTCCATCCCTTTCCCCAGTGTTGCCTCATGTCTAGAACGCTGTTCTTCTTTACCAGTGCCCCTTTCAGGTGTCACCCGCTACATGAAACCATTTCTGTTTCCCCCTTGTTAGCATTCTCACTCTTGAAATTAGTTTGTACACATCTTGTATTAGCCTTTATTTATCCATGCTGTATTTCCTCAGAATATAAGCTCTTTGAGGACAGACTTTCTTGTTTTTTTTTTCTTTTTATAAAAAGCAGATGTTTGTTGGCTTAAATTTTACTAAATGAGAGAGAGACAGAGAGAGAGAGAGACAGAGAGAGAGAATCAAAGTCTGGGGGAACTGGATGTGAAGGGATGGGAGAGGCAATGCTCAGGTCTCTGGGAAGGGCGTGAGTGAAGGATGCTCCAGGAGCCCCGGGAGTCCTGTGAGAGTTCTGGGACTCTTGCCGGCAGAGGGAGCGCCTGACTTAGGGAAACTCTTCTTTACTTGCCTATCCCTGCAAGCCGAAGGACCAGAGACAGCGAAAGATGCTGGGAAGAATCGATGTGCTGGAGGCCTCAGGGGCTCTCCTAGGCTGGACTCCATCCCTTCCTAGATCCTGAGTCCCAGAGGCTCGGGCCAGCGCAGCCCACCCCTCCTCTCTCAGTCCAGGCTCAGCCCGGACCGGCGACTTCACAGATTCCAACTGTCCTAATACTCCCCCCAGTTATCACCGCCGGACGCAACCTCTAGCCCTACTCCACCCTCATCATCCCCAGAAATAAGAGGAAGGGAGGGAGGACGTCGGGGGTCCTGGGGAGTTGGGGTCCCAGGATGGACGGGGGTGGAGGCTCAGGCCCTGCTCCAGCGCCCCCCAGCTGGGCGACGTGGTCCTGTCCGCCCCCCAGCCTGGGTCCCGCGTCCCGAGTCCCGCATCCCACGCGGTGTCCGGGGGGGCGGGGTCTGCAGCGCCGGCGCCGCCCGGAGCGGGCTGGGAGAGGTGGCCACGCGTGGGCGAGCGGGCGCTGGAGCCGGGGGCGGGGGTCGGGCCGGTGGTGGCGGCGGCGGCTCCGGGAGGGAGGCGGGAGGCGGGAGGCGGGCGCTGCGCGAGCGATGTGTGAGCGGGCGGCGCGCCTCTGCAGGGCCGGCGCGCACAGACTGCTCCGGGAGCCGCCGCCGCAGGGCCGGGCGCTGGGGGGGCTGCTCCGCTGGGTGGGAGCCAGGATGGGCGAACCCCGGGAGCCGCTGGCCGACGGGCCGGGGGCCGGGACTGGCCATGGGCTCTGTCCCACCCCGCCGACGGCCCCGTCCCCGCCCCGGAGGGGCACCTCGGTCATCCTGGACGTGAGTAGCGCTGGACCCTGTCCGGGGCCCCTCCCCGGCCCGGGCTTCTGACCCCTCCTCCTCGCAACCCTCCCCAAAGCTTTCTTCCTCTCCTCCACCTCTCCGCATCCCTACACTGTCTCCTCTACGGTCAGCTTCTCTGATCTCCGCACGATCTTAGCCCCCCTTTCTCAGCCATCCCTAGCCCCCTGCTCCCCGTCTCCCATCCTTGGGGATCCCCATGAAAGCTGCTCCGTCTCCCAGGGACTCTCTCCCTTGCCTTTTCTCCCCAAATCAGATCCTGCTCTCTTTCGCATCCCGAGGGATCCTCATTCCCCACCCCATCCTACTTCCCTGCCTCTCCACCCCCACTCTCCTCCTCTCCCAAGACTGAGCCCCGAGCGTCTCCCCAGCCCTTCTCTGAATCTGCAGCCCTTCCCTGCAGGATGTCCCAGACATCCTCATTGGGACAGTCCTTTCCCTAGATCCTGCCTCTTTCCTCAATACTCTCCTTAGATCCCAGTCCCTCTCCAGAGTTCCTCCCCCTTCTAGTAGGACTCTCTGACCCCCACCCCCAATCTCCCTTCTCCTAGGACCTTGTTCCGCACCTTGGACACCTCCCCTCTACAGCCCCAGCTTTGGGGATCTGTTTAGATGGGATCGCGTTTAACGGGGTGATTGGGGAATGCTGAGTCCAAGTGGTTTGGTTCAATCAGTGTAGACTTGATGGTTATAGGGCGGGGTCGAGGGGGTAGATTTCTGGCGTCCCCTTTCCTTCTCAACCAGGTGGGGTTCAGACTCACGCTCTTTCTTCCCAGCAGTGGTGGATGTATGTGTACAGAAAGTGTGCATCTGTTTGAGGAGAAGGAAGGGATTAGATGTTTTTTATGAGAAAGATCGAACTCAGAACTTCCTCACCTTTTAGGGATCACTTCCGAATTTCCTTTCAGAGTCATGGAGGAGAGGTTCTGCATATCCCCTACTTGACCGGACCCTGCAGGACCCTGCATTTATAAAAAGAATTTGGATTGGATGACTTATGGGATTCTAGTCTCTAAGATTCTACTCCAATCAGGCTGTGCCTCTGTTTCCTTACACCTAGAAAAGGGACAGGCTCTTATCCTTTACCTCTTACCCTATCCCCCTCCTCAGAAATCAGATATCGATGGATAGCAGATGATTTTCAGTCTGGTAACAAAAGACTACTCAAGGAATGAGGATTCTAAGGGCAAAAACCATCCAGGCAGGAAATCATGGGAGGAAAATACACAAATCCCATGTTGCTCTTAGAGAATTTATCACTTGAAGATCTAGGTGGTGGTGATGGTGGTAGTAGTAGTAATAACTCACATTTCTTTAACATTTAGAGAGTATTTTCCCACAGCTCTGTCAGATAGAGCAGGTATTAATATCTCTGATGAGGAAACTGAGGTTCATAGCAGGGAAATTATTTGCCAATATCATACAAGTATTAGAGCTGGGATTAGAATGCAGGGTCTTTCTATTGTATCATTCCGCCAGGCCTCCCTTTGAACCCCGGTTCATCATTGCGTGGCCTTTATTTCTCTTCTAGACTCTCCCAGGTCCTATGAGAGGACCCCACTGGCAGCTCACCCAGTCACAGAGATAGTAGGTCCTATGAATCTGAGTCTCCAGTCTTTTGCCTATCCTCAAAAGACTGCTTGGTGTATGCCAGCACCCTCACTGCTTCTAGACATGTGACATCGAAATCAAAGAGATCCCCAGTGCACAGAAATTTGGGACCCTAGTTATTCTACCCCCAGCCCCACTTATCACCAAGTGCCAGAAGAGGAGTAATTAGAATTGGGTCATTCTGATGTTCAGTACTTGGGACCAGAGGAACTATTTGCTCAACTGGGTCAGGGAAGGCTTTATTTAACCCAGGTTTTAGAGAGGGAGAAAAGAGAAAAAAGCTCCGAGCCTCCTTCTAACAGCACGTAGTAGGGGCTCAATAAAAGATAGTGGATTGACTCACTGACTCCTACCCCCAAAACAACCTTCTCAGGATGCCCCACTACTAAGGGCAGCTTAATTGCTGCTAGGTGATAGAGCACCAGATCTGCAGTCAGGAAGACTTGAGTTCAAATCCTAATCCAGGTGTTTATTATCTATGTCATGGGCAAGTCACTTCTGCTCTATTTGCCTCAGTTTCTTCCTTTGCAAAATGGGGATGATAATAATACTAGCACCTACCTCCTGGAATGGTTGTGGGGATCAGATGAAACAATGTCTGAAAAGTGCTTTGTAAACCTTAAAACACTTTGTGTAAACTAGAGATCCCCTCCCCCCGCTTGCTGGCTTCCATCTTGTTGAAATGGCCTCCCCAAAGTCTGACCTGACCCCTGGGAGAACTGGGGGCTTCTGAAATTTCTGCCTCATGTCCTCTGGTACCCAGAGGAGAATCCATCCTTTGGACACTTGAATGTGAGGGTGTGCATGGCTACGTGTGCTTGTATAACTCTCATAAATTCCTTCTAGCTCGAAATTCTATGATCCGTTTGTGTGTGTGTGTGTGTGTGTGTGTGTCTCCAAGTGTGGAACACAAGCCATACAGATAAAGCAGAGCACAGGGATGCCCTCATACGTAGGCACAATAGAAAAGCCTTTCTGTAGTTTGAGTCAAAGGGGGTACCACAACTAAAATAACTCCTCTACCTACCTTCCATAGGTAGGTGTCTGAAATTCCACCATTGATACTTATTCCTTGGGATTTCTTCCAGGATTCTCTTTTTAATTAAAATAGAGAAAATTGGTTTCAGGAAGAATAGGAGAGGAGTTGAGAAGACTGACCACTTCACAGTTTTGTCTGGGGCTGACCTTATTTATATAAGGGGATATATGGCGTGCGACTATGTGTTCATTGTGTATCTGTGATTATAATTGTGACTCTGCATGTATGTATGAATGGCTGTGGCCACATCTATCGATGAGTGTGACTCTGTGTGTATATTAATATATAAGTTTCTGAGATTATGTGTACTTTGATCCAACTTACTTCCTTGGCCCCTCAGATGGGTAAAAGGGGTTGGGGAACAGGCCCTGAGAGCAGGGAAATGGGAGCATTTTCCTCCTTCCTCAAAATTAACCTAGACTCTCTCTCCTCTCTTTGCAGATTTTCCGCCGGGCTGACAAGAATGGTGAGTACTCCCTGGCAAAGCTCAGCATAGGAAGAGGGGAAGAGAGCCTAGTTCAGGGGTCCTTAACCAATGGTCTGTGATCTTATTTTTAAAATATTTTGATAACTATATTTCAGTATAATTGGCTTCCTTTGTAATCCTACACATTTTATTTTATGCATTTGAAAACATGATTCTGAAAGGGGGTCCATAGGCTTCCCAGATTGTCAAAGAGGTCCAAGATACCAAAAAAAAAATGCAGTTAAGGACCCCTACTCTAGAGTCTCCGAACCTAGAACATTGCATCTCTCTCTTTAAGATGGGATCAACAAAGCCCAGGATGGGTCAGGCATATCCCCTCCTTGCAGACCTACTGTAGGTTCCCATGTCTCACCTGTGACTTCATGAGGGAAAGAACCCTACTGGGGATTGGGGCTGAGCCAGTGAGATTAGAATTTAGCAGGGGGAGGTTTGGACAACTCAGTGAACCATGGGGGTGCATGAAAGGGAAGAATGAGGGAGACATGAAGATCACGCTGGGTGAGTGACAGCACATTCGAGACTCTCTGCGTGGCTCAACTGAGGGATGGACTGCACCAGATGTATGGGCCTCATGGGGCTGGGATTGGGTTTGGCCTTTTATTCTCCCTGACTTTATCCTTCTTCTACCAAAGTCCTTCACTCTTCTCATACGATGTCCAGTCTTGAGAGTAACCTGGCCTGTCAAAGACCATGCCAGCAGAGTATAAATGCCAGCAGGTTGTTCCAGGTTGGGAAGATTATAACTCCAGGACTATTCCAGATGATAGTTGTGTTTCTGGTCAGAGAACTAACCTAGTTAGGCTCAGAGAAAGCTAATTACCATATTGGCCTTTGGGAGATTAATGTTTTTTGACCACAACAACTCTGGACACTGGGCTTGGGATCAGGAAGACCAAGTTTCCAATCTCCATGGAAGCCACTTTTTCTTGCCGGTGTGACCCTAAGCATATGAGTTTATCTGTCTGAGCCTCAGTAAAATGAAAGGACTCGACTTAGTGGCCTCTAAAGGCCTTTCCAGCTGTAAATCTATGCTCCTATGACTTGAAGAGGTTGTGATTAATATCACAATGGAGAGCACCCACACTGATGAAATTACAGGTCGTTACAGTATCTGGGCCCCTTAGCCCCACCTCCCCCACTCCCACCCTCTTGTAGGAGCTGAGCTGTTCCCAGCCTCAGTCCCACTGAGCATGAAGTAGGAGGGGGAGATAAAGCCTTCAAGTTAGGCTTGAACTGAAGCTGGAATTGGAGTTCTCTTTGGGGGGCATGGGGATGGTGGGTGGTTGGCAAGAATGCCTCAAACCCACAAGCTCCCCACTGAGCCTTGGGCTTGTGGGGGCAGGGGTGTAGAAGGGCAAAGTTTTCATTCGTGAAAAATAAAGTACAGTAAAGTCCATCCCCCAAAATGGGTATCTAGGATAAGAGTGGGAGCAGCTTCTGAGTGCGTCCTTACCCCCTCCTCCCCATCGCACCCTGGTTTCTCAAGAATGAAAACAGTAGAGAAATAAATTACCAGGCAAATACCACCAGCCAAGTAACTGGGTCTTTTCATCCCTCATTATAAAGAAGGGAATATTGGTAAAAGGGGGATTCCTTCATTCCCTCTTTTAATAGCCTTTTCTCCCCTTGGGAGCACTTCCCCTTCCACTTTCCCTCCTCCCTTCCATTTTCCCCCCATCTCCTCCCACACCACCCACTTTCCCTACCTCTGCCTTCCTGTAGACCTTCTGGCTTGACTTTAGAATCAAGTGCTGTACTGGCACTTACTGGCATGGAATAGGAATCTGGAGGGAAAGAGAACTCTTCCTACAACTGTGCCAAACCCAAGAATCAAACCCAGACCAAAACATTGTCTCTGTTCTCAAGTCGATTACATTTTTGGCTGGGGAGAGAATTCACACACACACACACACACACACACACACACACACACACGTGCACACACATACAACTATTAGATGACAACCAGAAGCAGTGTGATATAGGGGAAAGAACATTGGGAGTGTGAAGGTCTGGGTTTGTGTCCCGGTTCAACCAATAACTTGCTGTGTCATTTTGAGAAACTAACTCCATCTCTCTGGCCTCAGCTGTATCATCCATGAGGCCAGTAACCTCATTTTCCCTGGTTGCCTATGCATTACCCTCTCTAGCCCAAAGGTTAGAACCTCCTCCAATCAACCAGAGTTATAAATGTGTGGCTTTGTACTTAATACCCCATAGGTTTCTTAAGGGACTCCAGATTGAGTGCCTCTTGCCTCTTCCTAACCCACCCACTTCCTAGACAAATCAACAATTCAACCAAGCATCCATTAAGTGATTGCTATCTGTAGGGGCTATGCTAAGTGTTGGGATACAAAGAAAGGCGACATAGAAAGGGGGTCTCTTCATCAAAGGAATTTACATTCTAATGAGGGAAGATAATATAAAAGGGAGCTGAAAAGGGGTGAGGAGGGAGGGAGAAGTTACCCTGCATAAGTGCTGATTGATTGATTGAGTTGGGGCATGGTGGAGAAAAAGTCTAGAGAGTCAAGAGCCAGAAGAAAGGAATAAACATGGTTGGCTTTGGCACTTTCCTTAAAATGGAGTTCAGGGAGGAATTGTTTGGTCAAAGGAAGGGGTATCAGGCATGGAGTGGTCTTCCAAGGTGAGAAAGCTCTTGTGGTATGGGGGAGAAAGAAGTGCAGAAAGGCAGGAGTGGAGCCCAGAGAAGGATGAAGGAGTGAACACTGGTGGGTGGTGGGATGGGGACAATGGGATCATGAGGTGGGACCTAGGTGGAGAAGACCTCCTCTCCACCATTGTGCCAAGAAGGAGCTCTGGCTTGGGTGGGCAAATAGGAAAGATTTCACTAGAGAATGAAGATAGTGATGGTGGTAGTGGTGATGATGATGGTGATGAAGATGATGGTGGTGGTAGGGATGATGATAGTGATGAAGAAGATGATGGTGGTGATGATGATGTAGATGATGATGAAGATGATGATAATGGTGAGGATGATAATGGTGGTGGTAATGAAGATGGTGGTGGTTGTGATGATGATGGTGATGAAGATGATGGTGGGGGGATGTTGATGACATAGATGATATAGATGATGATGGTGGTGATGATGAAGATGATGGTAGTAAGCATTTGTGTAGCACTTGAAAGTTTACAAAGAGTAATGTCATCTCATTTTATCTTCACAACCTTGTGAGGTGAGTGTTGCTCCCATTTCAGAGATGTGATAAAATGAGGCAGGCAGAAATTTATGTGACTTGCCCAGGATTACATATTTAATGAACATCGGAGGCATGATTTGAACTGAGTTCTTCCTGACTCCAAGTCCAGCACTCTAGTCATTGCTCCACTTAATTATGTGAGGGCAGATACTATTTTTTTTTATTTCTTTCTCTCCAAGGTTCAGTGAGATCCCTGACACATAGCATCTTTGTAAATTCTGGTTGAATTGACTTGAGTGAGGTGAAGGGGGTGGGAGAAAGGGAAGAAGGAACATGAAAAGGGAAAAAAGAAAGGGTCATAGGACTGTAGATTTAAATCAAGAAGGCACATTAGAGGTCATCTAGTCCAACTCCCTCATTTTACAGCTGAGGAAACTGAGGACCAGAGACACAAAATGACTTTCCCCTAGTCACACAAATAGTGAATGGCCAAGATTTGAACTCAGGTCTTTAGACTTCAAAATCTAATGCTCATTTTACTGTGGAGCTAAAGAAAAGACAAAGCCAGATTGAGAAAAACTTTGGGAAAGTGTAGAGGACCAAAAGCAGACATGTTTGTTGAAGCAGCAAGTCCTTTTCTTATGGTCCCTAAAGCTATTTTTGACCACCAGTGTGTGACTACACATGAGAGACTGTTCATCGCTTCCCCAAACACAGACCAGTATTCATTTCATTGTGTTTCTTCCTCTTCATTAGAAAGCTCAGGAACACTGGGTCACAGGCTATGATTTCTCAGGAATTTAATGGGCTCATTAGACAAAGAAGGCGGAGAGGGAGGACAGGGGGGAGAAGAGAGAAGATGGCTGAACAGTCCTTTTGATGAGAGATACTCCCCCAACTGATTTCTTGAGCCTGGGGGCAGGGGCTGCTCTCTTTCCTCAGCCTTGACTGCTTCATTTTCTGTAGTGCCCAGGTACAGCTATTGTGGGAGGGTTAAATCCATGCCACCTGTTGCTATGGTACTTTCCCCAGCCAGTCTCTGAATTTCAGGGCATATATGTCTTTGTCTGTAGATAGAAGAAACCTTAGTTATCTCATCCAACCTACTTCTCTTCTCCCTCCCCCCCCATTTTAAATAAATTTTATTGATATCTTTTGTTTTTACATCACCTGTATTTTCCCATGCATCTCTCCCTTCTCCATTTCTCATCTCGTATACTGAGAAATAAAAAAGAGAAAGAAAACTAATCAATACATCAAAAAAAGTCTAACACAATATATATGCAGTGTTCTACACTCATAGTCCCTCATTTCTGCAAAGAAGCAGGGAGAAGGGGCAGGTACCTTCTCATATCTCAAGAGGTAGAACTTGGTTGGTCATCATCGCAGCATAACTTCTGGTTTCCTTATTTTGTTTTTCTTCCATTTCCATCATTGTAGTCATCATGGGTATTGTTTTCCTGACAGTGCTGACTTTATATTCCCCTTCTCTATTTTCATCACTCATCATTTCTTACTACTCAGTAATGTTCCATTATATTCATATACCACAGCTTGTTTCACCAATCCCCAGTTGAAGGGCATCAACTTTGTTTCCACTTCTTGGCTACTACAAAAGAAAAATACGGCTATAAATATCTGGACTCCTCATTTTACAGTGTGGGAAACAGAAACCCAGAGAAGAGAAATAACTTACCCCAGATCAAAAGAGAATCAGATCCAGGAATCGTTCGGGGATTCTGATTGCAAGTCTAGTGGCCTCTGCACTAGACCCTGACACAGAGTTTCCAACATATCCAGTCTATCATCCCATCGCATAAGAATCCTTAAAAAGTTTTAAAGACTAATCACAAATGTTTATGTTTTACTAGTCAATTGGCCCTCAAGTTTCTGTTGACTCCTACTCTGTACCTGACAGATAAATCAGTTAACTTTTGCTTTGAGACTTCCAAATGAAGGAAAATTCACTATCTTCCCCTTTCCACTTTTGGACAGCTCTGCTTGTTAGGAAGTTTTTCTTTACTCCATGCCTTAAATCTGTGATTTTATCAATGTGTGTGAAAAACTGAAACAATGAAGATCATAACCCATTCATGCCCTCTCATCCTGGTGACTGAGTCTAGGCAGCCTAGTAGATAGAACAGAGGACTTGAAGTCAGGAAGATCCGAGTTTGAGTCCTGTCTCAGACGCTGACTAGCCATGTGACCTTAGTTAGTTCCTTCACTTTTCTGTCTCAGTTTCCTCGTCATCTATAAAATGAGGTATTAATAATGGTACCTCCCTCTCAGAGTTGTTGTGGGAGTCAATTAAACTAACACATGTAAAAGGTTCTGCATGCCTTAAAGGGATATATAAACGTTTCTTGGTCAAGTACTCCCCAAAAACCTTCAGAAATCTTCCTCTTTGTAACTTTCTGGGACTAAGCAGAATAATTCAGACTCCCCTTTCACATGACACTTGAAAATAGCTCTCCACATCCCCCAAGCTTCTCTTTGTTCTTATTCAGTTGTATCTGAATCTTTGTGACCCCATTTGGGGTTTTCTTGACAAATATTCTGGAGAGGTTTGCCATTTCCTTCTTCTGATTCATTTGACAGATGAGAAAACTGAGGCAAAATGAGTTAAATGATTTGCCTAGGGTCACACACTAGTAAGTGCCTGAGACCAGATTTGAACTCAGGTCTTTCTGATTTCGAGCCGGCACTCTATCCACTTCTTTTAGTCAGCTCACCTGTGGCACAATCCCAAGTCCCTTTACCATTCTCATTTATCCTTCTTTTGATGTTCTCTAGTTTATCAATTTCTTCCCTAAGATTTGAAGGCAAGAACTAATCCATCCTAATCCAGAGTTGATCTGACCAGGGCTCTGGAAAGAGATACAACATGATAAACACACAGACTAGGCGTCCTAGCATCCTGGACACTGCAGCTGTCATAATTCAGGCTACGATCAACATTTCTTCCTTTTTCCTTTCTTTTCTTCATCCTCTGATGAAGCCCATCCTATCTGCCCACCCAAGCCAGAGCTCCACACAAACTGCTTTTTAGTCATGTTTCCTGCATTTGCACTCATACACCTGATTCTTTTTTCAAAACAAATGTTAAGACTTTGCATTTATCCCTATTAAATTTCAGCTGCTTAAATTTGCCCCAGTATAGCAGCCTTTTTTGGGTTCCAATATCCTGCTTGTAAGCCATCCTCTCTAGCTCCCTGCTACTTCCAGATTGGATCGGCATGCCATCTACTGCTTTATCCAAGTCATTAATGAAAATATTAAACAGCCCAGGGCCGAGGGCCCATTCTGCTGAAGGCCACCTTCCAAGTTGGCACTGAATAATTAATAACTTCTCTTTGTATCCAGTCACTTGACCATTTCCAAATCCGCCTAAACTCTGTCATCTGACCCACAATCTCTCCATCTTTTCTACAAGAATAACATAAAAGACTATCACATGCTTTGCTTACATCTAGGGAAAGCAGACCCACAGCACTCTCCTGATCTAGCCATCTAGTAACCATGTCAGAAGAGGAATGCTTTAGTCTGACAATGGCGATCCCAGCTTCCTTGGTAGATATTCACCAACAATCCATTTAATAATATATTTTATTTTTCCCCCAAGAATCAAATTCAAGCTTGATGACATCCTCTTTTAAAATTTTTATTTTTTTCCTCTAATAGTATTTTTTCAAATTACATTTAATGAGTTTCCAATATTCACTTTTATAAGATTTTGAATTCCAAATTTTTTTCCTCCTGTCTTCCCCAAGATGGCAAACAATCTGATATAGGCTATATATGTACAATCATATTAAACATATTTCCACATTAGTCATGTTGTAAAAGAAGAATCAGAACAAAAGGGAAAAACCATGAGAAAGAAAAAAAATAGAAAACAGTATGCATCTATCTGCATTCAGACTCCATAGTTCTTTCTCTGGATGTGATTAGAATTTTCTGGAATTATCTTAGATCATTATATTGCTGAAAAGAGCTCAGTCTATCAAAGTTGATCAATGAAGTCCTTATCTCTGTAAATGCCTGCTCTTCTTCAGGAGAATGGGGGCTCTTTGAGGGGAGAGAGCATCTTTCATTCTGTCTTTGTATCCCCAATCCCCTGTATAGTAATACAGTACCACTCACATAGTAGGCACTTAGAAAATACTTCTTGAATTGAATTAAGTTGGCTTCTTGTTGCAAATTCTATTTCCCTTTTTGGAAAATGGTGGCAAAATATTTCCTTCTCCAGTCTCGTGGCACCTTTCTGGTTCCCTGAGATCTTTCAAATGTCAGTGAAATCACATACAGTCCTGAAAAATACATTTTTCAGTATCTTGGGATGCAGCTTGTCTGGCTGTGGTGACTTGAATTCATCAAGGGTGACTAGGTGCTTCCTTGTTAGTCATCTATGTTCTGCCCTTTCCAGTCCAAACAGCATTCGCCGTTGCAAAGAAAACAGAAGCAAAGTGAGAACTGGGTGGTTTTGCCTTCTGTCTGTCCCCTCTCCTCCAGCCACTGGGCTTGTCTCTTTTTTAATTCTTCTTTTCTCCCTAGAATAGCTTGAAATCCCCCACAAATTCTGCTCTGTGGGAGCTTGTTGTCTAGATCTGGATGTAGACAGGACTAACACAGGGAACAGTGACATCGTGGTGTATGTACCCAAAGCTCAACATGCCTGATCCTTATCTAAGTGTTGGTAAAGTTCAGGAAGGTGTAGATCTCTGTGGTCTGGAATAGTCAGGGAATGCTTCTCAAAGTATAGATGTTCAGCCGTGTCCAACTCTCCAGGACACTATTTGGGGGTCTTTTCTTAACAAAGACTCTAAAGTAGTTTGCCATTTCTTTCTCCAGCTCATTTTACAGATGAGGAGATTGAGGCAAAGAGGGCAAAGTGACTTGCCCAAGGTCACACAGCTGGTAAGTTCCTGAGGCTAGATTTGAACTCAGGAAAATGAGTTTTCCTGACATCAGGACCAGCACTCTATTCACAATGTCACCTTCTGAAAGTAGGTGGGCTTAAAGTGGATCTAGGACAACAGGTGGATTAGACAATACAGGGAGAGTTAGACAGGATAGGTACTTGGAATGGTACAGGGAGCAGGAGAGCAGACAGGTGGAGGATGGAGATAGGAAAGAGACCAGCCCAGACTAGGTAGGGATTCACCCAGGGAGCTATGGGAGGCTCAGCTGCGGAGGCTGTTTGAGGTCCGATGCACAAAGTCTAGGGAGTTTGTACTTTTAGATCTAGTGAGCAACTGAGCCCATTGGAGGTTCTTGAGGAAGAGAGTGGTGTGTTTAATGCTATGTATTTCGAAGATTCATGGCATGTTCTGATTTAGAGAGGGTGTCTGTAGTCAGGATGGCCATTTAGGTGGGCACTCCAGCAGTTTAGATGTAAGGAGATAAAAGCCTAACCAGAGTAGAAAAGGGTGGGTACAAAATTATTGGTTGTTATAAGATGTTAGGGACTTTTGGAATGTTGGGAATGAGGAAGAAAGGAAAAGACAAAGACAAATCAGGCTTTCTGGCCTCGTTGGCAGAGAAAGTAATTGTACATGTCATTGATGGAAATTGAAATGTCACAGAGTAGAGTTCATTTGTGGTGTTAGACAATTGATATGTTTGGTTTTAGACATGTCTGCTTAGAGCAGTCAGAATATTTGGAGCAAGAAGACGCCTTAGAGATTATCTGTCTAGTCCAACCATCCTATTTTCCAAATAGGGAAACTGAGGGTCTGAGAGGGCAAAATACTTGCCCTGGTATTCCAATGGCAGATTTGTGAGGCTGTTTCAAATGAGATAATATTTGTAAAAACCAAACAGACAAAACCACTTACAGTACCTGGTGCTTTATAAATGCTTACACACTTTTGTGGTGTTTAAAAAATTCAAGAGGCCTGGTTTCTGGGTAATTCTTGTATTAATAATGCTAGCATTTTACCAAAAAAGAGGTCAAAGGTGAATACCAAAGACCCTCATGGTGGTGAACTCTCAATTTATATACTCTTGGAAGAGTGGGTTTTCTTAAGAGTGGCAATCAACTGTAATTGGTTAATGATTAATGAAAAAATGAATATTATAATGAGAAGTGAGCTCATTCCAAGGAAGGGCTGAGAGAGTGACATGAGGTCACTCTTGGACAAAGAGACTGTCTGTACACCCAGACTACCCCAAGCCTTGGGCAATCCAGACAAAGGACCTACCTCCACTCAACCTTGCCTGAATGAAACACACTGAGCTGGAATTCACCTTGGGCAGAATTCACCTTAGATAATAGTCTAGGTGGGGTGAATTTTTGGCAGAAGTCAGTAATGTCCTGCAAAGACTGGGCTTTGAATAAGGAAATAGAAGATGGAAAAAAACTGTCTCTTCCCCATAATTGGTTATTAATAATCATTTCTCTCACTTTCCTTCTCCAATAGAAAGGGAACAAAATAAAGTGAGGTTGAAGTGGTGGTTTGGGGGATGGGGTGGGGGAAGGGGTAGTGCTGTGAGATAAAGGGAAGAGGGCCAGTTGGGGGACTGGTGAAGGCAGAGAGATGAGAGGCTTGGCCACCCAAGAGGAACTGGAGCCATTCAGAGACAATGAGCTGTACTATCCATGCTTCTCCACAGTACAGACATGTGAGAAACAAAAGTATGTGTGTGTGTGTGTGTGTGTGTGTGTGTGTGTGTGTGTGTGTTTTAAATTAAGGAGTTTGACATTTGAAAGGTCATGCCCCAGAAAGTGCCGCCAGCCCTCACTTGTTAGTGAAGCTGCCAGCCTCAGCTTGTTAGTGAAGGCACCGGTCTCACTTCGTTAGTTCTGGCACACTTGAATACACGTATACTTGGAGCTGACTATGTAAGGATGCCAGCTCCATGGTCCAATTTAAGCCATTTCCTTGACTCGGTGACTCTTCTCCCTAATTAGATGTGGATTCATTAGGCTTGTCCCTGGGGATAAATGCTCTTGGGTCTACCCTCTCCATTTTTGGTTCTTCATCTTATCTCTGATCACTGGACTGAGACACCAGAGCAGAGATATGATTAAAAAGGAGGAGAGAGATGCAAGATGAGACACAGACCCTGGGTCATGGTTCCTCCATCCTTCCCTTCCCTTCACTCATGCTCGTATTCTCTTTTCCTGACTCTCTTCCCATATCCTGGGGAAGATGTGGGCAGAACCCTTGTGGGGAAGAAATGAGCCCACCAAAGTGCTTTGAAGGGTAAACATCCCCTTTCTTCAAGTCCAAAGCCTAACTAGTGTCCTGGAATAGCTCAGGACAGTATAAGTTAACTTCTGAAGACACATGAAAAGACCCCTTCCCCATCGTTATCTGTAATAGATGCAGTTTTCATACCAGGAATGTGAAATAGAACAGACATTTATTCAGCTCCTACTATGTGCAGAACACTGTGCTGGGGTTTAGTTAAGACCTTGGTCCTTGCCCTCCAAGACTTCATAGTCTAGAAAACACTAACACAGGTAAGTATAATACATAACACTATGTGATAAATGCATTAGTGAGGTACAGAAAAAGTGTCATGTTGGGTTTAGAGGGAAGATACATTATTAAAGGAAAGCTTTCTGGAGGAGATGGCGCATGAAATGGGCTTTAAAAGTTGATTATGAGTTGAACCGGTGAAGAGGATGAGAGAGATCCCAGGCATGAGGATCAATTTAAGCAAAGACATTGGGACTTAAGAACACAGAAGACATCTGGGGGATACTGAGTGATGCCAATTTAAGAGCAGAGTTTGGATGATAGAGATGGTTAGAAAAATAGAATGACACTAGATTATGGGGACCTTGAATAGGAGATTATGGAGTTTAAACTTTATTCTGAAGGTAAATAAGGAGCAAAACCAAAGACTTCTGAGCAAAAAAGTGACATGGTTGGATCTCAACAGACATGATGTTGGTAGTAGTCTAGTGGATAAATTGGAGTGGAAGACACTGGAGGTGGTCAATACTGTGAGATAGCTATTTGCAATAATCCAGGCAGGTGGTAAATACTGGGGGATGATGGCCATGGAATCAGAGAGGAGGAAATAAATATGAATAATGTTGAGATAGGACCTGATGTTGATTGGCAATAGAAAAAATGAAAATTTATTTAGCACTTACTATGTGCAAAAGCACTTTGAGCTCAAGGAGTTAGCACAAGACTTGGTATATTGTAGGTGCTTAATAAATGTTTATTGACTGACTAAATCCATATTCTAATTGGGTCAGAGAGGAAAGTGTGCATTATAACATATAGAGATTTTAGCTGCAAGTATAGAAAAGACCCATGGACCTTGAGGTAACAGGAGAAAAATCTAAGAGATTTTTTCCCCCAAATTTATTTATTTGTTTTCAGTTTTCAGCAATTACTTTCATAAGTTTTAAATTTTTCTCTCCCTTTTCCCTCCCCCAAGAATGCCTGCAATCTTATATGGGCTCTACACATATATTCCTATTAAACTTATTTTCATATTAGTCATGTTGCATAGAAGAATTCTAGCGAATGGCAGAAACCATGAGAAAAACAAAGCAAAAGAAAAAAGTCTTCTTCATTCTGTGTTCTAACTCTTTCTCTAGACATGTATGACATTTGCATCATGTGTCCTTTGGATATGTTTTAGGTCCTTGCATTGCTGAGCAGGGCTAAGTCTATCAAAAACAGTCATCATAACTGTGGTTGTCACTGTGTATAATGTTCTCCTGGTTCTACTCACTTCCCTCAGCATCAGTTCATATCAGTCTTTCCAGGTTTTTTGAAGTTCTCCTATTTGTCATTTCTTATAGCACAGTAGTTTTCCATTACCTTCATATATCACAACTTGTTCAGCCATTCCCCAATTGATGGGTATCCCCTCAAGTTCCAGTCTTGGCCACTACAAAAAGAACTACTATAAATATTTTTGTACATGAGGGTCCTTTTCCCATTTTTATGATCTCTTTGGGATACAGTCCTAGAAGCAATATTACTGGGTCAAAGGATACTCACATTTTTATAGCCCTTTGGGCACAGAAACTCAAGATTTTGAACCCAGATGAATGGTGATGACTACAGACATAGTCAAATCAGAAGTAAAAGAAGGTTGAGGAAGAAAGAAATTGAGGATGATAATGAGATAATGGGTCAGGTAGAGAGGTACCATTTTCAGTGTCTTGGGGAGCAGAAAAGAAATAGATGGATTTCATAGCTCATCAAGGAAGAGATTCAGGTCAATCCACTTCTGGAGTAACTAAGGCCCTTCTGCCCAATCCCTAATGTCTGTCTGAGAGAACTGTGTACTGCTAATTTCCTTGTCCCAAGTTACCCAAGATGACTGACTAAAGACCACAGGAGCCTTTTGGTGGAGTGGTCTCTGATCTCATCAAGCAGGGTGGAGAGGTGATTCTAACAGCTGTGCCTGCCAGTCTGGGGTGGGGGGTGGTAATGAGATAGAAGAGGAGGGAAGGAGCCAAAGTGGGGAGGGGGGAGGAAGGAGCGTTGGGGATGAACAGATGGAAAAGGCAGAAGCTCATCTGTGTACCCTATCTAGAGCCTGCAGGGCCATCTCCCTGGAGGAGAAAAGCCAGTCACTTTCACCCAAGATTGGAAGCTGTTGAGACAGTCAGTTGGACAGAAATAAACTCAAAAGAAGCCTGTTTTCCTAGAGCCCAGATCAGGCCAAGAAAAACAAGAGTGGAATTCTGATACTGAGCCCCTGTGTCTCACTCAGAAGGGTTTGCTTCTGAACCCCATGGAAATCTTACCCAAATTTCATGTGTCTTTGCAGACCCATGAAGCATCCAGAATGAGTTCTGGCTTCAGGGGCAGAGGGGGGCTATTCCATGGAGATGAGGGCAAAGAACTTATTCTTAATGGGAGGCAGTAGACAGTGGAAAGAACTCAGATTTTAGAGTCAGAGGACCTGAGTTCAAATCCTGCCTCAGATGCTCACTACCTGTGTGACACTGGGGGAGTTACTCAGCTTCCTTGGACCTCGCTTTCCCTTCCCATCTGTAAAATGATAGACTTGAGATCAATGACCTCTAAGGTTCTTTTAGCTCCGGAGTTATTGTCTTATGATTTTTGTCTCTGTAGCCTCAGAACTGCTTGAAGAAAGATAGATTGGACCAGGGTCTCTTTTCCTCTATTTAAATATTTCTCAAATATCTCAAGACTTGCCTTTCCTGAAGCAGGGGACAAAGCAGTCTGAGATGAGGGAGGACTGAGCCCTGGCTCGTCTCACTCTAGAGGGAAAGGAGGGACCTGGTAATATCGGTGATCAGAAAAAGGACAGGGTTAGTCTGAGACACAAGGAGATAGAGCCAGGCCTGGATTTTACCACAGTTGGGAAAGAGTTGATGTTAGGGAGTGAAATGTATGATGCCCCTACACTATAGGTATGGAAGACAGTGGAAGGTGGGAGGTAGTATGTGGGCTCCTCATGCCCCTAATTAGTGTGGAACATACATCCTAAAAATCAGGATTCGGGGAATGCATTTGAAGTTTGGAGACTTTCTATATATTGGGGACATTACCTGGGTTTGGGGGATTATCCATTGATTGGGGATTATTTAGGTTTGGCATTTTCTGGATTCGAGGATTATTTCTAGTATGAGGGTCCTCTGTGAGTTTGGGGATTATGTGTGATTGGGAATTTTGTGCAATGGGCATTACATGACTTTCCATTGTCCTAGCTCCTTGGTCCCAATAGATCACAGAGCTGTTCTCTGTCTCCACGCCCCTCATGCCTCCTGTCTTCTTTCTTTTAGATGATGGGAAGTTGTCTTTGGAAGAATTCCAGTTGTTTTTTTCAGATGGTGTCCTAAATGAAGAAGAACTTGAGAAGCTCTTCCACACGATTGACTCTGACAATACCAAGTAAGTCCTCACATTTCCCCCACTACAGGGCTGTTCATATAGCCTAGGACCACTCCCAGCCCACGGCAGTCATGGCTTAGTGGCTGCACCAATCTAAATGCATGCTTTAGGGTGAGAAAGACAACACTCTTGTATGATGATTTTCAATTTTTCTCACAAGGGGAAGGTAGCGTCCTTAATCTACAAACAGCCGTTTGTCCAAAAGTCACTTTTCAAGGAATTATAGATTACACTGGACAAGATTCATGAAACTTAAAGGACCTTAGAGGTCTCCCCCTTGCCTCTGTTGTGACAGATGGGTCCACATATCCAAAATCTTTCCTGATCTCTTTCTAAGAGGGAAAGCAGGGATCTATTTCCTCAGTGTAAAGATGGTGTTCTTTAATTAAATTAAATTAATTAAAAATTCTTGGGGAAAGAAGGCTAGAAAAAAGGATCTCTTAGGAACACATAAATTAGGGGTAGCATTTAGGGTCCTAGGGTGAGGTATGGTCCCAGACGACTTTTGCTGCTTCATTCTAAAGCCATCCCCACCCTGTGTCAGAGAGCCATGAATTGTTGGGGTTCTGAGTCACCCAGGCCAGGCCCTCAACTGTACCAGGAGATCACAGAATCCCAGAGTCTCAGAGTGACAAGGGGCCCCAGAGGCTGTCTTGTCCAACCTGTATCTGCTTAAAAATCCCTCCCCAACCCATGGATCTCCTGCCTCTGCTTAATGACCTCCAACAAAGGCTTAGATCTGGCTCTCTCCTCTGGGGCCAAGTAGAGTAAATCTGGCCCTCCTCTCAGGATCTCCCAGAGCCTTCTCCCATCCAGGATCAACTTCCCCATTTCTTAAGGGATTACCATATCACACGTCCTCGAGGCTTCTCACCTTTCTGTTTTCTCTCTTCTGAATGCTCTCCATTGACCTATGTCTTTCCAGAAACATGGAGGCCAGAATCAGATATTCCTTGAACAATGCAAAAGATAGCTATCTTTCTGTCTAGTCACATATATATATATACACACACACATACATACATGTATACATACACATACACACATACATCTATGTGATGTATGTGTATGTATCTATCTACGCAATATATGTATATATGCATACATACATACACACATTCACATGTATATACATCTGTATATGTGTCTATCTATATACATACACATGTATATATACACACATGTCTATGTATATGTGTGTATGAGTATATATCTATATCTATCCCTCTAATCTATTATTCCCTTCATTCTGGACACTATGTCTCTCTTAATGTAGCCTGAGACAGCATTAGTCTTTTTAGGTACTATGTACCCTATTGACCCTATTATGGGCAGCTAGGTGGCTCAGTGGGTAGAGCTCTGGGGCTGGAGTCAGGGAAACTCATCTTCCAGAGTTTGAATCTGACTTCAGACACTTCATTGCAGTATGACCCTGAGCAAATCATTTAACCCTGTTTGCCTCAGTTTTCTCATCTGGCAAATGAGCTGGAGAAGGAAATAGCAAACCATTGTAGTATCTTTGCCAAGAAAAATGAAGAGTCAGATACGACTGAAAAATGTCTGAACACCAACAGCAAAACCCTATTGACTCATAAATATGTTGAGTTTATAATCTACTGAAACCCCCAGGTCTTTTTCATGGGAACTCCCCTGAAAGTCTGTCTTCAGTGGCCTTTCCTTCCCAAGCTCCAACTCTCTGAGGGCTCGACTTCCTTGACCTAGCTTTTCAGGACCCTTCCCCTGCCCTCCTTATGTACTCCCTGATCAATGGCCTGATCCAAGGACTCTTTTATTCTGTACAGTGAACATTTATTAAATTTCCCGTATGTCAGTCAACTGGTCATTGTTGGGCTGAGTGCTAAATGCCAGGCACTGAGGACAGAAAGACAAAAAAAGAACAATCCTTGCTTTAAAGAAGCTCATGTTCTTCTGAGGAGAAACAATATATGCTGATAAATATATATATAAAATAATTTCCAAGGTAGAGGGGGAGACAGGAATGTAGGACATGGCCCTTGAGATGATCATTGACTGGAGGCTGGGATTCCAAGAAGCAGAGGTGTGGAAATATTCCAGACACATAGGCCAGATTGACTGGAACATAGAGGGAACAACAGGAAATAATTCAGGAAAAATGTGTTGAAGGCATATTGTGAAGGGCTTTAAATGGTTTGTATTTTATCCCAGAGGCAGAAGGGAGGCAGTGAGAATTCTTGAGCAAAGGAGTGACATGCACAGTCTTGTGTTTCGGAATATCAATTTGACAATTGTATGGAAGGTCGCTTGAGAGGGAAGAACCTGGAATCAGGGAGATGATTTGGGAGACTGTTGTAGTAGGTGGTAGTAGGAAGAAGAGGGGTTCATTCTGGCAAAGAGAAGGGACATTTCTTCAGAAACTAGAGCAAAAGAATAGGGAATGGGGAATAACTGTTGATCAAAGTATTTGAGTAAGGAATTAAGGAGAAAAGGGAGCTCATGATGGATGGTCTCAGTTTTGTTGGTAAAATATGAGACAGTGTTTTCTGCTGAAGGAGTGAGGGTAGAGATGAGGGATATATCTTGAGAAGGGAAGATTCAGAACATGCCTTGAAAGAGAGTGATAGTTAATCAGGGAACTGTAGGATTGCCATGCAATGGTGAGAACCCAGTTGAAATTAGCTAGCATTTTCATAGTGGACCAGTAAAAATGGATGCCTGACTTCCTCTGTCAATGTATGTCAATGCACCAGAGTAGGAGAGGAGAAGGCAAATTTGAAAGGAATGGGTATTGATGAAACAAGATCAGAGATTTGACGATTGAGGAGAGTGTAAAATTAAATGGGTTGACAATCAGGTCAAGATTAGAAAGAAAGGAATGGGAGGACAGAGCAAGGGTTGATGGCTTGGAAAGCAGGGAAAGGTAGAGTAATGGGGGGAGAACAAAGAATACATTTAGGGAGGGTCAAAGCACAGGAGGTTGTCACAGCTCTGGATTGTGGAGGTAGAGCACTAGTGGGTGATGACATCCCTAGAGTGAAGATTTGGGACATGGGGGTTGAGGTGGGTGAACTTTTTACATGACCAGCATTTCTGTGGTAGACCTGGAGCTTCCTAAATAGAAGGTTGCTTGCTCAACCATTCAGTCACCATCCAAGTGAAATTGATTTTTCCTCTCATAACAGAATCGTGCCCTTGGGATCAAAGCTTTTCCCTTCCTCTTCTTTCCAGATTCTTCCTGCATAACATCCCTTACACAACACACCTTGAATAATTCAGGATGGGTAAATTCAGAATCATTTTGCTACAAGCAGAGAAAGTCACTGTGTTCCATACATATTTGCTGACATCAGTTTTGTGCATAGCTTTGACGCTATGAGGGATCTTGGAGCTCATAGTCTGAGGAAACAAGACTTAAACATATATGAAGGAAATTAGTAACAATATCAGACTATAAGCTCTCTGACATCAGAAACTATTCAAGTCAGGAACTATCTCATAAGCAACCTACTACGATCTAGGCTCTGAAGATAGAGACCAGAATGAAATAGTTCATGGCCCCATGGAGTTTACCTTTGTATCCCTATCAGCACCTAGCATGGTGAATAAGTAAATAAATGAACGAATAAGGAAATGAATGGATAAATAACAAATGATTTGTAAAGACAGTAAATTCTGGGACAGTCAGGGCAGCCTTGATGAATAGATAGATGGATGGATGGATGGATGGATGGATGGATGGATGGATGGATGGATGAATACATGGATATTAGATGTTGGACACCAACTATTTTCTGAAAAAAATCTCAAGAGATGGGGAAGAAGAGGGATACAAAGGGAAATCTAGATGTTAAAAATGTCAATTGAAAACTTAATTTAAAAAGTCTTTAAGTACAACTAAATATGCATACATATATACATACATATGTGTGTGCTCATAGGTGAGCTATGAGTACAGTCTTAGAATTCAATGAACTTCTCTTAACATAATGATCTGATGCAAACAGGCTTTTCTGTAGATTTCATTTCAAGGTTGGCCAGCTCACTCCTTCAGTACCATCCTTGGGTCTCTCCATCCTTCCTCGTTGACACCCATATCTACTTACGGCTGCCTCTGAGGTTGCCTGAATCCTGACTCAGTGTTTCTGTCAACCCTTGGATTGCATTCAGTGGCTTCTGATTAAGTCTCTCTCTCTCTCTCTCTCTCTCTCTCTCTCTCTCTCTCTCTCTCTCTCTCTCTCTCTCTCTCTCTCAGTTCATTTTCTCTTCCCCCTTTCTCTTCCTCTCATCCCCAGATGGATATTTGTTTTTGAAGAGGGCTAATGATGGTCAGTCACTGGAGGATCAGATTACTTTCTGGTTGATTTCTGGAGGTCTTTCCCTTGAGTTTAGTCTGAGCCCTACATATCCTTCACAAGTCCCTGACCAGACAGTCAGGCAGCCAGGCTCCCTCTGGTTGTCCAGGGATGAGTCTGACTCTTCCCCAGCCTTGACTGTTGCTGTCCAGCTTTCTTCTGACCCCCTCTGGTAGTCTTTGCTTCCCATCATCTCTTGCTGTTTTCTCTCTTCGGTTTCTTGACAACAGGTTCCCTCACTCTCCACATCCCTCCTTTTCTGAACTTCTACTTTCTCTCAGCAGTTTGCATCATCTTCTTTCATCTCTCCCTCTGTGGGGGATTCAGTGATGGGGATTTCTGCCTGCCTCACACAGGCCACCTGTCAAACATTTCTCGACTGAGTGGCAACAGAAGCCCATAGATGATCCCATCTGCATTACCACCATTCCTGACCACACCAAATGGGGCTTATCTCAAAGCCACGAATCCTTTCAAGGAGGGATTTGCTAGGTCCTTGCATCTCCATCTAGCATCTGATGACTCATCCTCTTTTATACCTTTGGTGCTCAGTTCTAAAGGTGACAAGTCATATAGAAAGACTGGTTTTGGAATCAGGCAGACTGGGTGCAGGACCTGACTCTGCCATTTCCTAGCTATGTGACCCTGGGCTAGTTAATTAATAACTCTGTGCCTCAGTTTCCTTATCTGTAAAATGAAGGGACTGAGCCTGGTGATTCTATCAGCTCTATCCAGCTCTAACATTATGTGGTTGGGGGTGTAATGTGGTTATGGAACAGGACCAGTGCACCCTCAGGGTCCTTCTAGGGAACATCTATAGATTTTAACCAGTCCTCTCTGGACATAATCCCCTCCCTTTCCCCCTTGTTGTTGACTTCATTAGTCACTCTAATAGTAGTCCAAAAGCAGGGAATATTTTGCCTTTGAGTAGGATCCTCCCATCCCATGGAATCAAAGACTTAAAATTGAAAGGAACCTTAAATACCATGGAATTAAACCCCCTCATTTTATAGATAAGGAAACCAAGTCACACAGATGTTTGGTTTTTTTTTTAAGTGACTTGCTCAGGGTCACTCAGGGCAGGTATCTGAAGTGGCACTTTAACCTGAGTCTTCCTGATGCCAAGTCCAGTCTGCCACATGGTGCCCCTTCTTAGGGGCTGCTAGCCTTGCTCCCCCTTCATTTGGGATCCAAACCTAGGGTTCCATCCTAGGGTGCCCTGAATTAGATACTTGAAAATGGAAAACCATCCTCATTATCACTCACACCTGGGGTTGGGCAGATGCCAGTGCACTGACTCTCCAATTCTCTCTCCCTTCTTCCCTCCCTCTGCAGCCATGTGGATACCAAAGAGCTGTGTGGTAGGTGCCCCTTGGCTTAATGGGTGCGGGATGGGGAAGGGTAATAGAGGGGAGGATGGGAAAGGGCAAAGTTGTCTAGGGAAAGGGGGGTCCCAAACAAAACTAAATAAGAGGGCCTTGGAGGGAGGAAAAAAAGGGAGAAGGGGGAAAGAGGAGCCTAAGAATGGAGATGGAAGAGGCAGAAACTCTCCCAAAGCCAATGCCATCCACATTTACTTCCCCACTGACATCTTTCATTGGCCCCCTTTGCCTACACCCCACCCACGAATACCCTCAATCATCCACCCTGATTTCGGGCCATAACATGGCCTTCTCCATTATCCCAATGCAAGAACAGAATTCAGATGTGGCCTGATCACCCCCTGCCCTCTTCCACCTTCCCCTAGACTATTTTGTGGACCACATGGGAGACTATGAGGATGTCCTTGCCTCCCTGGAGACCCTGAATCACTCTGTCCTGAAGGCCATGGGCTACACCAAGAAGGTGAGTACAAGCCAACCTAAGGCAGGAGGGACTACTCTCAATCAATCACTAAGCATTTATGAAGAGCTGACTATGTACAAATCACTGTGCTTAGTGCTGGAGATTGCAGGCTGTGGAGGTCTTGGTCTGGCTTGGTTCCCAGGCCTAGGAGGAAAGGCTTGTCTTTGTGAATCACCTTCATCTTCAGGGACATACAGGGAAAGTGACAGATATGGAGGAGACTCAATGTGTTCAGGGAAGCCCTGTTTGATGATGCTTTTGAGGGATTCATGGAAAGCACAACCCCTCTATGCCTCCTCGCCCCTGGGTCATTCTGGTCCATCTTCCTCCATAAACCCTCTGTGAAAGATCTATTCAAGGTGCTGGGAGCCATATCCTGGACCTCTTGGTATTTCAGTTCTTGAAGCCCTTGGGTTATTCATTCATTGACCCATTCTCTGAAACTGTGACTCATCTACCCCCTTCCATGGTCCTTTGTGACCTAGGTGGTGTTTCATGACATGTCTCAAGCCTGGGTTCTCATCATTGACCATACACCACAAGCTGTTTATGCCCACCATCCTCCTAGACAACTTCTTTTCTACAGAGCCTTTTAAAGGAAATCCACACTCACTCCAGAGTTCCATAATAGCAATCCACATTGGAACAATTCAATTCTATAATGATAGCAGCTCCTACAATCCTGTAACATAGGGCAAGTATTATTATCCACATTGTATGGATGAGAAAACTGAGGTAAAGTGATGTAGCCCCCAAAATCACATAACTCAGAAGTGTGAGAGTCAGGATTTGAACTCAAATCTTTTTCCACTGAACCCATGATAACTATGATATAGTAGAAGTATCATTTGGAAGGGGGCTTATTAGAGAAGCTCCAAGGGGATTTGGCTACCTGTGAGATGCCTTATACATGCTAGGTAAAGAGTGCTGGGCCTGGAGGTGGGAATACCTGAGTCTGAATTCTGCCTCAGACACTTCCTAGTGATGTGACTCTGGGCAAGTCACTTACTCTAACTCTGTCTGCTCAGTTTCCTCAACTGTGAAAAGGAGATGATACTTACCTCCCACAGTTGTTGTGGGGCTCAAATGAAGTATTTCTAAAGCATTTAGCATGACATACAGCTTCCTCAGCAGAGCCTCAGACCCTATGCTGGTGAGATGGGGGAGAGAGAGAGAAAAGGGGATAGGGAAAAGGGAGGACGACTCCTTTTCATTCTGTTTAACACCCTTCTGCAGGGCCCTGGGGATCCGAGGGTCATAGATTCATAGCTGGAAGCAGGGTATTAGGAAGAGTTGCGTGGCCACCTCCTATCCCTCCTTCTCAAGGCCCAGATGGAGACCCCATGTTCAGTTCCCCCTCCTAGGAGAGGTGGCTGATTGGGTTGGTCCTGATGAGAGGAGAGGGAAACACGATCCTAATTAAGGGGCTCTCTTCAAGGCTCTGAAAGCAAAGCTCCCTGAGCAGGTAATGATCCAGATGAGAGAACTATGCTGACCACTGCGGGGTGGAGAGAGAAGGGGACGGCCAAGCTGACTATAGCCTGATGAACCCCAGGAGCCATCCCCCAGCTCCCTAGAGTCTGGAGGTGGCAGCTCTACCAGGGAAAGAAAGGAAGGGACTGCCCCCCACCCATGCTACCCCTCTGCCCCCTTGCCCAAATTCTAGGCACCCCTAAAGAGACAAAGATGTACGGCTGCTGGGGGCAATGAGGTCATGAGCTAAGGGCTGGAGAATACGAGAAAGGGGAAAATGTGGTCTCTGTCCTCAAGGAGTTCAGGGTTTGGTGAGGAGGACTCTTGGCTAGAGCTGAAATGAGGAGCCCTAGGTTCAAATCCCAGCCAGAGGACCAGGAAAAAATAATCTCACCCCTTTTAACTCAGTTTCCTCATCTATAAAAAAGAGATAAAAATACTTGTACTCCCTAACTGGATGTGAATCAGGTCAGCCAGCTAGTATTTATTTAGAACCTACTGTATGCGAGCCACACTAAGTGCTGAAAAAAATCCAAAAAATAAAAAAAAAATAAAAAAACAAAACCCACATTCTCTGGACAGTTGAATAAGGAAGACAACGTGCAAACAACTATGTTCAAACAAGATATGTACTGTATAAATGAAGGGTGATTGCTGAAGGCAGGTAGTAGCAGAAAAGGAGGGGCCAGAAAAAGCCTCCTGCAGGGAGTAGGATTTGAGCCGAGCCTTGAAGGAAGTCAGGAGTCAGAGGCAAGGAGATGCCCTGTAAGCCTTAAAGCTGATTTATTATATTTATATACATAGATGTGCATTATTAGTATTATCAGGTCAGGCTGCTGTCCAGTTTAGCTGTCTGGGGAGAATGGGGTGATGTTTCTTCTCTACCACATCAGCACCTTGGGGTGTCAGAGGGACCTTTATGAAGGAGGAGGGGGAAGATGGAATCCTGATAGATGGGGACACCATTTTCCTTCAATCTCACAGACTTTCCCTCAGGGATCTGGGTTGTTTTATTCTCCTTCTACTGGAGAAGGGGGTGGTTATGGCTGATGTGGGAGATACCTTGACATTCTAGACCGTGCAGTGGATGGAGCACCAGGCCTGGAGGCAGGAAGACTCATTGTCCTGAGTTCAAATCCGGCCTCAGACACTTACTAGGTATGAGACCCTGGGCAAGTCACTTCACCCTGTTTGCCTCAGTTTCTTCATCTGTAAAATGAGCTGGAGAAGGAAATGGCAAAGAACTCTGGTATCTCCGCCAAGAAAACCCCAAATAGGGCCATCAGAAGTCAGGCACAACTGAAATGACTAAACAACAAATTACTCATGCAGTCAGAGAACTTAGGGGCACAGAGGAACAGATCTCAGGCATTTGGTTTTCATTAAAAAAAATTAACTGGAAAGAATAATCAGTGATTATAATTCAGCAAAAAATATCAGAACCTGAAGTAATTTTCTGAGTATTAATTAATTTTAGAAAAAGACAGTCTGGCCCACAGCAAATCCTCCTCCTTCATCTATACAATTACAATGCAATCTCAAACAGACCATGAAATTGCCTGGTCTGGGGAAGAGACCGCCATTGTTTCTCTTTCTGTCCGACTCTCCCTCTCATTATTACTGTCTTCCTGGCTAGCTTTTTACTCCATTTCTGCTTGTTTCTCCTTGTCTCCCCACCTCTCTTTGTGTTGCTTTGTCCTTTCTCCTGCCTTGATCTTTCTTTCCTGACTGTCTCTCTTTTGATGACTCTCTCTCCCCTTCCAGCTGGTCCTTTCTCCACCCTCCCTCTTTCTGTTTCTCTCTCTTCCCCTTCTCTCTCTCTCTCTCTCTCTCTCTCTCTCTCTCTCTCTCTCTATCTCTCTCTCTCTCTCTCTCCTCTCTCTCTCTCCCTCCCATCCCTCTCTCTCTCCCCCTTCTCTCTCTTCTTTCCTCTCTCTCCTCTCTCTTCTCTCTCTCCCCTTCTCTCTCTCTCTCTTCTCTCTATCCCCCTCCTTCCTCTCTCTCTCCTCTCTCTCTCTCTCTCTCTCTCTCTCTCTCTCTCTCTCTCTCTCTCTTTCTCTGTCTCTCTGTCTCTCTCTCTTTCTTTCTCTCTCCCCTCCTCCCTCCTCTCCTATTGATGAGTGTTCACACCAAAAAGTACCAGTGTGGTCCCTAAAGCCCTGCTCTCTGTTCTACCCATTAGACTGTGAGTTCCTCAAAAGCAGAGACTGCTTTATGTCTTTCATTGTATCCCCTGAGCTTAGCACTGTGTCTGGCATACAGTTGTGTGGTTCATCCTTCGTTCTTGAAAAGAACCATGACATCAGAGAGATGATGCCATGACTTGCAAGTGAATTGGACTTAAATGAGGCAGGACTGTGCAAAGTCACCAGCCTCATTTCTCCTCTATATCCTTCTGGATCCAGTGGCCAGATATAAATCAGGATGACTGGAGATGGCAGTGGGAGACCTTGGCCTTTTGAAGCTAGGGTCTTTTCAAATTCTCGAAAGTGAATCAAGGCAAGGGCAGGTAGATAGTGCCAGGAATAGAGCACTGGCCCTGGAGTCAGGAGGACCAGAGTTCAAATCCAGCCTCAGACACTTGACACTGTGTGACCTTAGACAAGTCACTTAACCCCTATTATCTCACTCCCCCCCAAAAAAAGAAATGAATCAAGGAATGGTCGTTTAATCAAATAAATAAATACACAGATTAAACTGGGAGGGGAATAGTGAGGGTTGCTGGTCAAAAGAGAAACAGTACCTATTTACATTCCCTCTGAGCCTGGGGGGGGCCCCCAAATAAGCATTAAGTGGTGCTTGGGCAGGGACCTGTTGTTGTCCAATCAATGAGATCCAGAGCAAATTGGGTTTAAGAAGCTTAGTCCCTGAGAAGAAATCTAGCCAGTTTTCTAGATAGATTTAATTCGCCAAAATTACCCTTCCTTTGGGCAGAACACCCTCAGGTAAGGCATGATATCCCTTGTGAGGACAGGATGAGCTGAGTTGCCCAACTGGAACTAGACATCTGGGTTCCCATTCAGGACATTTAATAAATGCTAGTTGACAGACTGAACCCAGTCTTCAATTCTGGGGCACCAAGGAGCAGGCAACAGAGAAGGAAGAGGTTCAGTTTGGGGTACCATTCAAACAGGTTGTCCCTGCTCCCCCCATATGTATTGACTTTAGGTATTTATTTTAATAAATTATAATATTTATTAAAATAATGCTATGTGTTAATAGAAACAGTAAAGAATTAAAATGCAAGTTCTGTAAAATCCCAAGTAAAATCCGAATGCATCTAATGCATTCATTCAGTAACTACCTTAAAGCCCAAGAAAGACAAACACTTTCAACATTATAAAGTATTGTGAAACAATTGGCAATTTTCAGTGATGAGAATTGTGGGTTTTGCATTTTGTATCCTTTCTCAATCAGGAAAAAATATTCTTTTTGAATGTTATATAACACATGTATAAAACAAGATAGAAAACTGAAATATGTTGGCTCTTTGGGGGCGAGTAGAGGGAGGCATTGTCGGAAAGAGGTGTAGACTGCCTCTACTGGGTCGCGGTCACTTCCCTGACCCTATATGCCTCTCCCAACACTGCCCCCACACCTCCAAATGCTCCCACACACTTTGTGCTCCTCATTTTCTTTGTTCCCTGCCCCCCACACACAGGTCTATGAGGGGGGATCCAATGTAGACCAGTTTGTGACCCGCTTCCTTCTTAAGGAGACAGCCAATCAGATCCAGTCCCTGCTGAGCTCTGTGGAGAGTGCTGTGGAGGCCATTGAGGAGCAGACCAGCCAAATACGGTGAGCGAAACAATGAGGAGCTGTGTGGGTCTGTGCATATGTTTGTGTACACAGTCAGGGCTTAATAATTATATTGCATGAGCACATAGACAAGTACAGGTGTATGATAGAACGTGAGTCAAGAGATCTGGGTTTAGATCCTGTCCGTGGCACTTAATAGGGGCAAGTTACTTAACCTCTGGAAAGCCTCACTTTTGCTATTGTCATCTTTCAGTCATGCCCGACACTCCATGACTCCATTTGGGGTTAAACCTGAGTTTCCTCTTCTGTAAAATGGTGTCAGTAACATACTCCTCCTACCTCCCTTAAACATGTCATTGTTCTAATAAACACAGAGGAACAGTGATGGCCAAGGAAAAAAGTGCCAGACTTTGAGCAGGAAACTCAGTTTAAGTCCCAACTCTGCTGTTTACTGCTAGCTGTGTGACTTTGGATAAATCATTTCCCCATTCTGGGACTCAGTGTTCTTTTTTTAATCTATAAAATAGTGGTGCTACTTATATCAACTCACACAGTTTTGTGGGTTCAAATAAGCTTAGGTAAGTACAGTGCTTGCAAACCTTAAAGTTTGATATTAATATGTGTGCACGTCTGGGAATCTCTTTGCACACTGGGTGCCTATACTTGTCTATGTCAAGTTGCTAAGCATTTATTAAGCATCTGCTACATTCCTGCAGCCAGGTCAGCTAGGTGGCACAGTGGAGAGAACACTGGAACTAGAAGTCAGGAGGACCTGAGTTCAAATCTAGTGTCAGAAAACTTTGTAGCTGCACAACCCTGGGCACGTCACCTTACCTTGTTTGCCTCTGTTTCCTCATCAGTAAAATGAGCTGGAGAAGGAAATGGCAAATCGCTCCAGTATTTTTGCTAAGAAAATCTTAAATGGGGTCGTGAATAGTCAGACATGACTGAAAAATGACTGAACAACATGTTCCTGGCACAGTACTAAGAGCTGTCTCTGCTTTCAGGGAGCCCACAGTCTAATGGGGGAAATGTGTATGTATTCATGTATGTGTGGGCATTCATTGTATGTCTGTGTTTTCAGGTAGAAAAGGAAATGGGGACCAGAATTCCTTAGGTTTGACTTTGCTACTGGAGAGTGGGGTGTGGGGAGCCCTGTCTCTGTCTCCAGTACAATCTGATTCCCAAGGAAGCCCACTTCTGAACCTGTTCTTGGACTAGAAACCTCCCAAACCAGTTGACAGGGGTTGAGGAAATGGGAGAGATTAGGCATCTTAAAACTGAGCCTGGAATTCAGTGGGGACAGAGGATCGCTTCCTTTCACTGTCTCCCCCACATACCCCAAATCAAGGTTCATCATTTCCCTCAGGGGTGGAGACAGGGATTAGGATTGTAAAGGGTATGGACTTCATAATTACCATGATGGGAATGTGTCAGCAAGGGAGAGAAGCCATCAGCTTTGGCAGGATGCCCAAATAATAAGCATAGGAGCTGATTATGGATGGAGGACCTTGAGGCTTTGCATCCATTATCTTATGTCCTCTTTCTAATAATTCTGTGAGCTAGGTATTATAGGTTTTATGACCCCAGTTCACAAATAAGGAAACTGAGTTTTAGGGATATTGAATGACTAGCCCAGAGGGACTTAGCTACTACGTGTCTGAAGCACAGTTTGAATTCAGGTCTTCCTGACCAAGCATGCATAGAGAAGCTAGAATTCATGTAACAAATGAACAAGGGACACACGTGCTGATGAAGCTGGAGCCCAGAAAGGCACCGCTATTGCATGGAGGAAATGAGGCATCTCCTCTTGGATAACTGAAGAAAGCTTAGCTCTCTTAGTGTGTGATGGGAGAGCAGTGTTGAATCTTTCCCCTGGCCTTCAAAAGATGAGACCAGCGTAGAAACAGCCCCATGTGGCAAGAATCTGACGCTTCCCCCAAAGTCACCGTGTATTTTTATATGGTGCTTGCTCTACAGACAGAACCCCAGCAAGCCCAACCAAGGTGTGGCAGATACATGGTATGGCAATCCGGCTCCCCGCTATACCCCAAACCATAGACTCTCATCTGACCAGCCAGGGAAGAGCTTTCCATCTGGTGAGTGGAAAAGGGGTGGGGAGGAGGGGAGTGTTCGCTCAGGACCCCCTGGAGGGCCACTCCATTATGGGAGGTGCCTAGATCGTCCCATTGCTGGGTCTCAGGCCATGAGGCTGAGCCCAGGACTCTCAGTGTGGAGGTGGGGGGAGGGGGGATGCTTGGAATTTCAAGGGGACTGGGGAAGCTCTTACCTAAGATAGATCCATCCTGGAACAGAATTCTGAAATGGGTGGGAGTCACCAGCATTCAGGAAGTGGTATGTTAGCCATTCGATAAGCATTTATTAATTTATGTATTATTAAGGGAAGGTACTAGTAGTGAGAGGGACCATGATAGGTCTCCTGCAGGAGGTGGGGTTTGGGCCAAATCTAGAAAGAAGCCAGGCAAGAGAGGAGGCAGAAGCCACAAAGGGCACAGCCCTTGCAGAGGTATATCTGGGGAGGGGCCTCCAGCTCTAGTCTGGGCCAGTTTACCCTTAGCTCACTGCTGGTTTCTCATCCCCTATACCACCATCCATGGCTCCCCAGGGTCCTGGGGCCCTTAATGAACTCTTTGGCTTTTCCCACTTAGGTTCTCCAGATGCCAAGGAGGAGGGGCTAGAAGCACAGATCAGTCGCTTAGCTGAGCTGATAGAGAGGCTGGAGAATAAGGTAAGGAAGATCAAGGGTTGGGTTCTGCCTCCCCCTTCTTTTCCCACTCCCAGTTTTCAGTCCTGCCCTAGAACCCTAGTGGTGATGCTGGCCTGGAGACCCCAGCCCCGTAGAGGCTTCCCAGCCCTCACAGTCATTAGATCTAAAGATCTGGAAATTCAGCTTTCAAGGGGGTTTATTTATGCCACCACCTCCCCCCACACCCCAAGAACTGAAATCTCGCTTGGGATGCGCTTTAGCCAAGGGGTGTTTGGAGCCTTGATATTTTATAATCTGGACTCCCAGTTTCAAGCTATGGGTATGGTTAACAGAAAGATATGTGTAAGGCCCTTTTCTATTAAAAAAAAAAACCAACCAAATTCCTTAGTAAAACAGCAGACTGGTAAAGTTTGATAAAACAAGCCTCCTCTGATTTTGTCTTCCAAAGCACCTGTGTTCATCCCTTTGCTTATCCTAGGCTACTTCCTTCCTCCTTTCCTCCCTTCCTCCTTCTGCCCTCTCTCTGAACACTTGTTCCAGGATGGCATGGAAGGGATGCCTGTTTCAGGCATGGGTTGGACCAGATGCCCTCCAAGGTCCATCCAACTCTGAGCCCTAACACTTTATGATTAAAATCGCAACTAGGTGCTGAGAAGGAGAGGTGTTCCTCCCTTAAGGGATTCTTAGTCCCTTAGGGAGAGAAAACGCATCTAGAAGCAATTCTAAGAGGAGGCAGAATGTGATGTCCCCTCTTTGCCTGTCCAAGGGGGAGTAGGGGGCAAAGACACCAGAACATCCCTGTACCTTTGGCATGCTTTTATTCAAAGGAAGAAAAATGATGCTGTTTTCGTGTCCTGTCCCTTGTCTGGGGGTGTCAGGCACACAGTGGCCTCTTTGACTGCAGCTACACAATGAGCCAATCTGTTCCCATGTTTGAATTTTATTTCAATGGGTCTTTAGAATGGAGAAGGAAGAAGATTGGGAGAAGGGAATGAGGAGAAGAATGTAAAAGGAGAGAGAGGGGGAGAGAGGGAAGGAGAGAGAAGAGAGGTGGGGGAAGAGAGAGAGGGAGAGAGAGAGAGAGAGAGAGAGAGAGAGAGAGAGAGAGAGAGAGAGAGAGAGAGCCTGTTATTCAGCTGCCTTGTAAATGTCATCAGTGCAGTCCTCCTGTGGGGCCTTGAACAAGCCATAAGGAATTGGAGAGGAAGCCATCTGGACAAGGTATGAGACTGATGGTGGCCCAGGTGGGGTTCAGCCCCCATGCATTGAGTTTGAGGGACACCACCCTTCACCCCGGGGTCTATAGAAATTGGACTTCTGCCGCCTGACCCAGGGTAACAGGACCTATTGAAGGGATGCTCCTTGGGAATAGTCAACAGGAACTGAAGCCTTAGAAACCATCAGTCATTTCAAAGCAGCTGAATACCATTAATCTCTTCTGGTCTCTCCAATACACCCCAATGAGATAACCAGGGCAGGAATGAGTTACTGATTTTCTACTTAATGGATGGAGGAGCCCAGAGGTTAAAGGACTTATCGATTCCCGTGCTGTGATTTAGGGGCAGGGCTTAGAGCAGGAACCTAGTGATTATTTCTACAGCACTTTATGATTTACAAAATACTTTCCTTGCAAAGACCATCTGATGTAGGTAGCACAAGTGTCATATTCCCATTTTGCTGATGGAGAAAACTGAGGTTGAGGCCAAATGACTGAGAATCACAGATTTAGAATTGGAGGGGCCCTGTAGGAATCATCTAATCCAATTCCTTCATTTTACATTAGAGGAAATTGAGTCCCAGAGAGGGAGTGTCCAAGATCAGATGGTTCAATAGCAGTAGATCGAGGATTCAGACCCGGATCTCCTAAATCCTTATCCAGGACCATGCAGCAAAGAGTCAGGAAAAGAACCCTGGCCTATATTTCTAGGTACAGCCATGAGAGCTGCTGAGTTATTGGCATCCTATTGTGATTAATGATTGATTAATCAGTCTGTACCAATCAGTAAGCAGATACTGTGATTGCTTTTCTCGGGGAGGGGCAGACTGGGTCTTGAGCCCTGATAAGCTTCTCTTGGAACCACTGAGCAGAGGGAGGTGCTTGGGAAATCAGTAATTTAGAGCTAGGGTGGACCTTTCAGTTCAGGCATTTTTCAGCTTCGTCCGACTCTTTGTGACCCCATTTGGAATTTTCTCAGCAAAGATACTAGGAGTGGTTTGCCATTTCCTTTTCCAGTTTATTTTCCAGATGAGAAAACTGAGGCAAATAGGGATAAGTGACTCAGACACCATCAAATCCAATACATTTTACTGAGGCAAACAGAGGTTAAGTGATTTGCCCAAGGTCACACAGCAAGGCAGGATTTGAACTCAGCTCATCCTGACTTTGGGTTCAGCACTCTATGCACTGAACTCCCTTGTTGCCCCCAGCCCCTTAGACCATGGATAGGTTTGCTGCTTACAAACTGTAAATGTCCCACCAGCCATTTATCTTCAGTGGAGCCAAATGTGGTTCGATGGGAAGCCTGGTGAAGGTCCATAGATGGCCTGGGACTATGAGGGGCCTGCTGCTGGGTGGGTGGGGGACAGCTTTGAGACAATTAGAGGAGGCCAGAGTCAGAGCCAGCCTCACATTCCTGGCCCCCATCCCTGTCCCCTCATCCTGGCCCCACATCCCTAGCCCCCATCCCTGGCCCCCCATCCCTGGCCCCATATCCCTGGCCTCACATCCCTGGCCCCGGCAGGAGGTACTCAGCAGGACCAGAGAGCCCAGGTTGTCATAACAACTTGAGGCAGCTCAGGAGGAAGGCTTTTGGAGTCTATTATTAGAACGCTGGTCGTCCTAACAACCAGGGCTCTTCAGAGATGACAGGCTCACGGGCTGAGTTTCCTCATTATCTCTGATTTGTTTTCCTTCTCTTGTGCCCCCCACCTCCACCGCAGCCCAGGAAGGGGCGGGCCTAGCTGTCAGGCTGTCCTGTGACTGTTTGGGGCAGCAGCTGGCCCCAGCCCCCTCCCATTCCCTCCTTCCTTAGCTCACTGGCCAGTGCTCCCCACAGGTCCAACCTTTGACCCAGCATCACCATCATTACTACCACTAACATATCACTTTAAAGTTGCAAAGCACTTTGTATGGTATCTCATTTGTTCCTTACAACACCCCTATGATATAGATGCTATTATTATCTCCATTTTGCAGATGAGAAAACTGAGGCAAACACAGATTAAGTGCCTTGGTGCTTAATTGTCCCATACCTAGTAAGTGTCCCAGGCAGGATCTGGATTCCGATTTTCTTCTGATCATTACCTCCCCAGTCCACCCTTTCTTCTATTATGCCAGTTCCTTTTTACTTCCTTATAGCATAAGAGAGATTTCTTGTATCCTACCGATTGTGTGTGTTATTGGCTTTTTTAGCCAATTCTGATTAAAGCAAGGTTTAAGCTTTGCCCAACCCCCTCCATCTTTCCCTTCATCATAATAGCTTTCATGCCTCTTTTATGTGAGATAATTCACTCCATTCCCTCTTCCCCTGCTCCTTATTTTGTTTTTTGGTGGAGTATCATCCCATCAAAGTCACCTTATATCTGCACCCTCTGACTATATATACTCCTTCTAACTGCCCTTATAGTAATAAAGTTCTTAAGAGTTCCAAATGTTATCTTGGAAGGATATAGAAATAGAAACAGTTTAAACTTATTGAATACCTTGTTTTCTCTTTCTTTTTTTTTTTTTACATTTTTTTTATGTTTCCCTTAAGTCTTGTATTTGGAGATGAATTTTTTTTTTTTATTCAGCTCTGGTCTTTTGATGAAGAATGCTTGAAAAATTCTCTATTTGGTTAAATGTCCACATTTCCCCCTGAAGTATTATTTTCAATTTGAACTCAGATTTTCTTTTTTTTTAAATTTACTTATTTTTAGCTTTTAATATTCACTTCCTTAAGTTTTAAATTTTATTCCTCTTCCCCCCCAAGACAGCATGCAATCTAACATGGACTCTACACATGCATTCCTATTAAACACATTTCACATTAGTCAGGCTGCCTGGAAGAATTATAACAAATGGGAGAAACCAAGAGAAACAAAACAAAACAAAAAAGAAAATGGTCTGCACTCAGACTCCACAATTCTTTCTATGAATGTGGATGGCATTTTCCATCATAAGTCCTTTGGAATTGTTTTGGGTCCTTGCATTGCTGAGAAGGCCTAAGTCTATCAAAATCAGGCATTGTACACTGTGGCTGTTTCTGTGAACAATGTTCTCCTGTTTCTACTCACCTCGCTCAGCATTGTGAACTCAGATTTTCTTGACAAGGTCTTGGGTTCTACTCACTAGATATTTCTTCAAATCAGACTCCCAGAAAGTAGCGCCTCAGGGATTCCTCTGGCCCAGAGGAGCAACTGCCCTGATGCCCCCTGAGAAAACCACAGAGCCACCATTCAGTCCTAGCCCTACCTCCTGCCTGGCACAGCCCCTCATAGCCATGGACGTCTGTCCTGTTCCTTTCTCCTTTCCCTGTCCCTTACATCGAGGCACTAGAATACAATTTGTCCCTACTTGCCCTGGAGAGGCATCGGAGCTATAGTGGAAAGACCATTGGACGTAGAGGGCTTGAGTTTGCCCTGAGCAGCCACTCACTGTGACCTTGGTCAAGTCACAATGTTTTGGGCTTCAGGTCTGCCATTTTATGATCTCTTAGTCTGGCATTTCTCTAAAGAAAGGAAATCTGATCTCTGAGGGAAGAAGAGTCTGACTTGTGGCAGTGAGTGATAGAGGGAGGAAGATGGGGTACTGAGGATGAAGTCAGGGCTTGGGGGGGGGCGGTTATTTCCAGGTGGGAAAGTGAAAAAGGGAGGACAGAAGACAAGGTCAAGGACCAGGCACTGGGTTCAGCCTTTCTTCAGCTTCTCAGATTGCATTAGGGTTATGAAGACTAAATTGTATTAGATCACTGAAAGATCTAATTTGGCCTTTTATAGTCTGAATTTTGGCCCCTCCAGAGCACTCTTTCCTAATATATGGCATTGCTGTTACAGGGGTAAGTGTCCCAATAATGTTATTTTGCCTTACATTGTGTTTTCACAAAAAAAGATTAACGGGGTTAATCCTGTTGCCTGTCTACATAAAAAGATAATTCAATCCCAGGCAGTGGATGACTGTGACAGTAGAACTTAGAGATCCTGTCATCCAACTGCTCCATTTTTCAGGTGAAGAAACTGAGGCACACCGAGGACAAGTAACAATCCATCTGTTGCCCTGGCTAACTCATTGTTTAGGGGTGTTGAAGATAAATACAGAGCAGTGGAGTTCAATGGAGTCAGGACTTGAACCTGGTTCCCTGACTCCAAAGTCAACACTTCTCCTACTGAGATAATATAGCATCTCATTCAAGGCACATATCTTTTTTTCCCCTCTTTCTTTGCACCCCTTCATAATTTTTGAAAAATTATTATTTATGACATCCTTTTCTTTTTAAATTTTGAGTTCCAAATTCTCTCTCTCCCTCCTGCCCCCTCTATCACCCACTAAGAAGGCAAGCAATAGTCTATCAATTATACATGTGAAATCATGCCAAACATATTTCCATATTAGCCATATTTCAAAAAAACAAGAAAAATAAAGTGATAAAATTATACTTCGATCTTCATTCAGAGTTCATCAGTTCTCTCTCTAGAGGTTGACAGCATGAGTTCTTGGATGATTGTAATGATCTGAGTAGTCAAGCCTTTCACAGTTGATCATCATTACAACATTGCCATTACCATGCACAGTGGTCTCCTGGTTCTTCTCACTTCACTTTGTATCAGTTCATAGAGGTCTTGCCATTTGGAAGACCACTCCCCTCATCACTTCCCACAGCATAATAGGACTCCATCACAGTCATATTCAAGGTGCGCACTTTGACACAGGGTCCGGAAGGGTAAGAGAAGCAAATTTAGCCATGACAGTGGAAAATTCCAGTTTGGGTGAAACTGATACTCCTAAGTTTTGCTACCCTACCACCATCAGACAAAAGGGTTAGTGTTGATCAGCTTGAGAGAAAGAAGGGAGTGAAGGGAAGGAAGAGGGAAAGAAAATAGACAAGTATAGACAGAAAGAGACAGAGGGAAAATAGAGAGAGAGAGAGAGAGAGAGAGAGAGAGAGAGAGACAGAGAGAGAGACAGAGAGAGAGAGAGAAGGCTGAGTGCAATCAGACTAAAGGATGTTCTAACAGACAGGAACCTCGGAGGAAGGAGAAATCATTATGGCCCAGCTGTGCTTGTCTAGAGGAGGTGGTACTTGGGCTCAACTTTGAAGTATGTATAACATCTGGAAAGGGAAAGAAGGGGGTGGGACAGGAGAAGGAGAGGGACATATTGGGTAAGAGGTGGAGGTGTTTAGTAATGAGAACACTGATCTGGCTAGAGTAGAAAGCTTTTATATGGGAATAATGGAAGATGAGACTGGAGAAGTAGGACACCACATTGGGAGGGCTTTGAATGCCATGCTGGCTTTGGTCTTTATCCTACAAAGAATGTAGAGCCACAAGAGGAAGCTTGATGTACTGGATAGCAGGCTGGTCTTAGAGTCAAGAAGACCTGAGTTCAAATCCTGACTGACACATTCTTGGCTTTGTGACCCTGGGTAAGCCACTCTCTTACTGCACCAGGTAATTCAATAAGAGTACAAATTGTGGAGAAGGTACAAAATTACATCCCTTCACCCACCAATAAAATCACAGATCAATAAGCATTTTTTTTGGCAAGGCAATCCAGGTTAAGTGACTTGCCCAGGGTCAATAAATATTTATTAATCACCTACTCTGTGCTAGTCACTGTGGTAAGCTCTGAGGATACAAAAAGAGACCAAAAAAAACCAAAACAGTCTCTTCCATCAAAGAGCTTAGTCTAGTTGTGAAGACAATATAGAAACAAATATTTACAAAGCAATCCATGGACAGGGTCAATTTTGTTGCTCAGTTGTATCCCCCTTTTCATGACCCCATGTGGGGTTTTCTTGGCATAGATGCTAGAGTCATTTGCCATTTTCTTCTCAGGCTCATTTTACAGATGAGGAAACTGAGGCAAACAGGGTAAAGTGGCTTGCCTGGCATCACCCAGCTAGTAAGGGCCTGGGGTTGGATTTGAACTCAAGTATTCCTGACTCCAGTCCCTGTGCTGTATTCACTTCACCACCTAACTGCCCTTGAGACAGGATAAATAGGGAATAATTAACAGAGGGAAGGCACAGGAACCAAAAGGGGTTGGGAAAGGCTTCCAGTAAAAGGTGGGATTTTCAAGTGATTAAAGAAAGTCAGGGGGGTCAGTAGGCAGAGCTGAAGAGGGAAGGCATCTTCAGCATGGGGGACAGGGAGAAAATATCCAGATCCAGGGAAAAACCAAACAAACAAGCAAAACATGGAAAGCCGGAGAATGATAAGGAGGCTGTGAAATGGTTTTTGAATGGACGCTTGAGTGGTCCATTGAAAGAGAGACTTTAGGAAGATTATGTTATTATCCCTCTCAATACCTCCACCTCTGTCTGGATCTTCAGGAGAATTTCCCCTGGGGAGGCCTGGGTCCATCCCAATAGGAACATACTTCAGGGTCCAGTAGCCAGGGCTAGGTACTCTATCTGCCCCTATGGCCTCCCTCCACCTGCCATGGGGACCATGGCAGAGGCTGGGCTGGATCTAAACGAGAATATGCACAGAAGACACTAGAGAAATGTCAATTACGATTGTCATGAATTATTACTGTAATCATAACATTTAATTTATGCTCCTATCTTGTTCCTCTGCCCCTTCCCAACAACTAACTTGAAATTACAAATTAATTGAAGATTGCTCTGGTCTCTGGGAGTCCAGAGACCTGGGTTCTCTACCTCTTGTTCCCTCTGTGGCTTTGAAATCATTTTACCCCTATAGTTTTACCCTACAAATAACAGGGATGGATGAGGTGACCCCCAGAGTCCCTTCATGCCTTGACATTCTATGTTCTAAGGATTATTACAGCTCTGACATGGAAGATCTCTAGCTAAATGGAAGGAAACAGTTACCTGCTAAGCACTTTATAAATACAAAATTTGATCCTCACAAACACCCTTGGGAGGTAGATGCTGTCATTATCCCCTTTTTATAGTTGAGGATATTGAGGCAGACAGAGTTTTTCAAGTGACTTGCCCAGGGTCACACAGCTGGTAAGTGTCTGAGGCTGGATTTGAACCCAGGTCCGACATTGTCTTCCCATTCTTTGTTTCAAGGGACCTCCCAGCTCTGACATTTCACATTCTAAGGGTCCTTTCAGCTCTCATGCTATGATCTAAGGATCCTTCCAGCTCCAATGCCCGCCAATTTAAGGATCATTCCAGTTCTAAGAGGCTTTGTTGTAGGGACCTTTCCAGCCCTGACATTTTGTTGTAAGAGGCCTTTCTCAGCTCTGACATTCTGTGATCTGTCTATCTATTAGGACATGACACACACCATCTACTCCTAGCCATCTCCCTCCAGGAGTGGTGCACGTGCACACACACACACACACACATTCTGTTGGTTCGATTCAGATTTAATCTGTGTCAGACTCAAGGGTGAACTCAAGACTCTTTTCGCTGAATCCTTGGCCTTTGACTAGGCAGGAGGGAGATAGGTGAAGGCCAGAGGGATGCACACAGCAGGGCTAGAGCCTGGGGAGGGGGACAGGAAACACAGACATTGTGCCAATAGTTTATGTATTGGAAATAGCCCTGGGTGACCCATTCTAAGACCTAGAGTCTGATCATCCCTAACTTCTGGAAACTGGATACTGGGTTAAGCCCCTTGAGGCCAGGAAATGAGCCCTTCATTTCTGCCTTTGTATCCTCAGTGGGGCAAATAGGTGGCGCAGTGGATAAAGCACCAGTGTAGGAGTCAGGAGAACCTGAGTTCAAATCTTACCTCAGACTGGATACTCACTAGCTGTGTGACCTTGGGCAAGTCACTTAATCCCAATTGCCTCATCCTGGCTCATCTCCAGTCATCCTGATGAATATCTGGTCACTGGATTCAGATGACTCTGGAGGAGAAGTGAGGCTGGTGACCTGTACAGACCTCCCTCACTCAAAACAAAGTCAAATGCAGGTCATGTCACTATTTCTCTGATGGCATGGTCTTCTTCGGCAACGAAGGACGAACACACACATCCTCAGTACCTAGCATGGTGTCTGGCCCATAGTAGGCATTGAACAAGTGTTTGATGATTAATTGATTAGACAGGGACTCACGTTTCCAGAGAATATAGCTTTAGGTATTCAGAGAAGGGAAACAATAGAATGTCGATTGGGCTAGTTGGCTTTAGACTCCTTTAGCAACAGGTCATCTGTGAAATGGGACCCTTGGGTGTAGAGGTTTCTGGGACATCATCATGTCATCAGCATCATCCTTAAAGGTCCAAGGCTTCCCAAATCCACTGAGGATCAGTCCCTTCAGCCTTGGTCCCCTATTTAACTCTGGAACTGTTGGTGGGAGGGCCCAGATGGCCCAACAGATCTCCCCAAGTAGGAGTGAACTCCTGAGGCCTCTTTGGAGGTAGCAAGTAGTCCCAGTACAATACCAAAATAACCATAAAAATAATAAAGCCCCTAGGTTCAAATCCCGGTGCTGCCTCTTACTAACTGTATGGCAAGACAAGGCATCTCACTCATATACAAAGTGCTTTGTAAGCCTTCCCTGGGTCTCTTGGATGATATACTTCATGTTGGCAGAGATTGTAGCTTATTTAAATGTTGAAGCTCCTGCAGCGGCTGGAATTTGCACCCACTGCATGCTTAATAAGTGTTTATTGAACTGACTCCTGTTTTATTGATTCCAGACCCTGTGGTTTGATCTACATCAGCGTCTCTCCGATGGAAATAGCACGGCTTGCACTGTGAGTACCCATCCTCCATCAGGTTTCCTCTACTTCTTAGAGGGTGACCCCACTGCTGGTCAGAATTCTCATCTTCTCTGAAATGAGGACCTTATAAAAAAAATCAGTGGCTGCTAGAAGACTGAAATTTGCTGCATGGTACAAAACGGCAGTCCATCCAAGGACTGAAATGCCTCATACAAAATTGGAAAGGATTCTCCGCACAGCTGCAACAGGGGAGAAGTGCAGTCACAGGACCTGTGTAAAATGGGGCAAACATCACACTGAGGGTGTAATATTCAGAAAACTGAGAGACTATCTAGTCTAGGGGTTCTTAACCTGGAGGCCATGAACTTGTTTTTAAAAATATTTTGATAACTGCATTTTAATTTAATTGGCTTCCTTTTGTAATCATATGTATTTTATATTATTCATATAAAGCATTATTCTGAGGAGTCCATGGGCCTGATCAGACTGCCAAAGGGGGCCATAGCACAAACAAGGTAAAGAACTCTTGGGTTAGACCAACTCTCTCATTTTACAGATGGGGAAACCAAGACCCAGAGAGGTTAAATAATGTTCCTGAAGTAACACACAGAGTACAGAACTTAGTCATGCTTTGAAACCCATGTCCCCCAAGTTGGTAGCTCATCTATCTCCTTTCTCTTCCCTCAGTATCTACTGTTGGTGAGACAAGAGATGGTGGTGTCACGAGAGCACCTCGGTGAATTCCTGAGCTCTCTGAGGCAGTACCTGAGGAGCACAACCGAGGATAGCCACTGCTTTCAGTAAGTCTCCCTTGATTTATTGAGAGGGAAGGGACATGAAATCTAGGGTACCCTCATTCCCTGCTTGTCATACCTTCATGCAGAGATTCAAGGAAACAGGGATTGGGATGTCCTGGCAAACTCACCAACCCTGGTTCCTTAGCTATTGCCAAAGCATTGATGGAATGACTAAGAAGGAATGAGTGTCCTCTGGCTCTAGAGGGGTCAGAAGGGACCTTAAGCACTCACCAAGAACTGAGCTAATTGCTTCACAGATATAATCTTACTCTGAGAGGTAAGTGCTTTTATTATCCTCATTTTATAGTTAAGGAAACTAAAGCAAATGGAAGTTAAATGACATACTCAGGGTCATACAGTTAATAAGTACCTGAGGCTGGATTTGAACTCAGGTCTTCTTGACTCCACTACATTACCAAGGCAGAAGACAGAGGTGAGGGCAAGGAGATTGGAAGAAGGGCAATACTGAAAGGGTACCCACTTATCAAAGCCCCATGAACCCCCACCTCATAGCCATGACCTTGACCTTCTGACCCTATTGTTTCCCAGTTCCAGCCTCCATCCAGTGCCCTAATGCCATTCTCTTTCTCTGGATCCATGCCTCCTACCCACTACAACTTATCCATCCTATATCTTATGATCGGTGCTTCCTAGGATCTATAATTCTATCATGTCATCAGTATGATGCAGGGGGAAAATGCTAAAGTGATTTGGAGTTGATACCTTGTTTCAAACATTTCCTATGACACTTACTAGCCATGAGTGTGTCACTTGATATTTTTCGAGCCTTAGTTTTATTGTCTGTAATATGGGTATAGTGCTACTTTTACTCTCCATCTCAGAGGGTTGTTATATGGAAAGCATTTGGTAAACCTTGATGTGCTAAATGAGAATAGTCAATATCATATTCATATCAGGGGGTCATTGACCTTATTGCATAAGCTAATCCCTGATGATAACCAATGGAAGAGGGCTAGGGAGACTCTGGGGACACCAGCACACTCTCATAGGAAACCTTAGAAGAAAACAGAGTTGATGACCTTGCATGGCAGAATCAGGATCTAAAAAGATTTCAACAGGTTTGAATCTTGAACTAAATTTAATAAGATGATACTTAATAGGGACAAATGTAAATCTTGTGCTCAGGTTTAAAAAATCAATTTCGCATGTACAAAATAGAGGAAGTACAGCAAAGTAAAACTTCATCTGGAAAAATAGGTATGAAGGTTTTAGTTGAGGGCAAGCTCAATATAACTGTCAACAGTACAATTTATTGTCCACCCCTCTCCCCCAAAATACAATCTGAGTCTGCATTAGCAGAAGCAATGTGCAGGATAAAGACAATGGTGGTCCAATTTGCCTTGTTTAAACCACATGTTCAGTTCTGAGTAACACATTTTAGGAAAAGCATTCATGAGCTGGAGATCATCCAGAAGAGGGTCAGTAGGGAGAAGGGCTGTCAGAAGATCTATTGAAGGAAGTGGGGATGTTTTGCCCGGAGAAGAAATAACTCAAGATGTATGAGATATCTCTCTTCAAGAATATGAAGGATTGTAATGGAGAAGAGAGACTGAGCTTGTTCTGATTGACTTCAGAGCCAGGAGAATGAGGGCAAGTGGCACAGAAGGAGACTGAGACTTTGCCCCTAGGGAAGGACTTCTAACGACTAAAGCTATCACCAAGTGAAAGGCACTCAGTGGAGAGGAGACCAGCTCCTCCTCATTAGAGGGCTTCCAGCAGAGGCTTGGATGACTTTTTGTACCCCTATGGGTTAGACTAGGTGCTCATTGAGTACCATTCTGCTTTTGTTGTCTTACCCATTAGTGACTCTGACAATGAATACCTCAGACTAATTGGTTTGGTTTGGGGGGGAGGTGGTACTCCCATTACACCATACTGTATAAGCCTAGCGTATAACCCTCTGCCATCTCCATTACCTTCATTCATTTATTTTACAAATATCTATTAAAGGCCTATATTCAAAGCACTATGTGATCCCTGGGCAAGTGACTTAATGGCTGCCTGGCTTCTTTTCCTCAACTGTTAAATGAAGATAATAAGAACCCCTACTTCCCAGGATTGTGGTGAGGATTATATGAGCTAATGTTTGTAAAGCACTAAGTACAGTGCCTGGCATGTAGTAGGTGCTTAATAAGTACTTGTTTCTTCCCTCTCTCCCTCCTTTCCTTCCTTCATCCCTCCCTCCCTTCCTTTCTTCCATCCTCCTTCTCTCCATATTTCCTTCCTTCATCCCTCCCTCCTTTCTTCTTTCATTTTTTTTCCTGCCTTCCTGTCTTCCTCCCTATGGTTAAGAACTATTTATGGTCTCAGAACCCTCCATGTTTCTGGAGTTCATAGTGTTTGTATGCTATAGTGTGCTCTCCCAGTAGTTTCTTAGAGTTAAAAAGACCTTTAACAATTATCTAGTACAGAGGTTCTTAATAATTTTTTGTGTCATGGACCCCTGGGGCAGCAGTGTAGTGAAGTCTAGGGACCCCTTGTCAGAATATTTTTAATTGCATAAAATAAAATGCATAGGATTCTAAACCAATTATGTTGAAATATAATTATCAAAATATTTTTTTAAAAAAACAAGTTCACAGACCACGGGTTAAGAATGCCTGATCTAGTCCAACAAGCTCATTTAACAGAGAAGGAAACTGAAGCACAAATAAGGGAAAGTGATTTTCCCAAGGTAACACAGATTGCAAGTAGGATAACCAGGAATTTAACTCAACTCTTCTAATCCCAGTTCTGTTGTCTCTCTGACTTTCCCCCACCCCCCACCTCTCTCCTTTCAGCATCACTGCTGTGAGACTCTCTGATGGCTTCACCTTCGTTGTCTATGAGTTCTGGGAGACTGACGAGGAGTGGAAGAGGTAGGACCAAGTCAATTTCCTGCATTTTACCTTGATGGCTCAGGGTGCCAGGGAGCCTGCTCAGGAAGACCTCCCAAGCCAGGGAATAAATCTCTAGCCTCCCTTGATGATTTGTTGCACAACTGATTCTGCTGCCTTTGTGGAGTACTATGGTTTCTTTTTATTTCTTCCTTCCCTCCCTCTCATCTTTCTTCCTTCCTTCCTTCCTTCCTTCCTTCCTTCCTTCCTTCCTTCCTTCCTTTCTTTCTTTCTTTTTCTTTCCCTCCCTCCCTTTCTCTCCTTTCCTCCTTCATTCCCTTCCTTCCTTTCTTCCCTCCCTTCTCTCTCTCTCCCTTCTTTCCTCCCATTGTTTCTTCCTTCCTTCCTTCCTCCTTCCTTCAGTCATTCCCTGGGACTTACTTAAGACCAACCTGCACCCAGTGCACCATGACTCCACGGTGGAAACCCTGCTCCAGGGAGAGGGATATTTCTGTTCCTTAGAGTATCTACCCTCTCAGGCTTGAGAATCCTTTTGTTGAAGCCTGAATGTCCTGTCCAGTTGGGAAAGGTGAATAGTTACCTGAGTACAGACTTGCCCCACAGGGATGACAGAGCCAGGGCCTTGAAGAATCTGACACAGCTCCTTCTCATTTGGTGACTTCCTAGAAACCAGGAATTGTCGGCATCTAAGGAATGTCAGTCCTTCCAGCGGAATCAGGGAAGTCCTCAGGGAGGAATGGAAAGATATTCTCCACATCATCCACCTTCCTGGAGGATGCTAGGTGGGGTAATAGATAAGAATACTGGTCTTGGAGTCTGGAAGACCTGAGTTCAAACCTGCCTCAGGCATTTCCTTAGTTGGATGACCCTGGACCCCTGGGCAAGTCCTTATCCTCTCTCAGCTAGGTCTATCATGTGGGAAGTGGGGGAATAAGAGCTTCCCATATGAGGATCAAGTAAAAAGAGGTATGTAAAGCCCTAGGCAAACCTTCTGGCCCTAGAGATCCGCTAGGTATTATTCATCCTCCAATCCATTCGAATACGTGGGGAAAGTAAGAGGGGAGAGAAGGTGACAGGTTTTTGTTTTTTTAAAATGAGCAAAGTCTCTAGCTCTCTGTTGGCAATAATAATAATGAAATGCATTCAGATCTGGCAGATAGGGAGCTGACCCTAGGCTTCAGGAAGATGCCAGTTCAAATCCTACCTCTCTGACCCATACTGACTGTGTGATCCTAGTCAAGTTACTTAATCTCTCACTGCCCAAGGCAACTAACTGAAACTCTAAACTGTAGAAAAGGGGCTGACCTGCAATAGTAAAGAGAATTTCCTCACCTAGAAGTCCCCTATATTAATGAAATGAGAGGTCTGGTCTTTATCCCTAATACTTTCACATTTTCTTCAGGCTTTAAGGTTTACAAAGTGCTTTCCTCATGTCAGCCCTTCCAGACTTTTGAGTAATTAGAAGATTTAGTGGACAGAGCCCCTATCCACTAAGAGTCAGGAAGACCTGAGTTTGAATCCTGCCTCATATACTAAGTAGCTGTGTGACCCTGGGTGAGTCACCTAACTTCTGTCTGCCTCAATTTCTTCACAAATCAAAGATAATCATAGCACCGCCCCCCAGGATTGTTGTGAGAATAAAATGAGAGAATATTTATAAAGTGCTTTGTGAACCTTAAAGTACTATGTAAATGATAGCTATTAATTATTATCACCATCAAGAAAGTATTATTTCCATTTTACAGGCTTAGAGTAGTGGTGACTTACCCTGGGTCACAGAACTAGTAGCAGAACCAGATTTGAATGCATCTCATTATTATTTTGTCAACAGAAAGCTAGTGGCTCTGCTCCTTTAAAAGAAAAAAACAACTCTTACCTTCTTCCCCTTCTCACTTTCCCCACATATTTTAATGAATTGTAGAATGAATAAGGCCAATCATTTCTCTAGGGCTAGAAGGTTTGCCAAGAGTCTTACATATATCCTCTCACTTGATCCTCACAGATGCTATCATTCCCCCATTTTCCAGATGAGAGACCCAGGTCCCCTGACTCTAAGTTAAGTGGTCAGTGCCAATGGCTATCCTCCATACAAAAAAATCTTGTCCCAAGTCAATCCATTGCCATCTTAGTTAATCCAAAGGGTTTGTTCCAGTGTCTAAAAGTGTTTACATAATATGCATATTGTCCTTCCTGGGGTTCAGGTTCCTCATTTGTAACACGAGGTCATGAGACAAGAGGGTCCCTTCAAGGTCCCTTCCATCCCAGGGCCACATTCAGAATCTCAGATTCCCATCATTACAATAATCTCCAGTTGTTTTCCCTTCTCTCACAGAATCATGGACTCTCAGTTGTACCTGAATAAGAATCCCTCCCTTTTCAACATTCCCAACAAGTTGTCTGAAGATCTCCCGAGAAGGGCAGTCCCCCTACCCCCCAAGTCAGCGGAGGCCACTTGGGGTCAGCTCTAACATTTCAGAGATTTTCCCTTGCGTCCTCTGTTTCTCTCCAGTTTCCTTCACAGCCCTTAGTTCAGCCTTTCAGAGCCAATTTCTCTTGACTTATCAACCCTCCAAGTATTGGAAGGTAGCTCTCATGTAACTCCCCTCTGTCTTCTTTCACCAGCCTAACAAGTTTTTTCAGCTACTTTCCCTCCAAGCAAGACCTTCCTCTTCATTTTTTTTGATTTTCTGTTTTTCAGTTCTGCCCCCTTACCATTTTACAAAATCTTCTTTATAATGCTGCCTCTGTGAGGTTTATGTACGGACATCACTGTGGAGGGAGGGTTCTCTCACCCTCCTTTACAGAAGGGGCAGCAAACAGGTGAGTCCCAAAGGAGGAAAGCCAGAGACAGTCCTTGGGCATTGCATAGCAGGGAAGGGGTGCTAATATTCTCCCAGACCTCAGAAAACTTGATTTCCCTGAAATGACATCATCAGCCTTCCTCAAGTCTGAACCAAAATATCGTTCCCTGGAGTGGTATAGTGGGTGCCTGGGTGTTGAATATGAGTACTCTTGGAAGCCAAATCCTGAACCCAGAGATGGATGCCCTTTGAAATGTGTGTGGCTGAGATAAGATGGGAGGCTGGATGGGCGTCAGGCCTGAGTTAAGTATCCCTGTTGATGAAAATTTTTCTGCTTGAATCTGGGACCAAATTCCCATCTTCTATTAACTTCAGTGAGATGGTAGAATGAGATAAAGACATTGAAAAATGCACCGTGCTGCATGAGCATTAAGTAGGCTCAGGTTTTTAACTTTCCTAGGGTCTCTCTCTCTCTCTCTCTCTCTCTCTCTCTCTCTCTCTCTCTCTCTCTCTCTCTCTCTCACACACACACACACACACACACACACACACACACACACACACACGTGTTTTCTAAGTAACCCTGACAATTCAGAACCTCCAGGGGCCATAGGCATTGTGGAGAGCCTGGTAAAAGTGTCCAGAGCAAGGTCTAAGGTAGGATGTGGGGCTCTGAGATCTGGTTTTGTGCCCAGGGGAAGATCAGCCAGAAAAGGGAAAGGAGCAGGAATCTGGGCAGGACTTGCTCCCCATCTGACTCAGGGCCAGAGAAAGAGCACTGGGCTTGGTAGTCCAAAGGTCTGAGTGCTAATTTTGACAGTGCCAATCACTTGCCCCTCTAGAACTATCTGTAAATGAAGGGGCTAGGCTAGAATAGGTCTTCTTAACCTTTCTCTATGTGTGTGTGTGTGTGTGTGTGTGTGTGTATGTATCCTGGACCCCTTTGGCAGTCTGGAGAAGCCTGAAGACTCCCTCTCAGAATCATGTTTCTAAATGCATAAAATAAATGGATTATAAAGGAAACCAATAAAATTGAAAACAGTGATATTAATATAACATGTCATAATATATCAATACAATATCACATTAATATAATATAACAATATTATATTGCTATATCATAACAATATTATAAACCATAAATTACAGATGAGGAAATAGGCCAAGATTAAATGATTTGTCCAGGGTCACACAGCTAGCAAGTACTACTGACAAGATCTAACCCTTCCCTTTTAGAGACAGGGAAACTGAGGCCCAGAAAGGAAAACCCCAAGTAAGTAGCAGAGCCTAGGATTTGAACTCAAGTATCCTGATTAAATATCCAGGGTTTTTTTCCTCACTCTACCCTATACCAGGCTGCCTCACAGTGAGAGAAGATTTTTAGAGAGATTTGTAAAGATGAGGACTCTAAAATTAAATTAAAATTAAATATTAAAATTAGGAATAAATTAAATGAAATTAAAATTAGGACTCTTAAGATGGAGGACAGAAATTGAGATTCTACAGTAGACCTGTGTTATGAGGTAGGATGGAGATGACTCACATGTCCTCAACCTACCAGATTCTAAACCCTCCATGGAGGGTCCACATCCACCCACTTGGGTAAGTTGGATGGATGCCTCCTCCTCCAGTTCTTTTGAGGGTCACAACCAATGGCACAGAATTTGGGTTGCTCTTCCAGCATCCCTCTCTTTCAACCTCTAGGTGGCCCACTCTTCAGTCAGACACATCTGACACCATTTCTCCCAAGGGGCGGCTTCTTCACATCTACCCCATGTCTTCAATACACAGCCCTGGGTTGGCTGGGTCTTCCGAGATCATGGTGTTTCAGCACCCACAGCCATACAGACTTAGCAGAGGAATGCCAATGTTGAAATGATGGGCTCTGGTAACTGGAGGTCACTGGAAGGACCATGCACATTCTTGAACACAATCCAGTCCCACCGACCTCTTCTTAGTCAATCCTCCTTTTCCATCTGCACTGTCTATTCCTATGTGACCTGAATGACTAGCTGCATGTTGTAATTTGGGTAATATGGGTCAGGGCAGGCATTAAGTATTTAAAAGCCAGCAAGGAGAAGTAGAGCCCTTGAAATGAATCATATTTGCTGAGCACTAGAGGGGCAAGCTAAGTGGAGTCATTAGAGCACTGGGCTTGAATCAGGAAGCCTTATCTTCCTGAGTTCAAATTCAGCCTCAGACAATTACTAGTTGTGTGACGCCAGGCAAATCACTTCACCCTGTTTGCCTCAGTTTCCTCATCTATAAAATAAGCTGGAGAAGGAAATGGCAATCTATTCCAATATCTTTGCCAAGAAAACCCTAAATAAGGTCACAAAGAATGGGAAATGACTTAAAAACAACAGCCAGGTTCTGTGCATAAGAACTGTCATCTCTGTCCTCAATTCTGGTAGAGGAGAACAGAGGAACCCAGATAGAAAGACCCCACCATATTATAAGTGTCAGTTGAACAGAGCAGGCTATCCACCCAAGTGCTGTGCAACAGCTGAAGGGTCTGGCTAAGATTAAAGTGATCAGGGAACTCTGTGAAATGGGATGGAAAGGAGGACCACAGACCTAGGTCCTTCCATGGAGCTGGAAGGAATGCTCTAGCAGGGAGACAGCCAGAGATGGGGGGAGGGGGGCAAGAGAGAGAGGGAGGGAGAAGCAGAGACGGAGGGAGAAATAGAAACAGGGAAGGAAATCATATTATCAAGGAAATCATCGATAGGGAAGGAAGACAGGGAGGGTGAGACAAAGGGAGAGGACAGAGAGACAGGAAAAATAGAAAGGGATTAGGACTGGGAATCAGGAGCCTGGGGTTTTACCCTAATAAGCTGTATGACCTTGGGTAAATAATTTTCATTCTCTGAGTCTTAGCTCCTATGTCTGTAAAATAAGAGGGATATTTGGAGCTCCTTCTAGCCATAGCATTCAGTGATTTTTATTCCAAGTTATTTTTCCCAGACCATACAGAAAGCCAGAGGCAGAGCTAGCCATAGGTGACCCTTCCTAGAAGTGTTATTCAGGATTCCAGACCCTTGGATCCATGCAAAGGGTATTAAAGAAGACTTAAAGTACATTCCTCCTCCCTTCTTCCCTCCTTCCCTTCCCCCAATCTCTACTTGTGTTTCAGGCACCTGCAAAGCCCGGTTTGCAAAGCCTTCCGGCATGTGAAGGTAGATACACTGACCCAACCTGAAGCTGTGTCCAGCATTCCAGTGCCAGGTAAGGGCTTGGGCTACAGGGAATGCCGGGGTCTCTGGAGGACTAAAATGATGCCCAGAGGACATCTGGATGTAGGGAGAGGGGCTTTGGAAGGGGAGAACATGACTTAGACTGTCTATTCAAAACATCATTAATGTAGCTGTGATCTTTCACACACAGCAATATAGATGAGGAAAATATAAAAAAAAAAAAGATAATCATCAGAACAGGTTGAGTCAAAGACAAAGAAAAAGCTGAGAAATCTTTGCAGAAAAGAGATCAATCTGACCTCTGAGTCTTCCTGACCTAAGTACTCAGATTTCTGAATTTGTAGAAAATCATTAAAAAAATCAGAACTATGGATCAGTGAGGCTGTTCCCAAACCCCGTATCTCTTTGCACCTGCCTTGGGACAAGTAATACTGGGTTTGTATTGTGGGATGGGAGCATCACCATCACTTCGTGGAAAACATGCCTCCATTCTGGGCAGAAAGATAAGCATTTTTAAAAAGCACCTTCTGATAGTTCCTTGATTCAAAGGAGGTTCCTAATGTCAAGATTCTCAGGCACGATTGTCGTTGATGGAAGGTCCTTTGGGAATGGGGCTAGGTGACCTCGAAAGGTCCCTTCCAGTTATAAATTTTGTCAAACCTTTCCCTTTTCCCTGGGGACAGTGAGCAAGAGGTTGCCATCATTCAAATGTCACATATCGTCACCTTTTGATTCCTTTTGTAGCTGCTTGGTGCTCTCTGAATCAAGACTGACGCAGCCCTCCCAGAGGACTCAGAACGTCAGACCAGGGACTCGGCCGCTCATTATGAACAACTGCGCATCTTTTCCAAGAACCTCGTTATAAGCGCTGTCTTTTCAACATACTTCTAAACAGGGATGTATTTTCTTGTTGTTTGAAGTGAAGGAAAATAATCCCTCCCCCCCTCTCCAGCCCCCATCATTGGAGTGTACCCTTGGGGTTCCCCTCTCCCTCTGCTACTGTCAGAGTATTTGAGGCTGTTTCCTTTAAGGCCATGAAGGAGGCAGAACCAACCAAGATCTATCTAGATCAAGCAAGAAGCACAATCCTCCCCCTGACAGTGCACCTCTAAGCAGCAGCTGCCCCTCTGAGCACCCACCATCGCCCCGTTACGAAGCAGCTACTTCCCAACCAACCCCACGAGGTCCTCTCACTTCCCAGCTTCCCACAGCCCACAACCCATCCTTCTCTCGTTCTCTTCTGCTTTCTACCCAGGCTTCCACCTCCCCTCAATGCCCATGATTCATTTCCTTCACTTTGAAAACCATGCATGATCACTCAGCCTTCGTGTACTTTCTCCTGGTCCCTAGCAGATCCATTTATTTACTTATTTATTGGTGTGCTATTTTTCCCTTTGGTATCTGAGACTAACGTAGGGCCACCGGCCCCTTAGGCTGCTAATAGTCTTCTCTGCCTTTGGGGTAGTCCTGGTGGATAGTGTTATTCCTTCCTCTCTTAGGAGCCTCAAGCCTCTAGATTTAAACTGTAGAACTTTGCAAAATGTCAGTATGGTATTTTAGCCAATGTAAACAGTTTGCTATTAGGTGAGGAATAAACTCTGATTGAGGAACAGCTATGGAGTATGTGTTTTTCCTTTCTGACTCCTGTGACCCTCCCAACATCTTAACTCTTAGCAATTTTATCACAAATATGGATTTTCTAGTGTGGGCTGAAATGACTGATCACATGGCAAGAAAACATATGTGCTTTGAGGGGGAAGAAACTCCATATAGAGTCAGAAGGCTTGGATTCAAATCTTGACCCTGCTATCACTTGGGTGACTTGGGACACATCACTTGACCACCCTTAGGCCTCAGTTTCCTCATCTGCAAAATAGGGTCAGGTTAGGTCTGTAGACCTGCTCTAAATCCTGTGAACATTAGAAACGAGGGACTATATAGGCAGAAGGAGACAGGTATTTGTTTTGTTTGATTATGTATATTTATTGCAACAATTTAGGGGGAGGAGTTGATAGAAGGAGAAAGAATAAATGTTTGCTCATTGACAAAATTAATTAAAAAGTAAACTTCACACATATACTGAAGCTATATGATTCCCACTCTACTTGCCCTTCTCTCCTGTATTCCTTTTATGAGGAGATGAATCTTTTTCCCAGAGGGAGTAGAAGTAGAGACTGTTCCTTGTTCCTCTTTGTGCCTCAGCATATGGGGCTCCAGCAGGTGTTTAATAAATGTTTATTGATTCAAACACTTGCCTAGGGTTTGGTAAGGAGGATGTTCTCCCAACTCCAGTCACTGTATTACTTCAAACAAGTTTCAAGCAGAGCTCTGTTGTCTTGAAGATGAAAGGGCTCTGGCATCTGAGCCCAACTTTTCACCTTGAACAGCCAGTATACTAAGCTTCAGTCAGGCTTACTAATGTGGTAGGGTTGTAGCACCCAAGAGGTGGACCCCTAAACCATGGGGAAACCATGAAAGACTGCCAGAATTTTAGGTCCGACTTCTGCCACTAAACTCACAGTGTTGTGTTTTTCAAGTCACCCACATCCCTGGGCCCCAGTTTTTTCATCTGTAAAATGGATGTTTTAGACAGGAAAAAAAATCCAGTCTAAGTTCTAAATCCTTTGATAAACTGAACATTGAGTGTTCTTTGTAGCTTTAGCATTTTATGGCTCTGAACACTTTACGTCCTGATCACCCTCAACCCACAAAAAGCATCAACCACAAAAGCATCCCTAGCTTTCACCTACTGAATAATTTCTTCTTTAGGGGCCATTTCTCAAAAGAGACTGAGGCAAAGTCAGGGAAAAACAAAAAAATTACTTACAAGTATCAGCATCCTGCTCTCCAGCAGGGCAACATAGGCCATCGAAGACAGTTTGGCATAGTAGAAAATCAGTCAATCAGCAAGCATTTATTAAGTACCTACTATGTGCCAATCACTATGCTAAGTTCTGGAGATATAAAGAAAGGAAAAAGAGAAACTCAGTTGCTACCCCCAAGGAACTCACATTCTAATCAGTAAGATAATACATAGACAAGTACACACAAGATAAATAAAGTAGGAGGAAGGTAATCTGAGAGGAGAAGGGACTGGAAGTGGCCAGATTTTGGAGTCAGGAAGATGGAGGTTTGAATCCCACCCCAGACCTTTACCAACTGTGTGGACCCCTTCTCGCTCCCCATCCCCCACAAATCACTTAATCTCCCAAACCTTTGTTCCCTCATTTATAAAATAAGCATAATACCGAACAGGATGGTGGTGGTGTGCAGACTTTAAAGCTATTATTGTATCGGTGTGTGCCTTAGACTAAAGCCAAAGGTGGAAGCAGCTGGCCTGCCTGTAACCGTGCATCGCCCCAGCGATGAGCAGCAGGGCTGTGATCCTGAGCGAGAGTCAGTCAATACGACCCGACGGTACTTGCTTTCGCTATCAATACCCCGCAGATGGAAGACGCTCTCCTCTGACCAAAGCCCCTAGTTAATGCTGGAGACGGCACCAAGGCTGTGCCAATACTTGGTGAAGAAAGGATAATGAGCAAAACTGGGCTTGAGATCGAATGCATTTCTAAATGGAATCGCTCAGACCCTTTTCAATAAGGGAGCGCGCTTTGGCTTTTTGCTTGAGCAGCTTCCGGACAGATGGATTTTTCCAATTAAACAAATTCTCTGTCATTCATAGTCACATCTCCTTTCACGCACAAGGGACTTTAGGTCTTGAAGTTCCGCTCCTCACACCCCACCCCCATTCAAATACAAGAATCCCTTCCTCCATAAAGGGTTCACCTGACCTCTATTTGAACATTGCAGTGATGAAGAATTCATTTGCCTGCTCAGTAGTTGGATTGTCCTAGTGAGGGTTTTCCTCCTCAAGTCAAGATCTGCCTTCCTGATCTAGCTCTGACCTCTGAAATTATAGCCTGTGTGCCCCTCTGAGAAAGACAATAGCCTGGTGACTTAGGAGTCCAGAGACTTGGGTTCTAGCTGCAAATCGGAATGCTGTGTTACCAGTGACAAATTGTTTTTAGGCAGTTTCCTTATCTGTAAAATGAGAAGGTGGGCCAATATGGTCTCTAACTTTCCCTCCTAGCTCTGATGTTCCATCATTCTACTTGACCTCCTTGGGTGAAGGCAGCTGCCACCTTCCCCCAAAGCCCTTTCTTTGAGCTATAAGCATTCTCAGTTCCTCCAACCATTCTTTATGTACCATGGTCTCAAGACCACTTATTTGGTTCATCCTCACAAAATTTGGTTCCTAGAACTAGATAAAAATATCTCAGCTATAGTGTTTGTCCTATCTGGAACTGGGAATTATCAAATATGCTTCTAAAGATTGTCTTCATTCCTTTTGGCCACCAAGACATGGCACCTTGACTCCTGCTGAACTTGTGGTCAGCCTCAGAAGCTTGAGGCAAGACATGGAAGAGTGTAAAGAATACTAGATTTAGAGTCAGCAGACCTGAATTCAAAACCTGACTCTGACCCTTCCTAATTGTGAGGCAACTTTCAAGCCTCAATTTGCTCAACTTTCAAATGGGGACCAAAATACTTATGCTTCAGAGGTGTCGAGAGTAAACAGGTGTTTTGAAAATCTTAAAACAATTTAGAGGTATATTATCATTAGAGAGAGGTATTGCACCTATGATTTCATTGGTATAGGGAACTCCTGGGTGAGGAAGCTCCCTTCACTAACGCAAGCCATGTTTCTTCTCTGCAGCTTATAGACTTGAGAGAGTAGCATGGAGCACCCAGACATAAAGTTACTCTCCCAGGACACCTAGCCAGTATGTTTCAGAGGCACTCGAACCCAAATCTTCCTGCCTCTGAAGTGAGCTTTCCATCTACATGGCCCTGGATGCCCCTTACTAACAAGCAGAGTTATTCTCATAACTAATAAAACCCTCAGGGGTGGGTGAACTACCAAACCAGGGTTCCCCGTTCTATATTTAGATACTGGCTTGTTTTTCTAAGACTTCAGTGTAGGATTTGACATTTCTTTGTTCAATTTTCCCCTCCTGATTTAGCTCATTGCTTTCACCACTCTTTGAATCCTGACTGTCATCTACTATGTTCATGTGCCAGTTGCAAATCTGACAAACACGTGCCTTCATCTAAATCCAAGATTTTAAAATGTTGGACAAGATTAAGCTAAGGTGATAGTAAGGTCCAGTTGAAAGATCTCTACCTTTGGAGTCAAGGGATGTCACCTCTGATGTGACCTTGAACAAATTTCTTAACTTCACCTCGTAAAAGGGTGGGTTGGACTCTGATTGCATCTGAGGTACCTTCCAACTTGAGATCTATGATCTTACAGTTTCAGTGAACCCTTCCAGTTAACATCAGTAAGTTAAATTCTTTGGATCTCCTGTTTCAGATAAAGAAGTAGGTAGCCCTTTGGCTTGCCAAGACCAACACTTCTACTTGAACATTTGATCCCATTTTCTCTTATTGCCTCTGGCATAGTGTTTTTGTAATTATTCCATCTCTTTCTATCTCCCTATCTATTGACTCATTCCTACTGCCCCACTTGACCCTAATATCCTCAAGAGATGGTCCAATATCTTTCCTTCTTTTCCCGGCCAAACTCCTAGAAAAAAAAATGCTATCTATTCTCATCGCTGCTACTTCTCCTTTCATTCCCCTTTCAGCATTTTGCATTTCAGCTTCTGACCTAATCATTCAGCTAAAATTGCTCTCTCCAAAGTGCCAATGATTTCTCAATGGCCAAATCCAATGACTAGTTCTCAATCTTCATTCTTCATTACCTCTTTGCACCATAGCCCCTGGCCATCTTTTCACCCACTGTCCTGCATGCCAAAACCAAAAACCATTGCCTTCACCACTGACTTCATTTTTTGTTGTTGCTTTCAGAGCTCCAGCCCAGGGGCCTCAGTATTTGAATTGATGAGAAACTCTTAGGTCCACTATTTCAGAAGGGTGCCAACCATATTCTATTCCTCCGTTGTTTTATTGTTCAGTCATTTTAGTCATGTCTAACTCTTCATGAACCCATTTTGGGTTTTCTTGTCAAGGATACGGGAGTGACTTGCCATTTCCTTCTTCAGCTCATTTTACAGATGGGGAAACTGAGGCAAGCAGGCTTAATTGATTTACCCAGAGTCACACAGCTAGTAAATATCTGAGGCCAGATTTGAACTCAGAAAGACGAGTCTTCCTGACTCCAAGCCCAGCATTCTATCCACTTCACCACCTAGATGCCCTCCCTACCATTACCCACTTCCAGTTCTGGAGCAATAATCAAATCAAAAAAGCTAATAATCCTGGAAAAGTATGTATCCATCTACGTCCCCTTCCTACTATGCTTCTCCTCATCAGTCTGATCAGTCAGCGAATAAACACACATTAAGCACCAACTATGTGCCAAACACAATGCTAACTTTCTAAACAACATACCCCTCTCTGATCACCAATCACCAACAACATGTATTTTCTCCCTCCATGAAAATATAAGCTCCATGAAGGCAGGGACTATCTCTGCTTTTGTCTTTGTATCCCAGTGCTAAAAAACACATTTTCATTTACTCCACACCTTAACCACTCTCTCCTGAACATTCTCTCCTCTCTGGGATTTTGAGGCGTTGCTATCCTTGGTTCTGTTCAACTTCTCCTTCTTGATCCTGTTTGCTACATCATCTACATCCTGCCTCTAACTGCAGATGCTCAGTCCTGGGCTTTCTTGGCTCTCTCTATGTATATTCTTACTTGGTGACTTCATCAACTCCCAGTTATGTTGCTGCCTACGACACCCAAACCTATGTGTCCAGGCTTCATCTTCTCCTAAGCATCAGTTCTTCATCACCTACTACCTACTAGACATTTCAAACTAGAGGACCCATAGGTGTCTCAAACTCATCAGATGTGAAACTCATTATTTCCTCTCCAACCTATCCCTCTTCCCCTCTTCCTTTTTCTTTCAAAGATACCACCATTCTTCTGCTCTCCCAGATTCACAGCCTTGGAATCATCTTCTTCTTACCTTCTCTCTAGTCTCTCTCATATCCAATAAGCTTCCAAATCGCTTCAATTCTATCATGAAAAGAGCTTTCACATGCATTCCCTTCCCTCCATTCCTTTATCCCTCTCTTTATCTTCCCCTACACACACACACACACACACACACGCACAGTTCTCTGACCCCAACTATTATAATAGGTAAGTCTTATCACTTTCCTCCCCTGCTCAATAAATTCTGGGTGGTTTCCTGTTACTAGAATCAAATGCAAACACTCCTGTTGGACATTTAAAGTCATTCATAATCTGGCTCCAACCTCAACTGCCACCTTCTATGGAAGGTCTTTCCTCATCCCCAAAACCATTGGCATGTCCCCTGAAAGCACCTTTTACTTATTCTGTATGTAGATATTTGCAAACAAGTTGTTCTGCTCCCTAGCTCCCAATGAAATGTGAGTTCCTTAAGGGCAAGGTAGTTGCAGTTTTGTCTTTGCATTCCCTGTGCCAAGCTCATTGTAGACTCTAAATGCTTGCTAATTGGCCACAAGTAAAAGGAGGAAGACTCATCCTCTGTTTTTATGCCCTGAATCAGAGACTTCTGGGGTGTGTGTATGCACAGGTATGTGTGTGCACATGTATGTATGTGTGTGTGTGTTTGTGTCTGTGTACACACGAATATACACATATGGTTAGAGTACGTATATATGTATATAAAATGTCTTTTTGTACAAAAAGGTGCTCAAAAAACTAATACTTTCTATTTTCTCATATAATAAGTATCACTAAGGTTACAGGTCAGTACTATGAGAGGTTCCATCAAGGTAAAAAAGTGGGACTGCCCAAGGACATCATTCTGCTTAGGGAGGAAACTAGAAAATAGCCCTATAGATGTCATATGTCCAATGCAAAGGGGGAAGGGAGGATCTAGAAACCATAGAAATCGATGTATTTATATATATATATATATATATACGTGAATATACCCACATGTGTGTTCATACACACACACACACATACTCTTAAGCCAAGCAAACACATGAGAAGTACCCAGGGCCAGGGCAGTCTCAGTAAAGTGTCCATAACTTCTTGAATTGTCCAAGACGGATCTTTTTTGCTCAGCTTTTCCCCCGACTCCACATTCACATCCAGCTCGAGTCAAATCTGATTCAGAACAGACCCTCAGAACAGATCCAAGATGGCTGAACTGGTGCTCTGTCCAAGGATAAAGACTCCGGTCAAGATGGAGACCACACCCCAGAAGACCAAGCAGGACCTGGGGAATGAGGTAGGAAAACAAAGAAAAAAAAATCATTAAGTTCTTTCCTGACATTTTCATAGAAATAAAAGGGATTAGAAAAACTTATTTTAATGCATGGGGAATGAATGCAGACATCTCTCAAGTACTTGCAGTGATGAGAACATCAAGCCTATGAAAAATTAAAGTGCAAGCAATAAGAACCCAGACCTTTAGACTTATTTTCTTTCTTCCCAAAATCACCAAAGCAGCTATCGAGGATAAGGGAGGGGGGAAATTGGTTTGAAGCTCAGCTCCCTTTCTGTTCCTCTGCTCAGACTCCAGCAAAGGGAGAACAGGAAGATGTGGAAAGAGTCTGGATTTGGAGTCAGGATCTACATTTGAAATCTCTGCTTTTGCTACCTGTGGGTCCCTGGGCAAGTTCCTTTCTTTCTCTGTGCCTCTTTTTTCTCAAGATGAAATAGGGTTAGGTGATCTGTTACATGCGACATTCTTTCAAGGGAGAAAGGAGTAATAATAGCAGTAATTGGCAAAACTGCTTATCAGATTCAGGCTTCCTTGGAAAGGTGGGGTGGTGCAGTGGGAACAACACTTACCTAGCAGTCAGAAGACCTGAGTTCAAATCCTACTTCTGATGCTTTAGGGAAAATCACTTAGCATCCCCTGGTCTCAGTTTCTTTGACAATACAATGAAGGAGATGACCTCTGAGATCCCTTCCATCCCTTAATCTACAGTGTTTTAATATTTATGTGCTGGGACACAAAATCTAACTTAAAAATATTAAGCATCATGAAAACCTGTCAGAAAAAAACTCACAGCCTCAAAGAATGTCAACATTGGAAGAAAGCTCAAGGATCATCTAGCCATGAGGAAACTGGGAGCCAAAGAGGTTACCTGGTGGCTTAACTAAGGAAACCTAAGTAGTAAATGGAGGTAGGCCCCAAACTCAGGTTCCTGAATTCCAAAGGAGGTGTTCTTTTCATTTTAAATTAAAGAGTCTTTGAAGAAAGAGGAGGAGGAAGAGGAAGGAGGAAGGTTTCTACCTTTTCCCAGTAGACAGTGATCTGTTAAAGAGGTTAAGGAGCTAAGTGGAGAGGTTAATCCCACATGAACACCCAGTAGGTATTTTCTACCATGTAGAAGAAAACCATGCTCAGATCACCTCTTTAAGAAGAAAAATTCAGGCCCAAACTACTGACAACAAGTTCTAAGAGCTGATCCATAGAATTTCAGAACTGGAGGGACCTCAGAGGTATCTAGTCCACCACCTACAAGAACAAGCATGCCCTCAACAACATACCCAATGGGTGTGTGTGTGTGTGTGTGTGGTGTGTGTGTGTGTGTGTGTGTGTACTGTTAAGTTATTTCAGTCAAGTCTGACTCTTTGTGACCCCAGTTGGAGTGTTCTTGGCAAAGATATTGGATAGGGTTGCCATTTCCTGCTTCAGTTCACTTTTACAGATAAGGAAACTGAGGCAAACAGGGTTACATGGCTAGTGAGCATCTGAAGTTGAATTTGACTTCATACTTTAGTGTAAAGGCTCCCATTGAGAAGGAAATCCACCATTTCCTAAATAAATCCTTTCTACCTTAGGGACAGCTCTAATGGTTAGGGGAGTCTTCCTTCCAACAATCCTAAACCTGGCTCTTTGCAGGCCCCCTTTATTTTTAGATTGGACATGTCAGCATTCATGTGGTCATGAAGGTGGGACCTTAGGGTCTCCTGGGATACAAGATTGAAGCCTGTGTCACCTCATGTACAATTCAATTGAAATTCTTATTGAACATTTACTAGCTATGCTTAGAACTGTGGGAGATATGAAGATAGATGTAAAACAATCCCTTTCCTCGAGGGCTATTAGGGGAGACACTGTTAGAGGCTGGTGGATGGTGGGTTGGATAACATGCCTGACTTGCAATCAGGAAGATCTGAATTCAAATCCTGCCTCAGACACTTACTAGCTGGTAACCCTGAGCAAGTCATTTCATTCACTTCTCTCAGCCTCAGTTTCCTTGCCAGTAAAGAGAAAGGCTTGGACATCATATCTTCTAAGGTCCCTTCCAGCTCTAAAGCTATGCACCTCTACCATATGTATATAGATATATAGAATACAAAATAAGATACTGGGGGCAAAAGGAGAAACCCCAGCAAAATACTCTAGAAAAATCTGAAGGAAAAAGATTTGGTTGGGGATGGAGAGCAGGAAAGAGGAGGGGACTTATGGAAAACTTTATGGAGAAGATGACAGGTAAGCTAAGCTTTGAAAGAAGGGAAGGATTGTTGACATGAGGAGAAAAGACACCCCAGGCATGGAACATGGCATGTGTGAATGTCCAATGCCCAGGGAGGGTGAGGTAAGAACAAGATGAGGAAGTCATTGCCCTCAATATCCTGATCTATATAAAGAGAGGGTTTAGATGACAGGATCTCTGAGCTCTAAGATTCAATCTATGATTGAAGTCGTGATGGTGTAGGAGCCCAAACAACTCACTGAAAACTCACCTGGTTCGTGGGCCCAGATTCTCCATGTCTACTGCACAAATGAGACACAGCCCTGCCAGCAAAACACAAAGATGGGTGGGAGAGCAGATGTCAGATCCTTAAATACTCCATGAAGCTTCTCAGAGTGGGCTTTTCCACCTCATTGCCTGATCTACCATCCACCACCCTCCACTATGACCTGCCCCACCCTCTCCAGATCTCAACCTCCCTCCTGTTTCAAGTGAGGATATTGGACAGGACCGTCTCCAAGTTACCTTCTAGCTTTAGAATTCTGTGATTCTGAGGTCTTAATACTGAAGCTAATGAATCTTGCTTCGAGAGCCCAAATTAGTGTGTCTAAATTTAGGAATTATGGAAACACAAAATGCTTAGAGGAGTAAGGTTACTTTAAACAACTAGTTAAAATCCAAAAGCAATCTCCTGCTATGCTGCCCGCAGATGGTGAATGCATAATAAAAGGCCAAATTTCATTCCCAGGCACTTCCGACTTCCTGATTTCCTCTCCCACTCTGACTTTCTTTCTCCCACAATCTTTCTAGCAATCTACTGAGAAGCCATCTGACTGCTTTCTGTTACCCCCTGAGAAAAGTATTCTGTGCTTTTGCACAGAAAAGAGGGTGCAGATAGGATATCCTTCGAGGCCACCAGTAAGTAAACAGGTTTGGGTGGAATGGAGATACACAACGGGGAAATAATACTAAATCAGTCTAGAAAAATAGTTTGGAACCCAGTTGTAAAGGGCTTTAAATGCCAAGTGCTTTCACCAAGTACCTATTAGATTCAAGGTTATATATTAAGCCTCTTATCTCTTCTGGGGTTCATGGGCTAAAATGCTCATTGGCACTGTTCCAGTTCTGACACCCTATGGTAACTGCTATTTCTTTAGGATGTTTCTCCAATTTCAGGCTCTATCCAGTTTGCTAGCTAAGCCCAACACCTGGCATAGTATCTGTTTCTGTGTTTAACGATGATATACAGTATCAGACTTCTACAATTCGATGTCAACTTATATTTCATATTTACTAAAAGCTTTTGGCCTCTATCGATTTACCATCAGTATATATTAAGAAGTTGGTCAACCCCTTCTTCTTTGTGCTGATAGATTATGGTGGAAATCAGCCATGACCCTAGAAGTCTTTACTATAATCTTATTTCACCATTTGTGAAAGTGGAGGGTTTCTTAGGAAGTCTTCCAGTTTCTTCACTAGAGCTCTAAATTTAAGCTGAAAGTCTTAACATGACTTGGAGAAGTAGTTGGCAGGAACTAGACATTGTTTGGCTTTGAGGAGGACTCCCCAAACTGATAGGACCCTCAAAATCAGCACACGGTGTCCTCCCCTCTTTCCCCAGAGACCTGAGTCTTCAGAAGCAAAGTAAGAGCACAGACAAAACCTTTGGAAAGAGAAGATTCCCACCTGGGAAGATGAAGATGAAGAAGGCACTGATGCCCCCAATGACCATAATGACTTCCCCAATGTCAGGGACAAACAGAGCCAACAGAAGTGTGGTGGCTACCCACAGGCTTGTCAGCAGCGTTCGCACCCCGGTTCCTGAAGGGTCTGCACACTTTCCACAGCCCCAGACACTGGAGTAGCTCAGCCAGAAGTCCTGGATCACTGACCTGGGAGAAGTCAGTCAACAAACATTTATGAAATGCCTACTATGTGCCAGGTATTGCACTGAGTGATGGAGATACAAAGAAAGGCAAAAGACAGTTGCTGCCCTTGAGGACCTCACAATCTAATAACTGAATCTAATGAAGTATACCAGTGCTTGGATGGAGCCAATCTTTGGCACTGGTGTTGCTGATGGCCTGTTGGCTTATCCCTTCTTCATAAGACAGGGTCTGTTTCTTTTCACACAGGCTCCTAAAGGACTTCTATGCCATTCCTTTTCTCCCAGGTACCCCTAGCATTTGCTAGTTCCCTTCCCTAACTACTTTGGATTTAAGCACCGTGGTATTGGGAATAAGGTACTGGACTTGGTGTCAGAAAGACCTGGGCTCAAATCCTACCTCTGACCTTTATTAGCTTTGTGACATGTAAAATGAGGAAGCTGGACAAGAGGGATGTACCCCCAAAACCCCCCTGGCTCTAAATCAATGATCCTATATTTTATTTTGTGTTTACTCAGTCTCTACATAGACTTCATATACATATTGAGAGAAGGAATTGTTTGATTTTTTTTTTTGCCTTTGCCTGGCAAAAAATAGCCACTTAATAAATTCTTGATTGATTTTAAGATCTCCAAACAAGTATTCTGAATTGAAGAAAGGCCAAATATTTATAAGGAAGCTACGCTGGACACCAGCTTACCATGCTAGGTGCTTAATGGGAGACAGAAAAATAGGAACACTAGCTCATGATCTTAAAGCCTAAGGAATTTCTAATAGCCTACAATGATTTGACTACTTTAAACTTCCAAAGTACTGGCCCCACAGATACCCCAGGATGTACATTGACAAGAATTATCAAACCCATTTTACAGATGGGAAAGCCAAGGTCAAGGAGAGGCTCCTCTATTATTCTTTTCCCTCATATGTACATTTAAGCCAATCTCAATTGTCTCCTCATATATGGCTTATAATTTTCCAACCTTTCAGCCTTTACTGATCCTGCCCTTAATGCCTAGAATGCTCTCCTTCCCCCTTCTTTGTCCCTTGAATTCCTACTCATCCTTTAAAGTTCAGCTCCAATGCTACCTTTTCCAAGAAGCCTTTTCTAATCCCCCAGCTCTGTACCACCTCTCCCCCTCAGACGCCATTTTTGTTTTTGTTTTGAACAAGACAGATCCATGCCTAAGGCACTGGTGAATAAACATTCAAATTGAGTCATAGCTTCCTAATGCATCTACATATTATTATAAATTAGAGTTGCGTGTTGGTGGCATAGTGTCAGGGGTCTCTTCTAGCCCCAAATCTTTGAGTTTGTCTCATCTAACCTTGCACTTTACTTATGAGGAACTTATATGGCTCAGAAAGCTAAGTGATTTTCCCAAGATCACACAGAGACATGATTTGAACCCAGATCTTATTACTCCTAATTATCATCACCAATACAGCTACCATTTATATAGCACCTACTATGTGCCAGTCACTGTGTAATTGCTTTATAAATATTGACTCTTGCAACAACCCTGGGAGGGAGATGCTATTACTATCTCCATTTTACGATGAAGGTTAAGTGACTTGCACAGGGTCTCACAGCTAGTAAATGTCTGATGCTGGATTTGAACTCAGGTCTTCCTGACTCCAGGTCCAGTGCTCTATTCATTTGCATTGCCACCAGATGCCTCTACACACACACACACACACACACACACACATACACTGCTTTGGATCTTAACTTTAGATCTCCCCTAGCACTAGCATAACACTCCATAACCACTGTGTGCTTTATAAATAAGAGTTAAAAGAATGGACAGTAAGTAGCTTGGCTAAGTCTAGATATAAGACAGAACCAAGATTCAATTGCCTTTCCACTGTATACATTAGGATTCTAACATATAATTCACCATTAAGCTTTGTGATACAGATAGTACACATAGTAAGTACACATAGTAGGTCTTCAGTGAATATTTTTTGGCCATAGTGATTCTGCCTGGCTGAATCCTTTAAACTGATCATCCCAAGCATCTGGATCCCATGGGATAGAGATGGCTCCTTCTCATCCCTCAGCTGGAACACAGGGGCTCAGTCCCCCCAAGGCCCTCCCTAATCCAAGGAACTGACAGACTCTGTTACCTGCCCAGGAGGAGAGCAATCGGGTAGACAGTCACAATCGAGACACCAAAGAGGAAGCGAGCAACAATGACCACGGTGTCATTTTCTGGGTAGGACATCAGCACATCAGCAGAAACATTATCTCCAAAAGTCAGGAAGCCATAGAGCCCTGCAAAGTTTCAGGGGATTTCAAATCAGGAAGAATTAGAGAAATATTCCCTCACTTTGGCTTAGAATTCACAGATAGGACCTGGCTGCCCCATAGGCTCAGATAAATCCCTCAACATCTTAGAAGATATTTTTCTAAGTCACAAGGTCTAATGGGATCTCAGAAGCCTCTCTACTGAAATCCAAGTGTCTGAGCCTTAGGACAGACATGTTCACAGTTGCTAACTTAGTAAGGAGATAGTGAGTGGGTTAAAGGGAGGGAAGACAGAGTCAGGGAGCCTGCTATGACCTGAAAGTGGGGAGAGAAAGTAGATATATGTAAATGTGTCAAGGCAGACCCACATGGAAGGCCTCCCAGAGATCATAGCTTAAGGAGAAGGGAGCCTGAGTTACTGCATCCAGAGGATGGCTGGCAGGCCCAGTGGAATAGCTCAGTCATTGTAGAGGAGCAGGCAGTTGGCCAAGATTCTAAGGAGTAACTTGAAGGTCTTGAACAGACAAGCACTGACTTTGGGCTCCGACATCTTCACCAGCAGGATTACAGCTTTGCTACATTAGCAAATTGTACGCCTGTAATTGCCCCCGCTCTGTGGCCCTCAATTTCTCCATCTATGAAGCTTAGGGGTTGAACTGGATATCTCAGAGGTCCCTTTCAACTCTCATTCCTAAGATCCTAAGAGTCTGATTTCCTGGAGAGTTGGAACTCATATTTTTTTTTGTAACATTATGAACAGAATCTCTATGCCAAGCCCCCCAGTGACCCACTGTGCAGAGTGAGAACACTATCAAGCAGTTTTAAAGACTGCCGCAGACAAGTTGCCAGCTTTTACTCCATGATCATGTCACAGGTCTGCACCAAAAAGCCAACACTAGACTCAAAAAGTCCTCTGCAAAGATGGAGCCCATGCTTACTCTGAGTTTTGCGTTTCTATTTTATTATATTCATTTTGTAGTAGTCACTCTGTAGCACTGACAAACTGAAGGCAGTGGCCTCACGGCCCCCTCCCAGGTATCAAAGTTTGATGGAGAAAGGGGTGGCTTCGCCAATTTCAGGTGGGTTTTTACCTGTCAGGGAATAAATGAGACAGCAGGCTAGCATGGCAGCCACCGATACCATGGTCCAATGGGAGAGATTTTGATTGTACATGCTCTGGTAGACAGACACGCTGGCTTCATGGCACTGAAAAACAGAGGATGTCATTGAGCATCCCCACGCCCACCTACAGGGTTCTCTGCACTCTAAAACAGGCCACAGTGTTCACACCTTGGAAATCATTGAGACTGATCCAAGCACAGAATGTAAGCCTAGAACTATCAATAATAAGCACAGTGTCAATACCCTGAATAAGGAATGCAGGAACAGGGCATTCTTGGCTTTCTCCAAAGACTTTGGTAGCCTTGCTTTCCCTAGGGATACCAGATGGCCAGCCTGGGAACTGTCCCCTGCTCAGCCCATGGCCAGACGAAAATTATGCCATCAGCTGGCCTGTCCACAAAGATTTATTAAGCATTTATGAGCCTGGGTTTCTGCCTCCCAGCCTTAGGGCCTCTCATTTCCTTCTCTTTCTTACCCCAGCAGTCACAGACCCAGAATCAGAAGGAACCTTTGACCTCATTGAATACAAACCCCTCATCTTACAGTGAGAAATCAAGTCAGAAATGAATAAGTGCTTGTCTCCTCCCTTCCTCCCTCCTTCTCTCCTCCCCTTCTTTCCTTTCTTTCTCCATCTTTCTTTTCCTCTCCTTCCTTCCTTCTTTCTCCCTTGCATTCTCTTCTTTCTTTTCTCTCTCCCTCTTTTCCTTCCTTTCTTGTTTCCTGCCTCTCCTTACTTTCTTGCCTTCCTCTTTTCTCTTTCTTTTTCTTCCTCCCTCTTTCCTTCCTTTCCTCCTCCATTTCCCTCTTTCCCTTTCTTCTTTCCTTTTTCCTCTTCCCTTTTCTTTCCCTTTCTTCTTTCCTTTTTCCTCTTCCCTTTTCTTTCCTCCCTCTCTCTTTCTCTCTCCTTTCCTTTCTCTTTCCTTTTCTTTCCCTTGTCTCTCCCTCACTTTCTTCTTTGCTTTTCTTTCCTTCTTTCTTCCCTCTCTCCTTTCCTTCCTTCTCTCTCCCTCCCTTCTTTCCTTCCTTTTTTCTCTCCTTTTCTTTTTTCCTTCCTTCCTCTTTCATTCTTTTTTCTTCCTTCCTCCCTCCCTTTCCTTTCTTTTCTTTCCTGATTTTTCCTTCTTCACTTCCTCCCTTTTTTCTCCCCTCCCTTCCTTTTCCTTCCTTCCTTTTACTAAGACCAATAGATTGATTTGCTTGGGTGATGGGGAGTAAGTCGCAGAGCTGGATTTCAAACACACATCCTCTGATTGCCCCCCAGAAGCCTTGCCGCCTTACCATGCTACCCCTGAAGTCTCTGCCCCCCCACTCCATCTTCCCCTCTAACAGTCCTGACAGCTGTATGGCTTCTGCCATCACAGAACTCACATATTCCCTGTTCTTTCCTCTGCATCCTCACACTCTTGCCCAAGATTTCAGATCACGTTAAGGGCATCTACCCTTTCTTTCCTGCATGAGAGTATGAAGGGCTCAAGCCATTCCTGGGGGGGTTGTGGAGGTGGGGAGACTGGAGTCCATCCCCAGCACCTCTCTCCCCACATCCAACATGCCTGGCAACAGCAGCCCTGGCCACTGTTGCTAGGAGAGACTGGAGATGGAGTCCAGCAAAAGGGGAACCAGGGCACCCCCTTGTGGCTCTCTGGGCAAACACCTTGGGCAGTCCAATCTCCCTGTACCCTGAAGAGGGCTGTGAGTGAGCATCTCAGGGCTGGGGGGGTCTTGTTAAACCAAATACGGAAAGCAGTTGAGAACAAAAACATCCTCCAGATTTTTGGAAGAAATATAAGGGATAAAAACAGAGGAGAGGAAAAATCTGGTAGTTGACTTTCAACAAACTACAGATGGTACACAGTAAGGAAGCAATAGTGAGGAGGAAAGGAAAGGGGGCTGCTTGTGAGGTAAAACTTTGGCCCTCCAAGAATATCAGTGAGAGAGAAATAACAGAAATAAAGAGATCCTTCCTGTCACAAGGGAAAAAGGGAAATGACACCCATATGCCTCCCTCCCCACACCCAACTCCCAACCCCAAACACTGGCTCTTTTAGGGGGAGGGTTAGAATCAGGATTAAGTGACTTGTCCAGGGTCATACAGCTGTCTGTGGCCAGATTTGAACTCAGGCCCTCCTAACTCTAGGGTCGGTGCTCTATCCATCGCACAACTCAACTGCCCCAAGACTTGTTCTTAATGTGTCAGAGGGAAATTTTTCGATTGGCATTTTTGTGAGACAACCTGTTAAAACAAGAAAGGAGAGGATGGAAAATAAATGGAACTTCCCAAAAGGAGGAAAATGAAAGGAATGCCAATTACCTTCTAGGAAAGGCAAATTAAGGAGAAGACATAAAACTGAGAAGTCTCCCCCTTTTTCCTATTTTTAAGTCCCCAGAGCTTAGTCTCTGTCCCCTGAGATAAGACATGGATGATAAAGGACCTGTCCTAGTCAAAGCCCCTCATTCTCCAGAGTAGGTAACTGAGGGCCTGCTCCACTGAGTTGTCTAAAGTCACAAAGAATCCGAGCTCTGCCATTTACACATCCAGGTCTCTCTCTCTGTCTTTCTCTATCTCTGTCTCTATCTCTCTCTGTCTCTTTTAATCCCTCTCACAGACACACACACACACGCACATGCACACACACACACACACATATATATATATATGCACGTACACTATTATCATAAATTCAAAATTGGAAAAGAACTCATAGGCCATTTAGCTCAATCTTTTCATTTTACAGATGAGAAGACTGAGTCCAAGGAAGGTTAAGTAATTATCCTAAGGTCATATAGTAGTATCAGAAGTGGGATTTGAACACAGGTCTTCTAACTTTAGAAATTATTTCTTCCAGTGCACCACTCTTAACTGCAAATCTAGCATTCTTTCTACTATAATCACATTGGCTCTTGTAAATGGTATCAGGTAGAGATGAAAAGAGCAAAAATAGTTGCTTCTAGTACTAGGTCAGCCCTGAAATTGAGAAGACATTGAGTCAAGTCAAGTCACCAGGCATTTATTAAATACTTACTACATGCCAGGTACTGAGATAATTAATAAGGATACCAAAAAAGGCAAACTGCCTTTTGGGCCCAGCCCTAAAGAAGCTTACTTCCTAGTAGAGGAGAAGATATGTGAACAAGTAGGTACATACAAGATATAGAGGAAGTAGATGGAAGGGAATCTGAGTAGGAAGGCTTTAGCAGCTGAGGAGGATGAGGGACAGCTTCCCAGAGGAGGTAGGATTTGACTTGGGTCCTGAAGGAAGCTGGGAGAACTGAGAGATGAAGGTAAGTGAGGCAGGGCTCTAGGCAAGGAGGGACAGCATTGGGAAGGCATGGAGAGGCGGATGTTATATTCAAGGAACTGCAAGTAGGTCAATAGTGCTGGAATATAAAATGTGTAGAGGCTAACAAGCTATAAGTAGACTGGCAAGGTAGGAAGGAGCCAGACCATGAAGCACTTTCGGTGCCAAATTGAGGAGTGTATATTTGATCCTGCAGGTAATTGAGTGGAGGCACTGTTAGACTAATGGTATGTAAAAATCACCTTATAGCTGAACGGATGATAGATTGGAGTGAGGAAAGACTGAAGGTAGGAAGACCAGGTAGAAGACTATTGCAATAGTCCAGGCAAGAGGTGATAAGGCCTTGAATCAGGATTGTGGCTATGGGAATGGAAAGGAAGGGATAGCTCTCCCAAAGATGTTGTGAAGGTAGATGTGGAGATAGACCAAATACGTAGGGCAAATAGGAGGAAAGAGTTGAAAATGACACTGAGGATATGAGCTTGGGTGACTGGGAAGATGGCGGTACCTTGAATGGTAAGAGGTAAGATGGGAAGTAGGAAGGATTAGGAGATAGGGTGGGGAAGATAATGAGTTCTGTTTTGGACACGTTGTATTTGAGATGCTATAGGACATCAAATTCGAGATGTTCAAAAAGAATTGGTAATGTGGGACTGGAATTTTTTAAGGCTGAATATAGGCATGTGTGTGTATGTATGTATATAAATGCAACTATGTATAAATACATGTGTGTATGTGTGTGAATATATATACATAGAAAGACAGAAAGGAAGGAGAGAGAGGAGGAGAAAGGGGAAACAATCTATTTAAAGATAATTGAATCTATGGAATCTGATGAGATCACTTAGAGAGATAGCATAGACAAAATAAAGAGGGCCCAGGATAAAGCCTTGGTGATGCCCCTGTTTTATGGGTGTGACATGGACAAAGAACTAGCCAAGGAGACTGAGAAGTAAGATGGATAGGAGAGCTAGGAAGGGGCAGAGCTATGAAAGCAGAAAGAAGAGAACATATTTAGGAGAGGGTGATCCACCATGTCAAAGGCCATAGAAATGTCAAGAAGGGTAAGGATAGGGAAAGGCCATTAGACTTGCCAATTAAGAAATCACTGGTAATTTTGGAGAGGGCAGTTTCAGTTGAATGAGGGGGTCCAGAATCCAGACTGCAGAGGATTTAGAGGAAGAGGAGACACCTAGTATTGATGGTTTTCTCAAGTAGTTTAGCTGGTAAAGGGGAGGGGAGATAAAAGGATAATTGGTGAGGGTGGCTGGATCAAATTAGTTTTAAGGATACAGATGACAAGGGTCTCGCCTTATTCTTTGTAAGCCTCAGGGGAAAAAATAACAGATGGGGGTAAATTGAAGATAACAGAGAGTGGAATGATAATGGGAGCAGTCTGTTGGAGAAGCCAGAGGGAATGGGATCAAGGGTACCTATAGAGGGTATGGCTTTGGCAAGAAAAAGAGCTATCTCTTATCCAAGACCAGAGCAAAGAAGGAACTAGTGAGGAAAGATCTCCGAATAATTTGAGATGAGGAGGGGATCAAGGGGAGCTCTCAGTGAATGGCCTGAATTTTTCCAGTGCCATAGGAGGCAAGGTCCTTGACTGAGGAGGGTGCAATAAGAGACTGAAAGAGGAATGAAAAGATTTGGAACAACCGCTCTGAAAAGTGGGATGGTCAATCAGTTAGCAAGAAAGAGAAGTCTTGCTTTGCTGTAATGAGGGCCCAGATAAGATTAGATAGTCAATCTGTAGTTGACCTAGTCAATACAGTTTTATAAGTTTTCCCCAGGTTTTTTTGCAGCATATGGATAGGAGCAAAGAAAAAAAGTGATGGGAATAATTCAGTTTGGGTCTTGGCAAACATGATTGGACAAGAAGGTATGAGATTCAAGAGAAGAGGGTAGGGTGGATTTGGGCTGGTTCACCATGCAGATATTTACCATGCAGATTACCAGATATGGAAGGGAGAAACCTATAGCTAGGAGCAATGGTGAAATCCTGGGGATGATACAGTGATTAGGAGTTCAGTGCAACATGAAGAGCAGTTAGGGATCCCCCTGTATGTCAGTGGGATCTGAGAGCTCATCCAAAGAGTTGATCCCTCCATTGGCACATGTGGTCCCTAGCCATCCCATCTCATGCAATTCTTGTCCATGTCTTTCTATGAATCTTCAAAGATCATGTACTAATATTCTGAAGGTCTTCCTCGTAGGTCTTTATGCTCTGTGGGGACTCATCCAGTACTGTCAGACTGTCCCTTTCTGCTCTGCTCACACATGTCCTGGAAGCTATCTTTTATGTCAGTCAAGTCCACATCTGGTATTTCATCATGGTGTAAACATGACCCTGGATTCTCAAAAGCATATTGCTAGCAGCTGGATTATGCAATCTACCTGCAGGCATATTGTAGGCCTTTGATAAATCTCTCTCCATTTAGTCTATCCTCCACACAGCTGACAAAGTAATTTTCTTAAAGTTTAGACTTGACCATATCATTCCTATCCCTACTCACTAAGCTTCCTTTTATCTTCAGGCTCAGATGGAAAGTCTTCTTTGGGGCATTTGAAGTTCTTCATAACCCGATCCCATCCTACATTTCCAGTCCTATTATATTGTCTCCTCTATGACGCAGGCACACTCCTCCTTGTATACGTTCATACCCTAGCAAGGCTGTCTATGCCTGGAATGTCCTCCCTCCTCACCAGCATTTGGGATCTCAGATTTCCTTATCGCTCTGTCAAAATATCACCTTCTATAATCTCTTTGAAGCTTTTGCAAGATCCTACTCCTATACTGCCTCAACCTCCCTCTTCCCCCATGTTCCCACTCATCAGAGTTATTCTGTAACTGCTTTATATGTTTTAAATATACATAATTAGTCTCCCCTGAATGAACTGAAGATTCTTGAGGGCAGGAGTCATTTATTTTTGTCATTATAGCACGAGGATCTAGCGCCCGTGCCATGCGGGACCCACAAGAGGTACTTCATAAATGCTTACTCGTTGATTGGATGGCCCTATCAAGCTGGAAAGCTTAAAGTTCAATTTTAAACAAAAGATCTTGCCTTTTATCCACTGCCCAACCTACTTGAGTCTGAAAAAGTTCATTAGCAAAAAACTGGCCACTGTATGACAAATTCTTTAGCCATGGCAACCCAGGAAAGAAAAGGGGGAAAAATTTAAGGCTTTTTTTTCTGTACTCAAAATTACCTGAAATCCGAAACAGATGGTGGGGAATACATTAAATACAGCAAACCAGGAGGAAGGTCTGTAAATAGATGAAACCAGGTGTTTAATAAAAAGGAAAACTGAAAGCCCAGCTAACATCAGAGGTACAGAAAGTACAAATGGATAGGACGAAACATTCTGCTTTTAATTGCACACGATCAAAATCAGGCTTTGGAAAAGATAAAAATGTATGCCAAGTGCCTCTGGCTGTTCTCAGCTCCAAGGCCATGCATGGGATATATCTTGCCAGTTCTCTCTGAAATGGAGGGAAGGGGAGAGGAGGCATTTGCACCCTCACCCTCATTGCCTTTGGCAGCCTGTTTCCCTTGAGCAAAGGTACTGAACAGGGCAAGAGGCTGAAGCATCTATACAGGAGAAACTTGGGGGGATCTTCTTAGTGACCCTAGCATTTCAGGGGCAGTTAGCTGCTTCCAGGAGCAATTAATACCTTAGTGGCCTAGAGCTTCCCAGAGCTGCCCATATACTTCAGCTGGCAATCAACCTTCAGCACCACTGCTTCCTGTCTTACTGACATTTCAGGTACACCTACTGTAATCCTGACCATCTGGTGCCTCCAAGAGAGCTGGATGGACTCCAGTGGTTTCTGAAATGGTCCTCTGTGTGACTCCCAAGAAACAATTGAATTGTACTTTCCCCAGACCTACAAACCCTGAATCCCATTCCATTCTCCCTTCCTGGATTTTCATCCAGGTCACATGGTTCTCATAGGGCTCTTTCCATCCTATTTCAGTCAGTGAAACCAGCTCCCATGGGTTTAACTATCATCCCCTCTCTCCCCACCTCCAATCTTGGCATCTCTGTCTGCCTGTTGGACATTTGGAGTTGAATGTCTTGTAAACATCTTACTCAACATTTACAAAACTGAACTCCCCATCACCCCCACCCACCTCCCCTCTTCCTAACTTCCCTATTACTGAGAACCCCATCCTCTCATACCCACCCTTGACACGTGGGTTTCATCTGAGGTTTTATCCTCAGCTTCTCACACTCTTTGACCCTCCCTCTAATCCAATCAATTACTAAGTTCCATTGTTTCTACCTTCATAATGTACACACTTCACTCCGCTGACACTGTGACCACCCTGGTGCAGGCACTCATCCCTTCAAGCCTGAACTATTGCGAAGGCCTGCTGGGGTGGGGTGAAGGGGTTCTCTGCCTCAAGTATCCCCCAACTCTAGTCTACCTTCCACTCAGCTATCAAATTGATCTTCCCATAAGACAAATTGGGGCAGCAAGATGGTACAGTGCATAGAACACTGGTCCTGGAGTCAGGAGGATCTGAGTTCAAATTCAGCTTCAGGCAAGACCCTGGGCAAGTCACTTTACTCTGTTTGCCTCAGTTTCCTCATCTGTAAAATGAGCTGGAACAAGAAATGGCGCATCATGCCCATATTTTGGCCAAGAAAACTCCAGTTGGGATCACAAAGAGTTAGACATAAATGAAATGAATGAACAACAAAAAATGAAAGTTTGATTATGTCCCCTCCAGTGGCTCCCCATTGTCCTTAGAATCAAAGACACAATCTTCCATTTGATTTTTAAAGCCCTTCCTAAGCAAGCCCCTCCTACCCTCTCAGTTCCCTTCCTCCTTACATCTCTCATCTACTCTTCTCCTTGATGCTCCTCACACTATACCTAACTCCAAGTATTCTCACTGGCTATCGCCAATGACTGGAGCTTTTTCCCTCCCCATCTCCAGCTCTTAGTTTCATTTAAATCAACTAAAGTACCAGGAAGAAGGCTTTTCCAATCCTCCTTAATCTCAGCACTTCTCCCCTGCCCCTAGTGGATAATTTCCATTTTTTTCTGCATCTATCTTGTTTGTGCACAGTAGTTTGCAGGTTGTCTTCACCATTAGATTTGTAAGCTTCTTGAGAGAAGGGACTGTTTTTATCTTTATATATATCCCCAGTACTTAGCTCAGTGCCCACCACACAGCAGGCACTTAATAAATGCTTGTTGGCTGGGTGATTTCCTTCAAAGGACCCATATAATGCCTCCCAACCCAGAGCTATTAATTCTGTATTTTGCCAACTATCTTACGGTACCCATGGACTCCTCCCTACCTTTACTAACATCCCTAAAGGGGAATCTTTCACTTGTTACCCCCAACTCCTTTAATTAGCCGAGTCTTGTTACCTCCTAATCCCAAGTGGCCTTGGCACTGACTGCTTTAGAATCTAATGCTTCCCTTGGACATGTGGGCTCCCATTCATTATCATCCATCCCAGGCACAGAGACAGAGTGGGCCTGCTGGAAAGGTCCCCAGCCTGGGGATCACATGATCTAGACCTGAGTGTCAGCTCATCACTTACTAGCCATGAAAAGTCACAGGGACAACCTAGTCTGACTCTTTCATCTTACAGAAAGGGAAACTGAGGCCCAGTCTGGGTGAGTGACTTGTCCAGAATCAATAAGAGGTAGTAGAATTGGTTAAGTGAAATCTAACCAGGCCCTTCCACTGCACCATTCTAACCTTGGACAAATCATTTAAACAGTCTAATCTTCAGTTCCCTCAACCACAAAATGGGGAGAGAGTATGCCCTGTCTTTCTTCATAGGGTTGCAAAGATCCAATGAGACAATTGTAAATGTGAGGAATTTCCATCATCCTTATAGTACAAAAGGAAGGAAGCACTTAGCAATGAAGTGGCAGGGGAAAAGCCCTGGGCCTAGAATCAGAGGACAGCCTGGGTTCTAATCCCAGCACTAACTTTGGGCAGCTAAGTGAAGCAGTAGATAGATTATACAGTCTGGAGTCTGGAAGACTTGTGTTCAGATCCAGCCTCAGACACTTACTGGGCGTGACCCTGGGCAAATCACTTCATTTTGTTTGCCTCAGTTTCTTCATCTGTAAAATGAACTAGAGAAGGAAATGGAAAAGCTCTCCAGCATCTTTGCCAAGAAAACCCCAAATGGGGTCATGGAGAGTCAGACACAAATGAAAAGTGACTGAACAATAAGAACCTTGGACAAGTCTCTTCATCTCAGTTTCTTATAAATGAGAGGCCACTTAGAGCCTAGTGATCTCTAAGACACCTTCCAACTGTATCGATATTGATGATGATTGATATTAAGTACTTAACCTCTCTAGCCTCAGTTTCCTCATCTGTAAAATAAGTGGGTTAAATCTGAAGACCCCTTCCAGTTATAATCTATGCTCCTTTGGCCTACAATTTATGAGAAAACCCTCATAGATCTGGAATGGCATTCCTAGACCAATCCATGAAGTAGGGGTTGCTACCATACTTCCCTTTATCCCCAATGAAACATAAACTCCTTAAGAGCAAAAATTTTTATTTTTGTCTTTGAAACCCCAATACCCAGCCAAGCTGAATACCCAATACCCATAGGATTAGCTCTGGACCCATAAGGTATTAATTGCTGCCAGGAGCTTGGGAAATAGCAAGTAAATGCCCCTGAAATGCTAGAGTCACCAAGAAGATCCCTCCAAGTTTTTCCTATATACAGCACATAGTAAGTGCTTGAAAAAAATGCTTCCTGAGTTACTGATCTTCTCCACTGCTTCCCCTGGGGACCAGGAGCAGCTAGCTCCGACACCCACCTCGGTGACCAATGGGTTTCAGGAATGAGGCCGTCAGGCTGCAGATAATACTTCACCACGATGACCAGGCTCAGATAGCAAGCAGCCAGTGTACCTAGGATGCTAACACACACACACACAGTGTTTAGTTGGACTTTCCCACTGAGCTGAGTCTAGGTTCACATGGAGGCTAATGAGGTTAGAATGAATGAATGAGGAACAAGAAACCCAGCCAAGCAGGCCCCATACCTGACTGCCTTGGCTGGCTTCCTGGCTGCTGTGTTAGTGGCTGCATGTTTATCTGGGAGTCAGAGACAGAGTCAGTGATTGACACATGGCTCTCAGGCCAACCCTGCCCTCTCCTCCTACAGGACAAAAACTGCTTGGAAACCAAATCTGAGAAGGGAGGCTGGCAAGACACCCATCTCCTGTTTTCCAGAACTCAGCTGCTGTACTCTTCCCCTACCCTTTAGCACTAAAAGTCTTATTTTTTCTTTTCACTTGGGAGAAATAGCTTATATAGGAATTAGAGGGTTCGCCTTGCTGCTTCTGATTCCTATAGCCCATGTGACCATGGACAACTTGCTTAAAACTCTCAGTTTCTCCAGTCAAACTCATTTAACTGCTGTTGATCTACATTGATGGAGAGACTTTCCTCACTGGGAGTTTCCCATGCCCCTGAAATCATAAGTCTGAACCCCCACAAAAAGGAGTATATGTGTGTTTATTAGAGAAGTACAATCCCTGACACCGCTATCCCTTCCCTAATCTCAGGCTAAGAAAAGTTCTAACAAAATGCATGGGAAAAATTCCAAATACATCTTCCCTTTGCCCAGGGGAGCTGCCCCTAAATGTGGAGGTACCTTGTATATTTCTGGAAGCTGATTTCTCGAGGAGTAGACAAAGGAAAAATGATGAGGATGCAGAGGATGGACAGGGCGAAGTGTTGCTGTGTGTACCAGGGCCGAGGGACTGCTGAGACACTCCCGCTGAGGGTCGCATTTGGCAAGAGGAAATCACACACTGGAGAGAAGAGAAAGGAAAATCAGATCACAGAGGTGACAGGGACCTAAGAGGCCATCAAACTCAGTTCCTTCATTTTGTAGATGGGGAAACTGAGGCCCAAAGAGGTCTCCTTGCCTGTATTAAGTGGCAGAGTTGGGGTTTCAGCCCAGGTCCTCTAAACACAAACCATACAGGGGCCACTAAAGATCCCCAGGACATCAAGGGATACTGGTTTGGGAGGAACCTCTACTCATCTCCTGTTAATGGTAAGGTCAAGGGTCTTCAGCAGAGATTCCCAGGAAGACAATGAAAGAACTCCCAAGGCTCCTTCCAGGTAGCTTTAGTCTACAGACAGGAGCTAGTTATCAAAGCTGTTAGCTTCAGGCATACACCCTGTCTGGTCACCATCAAAGCATGAGGCACATATGAATTATTATCATCACTTTGAATCCCTACCATGTCCACAGTTTCTAGGGGGCATTTTCCTGCCTGAGGAAAAACAGGGCACTGTGATGGAAAGATGGAGTCAGATCTGGGTTCAAATCCTGGATTTGCCAATTACTAGGCAAGTTATTTTTACCTATGTATCAGTTTCCTCATCTGTAAAATGGGGATAAGAGTACTTGTACTACCAATCTCATAGGATTGTTGTTGGAGAAAGCACTTTGTAAACCTTGAAGTGCTACAGAAAGGGAGTTATTATTATGTTTATTATATCATCACCATCATCATCATCATCATATACTCAGACATCCCTATTAATTCCTTATACTTGAGGAGGTCTATCCTCAGGGTTTTTTCATAAAAATATACATAAATATCCACCTAGATATATACATCCAAACCAAAATACTTAAAGAACAATGCAAATTCTCCTTCCTTTCCTTAGGAAGATGGGAGACTCTGGATACCAGAAGTTGAGGTGGTAGCTGTTCAGAACCATTTTCCTTTGTTACAAGGGAAGACTCACTGGGTTGGGGAATACATATACATCCAGAAGTGACTAATGTGAAAATAAAAGGCATCAATATCTAGCATTTATATCATGCTTTAAGTATTACAAAGAGATCTACAAATATACCCTGTGGCTTTAATAGCTTACAGCTGCAATAAGATTTTTAGGACAACCTATCTCATTTCATTTGAGCTTTATAACCATCCTAGGAGGTGGCAATGGCTGTTGCTGTTCAATTATGTGTGACTCTTCCTGACCCCATTTGGGGTTTTCTTGGCAGATAGGAGTGGTTTGTCATTTCCTTCTCCAGCTCACTTTGCAGATGAAGAAACTGAGGCAGCCAGAGGTTAAGCCCTTCTCAAGCCTTCCTGACTCCAGGTCCAATGCTCTATCTGCTGTACCACCTAGCTGCATCAATAAAATTGTAATTTAAAAAAGATAACCCAAACTATGTTCCTTAGGGCAGAGCAAGAATTAAGAGTCAAAACTCCCTTGAGTTTTTTCCAAACCACCAACTGGGATAATATAACTTTTCTCCAGGGCATTGAAGGAAAAGGGATGCCCCAGCTGCTGGCATGACACTATTCTGCCCAGTTAGTCAACAGACATGGCCTGAGAAACTTGAAGTTTTCAAGAGATTCAGGACAGGACAGAATTAAATTTTACTCTAATTAACTGCAACGGCAGGCGAAGAAGGGGTTGTCATGAAATGAAGCCAATGGTATTCTAACTCTTCAGCTCTTTAGCTCTCTGACCCTACTCAAGCCCTTAGGAACACCCCACCCACCCACCTAGCTCACAAGGAAAGTGCTTTTGTAAACCTAAAGTCACCATCAAAAAGTGAGTTGCTCTAGGATTGTCAAAGTAGGAGAGGTGTGGATCTCACCATGGAAGGCGATAAATTCTTCAGATACGTCTAAAGGGATGGTACTTACATTTTTCCATCTGGTCTCCCACAACCTTCAGGAAGGCCACAGAAATCATGAACATATCAATGATGAAGCAGATTTCGCAGAGTTTCCCAATGGCTGGTCCACAGAGTACTCTGACCACACCCTGATAGGTGGACTGGCCACTGATGGAGGCAGCATAGCCCAGGATGACCAAGCCGCTGATGAGGAAAACCAATGACACCTGTCAAAAGAAGACCCTTCAGTGAAGTTGGGCTGCGACTGCCAGCTTCCCTCTTCAAGGACACAGACAGGGGAAGATGGAAGAGGCCTATCCAAGGATACAAGTTGGAAAAAAGTAGGGATTGTGCCCTTTGATCACTAGGTACAATTCAGTACAAATTTATGCTCCATAGGCTATGCCAATCAAGTCTTTTCTATCATTGCCTTTATCCCTAAGCAGGACTGTAGAATTTAGAACTGGAAAGAGGTTCTTAAACCAGGGTCCAAGGACCATCATTTATCCCTATGATAGATTGCAGAATTTAGAATTGGATAAAATCTGAAACCTTCTAAATCAAAGGTTCTTAACCTGGGGTCCAAGTACTATCATCTTATCCCTATAGGATTGCAGAATTTGAAACCAGAAAGAATCTGAAATCTTCTAGATCAAGGATCCTTAACCCAAGGTCCGAGGATACCTGTGGATAGATTTTACAGAGTCCATGAACTTGAATCAGGCAAAAAAAAATGCACCCTTATTTTCACTAACCTTTAAGTTCCTTAGCAATCCTATGGATTTTATTGAATGTATTTAAAAGCATTAATCTGAGAAGGGGATCATAGGCTTCACAACTCCACCAGTCAGACAATCGGCAAGCATTTATTAAATACCTACTATGTGCCAGGCACTACGTTAAAACATGCCAAAAGATCTGACAATATAGAGGTTAAGAACTCTTGTTCTATCTACCTCAAACACCAGAGGCAGAGGCAGGAGAATTGGCATTTAAACTCAAGTATCTTGACTCCAAAAGCAGAGTTCTTTCTGCTTGACCATATGTAAAGGCACCTTGGTATAGCAGGAAGAATATTTGGATCTGAATATTAGCTCTAATATTTATCTACAAGCTGTATAACCATGAGCAAATCATTGAACCTTTCCGAGATTCAGTTTCCCCATATATAAAAAAGGGATAATCATACTTGCACTCCCTAATCTACGGGGTTGTTGCAAGGAAATGCTTTGTTGATCTTCAGACTCACTCATCGGGGAATGGTAACAAGTGGTAGCCTATGACTATAATGGGATATTATGGCACCATCAGGAATTGTGTATGTGAAGAGTTCAAGGGTTTCTTGGGAAAGCTGTCTGAACTGATACAGAGGGAAGGAAACATAATTAGGAGTATAGTTTAGTGACTAGATCTCTGGACATGAAGTGAGGAAGACCTGATTTCTAATATTGCCACAGATACTTAAGAGTTGCGTGACCGTTTAATCTCTCTGGGCTGACATTTCCTCACCTGTTAAATTAGGGAGTTGGACTGGATAGACTCTAGAGTTCCATCCAGTTCTAAAGTTATCATCCTATGATCATTTATAAAGTGACCACAATAGCACAAAGTGATATCAAAAGACTTCTGAAGTTTAATCAATGCAGTGGCTAACTTCAGAGAACTTTACAGTGAAGTGTGCCTCTTCCTCTCTGTTGGCAAAGAGTTGGTGTCATTCAGTCATTTCAGTTGTGTCTTCATGACCACATTTGGGGTTTTCTTAGAAAAGATACTGGTTTGCCATTTCCTTCTCCAGTTCATTTTACAGATGAGGAAACTGAGGCAAACAAGGTTAAGTGACTGGCCCAGGGTCACACAACTCATGTCTGAGGCCAGATTTGAACTCACAAAGAAGTCTTCCTAACTCCATGACTAGCACTTGATCTACTGCAGCGCCACCTAGCACACGCGCACACACACACACACACACACACACACACACACCCCTACATATACAAGTGTGTATATATATGTTCATATGATTATATTCTCATACACAGCCATCATGCTGATTTATTTTGACTAGATATTTGTTTCAAAGGAAAGAAGTCCCTGTGACATTTAAAAAACATGAAAACATTTTAGAAGAACTTTAGGGAACTATATAAATGTGAGTTATTATTTCTCTCCTTATTTCCAGAGGCTTAAGTACTCTGATTAAGAGAGAGCTAGATTGATAAAACTCAGTTCAGCCACATGGCCTTTCTTGAATCACATCCCAGAATTCATTCACTTCTCAAAAATAGCATCTGTTCCCACTCAGCCATATGTCATAGAAAGAACACTCAATCCGGGGTCAGAAGACCTGGATTCGAGCCCTGGGCTTTGCTGGTTTCCGTCTCTAGATTTCAGTTTTTCCCTCTGTAAAATGAATGGGTTAGTCGAAATGACCTCAAAATTCCTTTTAATTTAGACAATTACAGGAATGAAAGTAGGCAAAGACAACCTTAAGGGTATTTGGTCTATAGTAATAGAAAGGGTTTAAAATAGGAATAAGAAGAGGGCAATGGCTGGGAGTGGGGGTGGGGGTGAGGTTTACTTTCAAGGTGCCCATCATCAATGGAGGTACCCAAGGAAAAGGGCAGAAGAGTGATAATCTAGATGGTGCTTCCTCCTCCTTTCCAATGGTATGATTGTCTTGTCGCCAGACCTGACTGTGAAGTCCCTGAGAGCATTTCCCCTCTGGTGTTTAGTTTCTTCATCTATAGAGTGAGGTGTTTCAGCTAAAAGGAACAGGAATTCTTAACTTTTTTGTCATCAACCCCTTTGGCAGGTGTTAGCACAGTGCCTGGAACACAGTAGGTATTTCATAACCCACAAGCCTAACATGAGACCTTACACACATGATAGGTACTCTACTTTTTTTTTTTTTTAAGGATCTACCTTTAAGATATCTGATCCAGAGGATCTGAGCTGGGGTCCTGGACCCCACTGGCAGCCTGATAAAGCCTACAGACCCTTTCTCTGAATCATGTTTTTAAATAACTGAAGGAAATGCTCAATTTCAATTAGAAGTTAAAAACAAAGATGCAATTTCTTCACACATAAGTTTGTGGACCCCCTAAAATCTGCCCATGAACCGAGGCGATCCATACCCAACACCTTCATTTTACAGATAAAGAAACTGAGGTAAATGATTTTTTTTTTCCATGACCATTCAGGTAACAGGTAACTTAGCTAAGATTCTGACCCAGGGCCTTCAGCTCCAATGCAAAGGAGAATTGATGGCAGGGGAGGCTTTCTACTATACTACAGAGTCCCTGCTTTTTTGAGGTGCCTCCCCTCAGTTTAGGGTGATGATAGATTTGAAATTAAAAGATCCATATTTAAATCCTGACTGAATGACTGTGGGAAAGTCATGTCCTTTCTCTGAACCTCAGTTCTCTTGATCAATTCAAGAACCAATTTTTATAAAGAAGGTTGGAATCAATCATTTGTCCTGTAGCTTGCTTCTGTGATGCCAGATCACATTATTATGACTTGTCTTTATACTCAGTCATCCTCTCAGTAGCCTGAGTCAACTATGACTTTCATTTCCAGTCTTCTCTGACATCATCAACCCACCCAACGGTGAAGAGAAATGTTTTTTACCCAACAGCCCAATGCAGGGCAGCGGGGGGAGGGAAGAAAAAAGCCTTATTGACAAATAAAAAGTCACATGCAGAAACAAGTTAATAAACTTTATATTCTCAATCAAACAGCAACTATTTTCCTCAGGGGGAAAAAAATAAATCCATTAGTTCTCTAATAATGCTTATTCATTACCATTTAAATAGCCCTTAACTCAGAGGAATATTTATATTTCTTACACAAATAAATGTGAAATTCTGTCCTCAAGGATCTTGAAACCTAATTGAAGAGATAAGATGAATACATGGGAAAAGTCAAATCATTACAGGACAATATTGTTTTTCCCTGCAGAAAGGAAAGTTCTAAGACTCATGATAGAAAATGCTATCCATATCCAGAGAAATAATTATGGAATCTGAATAAAGATCAAAGAATATTATTCTCTCTCTTTTTTGTTTCTTCTTTCTTGTTTCACTCATTGGTTCTAAGGTAACTAATGTGAAAATATGTTTAATGTGATTGTACATCTATAGCCTATATCAGATGGCATGCCACCTTGGGGAGGGGGAAATGGAAGGAGGAGGAGAAATTTAGAACTCAAAATCCTATAGAAGTGAATATTGAAAACTAACTAAATAAATGCAATTAAATAATAAAGTTAAATTAATTTTTTTTTAAAAAAAAGAAAGTTCTAGAATTAAGGAGCTGAAATCCTCAGTGACCATCTATTCCAGGTCATATTGGAAAGGAATCTCCACTATAATCTGTCCTACAAGTGGTCTTTTGGCCTCCATGAACACCTGAAAGGACAGAAGCCCACCCACTCTCAAGAGGATTCATTCCATTTTTGGACAGTTCTTGTTAGAAAATGTTTCCTGCCATCAAACCTAAATTTGTTTCTATGTAGCTTCTAGACCCAATTCTACCCTCTCCAGCCAAAAATACAGTCCTGAAATAGACGGATCAAGAAATTCACAGGCAAGAGTCAACTAGGAATTTTGAGAGCATCTTTATGAGCTAGGCTGGTGGCTGCCTCATGGGGAAAACCCAGACCTGAAGTAAGGTGAGTGTGTGCATTTTAAGCATTTCAGCTTCTTGGTACAGCCTTGTGGTTTCTACAACATAGTTCTGACAGGGCTGGGGGCTTGCTGCTAGGCAAGAGAGCCCAACAGAAAGAAGTTGCCAGGAAAGGGGCCCAATCAGAGAATGGTTGTCAGGAAGGGGGTACCCAACAAAAAGTGGTTGTCAGGAAGGGGGTGCCCAGCAGAAGGTAGTTGCCTGGCAGAGGGGTCTAACAGGAACAGTTCTGGCAGGGGGGCCCAAATTGTTGCCATGCAAGGGGACTCCACAGAAAATGGCTGTTAGCAACTCAACAGATATTTCACAACCCAGGAGGAATAACATTTTGACAGGGGCCCAACAAAATGCTGCTCCTAGGCAAGATTATCCAACCCTGCCCAGCAACCTAACAGATATCTTTCAACCTAGGGGCCCCAGGGAGGAATAACATCCACTTAAGTCCTTATGGCAATTTCATTATAGTCTTATGCCTGATGGCTCCTATCTCTAACCTGGCTTGATGAGCAGCCAGCCTAAAGCACCTACTATGTGCAAAACTGTGGAGAACATAAAGATGAGAAAGAGCATGGTCCCATCCTCAAGAAACAAAAAGATACAAAAAGTAAACAAAAATAGGGAAATTCACCCAATCTTGAAGATGACATCAACAGAGCAGTTTTATAAACTGTTCATTTCAGTAACAGCACACACCAAAAGCCTTGTGGCCGCTGGCATTGTGCTTCTTTCCAAACATGTGTGTGTTCGTGTGTTTATCCTTCATTGCTGAAGAAGACTATGCCATCAGAGAAATGATGATGTGACTTGCACTTGACTTTGTTTTGAGTGAGGGAAGGTTGTGCACGTCACCAGCCTCACTTCTCCTCCAGAGTCATCTGAATCCAGTGACTAGATCAGGATGACTGGAGATTACCCAGGATGAGGCAATAAGGGTTAAGTGACTTGCCCAAGCTAGTGAGTGTCCAGTGTCTGAAGTGAGATTTGAACTCAGGTCCTCTTGACTCCTGCACTGGTGCTCTATCTACTGCACCACCTAGCTGCCCCTAACATGTGAGGTACCTACTAAAGGTTCCTATTTTAAAAATAAGGGGAAAACTAGGTATGGGGGTCCATCGCCATAGTCCCTGCTACTGGGGAGATGGAAGTTGGTGGAACACTTGAGTTTGGGAGTTTTCAGCTGCAATAGGGGTGAAAGTAGATCAGGAAACAGCACAAAGTCTGCCATTGATATGGTGAACCCTGGGAAATGGAGGACCAGCAAGCTGATTAAGGAAGAGTGAATCAGGATGGACTAGAAAAAGAGATAAGTACTGGGGTCAGGAGTGACCAATACATCTACAGCCTGGACAAGACAGGGACATCCAATCTCAAATAATGCATATGTGTGGATATATACAGGGTCACACGGCAACTAGGTATGGGAGGTAGGATTTGAACCCAAGGCCCTCCTGACTACAAGGAGAAAAAGGAGAGAGAAGGAGAGGGAAAGGAAGAGGGGGAAGGAGAGAGAGGAAGAGACAGAGAGGAGAGGAGGGAGAGAGGGAAGAGAGGGTGAGAGAAACAGGGAGAAAGACAGACAGATATACACACAAAGAAACAGAGAGACAGAGAGAGAGAGCGAGAAACAGAAACATGGAGAGAGACAGAAAGAGACAATCCTGAAGGAGTCTTGATCACTTATTCCTTTTGTATTTTTTTTTAAATCTTGTCTTAAAATAGGATTTTCAGTTTGTTAACAGAGGAAGGGCAGCATAGTGTAGTAGACCAGTCTTGGATTCAAGGAGACCGGAGGTCATTGTTACAGACTCAGAATTGGAAATGCCCTTAGAGGGTCTGACTTATTTTAATAGATGAGACAGCTGAGGACCAGAGAGGTCTTCTGACTCTCCAGACCCCGTGCTCCTTTCTACTCTACCACACTCATGAACTAGTCATTTAGTTTCTCAATACCCCCAGGCAAGTCTCTAAGACTGAGTAACTGCCAACCTGCATCACTAGTTTATACTCCACTGATATCAGAGGAAAAAAGGAAGGAAAATATTTAATGTAACAACACTCATTTTACACACATTTATTCAGCTTTGCTTGAAATTATTTGTTCTGCAAAACCCCTTCTTCTTCCTTCCCCCAAAGGAATCATACACAGATTTTTTCCACTTCTTTCCTAAAAATCATAGAAACCAAACCAAGGTCCCTGGGGACTTACCAGCTCCATGATTAAGGCAGGGGTGATGCCACCTGCTTGACTGAAAGCCCAAGAAAAGTTTAGGAGTCCAGCTCCCAGAGCTGACTTCAGCAGAATAAAAACCGCTCCAATGGAGGATAAGCTTGGTGTCCTGGCATCCAACAAAGATTTGTTCAACAGACCAATGTTTTCTCTGTTCATTTCTTCCATATTTAAAAAAAGGATGGGAAAAAGAAGTCCAGTTTTCAAAACTTTCCCACTTCTTGCTCCAGGATCTTCTCCAAGAGTCAATTCAGATCCACTCTGTCTCCAGGAGAACAAAGTTTCTCTGTCCAGCTTCAGTTGGAGCTAATTAATAACACCTTGACTTCCCTCAATCACTTAGACACTTGAGAAGAGTTTGACAGAGTACACCGGAGGCAGACTCCACCCTTCCCCTCAGTCCAGCACCTTTCTTCTGCCCCAAACCTCTGCCGATTTCCTCATCACCCAATTTCCACCCCCTCAGCTCTATCCTGGCCTCTCCTACCTCATTCTACAAATTTTCTCCTCTCGTTTCATACCTCCAGCCCCCCTTACCTCCTCTAGCTCAGCTGTAGTGAATGATCAATCCATTTCTAATTGCACTCCCATGCTTTTCTAGATTATGAGTAGCTTTTGGGTGTATGCCTCAAATCCCAGCCCCTCACATAATCTCTTTTCCAAATAATCGTCCTCACCCAATCCCTTCTCCTCTCATCCTCCTATATTCAGTTTTGAAGTGGACAGAAAGAGAGCAAATAAGAGAGAGTTTTCCCCCTCCATTTCAGGGATTGCTCACAAAAGGTTGTTTTTTAGCTTATTTTGACTTTGAGAGGGTTAAAAAGGATTACATTCTTAGGACCAATAGGAAGGTTTGAGGAAAGGGAATTCAATACTTTGTCCTTAAACCTTGACTAACTTTGGATGGTAATTGGAAAGGACCTCTGGTTAATTTGGCTTTTTTTTTCTTTCTATCTAGGAACTCATAGAGTTCCAGCTTAGAGGCACTCCCACTCCCCCAGAATTAAGTGGTTCAGTCCACTACCAATTCTCTTTTTGCCATGTTAGGAAGAGCAGGAGATTGAGCATGTGAGAACGTCTGACCCCTGAAGGCTTAAAGGGCAGATATGGCAGAGCAGAGGAGCTCTCTGTCTGTCTCTCTCCCTCTCAATATGTGTGGAGAGAGAGACAGAGAGAAGGAGAGACAGACTGACAGCAGAGACACACACACACACACACACACACACACACACACCCCCAGCACTCTTGTTGCCTGGCATGGGGCAACATTATGTGATGTAGCAGACCCTTACCAAGCCCCTGCTTCCAAAGCTCACCTAGGTTACCTCACACAAGGTTCTTCCCCATCTGTGAAACAATAGAACTAAACTTCAGGAATTCTTAACTTGGAGTTCATTGTTTTTGGATAATTGTATTTCGATATAATTAATTTTCTTTGCATTCTTGTGCATTTTCTTCTCTTTTGTACATTTAGAAACATGATTTTGAGAAGGGGTCTAGCAACTTCCTTAGACTCCCAAAGGGGTCCATGGCACTGTTGGATTAGATGATTTCTATGAGCGCCCCCAGATCTAAATCCTATGGCCCTCCCTTGACCCGTCCCCACTTTTTGCCTCTTAACTGAGCTCACTTGTCCGCCTATCCCAGGTTCTAATTCAAACCTGAATCCATATGTTCCCCAGATCTGAGCTCTCCCCTTGCTACCTTTAGTCATTGAATCCTGCCTCCTCCACCATGCCCACATGAGACTGTCTAGCATGAATTCTAACCTCCGTACATTGCTTCCGATCCTTTCTGATGGTTTTATGTGCATCTTTCCTATTTCCCTTACTTTGGTTTCAGAGCATTTAGAAGTCATTTGGCTCAAACCATTTACTTTACAGAGGAGAAAACTGAGGCCCAGGGAAATGAAATGATTTGCCCCATGATATGTGAGTAGTGACAGAGCTGACATTTAGTCCCAAATCCTCTGGCATTGAAGACTTTCCATAATCTGATTCCCACCTACCTTTTCAGACTTCTCTCGCATATTCCCTTGAAGCTGTTTTCTGTTCTGGTAATATGAACCTGCATACTATTCCTCGTACCTGGTATTCCATCGCCCACTTCTGTAACTTTGGGAATCACTGGCTTCCTTTAAGACAGCTCAGGAAACACCATCAGGCCTTCCTTACCTTACCTTCTCCTTCCCAGTCGCTATGCTTTTCTCTGGAAAGTACTTGATAATTATTTTGTTGGCGCTTTGTTGGGTCTAGCATTGTTTTTGGCTTTTTACAAAGGCATATTCATTTCAGAGATGCAGCAACATCAAGTATACAAATGTCTCCCATTTCCCCAACCCTTGGGAGGAAGAGTAGACTCTTTACCACTCAATCTCTATGACAGTAGGCTCAAAATTTAGATCGGTTCCTAAGTCATTCCTTCCAAGTTCATCCAGAGATGAAGCATGACTCAGCTTCAGTTGACCTGGGTCCAGAAGTTATTGTTTGCTACTTGGGGCATCAATGTTGGGCTACCTGCAACACCAGACCTGGGACCCAGATTATGAGATACCTAGACACTAGAGTACCTTTATCCCTTGAGACTCTGTTCTCTTGACCTAGGAGAAAAGGAACAAAGCAAAAGGCCAAGATGGCAGGCCCACTTCTCAGGGCCATGTGGCCTCAGAGGATAGAGGCTTTAAGACCTATCCCCTTTCCACATGCCAGACACCATAAGTCATCCAAAATCACCCAAGAGTGACTGAGGTAAAAGAACCATGTATACTCTGTGTTTACTTATCTGTGTATATTACCAGAACAGATCCTCTTGAAATTAACAACTGTTCAATTTGTCTTTGAACCCTTAGCATCTACCACAGTGTCTTATATACAGCAATTCAACAACAAATCAGGATTTGTTGAATTCAATTCAATTGGAATGATCTGAGTTCCTACCACTTCTGAACTCCATGGGGCAGAGTCATCTAATTCCTTTTGCAAGGCTCTCCAAATGCCCTCACTGAATAACTAACCAACTAGCCCACTGCCTTACTGGCTCATCTCCAAGTATTCACTGGGAATGAGAGCTCCAGCCAGAACCTCTACCCAGACTTGAATGTGGAAATCCAGAAAGCAGAGGTTCTGTCTTCTGACCTCTGGGCTTCCTGTTCCTGCTCCACCTCAGAGCGAGAACATTCTCTAGTCCTTTGCCCACTATTTATGGCTTGATCAAGCGATTTGGTACTGCTGGGTTTGGTTTAGCTTCAAGTTTTTTTCTCTCCCAACACACATGTGCAAGTTAACCCTGTCTCTAGAGCTGAATGATGGATCCTAATTTATTTTCTATTTTCCAGATATCCAACCTCCTGATCATAGAAAGAATAAAGAGACTTGGTTTGGGGGGTGGCTAATCATATCTGTCATCTCCATTATCTCTCAGCCCTACAAATGCTTGGGGCCACTTCCCAGTCCCTGCCTGTTAACTGGTCATTAGGTGCTTACAGAGGGATTCAGAAATCATTAGTTTGCATGATTTAGAAATTGACCATTGGACTGTGAAATCCCAGCCAATGGGAAAATCTCTTAATTTTTGACAGAAGCTTTGATATAGTGGCTCTTTGGCATGAGAGGGGGGTCTACGACCTTTCCTCAGAGAGGAAATCTGCTGAGCCCCGGCCTGAGCAAGGGAGTAAATCAGCAGCAAGCACTCATCAGACTCTGCTCTGGGGGCCCCACCCTCTCCGCAGCCCAACCACCCAGCCAGGTCCAAGCTCCAATACTTGGGAAGAGGGGAAACTCTCTGCTAGTCTGTCTCAAAGCTAGCAGGGCACCTCAGGGAGTCAATTAGTTTAACCCCTTAGTCTTATAGATGAGAAATTGGGACCCCACTTGCTCAAGGTCACACAGAGAGTAAGCCACAGTGGAGGGATTCAAATTCATGTTCTCTGGCTCCAGAACCATGGCACTTTCCAATGTACTTCTGAGGTCTTCTAAGTCCAAGACACAACCTCTTTCCATGACTCTGCAGCTGCCTCCTTGCTTGCATGACTTTGCCCTGTTCAACTCCCAGGAGCCAAATCGGAGGCTTTAAGTACAAGTCAGGTCTCACTTCTACTCACCATGTACCAGATCTCCCCTTGGCCCCCAAACACCAATCCCCTTACTGATCGCTGAGCTCTCCATATGCTCTCCATATGTCAGGGAGGGGATGGAGGGAAAAGTTAGATGAATTGTGGCAATAAATATAGAGTTGTGGCATGAGTACAGAGTTGCAAGGGACCTTCCAGGTCATCTGGAACAACTCTCTTCATTCTGCAGATGAGAAGATGGAAACCCAAAGGAGGAAGTGACTTCCTCTGGGACTCTCAAGTAGTAGTGGGAGAGATCAGATTAGAATCTAGGTCCTCTGGCTACAGATACAGCATCTTTTCCACTGTGCTATCTGGGGTCAGCAACTAAGATGGTGCCTTAAGGTTTAGTCAGTCATTCAACAGGCACTTATTAAGTATCAACTGTGTGCCAGGCACTGTGGATTTTTTTTTTTAAAAAAGGCAAAATACAGTTCCTACTTTCAAAAAGCTCACAATCTAATCGGATAATAACAGCTAGCATTTTTAAAAGCACCTTAAAGCCTGCAAAACACATTACAAATGCTATTTCATGAATAAAAGAGAGCCAAGATGGTGGATTCAGCCGTAAATCACCATAACTCTCCCATATTCACCTTCGAACAACCATAAAATAGTGCCCAAAACAAATACTGCAAGAGCAGAACCAGCCAAAAGATAGAGTGAAACAATGTTTGAGCCCAAGAAACTTGGAGGATTAGCAGGAAAAGTCTATCTTATTCAGGTAAAAGGAGAATGCAATCCCAGAAAGCCAGGAGCAAGTCCCACCTCCGAGCTCCAGGGTAGTGGAGCAAGCAAATGCCAACACCAGGACCCCCCATGTACCTCGGTATAGCCAGGAAAATGGGCAGTCTTGCAGCTCTGAGAGCTGCCTCAAGCTTCAGAAAAGCCCCAGCCTACAGACTCCATGTACTTCAGTTTAACCTCAGGCGAAGAGGTAAAGGTAAACCCAATGGGTGCTTAAGCAAACAGGCAGTAGCAGCAGACCCCTGCCACACGCTTCAGCTTAGCTCTGGACAAACAGGCAACTGCCAACAGCCAGACAAGCACAAGCTTCAGCGTAGCCCTGGGGAAACACAGCAACATCACACCCACCCCCACCCCCAGCCTCAGCACATGCCAGATGCCACCACTAGGACCTGGGCTCAACTTTGGCTTCCAGCAACACCAACCCACCCCACCCCCTAAGCACAGTCAGACATGAGGGTCCCCTGTGGGCCTCAGGGCAATATCAGCGCAGCACCAGGTAAATAGCCAAGGCCTGCAGCCCCTGGCACAAGAAACCTGAGACAGAGTTCCTTCCACCCCAGGAGCAGAGCTCAAATTTAAAAGAAAGGAAAAAGGCCAAAAGAGATGAGCAAAAAACAATAAAAAAGGAATATGACTATAGAAAGTTATTATGGTGACAGGGAAGACCAAGACACAAACTCAGAAGAAGACAACAATGGCAAAACTCCAAAGAAAAATGAGAAGTGGCCTCAAGTCCAGAAACAACTCATGGAAGAGCTTTAAAATCATATAAGAGAAGTAGAAGATAAATTGGGAAGAGAAATGAGAGGGATGCAAGAGAATTATGGGAAAAGAGTCAGCTGCTTGGAAAAAGTAAACAACTGTTTCAAAAGTAGAATTGATCAAATGAAAAAAAGGAGATACAAAAATCCACTGAAGAAAACAACTCCTTAAAGAATATAATTGGTCACATGGAAAAGAAAGTACAAAACCTCAGTGAGGAAAACATAATCTTACTAGGTAGAATTGGGCAAGTGGAAGCTAATGACTCTCTCGAACACTAGGCATCAATCAAAAAAAAAAATCAAAAGAATGAAAAAAATGAAAGAAAATGTAAAATACCTCATGGGAAAACAACAGATCCAGGAGAGACAATGTCAGAATCACTGGACTATCTGAAAGCTATAATCAAAAGGAGGACCTGGATGGCATCTTTGAAGAAATTATCAAGGAAAACTGTCCTGGAACCAGAGGGCAAAATAGGCATTGAAAGAATCCCCTGATCCTCTCAGGATCCCCAAATAAAAATTCCAGGGAACAATATAGCCAAATTTCAGAACTATCAGATCAAAGAAGAAAATACTACAAGTGGTCAGAAAGAAACAATTCAAATATCAGGGAGCCACAATCAGGACCACAGAGAACTTGGGAGCTGTTACATGAACAGATCTGAGGTCATGAAACATGATATTCCAAAAGGCAAAGGAGCTAGGACCAAAACCAAGAATCACTTACTTGGCAAAATTAAGCATAATACATCGCGGGGAGTGGGGGTGGGGAATGGTCATTCAATGAAATAGAAGGAAAAGGAGAAGACCAAAATTAAACCAAAAATTTGATCTCCAATATCAAGACCCAAGAGAAGCCTAAACGGGTAAAAACAAAAAAGAAAACAAAAGGGATTCAGCAGAGCTAAACTACTTACATCTCTACATGAGAAAATGATACTTGTAATTCTTAAAAATTGTATCATTAAATGTACAGCTAGAAGGAATATACAGAGACAGAGGATATGTGTATAAGGTGAATCTGAGGGTATAACATTAAAAAATAATTAAGGGATGAGAAAGGAGTACACTGGGTACAAAAGAAAGGGAGGAGAATGGGGTAAATTAATTCACATGAAGAGTCACAAAAGGCCTATAATGGAGGACAGGAAGATGGGAGGATGGGTGATGGGCACTGTATGAACCTTACTCTCATCAGTATTGGCTGAAAGTGGGCATGATATACACAATCAGTTGAATATAAACATGTATCTTACCTGACAGGGAAGTAGGAGGGGAAGAAATTAAGTAAAGGAATGGGGGACTGAGAGAAGGGAGGGCAAATAAGGGGAAGTGGCAGACAGAAGCAAAACACTGGTGAGGATGGAACAGGGGAAAGGGGATAGAGGACAAACAGGAGAAAGAATAGAATGGAGGGAAATATGCAGGTGGTATTCATAACTGTGAATGCGAATGAGATGAACTCCCTCATAAAATGGAAGTAAATAGTAGGGTGATCAAAAACCAGAATCCTACAACATGTTGTTTACAAGAAACACACTTGAGGCAGAGAGACACGCATAGAGTAAAGGTAAGGGTCTAGAGCAGAATCCCATTATGCTTCAGCTTCAGTAAAAAAGAAAATCAGCGGTAGCAATCCTGATCTCAAAGTAAAAGCAAAAACAGACCTAATTAAAAGAGATAAGGAAGGAAACTACATCTTGTTAAAAAGTGTCATAGACAATGAAAATATATCAATACTAAACACATATGCACCAAGTAGTATAGCATCCAAATTATTAAAGGAGAAGTTGAGTTACAGCAAAATTATACTAGTGGGAAACCTCAACTATCCTTTCCCAGAACATGATAAATCCAACCAAAAAATAAATAAAAAAGAAAATAAGGTGGTAAATAGAATATTAGAAAAGTTAGCTATGACAGACCTTTGGAGAAAACTGAATGGGAACAGAAAGGAATATATATTTTCTCAGAAGCATATGGTACCTACATATAAAAAAGTGACCATGTAACAGGGCATAAAACCCTCCAAATCAAATGTAGAAAGAGAGAAATATTATATGTACTCTTTTTAGATCATAATGCAATAAAAATTACATTCAACAAAGGGCAGTGGAAAGATAGATTAAAAATTAATTGGAAACTAAATAATCTAATCCTAAAGAATAAGTGGGTCAAAGAACAAATCATAGAAACAATCAATAATTTCATTAAAGAGAATGACAACAATGAGACAGCATGCCAAAATTTGTGGGATGCAGCCAAAGCAGTACTTCAGAGGAAATTTTATTTCTCTAAATTCTTACATCAACAAAATTGAAAAAAGAACAGATCGATGACTTGGGCATGCATCTAAGAAAAAAACTAGAAACATATTAAAAATCCCCAATTGAGCACTAAATTAGAAGTACTGAAAAATCAAAGATAAGACTGAAAGTAAAAAAAAAAACTATTAAGCTACTAAATAAATCTAGGAGTTGGTTTTATGGGAAAAAAAACAGTAAGATAGTTAAGCCATTGGTTAATTTGACTTAAAAAAGAAGAAAATCAAATATCCAGTATCAAAAATGAAAAGGGTGAAATCACCACCAATGAAGAAATTAAAGCAACCACTAGGATATATTTTGTCCAATTATATGCCAATAAATATGGCAATCTGGGCAAAATTGATGAATATTTCAAAAATATCAATTACCTAGATTAACAGATCAGGAAACAGGATGCCTAAATAACCCTATCTTAGAAAAAGAAATTGAACAAGTCACTAATGAATTCCCTAGGGAAAAATCCCCAGGGTCAGATGGGTTCACAAATAAATTACCCTAAACATTTAAAGAACAATTAATTCCAATACTATATAAATTATTTGGAAACGAAAGTAAAGGAGTCCTACCAAACTCCTTTTATGATACAAATAGAGTGGTGATACACGAACCAGAACAAAGAAAGAAAATTATAGACCCATTTCCCTAATGAACATCGATGCAAATATTTTGAACAAAATACTAGAAAGGCAATTATAGGAATATGTCACAAGGATTATATACTATGACCAGGTGGAATCTATACCAAGAATGCAAAGTTGGTTCAATGTTAGGAAAACTATCAACATAACTGACCATATCAAAACCAAAACCAAAAGAAATCATAAGATTATCTCAATAGATGCTGAAAATCTTTTGACAAAATACAGCACTCATTTCTTCATTAAAAATTCTAGAGAACACAGGAAAAAATAGGATAAGCAGTATCTAAGACTATCAGCAAGCATTATCTGTAATGGGGATAAGTTAGAAGCCTTCCCAATAGGATCAGGGATGGAGCAAGGATGTCCATTATTGCTACTATTATTCAACAGAGTACTAGAAATGTTAGCTATAATGGTAAGAAAAGAAAAAGAAATAGAAGGAATTAGAACAGGCAATGAGGTAACAAAATTATCACTCTGTGCAGATGATATGATGGTCTATTTGGAGAAGCCTAGAGAACAACTAAAAAACTACTTGAAATAATTAACAACTTTAATAAAGTTGCAGTATATAAGATAAACTCACATAAATCATCAGCACATCTTTATATGACCAACAAAGCCCAGCAGCAAGACTTAGAGAAATTCCATTTAAAATAACTGTAAACAATATAAAATATTTGGGAATCTACCTGCCAAGATAAATCTAGGAAGTATATGAACACAATTACAAAAAACTCTTCACACAAATCAGGTCAGATCTAAATAACTGGAAAAGTATCAACTGCTCATGGGTAGGACAAGCCAATATAAAAAAAATGATAATTCTGCCCAAACTAACTTATTTATTCCATACCAAAGTACCAAAAAATTATTTGATAGAGCTAGAAAAAATAGCAACAAAATTCATTTGGAAAAGCAGAAGATCAAGACCATCAAGGGAATTAATGGAAAAAAATACAAAGGAAGGTGGACTAGCCATGCCAGATCTCAAACTATATTATAAAGCAGTAATCATCAAAACTATATCTGATACTGGCTGAGAAATAGAGTGGTGGATTAGTACAATAGATTAGGTACAAAAGACATTATAGTCAAATAATTTTTTGGTAGTTTAATTGGCATGGAATAAGTATGTTAGTTTGGGCAGAATTGTCATTTTTCCAATTATTTAGATCTGACTGCGTGTGAAGAAGAGTGTTACTCAAATGTAATGTTTGATAAACCCAAAGACCCAAGCCTTTGGAACAAGACAAAAACTGCTGGGAAAACTGGAAAACAATAGGACACAAACTAGGTATAGACTAACATTTCACACTGCAAGATAAGGTCAAAATGGGTGCATGATTTAGACATAAAGGGTGACGCTATAAGCAAATTGGAAGAGCAAAGAATGTTCTTATCTGTCAGACCAATGGGGAGGTTAGAATTAATGACCAAACAAGAGATAGAGGGCATTACATAACATAAAATGGATAATTTAATTACATTAAATTAAAAAAAGGTTTTGTACAAACAAAACCAATGCATTCAAAATTAGAAGTAAAACAGAAAGCTGGGAAACAATCTTTACAATGAGTGGCTCTAATAAAGACCTTATTTCTCAAATATATAGAGAACTGAGTCAAATTTATAATACAAGACATTCATTCCCCAGTTAATAAATGGTCAAAGGATATGAACAGGCAGTTTTCAAATGAAGAAATCAAAGCTATCTATAGTCATATGAAAAAATGCTCTAAATCACTATTAAAGAAATGCAAATTAAAATAACTCTCAGGTACCACCTCCCACCTATCAGACTGGCTCATATGACAAAAAAATGATAATGTAAATGATAAATGATACATGCTGGAGTTTTGAATTGATCCAACCATTCTGGAGAGCAATTTGGAACTATGCCCAAAGGGTAACCAAACCATGCATACCCTTTGATCCAGCAATACCATTCCTGGGTCTATATCCCTAAGAGATCATGGAAAAGGGAAAAGATCTACATGTGCAATAATATTTATAGCAGTCCTTTTCATGGTGGCAAAATACTGGAAACTGAAGGGATACCTATGAATTGGGGAATGGCTGGACAAGCTGCGTTACATGAATGTAATGGAATACCATTTGTGCAATAAGAAATGATGAGCAGGTAGATTTCAGAAAAACCTGGAAAGACTTGTATGAACCGATGCAAAGTGAACTAAGCAGAACGAGGAAATCAGTGTTCACAGTATCAGCAACTTTGTGTGATGATCAACTGTGCATGACTCCCCTCTTCTTAGCAACACAATGATCCAAGGCATGTATAAAGGACTCACAAAGGAAAATGACATCAACATCCAGATAAAGATGACAGACTCAATGCAGATCAAAGCATATTTTTTTCACTTACTTTTTTTCATGTTTTTTTATGTTTCTTCCTTCACAACTGTGATTAATATGGAAATATTTTACATGATAGCACATGTATAACCTACATCAAATACCTACCACTTTGGGGAGAGAGGAGGGAGGAGGAAGAAAAATTTAGAAGTCAAGAGCCTGTAAAAAATAATGCTAAAAATTGTCGACATGTAATTGGGGAAAAAATAAAAGTACTATTTAAAAAATGTTATCCTCACAACAACCTAGGGAAGTGCTATTATTTTCTCATTTTTACAGATGAAGAAACCGAGGCAGGCTGAAGTGACTTACCCAAGGTCACAAGCTTATTAGTATCCGGTAAGATTTGACCTCAGGTCTTTTCTGAAACCAAATTCAATGCTCTATCCACCAAAATACCTGACAGTCCTCACTTGGGCATCCAAATCATCTAATCTTAGAGTAAGCCTTTTGAAATGTTCATTAGCTCTTCTGGTAGTTTGGAGCAACCCTTATGCACAAAGAAACAACTTATCTCTGTTTAATTTCTAACTTATTTCTCATTGAAAAGTTACTCCTGGCACTTTCCATGGGATCCTTAGATGTGTGGTATAGGTTTTGAAAATGTGTCTCCACTTTGAGGATGTCCCTTCCAAGACAACCCTTTGAGGGTACCATAAACACACAGCTGAACATCTATAGCAATCTGCAAACCTCAGTTTTCAGGGGATCAGAATAAATCCCACATGGTTGAGCTCTCAAAGGTATTCCCAACAGTCTACTCTTTCATTTTGTGATTCTGTCATCTTTTACCAGCCTCTGTTCTCATTCTTTGGGTAATTCTTTTCTTTCTCCTAATCTTAGCACACAGTATGAGAAAGATCACATGTGTATGTCATAAGGGAAAGGTTAGCAAGCTGGGAGAATGGAAGAAATCACTGTCCTCAGGCTTCTAATAACTGGTTAACAAGAATTCTCTGGTTTGTAAAGGCAATTTTTTTCCTGCTTCCAACAAACTTCCTGGAACCAAGTTCTGTAGGAAGCATATGAAATTTTTGGCAAAAAAAGGCATTATTACCCTTTATTTATTGTGTAAGTCTAAGAGCCTGTAGTAAGTTGCACCCATTTAGATAGATGTCTTAAAAACTTAATAGCTCTTACAAAGCAGCCTTGCCCATAAAAAGCAGAAGCTAGAGGTTGGCAGGTGAGACTGGCAAGCATGGTTTCTTTCTCCTTTCTCCAAAGTATCAGGCTCTCTCCTGGAAACGCCAGTGGTACTAAGATTATGAGTCCAGAGAGGAAAAAAAGTGTTAGCAATTGCTATTTTCAAATGAAGGGAAGAAAGGATCTCAAAAGGTTATTAAGATGCTATTTTAGGTGCAGCCTTCCTCCCATCTATTCCAGGTGTATAGTCTCCTCCACTGCAGGTGGGTTTCAACAAACAGATCCACATATAATTAGCACCCAGTCATAACAGGGTCATGGAATAGAAAATATTAATGTCTCCCATTTGTACAGGACTTTACTTATTTTAGCATTTATGCTGCCTTTTAATTTATTTCTTTTATTTTGAAACTTTTATCTGGAAAGATCTGGGTCAGGTCCCCACTGTTTACTTTTGCCATTAACGGGGAGATCAGTACCCTGCAGCAAAGCCTACAAAGTCTTGAGCTCGGGTCAAGACGTCTATGAAATCCTCACTCTACCACTTACTACTTGCATGACTTTGGTCAAGTCCCTTAAAACCATTCTTCTTCCATGTCCTCATTGGTCAAAGGATGACATGAGATTAAATGATTTTTAAGATCTTTTCTAGCTCTAAATCTAAGATTCACAGTCACTGCAATAGCCCTGAATGGTAGGGAGGGAGTAACCTCTTTGACAAATGGAGAAATAGGCTTGGAGAAATAGAAATGATCTGCCCCAAGACAAAGTCCAAACTCCAAGTTAGTTTAACAGTAGGCATCTAATATCCTGGGTTCCCACAGGGTTCTCAGAAAACCAATGGGTCAAGGCTGAGCTGAGACATGCGTAATAGCTCTATCGGAGAACAATTTTACATTTCATTGTGAGATGTGTCAATGATGGCCCAAGATCACCTACAAGTAAGACCAATGTCCCTGGAAGGTGATCATCTATTACAATTGAAACATTTGCAAACCAAGACATTTAAATGTTTCTCCAAAACTGTTTCCTATTGAATCATCTGAGTATGAAAAGAAAAGTAGGTTTACCTTTTGATAGATGAATCATCTATTTGCATCTTCCTGTTAGTATCTGGGTGTTGAATAATGTGCAAGGGACCTTAGATATGAGATAAAGGGGGAGGGGAGAACTGCTTGTTGACTGAGATTTGGCCCAACATTCTGATTTTATAGAAAAGGAGATTAAGGCTCAGAGATGGGATGGGACTTGCCCAGGGACATACAGATAATTAGTGACAGGGCTGGGACTCAAACCTATGTTGCCTGACTCCCACTACAGGATCCTTTCCATCACATCAATGTCTATTACTATTAGAATGTTTATTATGGTAATTAGGTTTCTATAAAACCACTCATCTGTTTCCCACCCCACACAGACACACAATGGATAGTCATGTGTATAAAGGAAGATCAAACATGTGTTTTATATGATGAGTGCAGAACATAAGAGGAAATGGGGAGGATGTGTCATGAAAGACTGAACAAGTCTCCATTTCTGCTGACCACAATGAAACATTGTGTGGGTCTCTATAATCAGGGTTCTAGCCTGAATCTTAGAGACAGCATCTTGGGTGAAGTTACAAATCTCTATCTTTGACCCAATTAACCTTGACTTTCTTTGCCTCTCTCAGACTCCCCAGTCCATCTTGGCACACTGATAATGACTGTCAGGTCATACAGAAATGGGAGACCTTTTTTAAAAACAGCCCGGGCAGGTTGGCTTTTCCCAGGTTGGCAGCAGGTTCTCGAGTCAAGGATCAAATTCTAGCTCTGACATTAATTAACAGTTTTATCTGGGACCTCTATGAGCCTCTTTCTTCATCTGTAAAAGGGGAACACATTCAATACTTGCCCTAATTTTGGTCTGTTATGAAAGTTAAACCTTGGAGTTGCGAACCCTGGCTTGCCAAAACTTTGCCACCTTAACCTGTCTTTTTCCTACTACTGGATCTCATCACTACCCAGAAAGGCCCAGAGTACCTGACCTCCTTGAGTCATCGGTTGCCCAAGCGCTGTCTACATCTGCCTTCTCCTTACTCAGGGGCGCTGATCTCAAGCCATCACTACTATCTGGGCTGTCAAGACAGAACACGTCTGGCCATTCTAAAGCAAACTGGCCAACGAGAACTATCATCTTCCCATTCACCCACAATGTGATGAAGTACAAAGTACTTGTGAAGAGTCCTAGGAGAACTGTTTCAAAAATTATGAAGGAATGTGTTCTTGCAGTCAGTTTAACAGAAAGTCACATGGTCAGAGAATCTTAGTGTTGGAAGGAACATTTAGTCCTTTCATTTGATGGGGAACTGGGGTAGAGAGAAGGGAAATGAATTATCCAAGATCAACTGATATCCCACTAGTTAGATGCAGGGAATTCTTCAAACCCAGGGTGGGACACTGACACTGGTGGCCCATAGGGACAACGAAGCCTGCCCTAACAGCCTGCTTAACACTCCTCCATCTTAACATAGTGTGTGCACACACACAGACAGACTGAGGTATCCAGGGTCCTTCTGATGCTGCCTGCAACTCTGAATGGGGAAGGGAAAGAAAAAGAGCTCCCCAGAGACACGGAGACGTCAGCTTTAAGACTCTTGAAGCACCAGCAGCAGCTGACAGGGAGTAGATGCTATGTGACAAGCCACCTGACTGTCCCTGTTTGGGGCCCCAGCTGCTCCATTCCTCCCACCAACTTTGCAAGCTTTCTGGTCCATGTGACCCACCCCACCCCATCTAGAATTCCACGTGGCCGTTAGCCGAGGTCCCTTCTTTCTCGCTGCCTTGTCTTCTCCTCAGATGGGGCGGCAGATGAGTGGTCAGCTGGGGTAGGAAAAAACAAATTAATTACTCATTCGGTGAAAAGCTGAGGGGGAAGATTCACTGGGGATCAAGAGTTAGGCAGGCTGCTTCAGAACCTGCTCAGCTAGCTGTCTGTAAAATAGACAACGGGAGCGAAAAAAGAGGCTATGAGGCAATGTTTTCAGCTTCTTATAGATAATGCATATTTATTGAAAATTTCCTTCACCAACAATGGTGAAATCAAGACCCAAAATTACAAAAAATCATGGCAGTTGGTATTTATAAAAATAAAGTGAAGGTCTATGTCTCACAGATTTGTGCTAGTTTCCTTCCAGTCTCAGCCTGTCCCTTTTGCATCATAAAGACGGATGGAGTTTGTTACTCCTCGACGTAATATTAAAAAATCGCATTCCATTGCCAAAAAATAGTTTTGTTTCCAAATACCGTTAAGTTCCTAAAGTGACTTTTTCCAACAATAAATATAGAAATAGCCTTTAACAAAGATTTCCATTTGGTCAGGATTTATTTTGTCTGTTTCAAAAGTCTTTCTCCTCTCAAGTTAAAAGCAGCCCAACAGACTTCTGAAAGTCTTCAAGTCTTTGGCGTGGTGCATCCAGCTGCTCTTCCACGGAGCTTTGGTGCGTGGCCAACTGGAGGAGTTCCTTCTGCCAGGGGCCAAGGGCAACGAGATGATGTTTCATGAGAGTCGAGTCCCCCCCACCACATGTGGGCCAAGCCCATTAGGAATGGGCAATATTTAATGAAAAATGAGATCACATTTAGATGGGTGACACCCCTGCATGAGAAATCTTCAACAGCAACAACCATCTGTGGTCCCAAGGCCATTCAAGAGGGCTCTCTTTGGCAAGAGGGCTCAGCTGCCAGGATATCACACTGAAGGCGTCTTTGGTGGATGGACCTGCTGCATGAGCTGGGGGCGCTTGACCCTTGGTTTCCTTCTCTTGGGCCTGCTTTTAGCTTTGTTGATTTGCACCACAAAGAAAGCCAGAACCACCATAGCACCAAGGAAGGCAAACACCGGGATCGTCTGCCCTACGTCCTGATTATAGCGACCAGGCATTATTCCTAAAGAACAGAGGTTAAATTAACAGGTTAAAAGAACAGGTCATACGCACATGGGACATTTCAATTTCTCTGAAAGGCTCAAGTTCAGCAGAACATATATTAATTAAACAAAGGTGCTTTTTAAAGGCCTGAATGACCTCTTGAACATCTGTGACAGCAACAAAGAATGAATCAAAGAAATTCTGGCTTCTTCAGGGCTGCAGTTTCACCCGTGGAGGAGTCCCAAGGGTCAGGAGGTGTCCTTTCGGTGATTTCCTCAAGGCTCATGTCTTCATACTAGGAGAAGACTCTTGAGTGCTGTGAGGAGCTGGCTGTTGGCTTAGGCCAATCTCAAATCAGACCCTACTGAGGAGTATAATGTGACTGCCCAGAGATTTTTAAGCCTCCCTGAGCAGTTAAAGGCTGTCTGCCCCCCACACTGCTCTGCAGCTTCCACACACAGCCCCAGTCATGATGCAAGGCCCTTGTTGAGAAGCCCCAGTGAGAGCCCTTGGATGGTTCCAAGGTTTACAGTTGCAAATCTATACTCCAGACCTGTAGCCCCAGGTCCTTCCAGAACTTCTCCTATGACTTAGGGCTCAAGGTAGAGAGAGCTTACTGTAAAATAGCACTTTGGTCCCTGATCTGGAACCTCTCTACCTTAGGAAATATGAGGCAAGGAGTGAGACTCCAGCTGACACCAGCAGAAGCTGGTCTACACAATGAAATGAAAGTCCACTATGGAACTGAATCAAGAGTTTCTCAAGAGGGAAAACCATTCTTTTTTGTCATTGCTTGCTCTAACTGTTCCAAATGCTATAATATGGCTCCAGGCAACAATGACTCACTTAAAGACTTACCTCCTGGAATGTCCCAGGCCCCACTTTCTCCAGGAGACAAAGGTCTTACTTGGGGCCGATTGGTTCGAAAGCTGGGTAAAGCCATTTTGTCCAGGTCAATTGACAGTAACTTTTGATGTTTCCAAAGATTACTGAGGAAAATAGTTTAAAAAACAATAAGCACTTAGATGGCCCAGGAAATCTTACTTAATTCTTCACTCATACCTAATAGTTGTGAACTTATTTGATCTAGCTATTCCCCTCTATGTAAATAAATATACCATCCTAACAGTAACCACCCACATCTACATGAGGGGTCTTCATTTAACACGAGGAAACTGACACTCCAAGGAGGGGAAAGAGTCTGCCTCAGGTTCCACAGCTAGGTGGTGCCAGAAAGGGACAACAGTACAGAATTCTAGGTTTCCAGTGCCTTCTTTTTACCATGCTAGTATTAATACTCCATGGAGAGCCCAAGAGGGCTGGCTCAGATATCCTGCATCCATCCCCTCCAGTCTCCTCCCAATGCCAGGTCCATAATTGATCACTTCTTGTCTGCGATCTTCTAACAAGGCCCTCTTTGGTCTCCAGCCTCCAATCTATTGTTCACTCAGCTGCCAAACTGATCCTGCTAGAGGACAGGTCTGGTCATGTCACAGCCCTCCTGGGGCTCCCTCATGCCTCGAGAGTAAGATACACACCCTCACCTCACATAACTTCTAGCTTTCTTCAAAGCTCAGTGCTTTCTCCCAGTGCTATCAGCCTATCCTGATGTCCCTGGTCCTACTGCCCTCTTCTCAAAATTACTGTGTATAAACTTTGTAGCTTACATAGAATGGAAGCTTTTTCAGGTCAGGGGCTCTTTCATGGGGCTTAGAAAAGCCTGGATATATGACTGAAAAACTGCCGGATGCATCCCATTGAATGTAGTTTTAATACTCAAGACACCGGCCAAGGAGCTGGGCTCTCGGCAGCAGTGGGGCTCTGACTAGCTGTGTACCCAGCAAGTTATGTGACCGTGCTGAGCATCTACAAACAGGGCTTGTGTTACTCTAGAATTTGTACTAGAGAAATGACCCCAGTCAAACTCCTCCTCTTGTAAATGAGGAAAGAGCTGGATCATTGCTCAGAGATTCTGGCCCCGAGGGCAGGGGGCAGGGCCCTGAGGCAGGAGGAAGAGAAGACAATCAGAAACGCTGTACATCCTACAAGCCAAAGGAGGAAGAGAGAAAATGGGATGGGCCATTCCCTTCTGTTCCCCTGTGGTTTGCTCGTTACTGACTTACATCTGAGACACAAAGTTCAGGTTGACTTGTCGCTTTTACTCTGGCTCTAAATAAAAATGGCAGTGCCCAGCCAATTAAGACAATGGGCAGCCTAAAACTGGGCAAACCTGTACATCCCTCTAAGCAGAGGCTGAGGACCTCCCTGGGCTGCCGGGCTACAGCAGAGGAGAGAGCTCCCACAATACCACCAAGCTTGAGAAGTCCTTTCCATTTTAGGGAACTAAGTTCTGCTTAGCACAAGGCCTGGCACACAGCTGATGTTTGATCAAGGCTTTTCTGATGACTATTTTATCTATAATAAATCTGAATTTTAAAGATACAATTTTATTAAATTTGGGATTGCTTATGGGATATTTGTGTGGAGTAAATCCAAGTAACCAGATACAAACTGGAATGCATGAAATTCTGATTAGCTCACATTCTGGAATTCATTTATTATTGCTATTTGCTGGCAAAGGAATTACCCATGGCGAATTCTGTTACTAATACAGATTCTCCTAATAACCTGCCTGGCTGACAATGGACCACACGCAATGGAGAGAGGAGGCAGATGTAGGGCTGACATTAACCTGTGGGGTTAGTGAAGTTGCACAAAATGCTAAAGGAGGAAATATTAGAAAAATGAAGCACCTAACTCCTGTGAATAATGCAGAGACAGGACAACTGTTTCACTGAGGACAATTAGAGAGTAGTGACAAAATGGACAAGCAGTCAGAAGCCCAGCTCTGCAGCTCCTGAGCCGTGTGCCCGGGGCAGAGTCTCATGAGATGATCACCTCTCTAATCATGGAAATAAGGCTTTTCTTAGCGCAGATGCATGAACTCTTTTGGCCAACAGGAACTGACATTGCTACCTCCTGAACTTGCAATCTCCAAGAACAACTGTAAAGCCACCTTCCCTTTCTCCTTCATTTACCCAGGGAGTTTTTAAATTTACTGCTGTTAGGATCGGCCCAACATTCTGCCCCAGCAAGACCTTTCTGGATCCCATGTCTTACATTGTACCGTGCTGGTCATTAACCTTCCATGTTGTGTCATATTAAGATTTGATAAGCACACCGTCACTGCCTTCACTCAGTTACTGATAAAACGTCTCATGGCATCGGGTCAAACAGTCTTTAAGTTTCTCCACCAGAGATCTCCTTCCAAGCTGATGCTGTACCATTAATAATGATTCTTGGGTTTGACCAGTCAGCTAGCTCTGAATTCATCTAACTGTACGTCGTCTAGCTCACATCTTCACCTTTTCCACAAGAACATCATGAGGAGACTCTGCCAAGTGCTATGCTAAACTTTCATGTTCACTGGATCTGCTGTCCTGCCCCGATCAACTACTCTAATAATCCTACATCAAATGGGGATGTTGCTCTGCCTACCTCAAAAGGCTCTTGCAAGGCTCCAATGAGAAACTGTGTGTAAAAACTCTACACATCAATGTAGGTTGTATTTACTTTTGTTAAAAAAGGACTGGCAACTTCTAAGAAATGTGGTTTTACTGGTTCTCCTACCTTACTGAGTTCTAAAAGCACAGGGTATTTCTGGGCTGGGTCACATGGCCTGAGAATGGATGTCCACACTAATTACAATGCTACGCAAAACTCAAGTGTAGTTAGAAGGAAGCACTGGTAATCTGAGTTCAAATCCTTGCTCCATATTTACTTTCCACACACCCTTGACAGTCTGAGGTGAGTCAGTGGTTCAGTGAATTATTATTCTCTGAGTATCCCATGGAACAGTCAGAGAGACCCAAATTCGAATCCTACCTCAGATACTGATTAGCTATGTGACCCTGAGGAAGTCACTTATCATCTCAGTGGCTCTAAATACACAATCCTGTGACCATGTAACTGAATCCATCTTAAACCCAAAATCACTGCATGGACTTTCTGGAACTTCTCCAAAATGGGTCATTGGATTTGAGCAGTCTGACTTCAAATGCTGGGTCAGTTTTAGCTTGACCATCTTGGACAATGAACTCCGTTTGAATGCTACTATGCTGGTAATATGGAAAGGCAGTAATGCTACAGTTTTCAAAGCTGGAGAAGACCTTAGAGTCCCCTCATTTCACATGAGAAAACAGTCTTAGAAATGGAAAATGACTTATCCAAGGTCATGCAGGAAGGAAGTGGCAAAGCAAGGACTTGAATTCAGACTCCAAGACTAGAGCTGACTCCACCACACCACAGAGCCTTCTTGTAGGTTTTAAATGAATGAGATGGGGGTAGTAAGGAGAGGGAAGCTTGGTTGAGGAAAATGAGAAAATGCAACAGGACAGGATACTGAACTGGGAATGAAAAGCACCAAGTTATGAAACCTTTGGCAAGAGAACAGCTGTTGTGAGGGTACCATGAAAGATATTCCAATTTTAACAAATATTTGCTATCAAAAGTAGCCTAACTAAACACAATGAAATGGCTGAGGAGGCAAGTGTGGATTACTGAATGGCGACAATGGTCTGGCAGGTTGGTAACACTTTTGCTCTTCTGGCAGCCAGTATAAGTACCCTCTGAGGTCCATATTTTCCTTTGGTATACCACAGTACAGCAAGAGGAGGCTATTAAAAAGCAAAGAGTGGGATAAAAGCACCTCGTGGGCTGAGGAAGGGAGAGCCAATCAAACCACACAGCCCTCCCCCTCACCCCCTTCCCTGGGTGCTCCTGTTCCCAAGCTGGTCATTCAAGCAGATGTCATCAAAGAACAAGCTCAGCCTCAGGGGCATCTGTAGAAAGGAGAGAGAGGGAGCCCTGGCAGCAGGAGAGCACCCGTTCCTACACAACAGCCTACAGGCTTAATTTGGTATGTAGTGTGACCATGAGGTACAGAGACTGACTTTGACACGTCGTACTTCTCATGAGCATCCCAGGTCTCTCCTGGACCTTCTCCTCTGTAGCTGCTTCCCTGAGTCGCTCCTCAGCAGTCTGGTTTGCTCTGGCATCACAATGCCCCCACCCAGGACCCAGGGAAGAAGTCTCTAATATCAATGTTCCGAGGCACAGCATGTCTATAATGTGGAGCCCCAGCTACCTGTGTTCATCTTCTAAGTCACTAAGAGTCGCTATGAGGTTGAAATGGTCAACATACCCAAGGTAGCATGTGTCCCTTCAAAGGAGGCTGGGCTAAGAATGAAGGAAGAAGAGACAGAGGTTGTGAGGGTGGGGCAAGTCAGAGAGGAAGAGGGAGAGACAGAGAAAGGAAGGGGCAATGGGGTAAGGTCTTAGGAACCAGGCACAGTGAGCCCAGGACAACAAGAAAGAGGAGAGGGGAGAGAGGCGAAAGAGGACGGAGGGAGGGAGGGAGGAAGAGGAAGAGAGAGAGAGGAAGGGAGGGAGGGAGGAAGAGGAAGAGAGAGAATGTCTATACACAGATCACTAAGTATAATGGAACCATGTATGTCCCAATGATACCCTCATGGGGTCAGAAGGCACGGGCCTGGCCAGAGTTTCCAAGCTCTGCTTTAACATGGCTCTACTTACTTATATCTCGAAGACCTGATTTTGTATTCTAAGCATTCATATGCTACATTTCAAATTCGATTGGTTTTTCTAGGCTTTTTTTTAAAATCTGCAAGGTAACATTCTTCTAACCTCAGTTAATATTCAGCAACTTTACCATGTCTCCCCTCTTCAGCCAAATATTCAGAACTTGGCATCCAAATGTGTGCAAGAGACAAGAGCAGCATGAGGCCTCACCGTGAGAAGAACGCTGTGTCTGGGGTCAGAGGAGGCCCCAAGCCACTGCCCCAACCTCCAAGCTGCATGCCTGACTGAGTCACTGAGCTTCTTTAACATGCAGTTTCCATGTCTATAAATGAGGTCAGACTAGATGGTCTCTGATGCCATCCAGCCTTAAAAAAGCCTATGGTTCTAACATACTATGGATGTTACCGCTCACACAGGGTTTAAGAAAGTGCTCTGTGTCTTCTTAAACTTCAACATACCAAATGGGAAAAATGACTTAAAAATGGAAGCCAGTAGTGTCCAGCTTGAGTCTGCATCATAAGTTTTAAAACATGTTAATTAGATTTAACAAAACTCTAATTATGCAAAAAAAATTTAATGCAGGCTACAAAAAGATAAAATTTGTTTTGTGATTTTTTAAAACTTTTTTTATTACGAACTTTTAAGTATCAACAAACAAGAATGCCTTAATAGACACAAAAAATGAAATTTTATATGAAAACTTCAACTTCTGCTCTTCACCATTTGTGAGCTTTCTCTGCCATATATTAAATTCAATATGGGAGCAGCAAAAGTGCCTTAGCTGCTTGTGTCTCCTTTGAACCTTTTCCTGCTAAGAGATCTATTTTAGTATCAGAAGACTGACTTCAGTGATTTACCACATTCCATGCCAGAAACCAAGACTGAACGATTCAATGGGAATATCTAAAATCCTCCCCACAGCTTCCAAACTGATATTCTTAAACTTTGCCAAGTTCCTCTTCTACTCAAGCGATTTCAGTGGCTCCCTATTGCCTGTAGAATAAAATAAATTCCTCTGGTCTGACACACAGAGCCCTTCACAATCTGTCTCCAACTATCCTTCTTGTTTCACATTAGTTTCAAATCTCCCTCTCCCCCCACCACATTCCAGTCGACTAGACCCATCTTTTGCACATTTGCCAGAGCTACCTGCTCACCCCTTCTGTGCCAGGTCTGGCATTCACTCCTTCGTCTCACCTCTTACAATCCCTGGTTTCTGTCAATGCTCATTTCAAATGTGCATCTTCAAACAAGAGGCCCTTCCCTACGTCCTCCCTGCTCCATGGAAATTATTTTATAGTACTTGGTACATACTTTCTATTTACTTATCGTATACACATGGCATCATGGGCCAAGTATGATGTACGCTCCTTAAGGACAGGGATTACTTAGCTTTTGTCTGTGCCTAACAGAATATGGAGTAAAGTCCCACTCTATCCAAACAAATAAGAAGAGTCTTAAACATCTGGAAAAAACTCCAAAAACTAAAGGATGAAAGGACAGACCTACCTGGGGGCAGTTTCATTTAGAGGCTGCGGTTTGGCCCAAGACAGGTGAGGGCAGGCAGGAAGAGCTCGGGGTTTCGGTTCTCCTAAATGGGCCTCAAGTACCTTTGAATAACGATGCAGATGGTTTCCTGTGTTACACACACACACACACACACACACACACAGAAATTATTGGTATTAAAATGGAAGGGCAAAATATTTTTCCTCCAGTGTTTCAAATCTCTATATTGATGAAGCAGATCTTGTCACACAGGAAGCCTTCTGGGAACCCTTCAGAGATGTGGGCAGTCCTTTATGAAAAAAGGTTGATTTTCCATGGCTAGAGAAGAACGAGCCCACAGCCCACCACAATTATTAGTGCACTTCCTCTAGCACTGCTGCAAGCATGCCCCTTATGTGAGTGAACATTTGAGGCCTAGGGCTGTGGCGGGGGTACCCATCATGAGGGGACACTACTTTTTAAGAGGCTGTGTAGTCCAGGTAACTTCTCCTTACTGAATTATTTGTTTAATTAGCCTAGTAATAAAAACTGCAAAAGAAAAAAACTTATGAATTGCCTTTGAAACAGTCTATTCAAATTTTTAAGCACTTAAAAACTAAGACTTGAATACTATGCAATCCAGGGAACCCGATCAATTTCATAATCTGGTCAGGTCATACGCAGAATCCCCAGGTTAAAGCTAACCCATCAGCTCACTTACCTTCCATCCTTTCTGGAAGAGCAGAGCCTACTCCATTCGGAGGGCGATGCCTATTTTCAGAATGGCTGAGACTTGGAGGTATCACTCCATAAGAAGTAAACTGAAGGAGAGAATCCAGAAGCCAAAAGCAATCTGTAGGTTAATTAACAGTGATAATTATGAAAGCTGTTAAGAAAGGGATTAGACCAAAAAAAAAAAGGTAGAAAGGCTATCAAAAATATTAGCACTAAAATGAGGTTGGGGGTTGAGAAGATGAGGAATATAACTGGACATAATCTGTCCTCCTGACTGGAAATAATAAACCACAGAGCAGGTGTTAAGTTAAATCTGGACAAACAAAAACAATTCAAACACAAATGACTGAAATACCAAAACACACAAAGGCAAAGATACATAGACATAAGCACAAGCACTGGAGGTCATTTTACTGAAGAATCACTTGTGGGCCACTGAGACACAGAAGTAAAGAACCATCTGAAGATTAGTGCCAATCCAAAGCAGCTTTAACCTCTAGACCTTTCTCAGGTATTAATTTTTTTATTTAGAAAATGCTTATTGTGACTAAAATATCAATTTGCAAATGGGGAATATGACAAGTAGAACTCCAGTCAGTTTGCGTGAGAAGAAACACTCCTCAGCCTCTCAGAAGACCATCCCAAGCTCCTGGCCTGCCTTCGCACTGTGACTGCTTAAACATCCATCCTTTTCCACTCTACTTGATTTTTTAAATTTCTCAATGGAAAATGTTTTGAAAACTTCCTGTCTCTCCACAGGTAGAGAGGAGCTCTGAGGTCTCTTCCTATTTAGTGTCCAAAGTTCTATGATAGAAGAGGACCTTTAAAAACCCTTCCTTATTCTAATCAGAGAAGTGTAATTTCTCTGATGGTGAAGGTGAAGAAGCTCTGCTGTCACTGTGCCCACAATTATTACTCCTACCCATTCCCAAATATTGTTAACACCAGATGCATTTTGACCTCAAGGTCACAAAGAAATAAACCACACGTCCTTTCTCTTCTTAAAGAGCACTCAGGATCATGTGCTCCCAGGATTCAAGAGGGCCCAAAATGAGTTCGTCAAAGCTGACACTGGAAATTTTTTAAAAGATTTCCGGGGGATCTCAACTTCTGAAGAAAAGCTCTATAGAAGTAAGAAATTAATCTTTTAATCCAAGTGTCACTTTAACTCCCACATCTGATTTTTCAAATGGCCCAGTCTCTTTCTAGGGATTCCTATTCATGTCAGAAATTCAAGCATGTTAAGATTGCTAGCACACCAGGGAGAGACAGGGCTTTTATTTATGCTTCATCATACAAAGCAAAAATGAAGATTTTTTCCTTTCGATGTTTTCTAGTTTAATGCTCAGAATTTATACAATGATACAAGGCTTCTGCCCTCATACAACACTTTTTGGACAGGGGCAAGAATGAGCACATTGTAAATCTCTCTATTCCAGTGACCAAGAGTGAGTCAAGACCTGGATTTTAATATTTATATAGTAGCGCAGAGAGTGATTTTCTCACAACTCTGTATGCTAGTCAGCAGGGCAAATCTGACTAGCTCTTTTTACAGAGGAAGGCACTGAAACTCAGAAATTAATTCTCTGCCTCGAAGTCAGTAAGTGTCACAGGTACAACTTGAACCCTCACCTCCTGACTTACATTTCAAGAGAGCTACCTGCCCAGTGCTCTAGGGATGCAGAGCACTGGGGCCATGATATCTCCCCAGGATACAGTGAGGACAGAAGAGAAATGTGCCTACAAAGCTACAGGGAAGACAAGTTTGGGCCCCCAACTCCCAACAACAATCTCTCCGGGCATTCTGCAACAGTAAGGCTAGGGGAGTAAGCATCTGCAGTGGGCAGCATGCCATGCTACCATAGCTTTTCTCTTCCCCATGGACCATCTGAAGTAATGTGGGGACTTAAAGGTCTGAGGCAGCCTGTAAGGAGTCAGGGGAAGGTATGTGGGTTTCTCTCTGGGGTGCAGGTCCTACTTATTTGCAATCTGGACATGAGGACTTAAGATCTGGTTGTCCAAAAATGTCACTGAAGTCATTAAATGTCAGTGTCTTTGCAAAGATCAAAAATAACTCTCACCTTTTTGTCGATGACTATCATCCAAGCAGTTAGAATCTCCGTACAGAACTATGCGACCTCCACCTTCTGAAGGGATCTGATAAAGTCCCAAAATAGGGACGTTTTCAACAACTGCTGTCTCCTGCTTTAAAACCTCAAGACCTGGGGGAAAAAGCAGTAATTTAGCAGACCTAAAAAACAAGTGAGGACGTTACACACCCAAGTATTTTTTGTCAAGAAATGAGTTATTTTGTAACTGCTACTTGTCACTTGTGAGTTTATTCATATTGGGAGTGTCACAGAGAAATCTGATACCCTAGCAGAAATGCAGAAGTGAATTTTAGTAAGAAAGTTAATGTTTTTGATTGCAAATAAGTTTAAGTGCATACTAACTTCCATTTTCCCTTAAACTGATGGTGAAGATTTGGTTCTTAAGCCCAGGACTCACCTTCCTCTCCTGGTTAAAAAAGCCCCAAAGAGTTCCATCCTCCAGGCACACAGTGTTATTTCGTGTGTTGCCGATAGGTTTATTTACTGGTAACAGTGTAGATGATTTAAAATTATAAACCAATTTTTAAAAAGCCAACACCCACCATAAATCTGGCCAGCACCTCACAGGACACCAAGGTCTTTCTGGTTCAGTTCACTTCCTGACTGCCTGCCGCCCTCATACTGAGGGAGAGGCCAGACTCAGATGGGATGTGGCCCCTGCCAGCCTGAAGCCGCCAGCCCAGTGTGCACCATCCATTTAACTTGAGCAAGTGAAGGAGCAAGTGTTCACATTTTACTAACAGGGAAGCTAATGCTCAGAAAGGAAGGGACTTTATCACCCAAATCACATGACTAATAAGGGGCCCGGGCTCATGATGACTAATACTCTGTGTTGGTATCCCACACATCCTCCGTTATCTACATTTTTAAAACTCTCTACTAGTGGTCATTCAGTTCAAATGGGGCTAGTCAGTGAAGAGATTGTGCCCTAGATGGCCATGCCACCACGTCTCTCATACACGCCTTTCTTTCCCCTCACAAGCCATGGCAAGTCTTTTCTGTGGTCTCCAGTCTTTCACGTGCTGCCGATGCCATTCTCCTAAAGCCCAGGTCTGACCACATCACCATCATTAGCAGTAGGACCAAATATGGAATCCTTTGGCATTTAAGGTCTTCCCAATCAGTAGTGCTCCTCTTCCTCCCTTTCCAGTCTTCTTCCAATGAGTCCACTATGCTGGATCACAAGGGATGTGCCATCTCCCATTTCCATACCTCTGTTCTTCATTCCTAGAATGTGTTCTTATTTCACCTTCCCTTCTTAAAATCCCTTCTTCCCTTCAAAACTCTTGGCAAGTTATACCTTCTTCTACTAAAAATTTTACTTTGTATATAACCTCATTTGAGGATGCTGGCTCCTCCAATAGAATGGAAACTATCTGAGTTCAGGATCACTTCATTTTTGTCTTTGTGGCCTCAATTGTGTCTAGAATACAGCAGGCATTTAATAAAGACTTGCTGGTCTTTTTTGGAAGGAGGCAGAAGCTATTGTTTTAAATAAACACCTGAATATGAAAATGCACCACTTTAGTACTGTTCACATATAAACTCTGAAAGAAGCTTATCATACTTGAAAGGGACAATAGTAAAAAAAAAAAAAAATGACAAAATTAGGAAAACGTAACTGCTACACTGTGCTACTGTTTGTCCTGATTTCAACATCAGGATTTCATTTCTGACTCAGCTCAGTTCAAAGACCTAGCACCCAGAAGCTGGGGATCATTCAGTCCATCAATAAATATCATGCTGATCACTGGGGACAAAAGACAATATGCAAACAACTATGAACAAAGCAAGCTATGTAAAGAACAAATAAAAAATTAACAGAGAAAAGGCACTAGAATTAAGAGAGGCTGGGGAAGGCTTCCTGTACAAGGTGGAATTTTAGCTGGGACTTAAATAAAGCCAGGCAGGTCAGTCATCAGGGTGAGAATGGAGAACATTCCTGGCATGTGGGATGGCAAGAGAAAAAGCCCAGAACTGAGAGATGGAGTGTCTTATTCAACAGCCAGGACACCAGTGTCAGTGAATTGAAGAATATGTATTGCAGGAGAAAGGTAGGAGGAGGATATAGGCTATAAAGGACTATGGATGCCAACCAGAGCATTTTGTATCTGATCCTGGAGGCAACAGAGGACCAGTAGAGGGACTATGTGGAGGGGTGACATGATCATTATCTGTGATTAGGAACATTAGGAACACCACTTAACAGTTGAACAGGGGACAGACTGGAGTGGGGAGAGATTTAAGGCAGGCCAACTCACTAGCAGGCTACTACATCAGGTGTGGGGTGATGACAGCCTGCATCAGGGTGGTCAGACAATGAGTCTAGACCTCACCATCTGTCCTGCCTCTAAGGTGCCTTGGCTTTTTCTTCTACTCTGCCCCTGAATAGATCAGCTGGGAGCTGACTCCTACTATTTCTGTTGACTCCTTTCATCAGAACATGAGCCCCTGGAGTAGCAGAGATGATCCTGTTTTTATTTGTATCACTAATGTTAAGCAAAGTCACAGGCACACAATAAGCACTTAATAGATGCTTTCCCATTCTGTCAGACACAGTCTGATGCTTTTCAAAAGAGCTGAATAAACTACTCCTCATCACAAGGTCATAGATTTGGAGCATGAAAACACCCCACGAGAGATCATCTAATTAAAGTCCTTCGTTTTACATGTGAGGAAATTGAAGCCCAGAGAAATTATGACATTTGTCTACTATCACACAGGTTAAAGCTCCAGAAGCAGGATTCAAACTCGGGTCCAAATCTCCATCCCAAACCTCTTTCTGCTGAACCATGCTTCCTCCCTCAGTTTCTCATTGTACTGATTCTCCAGCCTGGGAATGATTTCACATCTGAGGTAGGCAATGCTTTGGATGTATCCAATCATTCTCAACATAGGTTCAGAAGGAAGGGAGGGAGCACACACTCCTGCTACACATAGCTCGGGACATTGCCCCTCACTTACATTCACTGGAGGAGCTTAAAAATACTTGGTGAATGGATGAAAGAATGACTAAATGAATGTCTAAGAAATCCAATGAACAGCATTCTCTACCTTGGTCCTTGAAGGTCTGTGTGATCACAATGCCATCTTCTGGGAACTTAGCAATACTGCACCCAGACGCATAATACACTGAAAAACAATTATTAAAGGTTTTTGAAAGAGAACATCATAAATGATCTTTTTTTTTAACCAGCAATAATTAGTCCAATCAGAAGGACCAAATAGGACAGGAAACCAAAATAAAAGTGATCAATGCCACCATTTTCATAACCAATATAAAACACAAAGAAGGTAAAACCTTTGCCTATTTAAAAGTGCATTATTCTATGCTGCAGTTTTTTCCACGTTTTAGGAAATCTTATCTTTTCAAATCTTTAAAGAAAGTAAAGTTATAGAGATTACCTCATTCAAGTCTCAGAATTTCTATGCCAACTCCCCCCAATTTATTAACGTATTTTACGAGTCAGCGTCACAAACGCTAAGAACTAGAAGGGCTGTGTTCTCGGTCTCCTTTGCTACATCTTCCTCTGGGTCACCCCCCAAAGCTCTCTCCAGGGTCCCCTTCTCTCCCCCTCCCTCTCTACTCTTTCACTGGATCTCAGGGCTCATCTCTGTGCAGAGGACTCTCAGATCCATGTGTCTAGTCTCATGTCTCTCCTGAGCTCCAGGCTCGCCTCTAACTGCCTACTGAACATCCTGTTGGATGTCTCGCAGACATCTGAAACTCAACTTGACCAAAGCTTCCTTTCCAGACCCTCTGCTCTTTCCAATGTCCCTACTCTTACAGCCTACTCCAACCTCCCTCTCACGACCCCATGGCCAGTCAATTCTACCTTCGTAACACCTCACCTGTACAGCCCTTCTCTCCTTTGACACTACCACCCAAGCTGATACAAGTCCTAATCGCCTCATGTCTGGAATCCTGCCACAGCCTTTTGATGGCTCTCTATGCCCCAAAGTTTCTTCATTCAGCTATCTAAGTGATCTTCTAAAAGCATAGATCTGGTCATGTCACTTTTTTCCCTCCCACCCTTCCCTCACATTACCTTCAATCAACTCCAGTTACCTCCAGGAACCAATATAAAAATCCCATGCGGCTTCTAAAGCCCTTTATAACCGGCTCTTTCCTCCCTTTCCAGTATTCTTATACCTTATTCCTCTCCAGGTAGTGTACAGTGCAATGACTGTGGCCTTTCTGCTATTCCTTGGAGAAGATAGTCCCAACTCCAAGAATCTTCTTTGGCTTCTTTCCCCCTCCCTCCACCTCATGGACTTTCTTCAAGTCAGCCACAGTCAATAAACCTTTACTAAGCACTTAAATACTGCTGGGGTCATCAAATGAAGCAAAAGACAGTCCCTGCCCTCAAGGAGTTCAGTAAACAAATATGGACAAGTAAGCAGTGTGCAGAACAGAGAATAAATAGGAAATAAGTCAAAGAGAGAAGGCCCTAGAATGAAGAGGAGCTGGGAGAAGTCTTTCTGCAGAAGACAGCACTTCAGGTGGAACCTAAAGGAAACCAGGGAAGCCAGCAGGGGGAGAGGAGGAGGGACAACAGGACAGGCAGATAAAATATCCAGAGCCACCAAGAGATGAAGCATCTTGTGCATGAACAATCAGGAGGCCACTGTCGTTGGATCAGAGAGGACATGGCAGACAGTAAGTCATGAGAAGACTGCAAAGATAGCAGGGGGCTAGGTTAGAAGAGCTTGGAATGCCAGAGGAGCTTGTATTCAATCCTAGAAGTAAAAGGGAGACACTGGGGCTTACTGAGTAGGTGGGTGACATGATCAGACTTGAGCTTTAGGAAAATCACTGTTGGCTGAATGGAGGATGGACTGGAGTGGGAAGGGACTTGAGGCAGGCTGACCCAGCAACAGCTACTGCAGTACCCTGAAGGTGAGGGGATGAGGGTCCATACCAGAGGGGAAGCAGTAACAGTAGACTGTTTGAGAAATATTGCAATGGTGAAATCACCAAAACAGGCCTTGGCAATGGGCTGGATGGGGGAAAGCAGGGAGAGGGGAGTTTTGAAATATCATTACAACATGAGGAAGACACCTAAGTTGAAAGCATGGGGGCCTTGGGAAGATGGTGCTGCCCCTGACAGTAACAGGACAGTTAGGAAGGGGAGAGGTTTAGGGGGAAAAATGAAAAATGTTTAAGATGCTTATTGGGCATCCAGTTCAAGATGACTGAAAGGCAGATGGAAATATGAGATTAGAGGCTGACAGAGGGTAGGGAAAAGAAAGGTAGATTTGAGAATTAACAGCATACAGATAATAATTAAATCCATCAGAGCTGGTGAAGAAGTATAGAGGGATGAGAGCCAAAATTCCACCTTCCTCAAGAAGCTAATGCCTTCCTTTGGACACTACCTCTATCTGCCTTGTCTGCACACAGGTGTTCATATGGTGCTTCCTCCATCAGATTGTCAGCTACTTTGGTCTTTCTTTGTTTCCCTAGCACTTAGCCCAGTGTCTGGCACACAGTACTGATTTGACCTGATGTCAAAAGCCAAACTGTCTAATCCACACCTCAGAGAGACAGCCTTCTACCATCTCCCCTGCACCTCTTCTTGGAAGGATGGACTCACACCCAGGGCAGCCCATTCACCCCACTCTGAGATGGCTCTAATGAGGACACCAAGTCTACATGGTCACCTCTTCAGGCTCTACTATTATTGCTCCTGTTTCTCATCTCTAGGGCCAAGAAGGAAAGAGTTGCCTGTCTCTTCTGTGAGGCATCAACCATGTCCCCCTAAGGCTCCTCTTGTCCAGGTCTGTCTCTCCCAAGACCTGCTCTCCAGGCCTCTCTCTCAGGCACCCTCTTCCAAACAGGCCTCGCTTTGTGGAAGTTCTTTTCTTGATAGTGGGGTCTATAACCAAACACTGCACAGCAGAGGGGGCCAAGGGCAGAGTAGTACCTCCCTTGTTTGGGGAAGCCTACGACAGCTCTCAACACAACTCGTAGTATTTTAAAGGCTTTCTTAGAATGGAAATTGATGTTCCCCTGTGCACATGACATTTTTTCTTTCCTTATTTTATATTTAGTTGACAATGTTTCTTTTTCTTTTCTTATTATGTATTTACGTTTTAATTTAAAAACAAAAAAAGCTAAGGACAGTCACAAGCTTTTCCAACTGTGATGCCTCCCTCATTGTAGGTTCTTGAAGGTGCTGTTAGAACATAGCAAACTCTGGTGAGGCCCACCAAGCTAGAAAGGCTGTAAGAATGGACCTGGCAAAGATCCGTCAAAAGAACTGCTTGAGTTAAGTAAGGGAATGTTCATTTAAAGCTATGGGTCACAAAGTGATGAATATTTTTGGTCATAGCAATTTATGAAACTGATGGGAGGGTTAAGATCTTTGAATGTAGAGGATGTGCCCATACTGATGAAATCACGGAATTTAGGATTCACAGACAGAAGGAAACTTAGAGGTCATCTCCACAAAAATCTAAGTTTTTTCATCTGTAAGTTGAATAAGACCCAGAGTTGAAGTGATTTGTCTAAAGCAGAAGAGTCAAAATTTGAACTCAGGTCCTCTGATTCCAAATTCAATATTTTTTCCACAACAGACTAAGGGGAATAAATAAATTTAAAAAAACATAAAGTTAAATACTCTGCAGGCATTTTTAAAGTTCTGAATACTAAAAATTTTTATAAATATTAAAAATTTATAATCTTTAGAGCAATTAACATGAAAAGAAATTTGTGACTAGTGTATTCTAAATTATTTAAGAGTATCGCCAAATATCTTGTCATTTTATAGCAAAAAATTAAAGGAAGGCAAAAGACAGTTGTTCTGTTGATAAAGATACACTCATAACCAGTACATCCTACTAACATTTACTTTTAAATTTTCCAGTGGTCCCCTCAGTAGAGTCTACTGTATTTAGGCATCATATTTACATCTGAAAATCATCAGATCAATGATATCAGATACATTTCTTCAATTCTCAGTCTTTATGAAATAACATGCCCCACTCTAAAACAAAACAAAACAAAAGCCTTACTGTCATGGTTGGCCAAGGTAAAATCCCCTTCATACAGGCCATCACTGAACCCCATACCCCAGACAGACAGAAGCTCATTTAAAGCAGGAATATTAGCTCCTCCAGTATCTGGCATCCACCACTGTCTGTAAAGGGAAAAAGGCACAGTCTATCATTACACACAGAACTGAAAATATTATTGTCTTCATTTGATCATTTCATGATAGAAATAATTTTCTCCTGTTTCAAATTCAAAACACATAGAATCAACCAGTAAATAAGAATTCAACCAAAAGCAGTTGCTATCACATAAACCTTTAATGCAGAAGTAAATGAAAGATGAATACATAAAAGTAAAAATTTCATTGGACATTTTTAATTCTGTGTCTACTTAGTCTAGAAAGAAAAATGGAAGCTTACTAGAAAGATAAAGCAGTTATGTGTTTGACCCATTAAAAAATTAAGAATGCAAAAATCCAGAATCAGAAAATAAGTAAATGAAGAAGTGATTATTTATATTACATAAAGTATGTAATTACAAATGAATGTACTACAGAGATGCTTTAAAAGCGATCATTAAATGATGGAGAGAAAACAGGAACAGACAAATCTAGAAGTGTGAGGACTTACCACAGGATCAATCAGAAATGATGATAAAGCATCTCTGAGTATTGTTTTTGAAGACTTACTTCACAAAACGTAACTTGACATGCAATGTCAAAGGGAAGCACACTTTTAACTTGCTAAAGGTGAGTCCCTAACCATCTCCCTTGCAGCTAGCTCCAACAGGCTTCCCTGTGATTACTGATAAACTGCTCCTGAGTTCAAGTGAGCACCACAGGCCAGGCCAGCTTTCCCAGAAAGCCCTTGCAGCATACACACCTCGTATTCTCATCATAGAACTTGACTTTCCTCATCACTGATGTGTTGTACCAGTCACTGAATACCACGAGGGACAGGCCCTTGTCGACGTCTCTCCTCAGTTTGCTGATCTCCTCAGGGAAGTACTCTTCTTCACTGTCCACCATCAGCAGTGTCCCTGAATAAACCACATTTGCAAATTAAAGTAAAATTTAAAAACCCCTTGAGGGCAAGGACTGTTTTCATCTTATCTTTGGACACAATTGTGCATATAATAAATGTTGGCACCATGTTGAATGATCCCAGGATGCAAGAGTTTCAGAAACACAGCAAAGGATTCATCAGGCCCAAATTCCCAGTTTTATTTATAGTTCTTACTTTTCTGTTCATCTCTCTGCTTAAGGCAATTTCAAGAGGGAAAATTAGAGGATCAAAAATTTTTAAACTGTGCATATTTTTTTGAAGAATGGTATAATGAATGCTCTCTAACAGAGGAGCACGTTGGAACATTCTACTTGGAGTACTGGGTAGCCAGCTGGGTAGCGTGTAAAGGGTTGTGAACTTAGAGTTGCAATTAATCAACCCAAGCATTTGTTAAATGATAACTGTGTGCCAGGCCAGATGCTGCAGGGACAGGGGACAGTCAGCTGTGGAGATCCCTGGACGTGGAGCTGAGGAGGGAGAGTATTCCAGGTATTGGGGAGTAGCCCGTGAAAAGTAACAGAAACAACGGAGCATTCATCGTAGATGAGAAATATCAAGTCAGTCAGTATGGTTGGATCTCAGAATTTGTGGTGAGAGCAATGGAAAAGTAGGAGAGATCCGGGCTGTAAGTCAAAACACTTTAGAGCTGATACAAGGCAAGAGGGAGCAGGGGAAGGGAATCACACAGTCAGACATGAATTTCAGAAACATCACTGTCGGTTGAGTGATTAACAATGCAGTGAAGGACATGAGGTTGGGAGACCATTGAGATGGCTGCCGCAACAGACTGGGCAAGAGGTGACAAATGTCTACACCAGAATCAGAGCTGTGTGAGAGGAGGGAGGGGGTATATGTAAGAGAATGGAGGGAGAAATGGTAGCATTGAACAACTGAGTACATATGTGGGATGAGAGGAAAAGGTCAAGCATGGTACTAATGAGAGAATGCCAGTGCCCTAGGAAGTAACAGGGAAGCTCAGAAGGGAGTCCTGGAGAAAAGATAATGAGTTCTGTTTTGGATATAAAATGTTTAAGGTGCCTACAGGGCATCCAGTTCCAATACTGAAGAGGACCATGACATCAAGAAGATGATGCCATGACTTGCAAATGAATTGGATTTGAGCGAGGGAGGTCACCGGTGGCAAGACTGATTATCAGGACGACTGGAGATGGCCCAGCACATCAAATGTAGTCAGTAGTGCAAGATTAGAGCTAGACAAGGACAAAGCCTAGGTCTGCAGATAAGGGGTTGGGGATCACCTACACAGACAGTAACTGAGCTGAGCTGAGGAGAACACCAAGTGATGGAGAGAGAAGAGAAGAAAGTTCAGGGTAGAGCTCCAGAGGGCCTCAGGGCTGGTGGGCATGATGTGGATAAAGATCCACTAGAGGTGGAGGAGAGCCAAGAGAGAACCACCCAACGATGCAGGAGGAGGCCATCAATGGTGTCAGAGGCTGCAGAAAGTCGATGAAGACGAAAATTAAGTTTGTCAATTAAGAGATCCCTGGGAATGCTGGACAGCAACCTGGCCAAAGTCCACAGACTGCTCCTGATTAGACACATGACTTGGGTACATCGCTTCAATTCTTTAATTGGCCCTTTCTTCACTGACTGTATGATCCTGATAATTAAACTTGTACTACGTACTTCACAGGAGTGTTGCGGGGGGCAAGTGAAATAACTCATGTAAAATATCATCTGTGAGTTATTGTCATATCTTGCTTTTAATTACGGTTGACTTTTAATAAATTTAACAAACTTTCAAATGAGGCAGAATGAAAATGAGAAAAAGACTTGTTTATGCTCACCATACTGACTGGCATCAAAGCACGTGAAGGGTGAGCCAAGGACTTCCACAAAATAACCCATACTTCTCAGGTGCTGGTACATGTCCCTGAAGTTGGTGTGTATGTGGTCCCCATTCCTGCAGAAAATGAAGCAACAGCCTTTGATCAAACTGCATCCACAGAGAATCAATCAAACATCACGTTCTTTAATATGATTAAAGTTGCATGTTATTTCTTGAACAGAATCCTGACCAGGCCATGCCAATGTCACAGAAGCACATAATTTCAGAACTGTATAGGATCTCAGAAGTAATCTATTTCAAGCCCTTGCATAAGTCCTCTCTAAAACACGATCAAGGATGTCCTCATCACTACTCTCCACCTCTCACAGGGCAGTGTATTCTACTTTGACACAGCTTTGGTAGTTCAGAAGATCTTCATGAGAGCCCAAATGTGCCTCCCTCTAATTCCCTGGGCCTAGCTGTCTCCCAAGGAGCCAAACAGAATGAACCTAACATCTATTCTACATGATAATTCTTCATATATTTGAAGTCAGAGATTGTGTCCCCAAAAGTCTTCTCTGAGCTAGACACAGAAGACTAACAGAAGAATGCTACACAAGAAGAAATGCTGAGGACAGAAGGAACACTGGGGAGTCACTTGTGCCAGACAGAGCCTGGTCATCCCGTGTGAAGAGAGAAGCCTACCCCAGTCCTGCCCCACCCAGGCTTCACAAATCTCCATGTGCATGTATGTCTATAAACACTCAGTAATAGCCAGACACCCCTAACAGGACAGGCAGAAGACATGCAGATTTCTGGCAATACCTGCACAGAAGAAAGGAAGGGGCTGCAATCTGACCAACGAATGTCAGTGAGACACAGATCCATGAGAGCACACTATATCTTTGTTATCTATGTAATATATATTAAGCATTGTTTTGTTAAAATACTACAATGTAACACATATAGAATACTACACTCAGAGATTCTAGTTTCCTTCCCTTTCCCTTGGGAGGACAGTGATAAAGATCAACTGGAGAACCAAATGAGGAAACTTGTTTTTTTATTTTACCAACCTTAAAGCATGATAATAAATGCTAGTTATTAACATTAATAGTCAATAAGTATTTACTAACAATGCTAACCAGGATGGGAGGGGGTAGGAAGGGAACACAAAGAAGAAAAAGAAAGCCAGTCCCTGTCCTCAAGAAGTTTACAACCCAAGGAGGGGAGACAACATAAAAGGAAGCTGCAAAGGCAGAAGCAGAAGGGCATCTTGGAGGTACAATGGAGAGCAGGCTGAGCTGGGTGCCCTCTGTTCAGCACTCAGTCACAAGGGCTCCAGGGCCAGAAGGTGTGGTAGTTACTATTGCTCCAAAGTATCAGATCCAAGGGTTTACAATTCCTCTCATCCTACCTATACAGCCCAGCCTTCATGGGATGGCTCAAAGGCCACTATTTGGGAATGCTGCAGAAGACTGATACTTCAGGCAAGGGACAGACCATTAAGACTGCAAATCAAGAAAAGCCAAACAGTCCACAGGATAGTAGCAGGTGGGTCAAAAGCAGCGCCAAACTCTGTACAATCCACAGAACAGGAATTCTTTTATTTGGATTTTTGATAGTGAACCTGAGTATGAGGATTCAAAGAAAAAGAGGCATCCCATGAGAACCCTCAGAAATGAGACCTTTAATATTCAGTTCAAGGACAGTATGAACTTTCCATCAGGAGGAGATGGAATTGTGTTCAAAATTCAATTGGAATTGTCATTAAAATGACAACCACGTTTCTGAATTCTTCTTTCTTTGCAAGCAGGGAGGTATCATTTATAATTTGTCACTAAGAGAGAAACAGAAACTAAAGAACTTTCCATCCTGTTACATGAAAGTTGTAAGCTCTTCAGTCACATTTTGTGTTTACAATGAAAATCAAAGTTCATTTTTGGACAGCTAAGTCACCAACATCATTAAATTACTGCTAATTAAACATCAAAGGAAAACCTGGCCATCCTGCTCTGACTACTCTATTAACTCTCTGCTGATGTCAATCAAAGAGCAACCAAGTGGTAAGGCTGTGCTTATGGCAGCATCTTCATCCCCAACTGAAGACTGTAACGGTCTCCCCATTATCATCAAACCAAAGTCGGATGTACTGACAACTGGGTTTGTGTTTTCTCTTTATTTAAAGGACATTTGTTTGATCAAGCTCTTAGTAAAGACAAGCTAAAAACCATAAGTTGATGTAAAAATGATCAATGAGCTACAATTTTATATTTGCTAATTCCTATGGATATTAATCTGAGGTTTACTGTCTGTACTTAAGAGACCTCTCATTCAGAACCTGCCATTTCCCAGATTCCAAAAAACATTTTTCTAACAAAAGACACATATTCTTTCTCCTTCTACTCTTTTCCTCTCCCTCTCCATTCTCCTTCCTTCTCTCTCCCCTTCCTTTTCCCTTTCTCCCTGCTTTTCTTCTCCTTCTCTCTCTCTGCCTCTGTCAGCCCGAGTTTCTCCCTATTTTTGCTTTGAAAGAACAAAGAGTTGCCCACTGATGAAAGATATTCATGTAAATTGCATGGACAGCTTTTAAATGGCAGGAAGTAACACCAATTTCTCCCTCTCTCCTACCACCAAGCTGAGGATTCCACTTAAAACAGCACAAGTGCTGACAAAAGAAATGTAATCTGAGATCCCGTGTGACACCCCCAATCTATGTCAGTCCCACCCACTGGGACAGCCAGGGTATGTCACCTCTTGAAGTCAGAACAGTAACTACAGAAAATAAAACAGAGTACAGGATTGGAGTCAGTAAGACCCTCCATCTGTGCTTCTACTTGGCAGACACCAACCAGTCCAAGGGGTCATTTTTCATTCTCAGATTATCCCTGGGGAAGTATCCTGGTGGATAGCGGAGATTGTGATACTGATCCCAGAGGACTCTCTTGCTTCGAGGAGGAGTAGGAATGATCTTCACCTTAATTGGCAGCTTCACTGTCGATACCTGTTCTGCACCATTTTTAGACTGAAAAGAGAAAGAAGCCTAAGATAACCTTTTCCAAGAAGAGAGAACGAAATTTTACTGGTTATAACAGTTACAACTCAGTGGAACTTCACTGTGATTTTCCAATTAACCCCAAAATTTTGAAGACAGTTTCCAATACAACTCAAACCAGAACACTTGGGTCATTGCTCTAGTTAATTCCATGGAAAACACTCTGCACTCAGGGCTTGGACTTTATGCTTGATTTAACATATCTGCAGCCCCATCCTAGTTAGGGATAGGCTGAAAAAAATCCATTACAGGGCAGCTTACCATCTGTCGATTTAACTTTCTAAAGTTATACAAAATTTTCTAAAGCTCTAGAAACCTTCAAGTCTCAAATTCCATGGACTACAAGCCCAGTTATGTCTATTCCATTTTAAATCCACCACTTAAGACATTAGTCTGCCTTGCCATTTTCAGTCAGGAAAATATAAAAAAATTTTTAAGAATCCTCACCCCTTTTGGGATGAACTATTAAGTGTCTAAAACTTACCTCTATATCTGCAGGGGAGGATACTGTGATCATGACATGGCCCTGGGCGATGCCTTCCCAAGAGGCTGCTTTCTTTGTTACAGAAATGGAGATGGCGAGATACCCTGACCAAGGCCACAGCACTGAGGAGTAGGCAAAGGCAACTTCAATATTATCTCCATTCTGTGGTAAATAGGGTTGCCAATCAGGCTGGAGAACGGAAGAGAAAGAATAATGGTTAAGGTGAAGTTCTTAAGGGAAACATTTTATACATAGACAGGTGAAATGAACTCAAATTCCTAACTTAACTAAAAAATCCACCCTCCGATTTTTCCTCTTTTTCAGGAAGGAAGGGAAGACAGAGGGAAAACTGATACCTTTTAAAAATTAAGAGGATCTGAAAATTGGTGACACAGGATCTATTCCTAGGTTGGTGGCAATCTCACACCAAGATAGCTCCTCTTGGTGCCCGGCAGTGTCCTGTGACACATTAACAATTAGAAAGGCCTAAATATTAGCACGTGGGCTATCTTCAGATAACTCAGGGAAAGATTCTTCAGCATGTAACTATTCTTATTTTTTCTGAAGAGGAGGGGGGAAGCTCTATTTATATAGGAAGGAAGGAAACAAGCATTGTTAATGCCTACTACATGCCAGAAACTTTGCCACAAATTGTATAAATGTTCTCTCATTTGATCCAGGGAGGTAGGAAACTGAGGCAATCAACGTTTAAGTGACTTGTCCAAGGTCATACAACTAGTAAGTGTCTGAGACCTGATTTGAGCTCAGATCTTCCTGACTCCAGGACCAGCACTCTGGGCCACCCAGCTGTAACGGGCTTTTGAAAATAATGAAGATATCTAAGTTTAACACACGCACATAAACGTCTACAGGGAAACAGCAAAGGAAGCACACGAGGGAAAACTCGGGGAAAGATGAATTAACTTTAATTTCACCCTATTGTTTTCCTTCTTAAAAAAAGATTTTTACACTTTTTTTTCCCAATTGTCACATATCTGTTCTCTTTCCCTCTCACCTCCTCAGCCCGTTCCCCCTTGAAAAGAAAAAAGGGAAAAAAAAATCTTTGAAACATCAGAACAGCCAAGAAAAACAAATTCCTGCACTGGCCATGTCCAAAAAATGTCTATCTTATTCTACACCCTGAGTCCATCCCCTCTATGTCAACATGGATCCTTTGGAACTGGTGGAATTAATCATTAATCGGTGTTTATGTTTTTCAAAGCTGTTTGTCTTTACAAACAAGTTATTATAAAGATTGTTATATAAATTGTTCTCTGGGTTCTGCTTACTTCTTTCTGCATCAGTTCATGCAAGTCTTCCAAGTTTTCTCTGAAATTGTCCTTTCATCATTTCTTACAGCACAACAATATTACATTATACTCATATATCATAATTTGTGCAGTCGTTCCCAAGGGATGGGCTCTGTTCCACTACAGGGCCACTATAAATATTTTTTGTACAAATAGGTCCTTTTCCTCTGTCTTTGATCTCTTTGGGGTCACAGTCATAGAAGAAATACTGCCAGGTCAAAGGATATACACAGGGGTGATCTGGAGGCACTCTTGCAAACTGCTCCCCAGAATAGCTGAACAATTCCACTGTTCCAGCTACAGCAGCATTTAGTGGGCCCGTTTTCTCGTGCCCCCTTCAACCTTTGTCATTTTATGTTTTTGTCATCTTTGACAATCTGACAGGTAACAGGTTGAACTTCATCATTGCTTTAATTTTTATTTCTCTAATTATTAGTGATTTGGAGCATTCTTTCATATGCCTGTTCATAGCTTGAATACCTTCTTTTGAAAACTGCCTGTTCTAAGCTATTGCTCATTTATCAATTAGCAAAGGGTTTTTACTCTTATAATGAACTTTTATCTTGGAAACAAAAGACCTCTATCAGAAAAACTTATTGTAAAAATTCTCTCAGTACACTTATTTCCTTCTAATTTTAGCTATGTTGGTTTTGCTTGTAGGAAAGTTTCTAATTTTATGTAATCAAAGTTGCCCATTTTAATCTTTTGTACTCCTCCTCACTATCCCTGGGATGGTCATGAATTCTTCCCTTCTTCATAGATAGATTTTCCCTTAATCCTCTGATTTGTTTACAATGTGACCTTTTATATTCAAGTGAAACATCCTGGTGGAGCTTATCTTGTTGCATGATGTGAGATGCTTGGGTGATTAGACTTTTTAACATTTTCCTCCTCATGCTTAATTTCATTTTTCTAACATGCTTTTTACTCTTCTGAGAATAGTTAAGGACCTATAACTGGACAGTGTCGTTATGAATTACAATGATCTTCAAGAGCTGCTGTGACCAACAGTTTCATAAGCCTTCAGTCAACCTGTTCATAATGAGCTTCTCAGACTCAGTCAGACTGATCCTCGTGTGTTGGACAAACAATCCTTTGCCAGGTACAGTCACCAGGTGGGAACAAGCTTGAACACAGCTGGTATAGCCAGTGAGGGCCTAAAGTCACTGACATGCCAAAGTGAACCAGTGACGTATCAGTGCTGACTACCTAGAATATATTCATCAAATGACCAAGACCTGGAACAGTCAATCAAGAAAAGATTATGAAGGGCACACCACGTTCATGCGCCTGAACTGATCCCTGGGAGTAGAGAGATGAAAAGGGTCTGTCCTTGCCGTTACAATCCAAAAGAGGAAATGGCAGACGTGTGCGTTTGGGAGCAGTTGGACAGCAGTGAAAAGCATTACATGCTCCTGCTAATGGATTGTAACAATGGAGAGTAGAGTATGATTCACTGAATCAAGCATAAAGCCCACAATTATCAGGAAAGAGCACTAACAGCTTGGTTAGTACTCTTACCAAGAATTAAACCCCATCAGCAGAACCTAATTCACACAGCTGCTTAGTAGATCAAGTCACAGCCAAAGCAGAAAAAGGGACTTACCTTGTCTACAATCCTCCCAGTGACACCCATTCCATTAAGAATGGTGACATTGACTATGGTTGGCATCCCTCCATAGTAGATGGGCTGGGAGCAGTAAGGCCACATGTATGGGCACTCAGTCAGGTCTATGTAGCTGGGACTCAGACTGAAAACAAACAACACACTATTAATATCTCAGACAAATGAGAAGTCCAAGAGACACAGTTTCTGGGCAATTAATAATCAATCTATTCGTTATGGCTAGCAAATAATGAATTGAGGTCAGTGGTTTTCTCGGAAACCAAAGATGAACCTTGGAGACCATTGAATAGTTAAATACCTTTGGAAAAGGAGTTGTCTGTGATGGATAAAAATCAACTCTTGACTAGTTAACAATTAATGAAAGATTATATATTATTAGATTGAATATTATAACAGAGGTGGACTTATTCTAACGAGCAACTGGGTGATGTTACAGTGATCATGTCCCGCGCCTCCAGCAATCTATACAAAAGAATCTATTTTCCACCCAATCCATGAACAATGGTGGATAAGAATTCCACCTAGTTATGATGGGCTAAGTGGGGTGAATTCTTTGGGCAAGGTCAGAAACATCCTAAAGAGTCTGGGCTTTCAATGAAGAGAAGTGGAACAAAAAAACCAAACTTTGGGTCCATGTATAAAACTGGTTATTAATGTACTAAGAAAACAATCATTCTTCTCATTTGACTGGGGGCAGAAGGGGCAGGGAGTTCTAGTTCCATGATCTCATGGCATATAGCATTCCTGGGCTGGACATTTCCTCCACTGTGGCAGACTAGCAATGCTAGTAACTCAAGAGTTGTAGAAAGCACATGATTTGCCAGGATGTGTTAGCAAGTAAACTGGATCTTCCTGACTCCGCACTGACCACACAGCCTCCTCACCCATACTTCCCAGTTTCCTCTCTTCAAAACTCAGCTGCTTGAGGGCAGTCTGCATCCCAAGTACTTAGCAGAGTGCCCAGCACACATTTAAGTGTCTAATGAGCGCTCACTGACTATTAAGAGTTAAAAAAAAAAAAAACAGAAAGGAAAACAAAAGAATATTGTATTTCTTTTTTTTTTAAGGCAGTCAAGGTTAAGTGATTTGCCCAAGGTTACACAGTTATTGTGTCTGAGACCACATCTGAACTCAAGTCCTCCTGATTCAGGGTTGGTACTCTACGCACTACGGCCACACCTAGCTGCCACCCTCTGCCCCATTTCCTTTTTAACTTTCAGAATGAATCAATGACTTGTCTACCATCATTTCTAAACAGCACCCATGAAAGTTAACCCACATAACTTAAAAGGCAACTATGAGGTGACCTTACCTTCACTACTGACAGAATCAAAGTACCACCTCACAAATTCTTGAAAATAAATGAAGCTTTTGTAAAAAGTTACACCTACTCTCCCAAGTTTGATCAGAAATATTCTTTTACTAGACCATTTTGACAAAAGTTAACTGTTCTAAATAAAGAAGGGTTTAGAAACAATGAGTACACTTGTATTCCCTGCAAAAGAATTCATTTTAAAACAGCAGTATGTAAAAAATCACTATTTTTAAACCACTTAAATTTTAAAAATAAAACCAAAACTATTCACATACAGTAAAAGTTACCTATCCCCACTGCCTTTTAATCATCAGCTCCAGTTTCTTGAGTGTCTAAGATGTCATCTGATAACAAATACTGGGGGGTAGAGTGTGAGAATGTGTGTGTGTGTGTACAACAAAAAAAGACATACTGTCCATCATCCACACATGCTTAGTTTCAGAAGAAGGGAAACCAACCTTGCCTGTGGTTTATAGCTATTGAGGATCTGATAGGCTCTCAGAAGGTCCAGTTTGCCATGTCCCTGCTCAAACATATTGACCCCAGGAAGGCGTCGTGCTGATGCAATCAGGGCCTGCTTCATACTTGCTGGGTTCACCATTTCACGCTTCTGGACAGTACTGGGAAATCACATACACATTCACTTACTGTTTTCTCTCAGTGGAAAAACTACAATCAGACTTGCCCCACTTAGCCCAACTAAGCAAATCTGTGATAAACAGCTGGATCTTACGATCCTAAGAGCCTAGCAGATATTTCTTGGGCCCTAAATCTAAGTGGAGTGTGCCTGGAACCTTGGAAATAGCTGACAACTTTCTGCTCAATGCAAAAGTACTTAAGTGTAGCACAACCAATAAGACCACACCCTCTTCTAAGAAATTCAAGAGTCTAAATATCTAAATGTTCTAACTTGATAACGATCAGTGACTCAGCTGGGTGGGGGTTCCAAATCAAAAGGCACTGAAAGTGAACTCTTTTTATCCTTCCACAGCTATAAATATTACCTAAAGAGTGCCTGTATGGAGAAGAGAGGTTAGAGTGCCATAGTTTAAAAGCTTATGATTCTACAAGACTAGGAAAGTCTCTCCAAACAAACAAAAAAGAAAACTCTACAAATAAATAAGTATAACAGGCACTCCTGACATGCTCCTACATCTCAGAAATGGGTGTGAAACACACGCTTATGACCAATCAATCCTCCCTTTGGTCAGATGCCTCCTGCTGATTGCTGATCCATCCAATCTTGAGATTAGGAAACAAAACTCCAAAAACAGGAGGGAAGCAGAAAGAAAATTGTCTTCGTCTAATTTTCTACCTAATGTATATCTTTCTGGACATATATAGAAAGTTCACCTTGGTCTGTGGGCACCTGGCCTTTTTTTTTTTTTTTGGCTAATGCTGAATCACTCATAGGGCATTAACAACTTATTTCAGAATTTTTATTCCAATGATACTCACCTCACTAGCAAAGTGACAGCACCTGCTACCACTGGGGAGGCAACACTTGTTCCTGAGAGAGATCGGCATCCGCCCTTTACACCGGAGCCTCTCACTCCAGAACCATAAGTGACAATGTCTGGTTTCACTCGACCATAACCTCCTGGGAGTTCCTGTGAATTAAAAAAATAAAATAAAAAGAATTTCTCATCCACCTATCACAACTACACACTGACACAACAGATATATATATATATAAATAATCATAGCTCATTAAAATCTGAATGTAAGTATAGATTGTTTGAACTTCAGAAATATCCAGGTCTCAACATAAAATTTCCCCCATTGTGTATATTATCAAACTATGTTCATGACTATAATGAAAATACAGTTATTTACCTGAATTTTGTAATACTGCTTTATACTGTTACTGGTAACAAATGCTACTTTCAAGTTAGCATCAAAAAGCATTTTAAAAAAGCAAAAATTCCATTATTATAATCAATTGCTCTACCAAAAATATCTTCTCAAAAAAGCATAAAGGAATCCAAATATATCTATTTTTAGTAAATATGGATGTATTTCCCACAAATAAATCATAGTAAAACAACATGAAGACTAGTTATAAAAAGACTGTATGATATACCCATGATCTTCCAAGCTGAGACTGGGAAGGGACACTGAGTATCTTTTGGAATCCAGTCTTATTCACTAGTAGAATGACTGCCCTTCTTAACCATTATATAAATTTCTACTTGTGATGGCCACTCCCAACAGCGTTACCAGGGCACAGGTTTTGGCTTTATTTAAGAAAGACTTGCATAACCCAAATAGCTGTCTAACAATGAGATGGGCACCTTAACAAATCAAGAGAACCTGTCAGCATCAACAAAAATGTTCAAACAGAGGCTAAATAACCATCATCCTTAGAGCCTGAAATATTCTACTTTGGGTTAAAAGCTGAACCAAATTACCTGAAATTCTTTTCAATTTAAATTCTAGGATTCCACCTGTTTCTAAGCAAGTTATCTTAACTCTAATCACACACATACACTTCTGCTAATATTCTGGCTTCCTTAAAGACAAAAGGAGCACTCTGTTTATTGACAATATTTTGACAACTTCCAAACTATTATCACTCTCCTTCAAATGTTTCCCAAGGCCACCAGGAAAAGGTCCAAAGCTCTAAGTATGGCACTGAAAGCCCTCCATATTCTGTCTTCAACCTACCTTTCCAGTTTCCAGTCTCCCTTAGGTAGCCACTCCAGTCAAACCAAACCAAGTCATCCCATACAGATCTTGGCACCTTCCTGATGCCCTTTCAGGTAACAGAGTCCTTCCAGCTGAGCTAGTACCACTCTCTGAACTCACATTCCCTAATACATCTCTACCTGCCAACAAGCCACCCTCAAGACCTAGGTCAAAGGCCACTCCAACAACAAGACTTTCCCAGTCTTCCCTCAATTGGAAACGATGATCACCCCCTAAATGGACACCAATTGAGCATAGACTGAGAACTGGAAAAGGAGCTTAAAAGTCCCCTATTCCAGCTCCTTAATGTTACAGGTAATGAAAAGTAAGCCCAGAACAGCTCCAGACCTGTCCAAGGGGACAGGGCAGTGTGTAGCACACCCCTGTCTCATGGGTAACAGCACTCCAAGTTTGCTCTTTTGGCACTTTTCTTTTGGATATATTGGGGGTAGGAGAAGTCCAACCGTGTGATTTCACTGGTATGGGGAGCTCCCAGTGTGGAAATTCTTGATGTAGAATGGCAACTGATATGTAACTTAAGAGTCCTTAAAGAGTTTGCTTGGAGGCAATGAGAGATTAAGTGACCCACCTATGATCACAAAGTCAGGGGCAGAACCGGAGCCTAGGTCTCTCTGACCCCAAGTCTAGCTCTCTCTGTACTATGCCATCACTGACTTTCCTGATCATATTCAAATTTTTGTCACAAGGATCTGTGACAAAATCTGTGAGATCTTTATCACCTACCATGAATTATTAACTCAAGGAAGGAGACCAAGTCATACTTATCTATCTCCCCTAGTGTCTAGCACACTGCTCTGCATGTGGTTCTCCCTGCCCTCCAACCCCAGCAGATTCCTGATAAATGTGCCCTGAATGAAGCGTGACCTGACTGAACTTCTCTATAGATGGTGAGTATCACTCAAACTATTCTAACACAACAACAAGCTTTTGCTGTTTAATATGTTACATATTACTGAGCTCTGTGAGTTGCCCCAAGATTCAAATGGCCTTCTACTTACATTTCACCACTTTACAGTTTCTTTTATCCTTCTGTTCTCATTTGCAGAGCAATGTTAACACCATGGTGCCAATGGTAAAGAGTACTCCACTTCCAGTCACAGAGGGCATCAGTGAGTCAAGCCAACAAGCCTGCTGTCTTCTTTTCAGCAGACAGCAGTAACCTTTTGTCTTCAAATCCAGGGCAAAAATGGTCTACCTGTTGCCCTGGCTCTGGAACATGGGCTCTGCCTCCTACTTGTCTACTTAAACCTATCAACAAGCTCCAAGGCTCTCAAGCACCATGGACAGTTTTTCAAATGATACTCAAAATAAAAAAAGGCTTACCCAGGTAGTCATCCCCCTAGATGAAAAGCGAGCTATATTATCTTCAAAGTCAATTCCGCCTACTCCTATCACATCCATCTGATCAGCAGGGTTATTGAGAGTGCTAAATTGAGACACAAAAACAAGTAAGGAGGAGAGACAAAAACAGCCATGAATAATCTCAGTGACAGCAAGTTCCAATCTAAAATGTCTAAGGTTTCGCCGCATTCATTCTGTGACACCCTCTCCACCTCTGATGGACTGCTGCCTGTAAACACGTCCTTTCATCTCCCAAGCACACCACCCTCATCCCCCTCCTAGGCTGTGCTCTTATTCTTAGCAAGAATGGCCCCCCTTGCTCCCCTCCACCTTCTGCCTCTCCCACACCAGCCCAACCCTAACCTCCCCCACCTCTGAACTGCACGACCCATCCAAATCACCCTGTCTGCATCATCTGCTGTGCATTTTAATTCACTTTTCAACTAACTTTTCCTCCTTGTTTCCCTCACAGCAAGAACAGAGAGAGTGCTCAAGAGTTATCAGGATTTATGTCAGTGGACTCACCACACACAGCAGGGGTGTCAAACTCAAACAGAAATGGGGCCACAATTCCATACATAAGGATCCTGCAGGTCACACACTGACTTAGTTTTAAAATGTCATATTATCTATTTTTTGTAATTTTTATTTTGTTAAACATTTCCCAATTACATTTTAATATGATTCAAGCCACACTGGGAATGCTGCACCATGTGTGACCCCTCTGTTCGACAGCAAACTGTGAGGCTGAAGAGCATTGATTATTCATTTCTAAGACATCCTGAACTACTAAGAGCAAAGATTCTGTAAGTCAGTCATGTCATCTCTTTCCAATTCAATACTGACACCCAAACAAGCTAAAAAAGTGCAACAAAATCTAAGACTGTGGAACTGAAAGTACAAAAAAGAGATAAAAGTACCCAATACTTGGCTCTAACAGTCTGGCAATAGGGCAAAAGTTGTGAGATGGACAGTAGACTTCCATTTCTACACCTTGCTAGCAAAAAAGTAGTCTCATAACAGTAACAAAACCCATAATTGAATCTGTATGACATAAAAAAATAAGCATTTCTGGCATTAATTTTAAGAAAGTATTTCAAATTTATACTGACTGTTTACTAAAATAAAATCCGACAAAGAGTCTTCATATAGAAGAGACTACTTAACTACTTACTGTTAAACATGTTAACAGGTCTTTACCAGAGCTCTCCTTAGTAGTAACCACTATAATCATGATAATTAACAGCAACAATAATTCTCTATACACATAAAACAATGCATAAAGCACTTTGAGGTTTTTAATGCACTTTACAAACGTTACCTAACTTTATCCTCATCACAACCCTGGGAGGCAGGTGTAGAACTGTCTCCATTTAACACATGGAAAAACTGAGGCAGACAGAGGGCAAGTAATTGGCCCACAGCTAGCAAGTGTCAGAAGCTGGATTTGAACTTGGGTCTTCCAGATTCCACTATACCATGCAACTGCCAGTAGTACTGCACTAACCAAAGTACCTAGTGAATACTTGCCATCTGCCCAGAAGATAAACGTAAGAGATGAACCGTGCATTCAAGGAGTTTTTTTCCTCACTCTTAACTAGACAGTAAGACACATGAAATACAAATGAACTTAATAAGGAGTTAAATGGCATGGTCTTCCGTTAAAGTTCATCATGGATCATGGCATGAAGATCTTCTCATCTGAAAAACTATACCAGGGAAACACAAGCTCTGGCAGATCCTACAACAAAATTAAAGAGCCTTCAGGTATGTACCTGGCAATGGATGGATTGACCAAGGAATAGTCTAGCTAAGTTTGAAGCCATTTGTCACTAAAAAGCAGACAAAAAGTTGACAGTTTTTCTAGATATATCAATTCACAAAGACTAAAAAAGTGCTAAGGGATTGCAATTTGCATGAGAGGAGAGATACCTATACTGACTGAATCGTGTTTCCTGGAAGTAAAAATTGTGTACTATCAACAATATAAATAGGAACAAAATACAAAATAGAATTCAGAGAAAGGTAAGATCAGTATAATCTAGAAGAACTGAGGAAGAGTTAGTATAGACAACAGCACGAGATAGACCCAGAAGAAGGGAGAGAATATGAATAAAGAAGAGAAGAGAGAAGACAGGTCAGGAGGGAGAGCAATTCCAAAAGACAGGATAGATGAGTAGGAGACATGGTAGGTAAGGATCCTTTTGTAGGCACCGCCCAAAGCAAGTCCAGCTGCCACCTGATCTCAGTTTTGAATGAAGAAAGAACTAAGGGAAAAAAAGTCTTCATGTTTCTCTCCTTGCCTTTCCCCACTAGGACCATGTAACTAAGGATGCAGACCTGGGCTACCAATTTACAGTCTACCAGGAAACCATACTTACACATTCAAGGTCCAAGGTACCCTAATAGTGAACTACGAGCAGAAAGCAAAGATTATGGGGCAAAGCAGAGGTTGTGGGATCCACTGAAAGTATTTTTACAGAGCACTTATAGTAAAAACACAAAGGAAGCACATGATTTTACTCAAAGACAATCCAAAACATTCAAAGAAAGGGTTCCTTAGAACTTTCTACACAGTAAAGGTTCTTTCTCTAGGACTGACCACAGAAGGAGGCCTTTGCTTCAGCAATGAGTGTAATATGACTAAACACTACAAGCAGCTCCCTCCTTTCTGGCTCTTCAAAGCAAACCAAACAAGTCATTCGTTTCTCCCCAAGCTTCTCCTGCCCCGAGGCCACCACCTCTGCTAATCCTTCTACTTGGAATGACCCTCACAACTTCTACTTCCCACCCCACAGCCTCAGGGCACCCCTTTTCCACCTCAGCCCTGCCAAAGCCTCCATCTCCAGACTCAAGCCCACCCCACCTAATCCCTCCTCTTCACACAGCTGGACAGCTTATGTCACTTTTACATCAGAACCTCACGTTACTTCATTACAAAGGGAAATTCAATAAATGGAGCGCCTGTCTTTGAATGGCATGCAAGATGATCTCCTTAAAAGGTTTTCTCATGATGTGGACTCTTGGAAATACGAGCATACACACAGAGGGACCGTAGAAATCATGAACTCCAACCCATAATTCATATTAATCTTTGAGGAAATAGAGACCTAGAAAGGTGAAGGAAACTGCCTCAAGCCCCCAGACATTCGGGTCTGAGCTAAAATCCATTTACTCTATCTAAATCTGGCATGCTTTCAAAACATGCAGTTATTGAACCAAATGGAATGTAACACAGGGAAGAAGTCCTTTTCTACTAAATAAGAGTCTCTGAATTTGAATGACTTAACATAAATCACCATTATCTGCAAAGACAAAACATCAGCAACAGTCATTTCTGAGAGAGAAGTCACTATACTTTCAAAGCCACTTACCCATAGAGTGGACCATCATTGCCAATAGCAGAAACCATGATCACATTGTTAGCTGTCAATTCCCATACCTAAAAAGCCAAAAAAAGCATTGCGTACTGAATTATACCTTTTTAAAAAACCGTGTAATTTTCTAGAGAATAATAGGCCTAAAGACACTTCCTAAAAAGAGAAGGATTTTCTCAAAGTGACTACTGAGAATAAAAATGAGGCAATTACCAGATCATACTGGTTTGCATGTTAGTGCATACACAAAACACAATCAAAGAGAAGCCATTCCCAATGGGAACTGGACAACACACAATGGCTTCTACCCACTGCAGTTGACAAGTGTTTTCTCCGCTGTTGTGCGGGTTGTGAAGTCAAAGCACCACCACTCTCAGCGGATGGGTGAAGAAGGTGAGGCAAGGAGAGGTCATCGGGATAGGGATAGGAAGGAGAGAATCACAAACACAGACAGAATCCTTCTGAAAGGCTCCCAAGGCCAGTCTGTGCTCCTTTCCCACGAAGTCCAAGGCTGCCTCTCCAGTTACAATCTCAGGAAAATGCACTGGGAATTTGTTTCAAGGAAGGAAGGAAGGGAGCATTTTTAAAAAATGCTCTGAACTACTCCTGAACCATTATTTCCCTTGCTTCTAAAACATGGACTATATTGAATCCATTACCTTTCTTCACAAAGCCACACTAACTCTCTGTTGAAAACCATGCACTACTGCAGAAACGAACTACCCAAACACAGGGCACTAATGCGGGAATCAGAGTCCAAATGCAATTTCCACTATCAGGAGTTTTTCTACAAACCTTGTCAACAAAAGGGTGATCCATGAAGTCTGGGCCACCAATGCTGAGATTTAGCACATCGATTTTCTTTAAAATAGCATAGTTGAAAGCATCCAAAAACCAAGATGTATAAGAAACCTAGTGAATTGAAAAACAATCTGTTTTATTATTTCAGTAAAGCCTCTCACAAAGTTTTAAACAAAGTGCAAAACCTGGAATCTCAGAAACATGATGTAAAATCACCAACTTTTACCTATTTTAAAATAGTTTCACTTTCCGGAATAAAGCAAATTCCTAAAAGTTAATGTTATAAGAGAATCATTTGCCCATTAATTTCTGTTATGAAAAAAGAGGTGTTTGTAGGTAATGTAATTTTGGCCTCACTCCTTCCCAAAAATAGTAAGAAACTATTGCAAATGTGAGGAAATTTATTTTAGAAGATTTATTACATATTACAAGATAAAATGACAATTAGACTACTACATGTAGGGGCTCCATGACTGCAAGTATATAGTCACTCTTCAACAAGGCAGAGTACATTTACACTTTAGTAGATGGCACCATCAGTTTCTGTAGCTCAAGATACTATCACTTGGTCATGGCCAACCCTTTGGGAAGGGACTGGTTTCTCTGCATCTGCAGTAATTCCTTAGAGCTAAATTCTAAGGGAACAGAAAGTGGAGCTTTGTCCTATGAATTGCCTGGTTAATCCATTATATTCTATCCTAAGGTGCATATTCACAGTGAAAACCTCACAATAGAAGCAGTCCTTCTGAAAGGGTTTACCTTGACAGATGCCTCAAGTTAAGCTTTAACTGAACTTCCTGTTCAGTATTGGGATCATTCAAAAAAGTATTTTCATGACAACACTTGTGAAAAACAACATGATATAGTGGCACAGAAGGCAAGTCATAGAGACAAGAAGACCTGGATTCAAGTCCTGCCTCTATCATCAACTAGCTAATCAGGCTCTCTCAACACCCTGGGCAACTCCTAGAGACTAGAAATGATGAGTTGTTGTTGTACCTTAGTGGAACAATTCCTCAAGGCCTCATCCTATTTAAGTACAAGGAAGGAGGCAGGAGGAACAGGGGAGACGGGGAGGTTAAGAGGGGAGGCTGTGATGTAGCTGTCCACAAAGTGGCTTTCTTAATGTAGGAATACATTACTTTAAATATCAATTGATTTTTTTTATTTCAAAGACACAAACCAAGAATGAGTATGAGTCACTCTGCCATTTGCCTATTAAGAATGGTTTTTACAAGTAGTTTTGAAACTGATGCCTTCTTATCATTCCTCCCTTCCCCTTTAATTTGGAGATGTATTTACAATAGCAGGAAACTTCCCAAGTTTGGGATCTGCCACTGAAAATTTGGTCATTTTTCTACTGAATCCTAAAGATTTAATTTTTTACACCAGCATATTACAATTGTGATTTTTAAACCTTTAAATGCTTTTCATTTCACAAAGACTTTTTAAAAGCACTAACATAACTTTAAAGACACTATACCTCACACATCTGATTTTTGTGTGTCTCTTTAAAATTTATGAAATAGCATCCTTAGATAAGTAATGCCAGCATTATAATAGTCATTTTACAGATGGAAACAGAGGCTCTCTGAGTTGAAATGACCTGATCCTGGCCCAAGGTTTGGTCACTACATCACACCGCCTTCTCTACAGAAAGACAACAGTTTTAGGGTACATGCCAGATCAAAAGATGGTATTATAGAACGGGAACTGTAAGTTCTATTTAGAAACAATATAATCATATACCCCCTTCAGAACTATTTTATAAACTTTATCTGCTAAACTAGCTTACTTTAAAGTACCATTTAAATGTCAGTTATTATTATGTCATATATGTATGTCACACACATACACACACACACAATATGTACAAATTAGTCCTTGACAGCTGTGAAAAAGTTGGCTAGAACTAGAGCATGTGACAATCACTCTTTCATATAACCAAATATAATTAATTTTAGAGATAAAAGAACGCTAAAAAATATCTACTTTGACTCGTGTTTTTTAAAAGTCCAACCAGCAAAGTAAAATTCCTTTAAGTATTTGGGTTAATTGGAGGTTTTTATGAAGACAAAATCAAGTTTTTAATAATGATAATGTCTTCTGTAGGCTACAGAAAATTTCTGTTTTCAAAATTCATACATTCTAAATTGGAGAACTGTTTGAGAATTGAAAAAAAAATGTTATCTTCTTTTCTAGTCTATGAATAAATAGAAAAAAAAAACGAAGACTGAGTTTACTGCATAACTTGCTATTTAAAATTCAATTGAGTAGATTAAAAGACTATTCCCACCACTCCCCATCTCCCCCCAGTTTATTGAAGGATGAAACTATAAAGGTGGAATGATGTCTTAAGAGATTATTTTTAAAACAAAAAGTCCTAACCTTTGTCCTGACCCTGCTTCCCTTAACACTGTATTTGGATTGATAGCCATTCTGCTTTTCAGGCCCAGATTCTCCGCCCAATCCTCCTCCTCACCCCAAAGACTCTAAGGGCCCCATCACCAGGGCCACACCAAGAGCCTGCCCCTCCCCTCCTTTCCCCTTCAGACTGTAAGTGCCTTAAGGGCAAGGCCCATCTTTTTATACTTGTATCCCTCCATGGTCAGCACAAACAGGTACTTCATAAATAGTAACTGCCTACCTTGAAATCCTTAACTGCTTACAACCTGGCTTCTTCCAGCATTGCCAAAAATCTTGGTGAAGTTCCACTGCCATTGCCCAGACTTTAGTCTACCTGGATTCCTCTTGCTTCCTTCTGCACCGCTGTTCTTCCCTGTGCTGTCTCTCACTTTCCTTTGCTGGCTCATCTTCCATCTCCCACCCCTTTAAGCATAGGGACCTCACCCAGGCTCCATCTTCGAGAGCCGAGGTCTGCCTACATCACTGCCAGGTTCCCTAACAGGCTGCAGGATCCAACAAGAAATTCTCTTTCAGAGCCCTTCATAACCTTGTCTCCCTCCTACCTTTCCAGCTTTCTCACACCTTTCTGTGGTGTGAGATGCTGGGCTCCAGGGCCATAGGCCTCCTGGCAGTGCCACAGACAAGACCCTCCAGTACCTGTTTGGCTAGACCTGAGCCTGGGGCTCTCTCCCTCTTCATCTCTACCTACTGGGTTCCCAAGCTTCCTCCAAGCCCACCTTCTGCAACAAGTCATTCTGGATGCCCCTTAATGCTGGACAATAATCCGATATCACCTCTGACTTATCTAATCTTCTTCGTCCTCATACACCCATATCTAGGCTGGCTGTACAGAGCTATCCATGCGCTGTCTCCCCCATTAGACTATGGGCTTCTTGAGAACAGGGATTTTTTGTTTTTGCCTTTCTTTGGAGTCCCAGACTGGAACAGTGCTGGGCATGTAAAAGGTGTTTATTACTGATTTACAGACATGACAAGTAGATCAGCATGTAGAATTTATTATATATCTAAATACTTTATGCAAGGTGCATAAAATAGATTCCCAGCTTCATATATGATCCTGGGGAGAAGGAGAGGGAATTGGCTCTACTTTATATTTGGATATGCTCACCTTAGCTTGTGTCTGTTAAGCTGAGAATAAAAAAAATTTTAAAGATAATTTTACCTCTTTTGTTTTACAAGTGATGAAAATAATGCCCCAGGCAACAAGATGACTTGTCCAGGTTGGCAAAATCATCAGTAGCAGAGTTTGGAACAAGGTCTTGCATCTCTTGATGCCCCTTCCTCAGGGCAATGGGGGCTCTACAGACCTGGTAATGTTCCAGGTTGCCCCTCACAGGGGACTTTCATCTCCCACTAAGGCTGTCAGTGACTTGTGTTCCACTTTTACCCCCTCACCTGTGCACAGCACTCAGAATTATATGTATTTGTTTTGTTTAAAAACATGCATACTGTTTAGTAAGTGTCCAAAAACACAGGCACTTGTTTAAATTAGATGAAACAATTTAAATGTCTGTTCTGGTAAAGGGAGTGATCCTAACTGTGTAAGGCTAACTATCCAAGACTTTATCTATTAAATTAGGTGGAAACGATTTCTCTCAACCAAGTGATCATCTCACTAGTACCTATCTTAGAGTACTCATCCAATTTTCATCTGTGATTATAAAATGACTTACCTGGGGGAAAAACAAAATTACTGCTTTATAATGCATATTCTGCACTTTATAAAAATAAAATGCAAATCTAAGTTATTAAGAATGTGGATGAGTTTAAAGAATATGGATAAGGATTTTCAGCAAGTAAGACAAACATACCTTTAAAAGTAGAAGACACTAGATTTCATTCTTTCTGATTAGTCACTTTGATTTAAATCAAGTCTGACATATTTCACATCTCAAAATACCCACCTGATTATTGGTGAAGACCCTGAAGATATGTAACTCTGCATCAGGAGCAAATCCCTGGCATTCCCTCATGCTGGCTATCACGCCCGCGACAAAGGTGCCATGGCCCAAACCTGCTGCCCACAAAGAGAAATACATCATACTTAAAATAGAGTTGTTCATGTGCCCCAAACAACTTCTCAGAAGCAAAGATATCACTTCCAGGAGTCTTGAAAATGTGTCTAATGGTCTGTCTTACACAGAGAATTCCCACCTTCTCTCAAGACCCTACCTTCCAAGTTTTCTTCCTTTGGGAAAACCTCAGCTGCCACAGAAGACAAGCTTAGGTCTGTGGTGAAGCATTGTGCTATCAAGAGACACAATTTTAATAGGAAAGAAAGGACGGAAATGCCTTTCATCACTGAGCACCGAGGTGGTGGGTCACCTACCGTCATCCAGCGTTCTCTCGTTGGTCCAGTTGGTTCTCTCCTTGACATTTCTGAAGTGGGGATGTTTCTCACTGAGCCCGGTATCAAAGACAGCAACTCTTACGCTGGCTCCTAATTTCAGAGATAAAAGAAGATCATGTTGAGATAAATGTGCTTCTTGGATATCTCCACATTTTTGAACAATGAGACAACAAACATGGTGGACCTAAATTAGTAAGTAAAAAAGCTAGGATGGAACACCAGGGCTGTAGCAGCTGGGGTATTTAAATAAAGAGGGGGAAAAAAAGGGCTGGTGTATTTTGTAGGAATTTGTTCATACAACTTTACTGCTCACAGAAACTGTATGTGAGAACACAGTGATGAACGAAGCTGGCTGGTACCAGACGGGGACCTTTGATTTCTGTGTGTGTGGACACTCTTTTCATCCAGGAATGGCGGTCAAAGATGCTGTGGGGCTTGTGGCCCTGGACACTGTGTCTATCTGTGACAAGGCGGATTGTTAGGCACATTCCACATGTGGCAGTTTGTCTGTAATGAACGACGTGCCCAGAGTGAGTAGACACTGACTCTCTTGTATGGCATTCTCCAAATCCTTCCCAAGTTCTACAGACACACATCAGCAGTCACAAACCCTGGACAATACGACCCTTCTCAGGTACTCAACAAGAATTATAGAGAATAATCTCCATCTCAGGATACGGAAAAGAGGTATGCAATGCATCCAGTTCTAGAACAGCAAAATCACCTCGTCCCAGAGATCCACAAAGCCCCCTTGCCCACAGTCACCTCAGCCATCCCCAGAAGGAGAAGCAATGGGTAGGGGGGCATGCAAAACACAGAGAAGTTCACCTCGTATAGCAAATGTACTATCCTGGTCCCCTCAGATTAGGTCAGGAGGACCCAAATGTCCGCAAGACAGCAAAGGAGGAATAAGGGGAAAAAAATAGTAGAAACAACAGTTGCTAAAAAAAAAAATGTTTGTGTCACAATTTGCCTAGAAGTCTAAGCAAAGCACTGGGACGACTCCTGTCTAAACCACAGTAAAAGCCCTAGCTACGCAGGGCCATCTGTTTCTTCTTCCTTCCTTCCTCACTCCCGACATGTTAAAATCAGCAAGATTTCATCTGGATATAAATGGTGATGGGGACTCCCCAGGAAGTACGATATGTCCTCATCTTTGTCAGACACTTTATGCTGGTTCTACAAGGGTAAAGCACCAGGAAAATATCGATCTAAGGGGTGGGTTTGATGGGAAAGAAAGAAGTAGTTTCTACCCCTCAAATCCAGAAAAAAACTCATGCTGAGAGGGCTATTTTTGATGGCTGTGATTAACTAGGCAATGATCTGATACCTTAAGAAATACCACATTTGACTTATATGAACTGATGCTGAGTGAAAGAAGCAGAACCAGAAGAACTTTGTACACAGCAACAACCACAGTGTGCGAGGAATTTTTCTGGTACTTAGTCCTTCGTAGCAACACAAGGACCTAAAAAGTTCCCAATGGACTTGAGGCAAAACGCCTTCCATACCTAGAGAAAGAACTATGGAACTGGATCGCAGAATGAAGCAGACCAACTTCTTTTGTATCATGTTTTGTTTTGTTTTATGGTTTCTCCCATTCATTTTAATTCTTCCATTCAACATGACTAAGGTGATGTATTTAAGGAAGGAGGAGGAGGGGGAAGGAGGAGGAGGGGGAAGGAGGGGAAAAAAATCTAAGATATATGGAAGTGATTATAGAACACTGAAAACAAATGAAATAATTAAAAAAAAAAAAGAAATTCCACATTCTAACTATAAGTCTGCAGTAACACTGCCTCCCTGATAGAGATGCAATGAATTCTTTTTGAATGAGAAATCTCCTAACATGGTACTTTCACAGAACACCTTGTCAATCTATAAGTAATCAAAGTACTGGCCCTTCTAGCGTGATCTTTATAACCATCACTAGCCCTCATCATCTGTATGGTACTTCATGGTTTTCACAAGTACTTTCTATACACTACAATATATTCTGTCTTATCTGATCCTCACAAGTGTCTTGGGAGGCAGGAAGGGAAGATATAATTATCCTCATTTTAGGGATGAAAAGATTATTTTATAGTGAGACAAGTGATTTGCCCAAGATAACATAACCAATAACTGGTAAAGGTGGGTCCCAGGCAAACAATCCATTATACTACACTAAATTATTAAGAAGTTGACAGAATAAAATGTAATGCTCACTTATAAAACAAAGTTGTTTTGGCTTCACATTGACACAACCCAAGTCAAAAATTATTGAAGCAGAAAAAATCAGCCAACCTTCACCCCCCTGTACCGATTCGTTCTGTCGATTCTCATAGCATCCTGACATAACCAGATAAGGAAGGGAAGGCATTTCATCCCCCACATCCCCTTCCCAGACATCGGTGATGCTTTGAGAACCAAGGAGCATCTCTGGCTCTATGTAATACAAGCTTTGGAATGCCTGGAACCATATTTTAAATCTGCTAGAGCTTGAAGCTCTTACTATTTAAAAGAACCCTAAGGTATTTAACATCTTTTTAAAACAAGGCAAATAATCTACTGGTTTATGTTTTCTAAGTTCAAATTATTAATATATCAGATTTCCTTAAAACAAAAAATACCCAACCTCTAACAAGGAATAGGTACATTTGTGAAAAATTAGCAGTAGGCAGGAAGCCCTTCCAAACTAAGAAAATTATCATCCTTCATGTGTATTATCCTGAGTTACCCCCAGTCAGACTCTTAACCCCACAAAAAACTGAAGATCACTCCCCACCCCAACAAAGCTTCTCTTTTACACAGATATTCACAATATTTAATTGGTTTTATTCTTCCCACATCTCTACCCCAACCCAAGCAATGGAAAATAGAAATATCCTGTGTCTTCTTGTTATAAAGAGGCATTGTAAGAGCTAAATGACTCCCTCCAAATCTCTCCCCAGCACCTGTCCTACGTGCTTATCACATTCTAACTGGGAAGGATACTTAAATTTGTGTCCCTGTTCATGTTCCCTACTAGATTCTAGGCTCTTTGTTAACCATTTATTTGCCTTTGTAACCCCTGGAACCAGAACTACCAGACTCCTAAACTACTGGAATCAGGTTTTGTTAAGGGAGAGAGGCTGAAATGCCAGTCGGTAGGATCCTCAGTTAAGTACTTGAGCAAGAAGGAAGTGGGCTGTGGAGAAAGTACCTGGACTCTGTAACTCCCCATGTTGGAAACTAAAAGTCACTAAATCTTATCCTGAGATTTCTAAGTAGACAGCATAATGGCAATGGCCAAGAATGAGAAATCTGGGATAGAGCAGATTTAGAGGAACATGTTAGATTTTCTACCTGCACCAAACTGAACTTTTAAGTTTTAGGAGGTACCCAACTGAATACATCCTGAAGTGCATGTACACTATAAAATTGACCCAAAGGACTGCGCTGGTGTGGCAGACGCAGGACATAGTTGTATATGGAGAAGATTTAACAGAAAAAAAGGAGCCTTAGAAAACAATAGTGATGGAGAGGCCTGACCAAAGACAGTCACTGAGGAAGAGTCAAAGGGGCCCTTTGCAGGGAAGCCAATGGCCATGTCAAAGAGAAATGGGGTTGACAGTCGATGCTGCAGAGACCCCGAACAACAAAGAGGGAAGAGTCAGACAGATTCCACAGCACAGCTGCTTCAGCAGAGGCACTGTTAGGCAAACTCCTCACCTGTATAGCCCATCTGCCAGAGGACATCAGCCTGGAGGGTCTGAGCGACCTGCCGTGGAATGGCTCTCAATAAGCGCCTGCTGGAATGCCTTCCTGTTGCATGCCAGAATCCAGAACCTAAGGAGAGGCTTGCTCTTCTAAGGGGGCGAGATGACTGCCATTTCTGTATCCATCTGGTCTCATTGCAGGGCACCGTGGGGTCAGCTGGATACCAAGAAGAAAACGTCAAAACAAAAAAGGAAAAATAACTTTCAGGAAGACTCAGAAAACCAGTTTTTTCTTTCATTGTTTCAAAATAGAAAGTGAGTGATTGGGAGGCTGAGTCAGGGGCCCCACACTCAATAATACTTAGTGAATGACCGACCATCCAATGACAGATAACTTGTTCAGAAGAGAAGTCAAAAGTCTTTCCCAGGCCACCATAAGTTCTAAGAGGGTAAAGTTTCTTATTCTTGAACCCTGACAGTTAGATGAGAGGCTTTCACCAAAGTTGTTGCTATTTTTACTGCTCCTACTTTAATTCCAACATGCACAGCCACAAACAGACCTTGGAAATCAGTAGACATTAAATTTTCATGGTCTCAAGTGCTGGCATATTAACTGGGTTCAACTGACAAGCATTTATTATATGCTATATGCATGCCCTGTGGATACAACGACAAAAATGAAACAATTTTCTTCTTAAAGAATTCTTAGGGGAAAGAGCGCTTACATATGTAAGTATATACATATTTAGGTATATACAAAATTGTTGGGAGAAAAGGACTTAAATTTTTTTTTATAAAATAGTTTACATTTATGAAATGGTGCTATTATTTACAAAATATTTTGCTCCCAACAACACTGAGATGTAAATCATTATCACCATTTTACAGAAATAGAGCCTGAGGGTTCAACAGGCTAAGTAACTTAACCCAGTTGCATGGCTAGTGGAAGAGCGAGACTTGAACCCAGGCCTCTTGGCCTTGAGTCTGCCACCTTCCCCTCATCACTGTGTTCAGTCTTTGACCTCCATTGTGTAATTTCCAGGCCCATCCTGGCTCCTGCTCCTAAGTGCCATCTCTCTCTCTCTCTCTCTCAGCTCATCTCCATCTCCTCTGCATGTATCTTGTTACATCTCCCATGAGAAAGGCAAGGTCTAGTTTCTGCCTTTCTTTATGTAATGTCCAGCACTGAGTAAGCACTTAACAAATGCTTGACAAACTATTTCTACTTTGCCAGACTGAGAAAAACCTATTTCTATGTTATGTCATTTTAAAAATAAAATCTTAAACCTTTGTAGAAATTTTTTTAAAAATAAAATAAAATAATGCCCATCTTCTACATGCTTGTCTTCTACAATCCTATGTCTCACAGAAGTAAATGCATATAGCTAATTAATACCACAATAGTTTCCAGTTTCTCAAGTTTTAAAAGTTAAAATGTGAGCAAATAAAAAATTCAAATCAGTTAAAAATCTAGCAAAATTAGAATAATTACAGGTACTCCATTTCTAAAGTTAATTACTATAATTTTATTTCATCTCTTTCCAGTCTCAGCCAATTAAGGTGAGCTAACAATGAAAAAATGATACATACTTATGTCAGTTTTCATTAAGTGAATAATTATTTATACAGACAAGCCAAGATTTTACTGCACAAAACCTCCCATGTTGATCCCTGGTGCTAAAATTAAGACTCCTATTAAAACAAAAACATTCCAGGTAACTTTAGTTTGGGAGGAGAGAAAGCTAATGTATCTAATTGTAGTTTTAGTTAAGTCTTTATCTTTTAGTTGTTCTTTTAAAAATCAATGGAAATAAAAAAAAGACAGTGAGATCAAAAGTGAGATCCTGAAGAACTTTAAGACCTGTGTTCTAGAAAAATTGATTGAGAAAATCAGATTGTTTAAGCTGAAAGGGTTCTTAAAGACCATTTAGCCCAATCTACTTGTTTCACAGATGAGCAAACTGAGGTCCCAGGATATGAAGTAACCGGCCCTAAGCCACCCAAGCCTGGTTTTTGCCCTTGCATTCCTTCCTTGTGCCAGCCACGAGCTTACTGCTGCCCTGCTGTTAGTAAACAAGTTATCTGAACCTTACTCTCTGCATCTGTTTAAAAAGCAGCAAAAGATTTCAGAAGATATCAAGTCTAATATTTGATGAGCAAAGTAAAAGCACAGGAATCCAGGAGCTTTTTCTTTCATTTTTCTTTTAAATGATGAAAAAACCTGAGTGAGGGAGAAGGGCCAATAATCCGCCTTCCTGGGTTACTGTGATTAATGTCTTCCATTTCCTCTGGAGAAAGTTATTTTTAAAATATGAAAATTACAATTTTAGGACAAAAATCCATCCATTTCCACAAGAGGTAATAAGTTAGCTCACAATACTGAAAATAAAAAAGGCTAACGATCAGAGATAATCTTAATACCTAACAGGTACACCTCTCTTTAAGGGTCTGCAAATGTCCCCTAGATAGTGATCCCACATAAGCAGCTTCACAACTCTATGAAGTCCTATAGGAACTGGTCCTCCTCAAACCCTGAGGTCAGTGATCTGCCTGAAGGCCTCCAACCAGTCAGTGCCAGAGAGGCAAGAGGGGGGTCCAGGTCTCTCAGGACACCAAGTCCAGGCTCTGCCCCCTCTACCACACTCTCCTTCCATCCACACCCTGCAGAGATGCACACAGGTTAATTGACCATCCTTGGGGGAGGCAGACTTATGCATGGTCAGGCAATTCTGGAAAGGGGAAAGGAAGTCCAAGGCAAAAATGTTTTTCTGATAATGCTTTATAAAGAATAAAAAATAAACATGTAACAGTTGAAGCAAGAACTCCAAAGGACTTATCTCAAAGAACGGAGTCACACTCTAGCATCTCAGGCCAAAGTCACTCTTCTTTGTGTGGGGATTCCTTCCCACCAATCTAAATCAGAACAATCTCCACACCTAAGTATATGTTCATGACTTTGATTTATTGGCAAAAAACACTCCCCCACTGGTGATGGTGACAGGCCTCTCCAAACTTAGCAAGGCTAGGTACTCAGGGGAGGGATCATGGATCTGGACCTTGGAAAACGACATTGGTCCTTTCCTGATGTTGTCATATCCATGCTACAAGTTCTATGACCTGTGGAGGTACAATGTTATGTATCTACAAAAATAACATAATCCGTTTGGCTTTCCTTCCTCTCCAGGCCCTAGTAAAGTTTAAACAGACAATAGCTTGTGCTATTCACACTCACGTTCAGTGTACTTGAGAGAACGAAACACTCTGCGTTGGGGGGTCACTCGCTTGATGTTGGGGTGATCTTCTAGAGTCAGAACTCCCGTTTTCTGTTTTTCTTTTATCTGTATCACTTCAAAGTCACTGGGGTAGTCACTGGATGGATTGTTCCGAGGTATAATCCTCCAATTTTCTATTTCGCTGCTTTTCAGCGCACTCGAAATAAACTTATTTCTAGCCTTGGCTGTAAAGTATCCATTGAATGCCACAATATATTCTGAAAGCAACCACCACAAACAAAATAAGCACTTTCAATGCATTTTGTATCAAATGCAGAGCATATTTTAGAGAATTCAACCATTCATTTTTATGCCTGTTGGTATCAAAAGATCCCTCTCTAAAGCAATCTTTTGTGCCCCAAACCCACGAGCAACAACATAAATCTAACTTTTATATACTAAGCGAGGGTTGGTAAAGCTCCAATTAAAACTGCTGTGGCTGGTGCAACAATTCACAACTTACAGGCCATTTCATTTAAAATAAGGCATGTGCGTGTGTGCATGTGTGCGTGTGTGTTTGTGAATGCAAACAGTTCCACTGAGAAGGAACTTCGGAGATCACCAGTCTGATCCTCTCATTTGACAAAAGAAAGCGCAGAGAGAAAGTCAGGATTGCCCAAGACCTCAGTCAGTGACAGAACCAGGATTACAAAATAGTTTGACTCCCAGGGCCAGGACTCTGTTCATTTCTCTAGCCTGCATTCTGGTCTTCTTAATATTAATACACAAATATTAATCTTGTAAAAAAAGAACCTTCCAGGGTATCAAAGTTCAGGTAAATAATTAAGAATTTGAGTTTCCTCGTTTAAGATAAGCTAACAATACTGGAAAAACTAAAGACGTAAGCTTATTTTATATTAAAGTGCTACACACATAACCTATCTAAAATCTCTTTAAGTAGTAAAATTTAATAATAAAGTAAACAGCAATGTTTGCTGGCAAAAAAATCAGTTCAAATGTGTAATCAGATTAAATTATATCATTTAGTCACTCATCAATACAGAAATGGCTAACAAGCTAATGTGCTACACGAACACAGTAAGACATTAATATGATTATAAGAAACAGTGCCTATGAGGAGTTCAGGGAAGCAGAGTTCTGTGACAAGGGATGGCTGTGGGAGGCTGGGTGAGGGTAAGGGAGGCAAGCAGAAGTAAGGCAATATAAGGACAATAGCTACAACAACATAAACAGAAAGAGCAGCAAATGACTGGGATGTTATACAGTGGCCCATGACCAAGAGAAGTAGTGGGAGAAGGTCCCCGTGCCTGTGCCTATGAGGAGACAGGTGGCTGTGCTAGGGGGGTTCCCAAAAATGGGATGAAGCCTCTGTCCATCTCTTTGCTCTGTTTCCCTTTTTTTTTTATTTTGTAAGACAGGGTGTCTTTGAGGAGGTAATATAAAAACAAAACATATTTTTAAGCCAAACACAATACCATCATTACCATGTTCCACGACTGTTGAAGAGAACTCCACCTTCAGAGAAAGAGGGGAGCAGCCAGAGCAGAGAGGGCTCTCATGGGATGAATTTTCCAGCCTGCCCGCCCAGTGCCTCTTGCCACAGAGTAAAACCACACTTAGAAGCAGCCAGATGTTTACAAACTTCATGGTCATGAGAGAATGTGGTCTCAAAATGCCGTAAATTCAAATCACGTTTTTTCCTTCTTGTCTATTAGTTCATTTTTGCTTCAGTCAAAAGTTGAAACATTGCTGGTCAGCTGTCCTACAGTCTTGTCCAACACAAGTAAAAATTAAATTCCATGGTCTTTTGGGGTTTAGCCTGAAAAAAGGCATTCATTTCTTTCTTCTCTTCTTCTCCATCTTCAATGCAGGCTTCGCTCACTCTGGCTGTGACAACTGAGTCCTGAGTTCCATTTGTACTTGGGAAGCAAAGTCCAAAAAGGAACTATCAAACAGGCTCGCAAGCCAACCTATGAGATGAAAACAAAGCACATACACTTTACTAACATCTCCAACACGAATCGAAATATAAACCAGAGATGAACCTTAGAGATCATGCAGTGCTGAACTCCTTTTTACAGATAAGAAAAGGGAAACTGAGAGTTTAAGGAACTTGCCCAAGGACTCACAGCTAGGCAGCAGAACCAGAGAGAACCAAAACTCCTTCCTACCCCTGGCCCATGTGGTACGCCATCTTTACACCAAATACACCATGACTGCTTCATACCTCAATCATGGTAACAGCGATGTCCCTGATTAAAGTCAACCAAATACTCAAAATTTCATACTTACAGACAGCCAGTAGGGAATGACTCTTGAGATCTTCGCTTCTTGCAATCTGTAACTTCACACTATTGTCTCCCCCTCTACAACCTATAACATTTTATGTTACCAGTGGCCTAAGATCTGTCAATGGGCACAGCTTTTCCTAGAAAGTGCAGTCATCTCCCAGGAATGTCTGGTAAAATTCCCCAAATTGTGTGCAGGGGGAAAAAAAAACTTTAAAAATAGTTAAAGATTCCTCAGAAACTGGAAAATACTTAGCACTTGCTTTAGGGACGTTTTACTCTTTTCTTTATTCCTTCAAGTTTACAGAAAATTTCTTTCCTTCACTCAGAGTGTGTGTGTGTGTGTGTGTGTGTGTGTGTGTGTGTGTGTGTGTGTGTGTGTGTGTGTGTGTGTGTGTGTGTGCGCACGCGCGCAATATTTTCTGTTATTCAAAGTGCAGGAAAAAAAGACTATTCTTAAGTCTCACAGAATTCACAGTCTAAGAGGTGACTGAAGGTACCTAAACGATCTAATATTCTGTAACTGCAAAATAAATAGGTAAATAATTATATTAAAAGATGTGGTACAAAGATCAAGCTCAAAGGAAGGATTAATTCTGGCAGGGAAATGGAGGAGACTTTGCAATGGCATTTGAGCTAAATCTTTGGGCAAAAAGTGTTGTTGACAAGCAGGGACTTGGGAGGATTTCTTTTTAATTACATTAAGCTTCAAGCACAAGGAAATTTCAGGCAGCAGTACAAGCTATGCTGAATAGGTTAGGTCAGTAAAGGTGTAAGGCCTATGCTGTAGGCAAACCAGTCTCAATTTGTCAACCACTTACTGTCACCAGGTACTGAGCTAGAAATAGAAAGCTCCTAAGGAGCATACAAATATAATTAAATTTATTGCTTAAGATGATGAAATATACTTTCCTCTTCTTTGGCAAAACATGGGTGCAGAAAGTCACATGCACTGTCAAGGCCATTCAGTTCAATTAAAGAAGAGTGCGGTAAAGTCAAGAAAGGATTGATGCAGAAACACATACATCAATAAATGTACTGTTTAAAATATTGTCATCATGCTGTATTTTTAAGTGGAAATTATAAAATTCATTTGTGGGCTCAAACTAAAACTGTCTCTAAGAGAAATATTTTTATTTGTAGATTCCCAAGAATGATATTTTAATCTGGCTTGGGCAGCAGCAGGAGCCTAGTGGCCTGCCAACATGCCAGTGTTTGACACCTCTGATGTGCAGTGTCAGAGGCTGCAAAGAGGTCCAGAAGGATGAGGACTAAGAAAAGGACAGTAAAAAGGAATAAAGGATAAAGTATTCAAAGAAAGAACATTCTTAAATGGCCAGTGTTCCCCAAATTAAGGGGGTGTGTGGGGGTGGGAAATCTTATTTGTACAGACAAGGAAGGCACTTGAGACAGCAGCATTCTAAGTCACCCCTTGTTTGCCTGTCTTGAGATTGTCTCTAAAGTAGCAGAAAAGCACTTCTGTGGGTTTCTGATTCCTAAATGGGAAGAGATTAACTAAAAATATAAAGAACCTGTAGTTCCTTTTGGAAACATTACAGACCAGAAGGAAGTGTTTTCCTGTTTTGCTCAGATTGGCTGAACCTGATAACAGTCTAGAGAGGTTCACTGAAAGTCTTGTTTGTGTCTAAGGAACCAATCCTTTGAAGTGTCTCTTGCTTGTGCTGGGGTATCAAATGATGTCAGTACCCATAATTATTGGGAGATGAGAATAGGAACTTATGTTTTTGTGGTTACCCAAGGCCAAAATAAGAACATGGAGAGACAAGAATTGGATACTCTTTGAGAGAAAAAATTGTACAATGGGGGAGGTCAAGATCTAAGAAACTTCTTAGTTTGATATTAAATTAAAATTAAAAATCAATAAATAAAAAATTTATTAATTGCTATGCACTAAGCAATGTGATAAGCACTGGAAATAAATAACTCTATAAGGTGGTAAAAAAAACAAATTCTACAAACTAGACCCCTGGTATAGTCCTCTTTATGCCAAAGAGTTAAGGGAACAATACACACACAACTGCCCACAAACCTGTGATCTAAGGAAGCTGGTACTATTTATTTGTCACAGGGTAATAAAATGCATTAAAAATGACAAAAAATAAAGATCTACCTCCTCTTATCTTGAATTTCACCAACACCTGTGGTCCCAAAGCACAAATATCTCACTTTTTACCACCTTGATTTGCTAATTCCTTGATTCATCCGTCTCACTTGCTCATCACTTTACCTCCTGCTTCAAGTTAGCCTATATACAGCAGACAGTGAAGTACAGTGATGTATGGAGATGACACTGAATATACAAAAACGCAGGCTCTGACAGGGCCTGCCAAGCTGGAAAGACTTCAAATATAGACCTAAGAACAGATCAACCAGGAGTCTAGCTAGGGTCACAAAGCATGAAAGAATGACTAAAACGATGGCCACCAGTTTGTTAATGTTTTCAGACACAATAATTCAGGGGTTCCGCAATCACCAAAAAAAAAAAAAAAATTCCCTCGCAAGTCAAACTTTTAGATGTTTTTTTTTCATCAGGAGTTAGCAAATATGAAATCTCTTGTTTACCAAAACTGATCAGGGTGTTAGTAGGTCTAATTTTTGTCAAAAGTTTCATTTCCTTATATACATGCTATCCTCACAGTAGAAATGTCATTAATACAGCTATTCAGGTACACATGTATTATTAATGTTTCACAAATTAAACAGCATAGTACTTGTCCCATATGGCTTAAATAAATCCTTTTTCATTCATCCACTGACTCAGAAACAGACATTTGTCTTACCTTCCACAGATTTGCAAGAGAAATGAAATAAAGGATTTAGAGCTGGCACAGCAGAAGAATACAACTAGGAATGCAAACTTCTGGGTCTAATTTAGTATTAATGTGTTTTAAAATTCCCCTTCTAAGAAAATTCTTCAAGAATCTAACTCAGCAAAGTAGGGGCTGACATATCCTTCAAAATGCTCATCAATGAGATATCCTTCCTATATTAGAAAGATTTTACTGAGTTATTTCTTTAGAATCAGAAGCAAAGGCCAGCGAGTATTGGGGGGGAAGGGGGGGTAGGAGTTTTTTTTTATTGTGCAAACTAGATTCATGTATAAAAATTACATGTTTAAAGTATGGCACACCTCACTCAAAGTTAGGCTAAGATTAAGAGGATCTAATAAAATGAAGTAATACCAACTCTCAAGATGCTTTCATTCTAAGAGGGGAGATAATAAGTGCACATCTAATTACAGACAGAATAAATATATTTATTACAAATAAATGCAAAGTAGTCAACTAAAAAGACGCTTGTAAGGAAGGGAATTATCCAGGAGGATATTTAAGTTGTCTTGAAAAATGAGAGAAATTCTATGGGGCCAAGGTAAAGACAGAGTTGGTTCCAGGTGTGGGGAACAACAGCCAGGACAGACAGGAGGTCACAGTCTGAGTGCAAGAAGGGGGAACTATGTATAATGAGGCTAGAAAGATAAATTGGGACCAACTGGGGCCAAATTATAGGAGCTTTAAAAGCTAAAACAATCTCGTATTTGATCCTATAGACAACAGGGAGCCACTGAAATTTACTGAATAGGGAATGACATGATAAGATCCACAATGAAGGAAAATCACTTTTGCAGCATTATATAAGGTTGGACTGGAGTAGGGACAGAGAGAAGAAACAAACAATTGCAATAATCTAGGTTTCTCATAAAGTCATTAGACTCCATCTGTTCCATTCTAATTTTGAGAGAACTATTAAATTCAGTGAGCTTTTGAGCCTCTTTTTCCATTTGGCTCATTCTGCTTTTGAAAGTATTCTTCTCTTCATTGGCTTTTTAAACCTCTTTTGCCAACTGAGTGAGCCTATTTTTCAAGGTGTTATTTTCTTCAACATTTTTTTGGGTCTCCTTTACCAAGGTATTGACCCGTTTTTCATACTTTTCTTGCATCTCTCTCATTTCTCTTTCCAGTTTTTCCTCCACCTAACTTGCTTTTCAAAATCGTTTTTGAGCTCTTCCAAGGCCTGAGCCCACCCGACATCCCCCTGGGATGTCTGGGGTACCGAGGCCCCGCCCTCCACATCTTTACCTGATGGCAAGAATATGTCCTCATCATCAGATCTGAAAGTTGGGATCATTTGCATCTGTTCAAAAAAACTCTCTATAGTCTTATTTTTCTTCCCTTTTCTGGGCATTTTCCCAGCCAGTTACTTGACTTCTGAGATTCCTGTCCACCCCCGCCTAGATCCACCCAGCTAGTGCACAATTGCAATAATCTAGATCAGGGGTTCTTAACCTGGGATCCACAAAATGAATGGTCCAGAGATAAGTGTGTGTTCATCCTTCATTGCCGAAAAAGACCATGCCATCAGAGAAATAATGACATGACTGGCACTTGACTTTGTTTTGAGTGAGAGAGGGCTGTGCAGGTCACCAGCCTCACTTCTCCTCCAGAGTCATCTGAATCCAATGACCAGATATTCATCAGGATGAGTGGAGATGACCCAGGATGAGGCAATTGGGGTTAAGTGACTTGCCCAAGGTCACACAGCTAGTGTGTGTCAAGTGTCTGAGATGAGATTTGAACTCAGGGCCTCCTGACTCCTGCACTGCTGCCCTACCCACTGCACCACCTAGCTGCCCCTCCTCAGCTAAGAGGAAGGAAGGGAAAGATGGGGGAGTCTTGAAGAAAGAAAATTTGGAAGAGTTTCCATGGGGAATGCGATAGGAAATCAATTAGGGAGAAATAAAAGGTTATTCTCATGCAGTAAAGGAAGAATACCATCCAAGCTGGATAATATGAATTTATAAGCAAGGAGTAAATTAAAGAAGCCGGCAACAGTTGTGTGACTAAGACCAGACCAGATCAGAGTCTCACTTCCAGCTTTCAGACCAGTCTGAAGCCTGTAGCCAAACCAAAGGGAAGCCCACAAGGCCTAACACATATAGCTTTCCAGATGGATGTTAGTGACTGAGTCCAGCAGCAGTCTGTGATGTCTTTTGTTATGGGTGATGTCTTTTGATTTGTCTGTAAATTGGATTTAAGTGAGGAAGAGCTGCACAAAGTCATCAGCCTCACTCTCTCCTCCTAAGTCATCAGAGTCCAGTGGCAGGACAGTCGAGATGGCTAGCGATGGCTCTGGATGCAGTGGATGACCCTGGTGTCTTCGATGTCTAACCAAGCTCTGAGCGCTCCACATCGCCTGCTTCATCTGTCTTCATGGCCGTTGGAACAATGTTCTCATCTGTCTATTTCACCAGATGAAGTCTTCACATGCTTGGGGTAGACACCCCCCTAAACTCACCAATGGGTTTGAGAACCCTTGGTTACCCTCAACCTAGTTTGGCCCATCTGCAAAATGGTTTACTGGGGTGTGGCCGCTGCATGTGCAGCAGCTTCTTGGAGCCACAGGTGAGAGTTAGGCGGAACAGGTGGACAGCAAAGGTGGAAAGAGCCCAGAAAAGAGCTCAGCAGCCATCACACCAAAGGTACTGGTCCTCCCTGAACATACCCTACACCCCAGCAGCAGTTTACTGGAATTTCAAATGGGCAAGACCCTAAATGTGTTGCTTGGATCAAAACCCAAACTTGCAGGGCTCAGAGCAGGGGGGGCAGTGATCAGACTGTCCTGTATTATACCATGCTGCAAGCACTGAAATATCCCCGAGAATAACATAATGCTTAATACTTTAAGAAAGAATTCTACCACAGAGCTATGACAGTAATAGGGACACACCAGACACAAACCAAGAAGAAGAGAAAAACTCCAAAACATCTACCAGCAAAGCCTCAAAGAAAAATACAGCTTGGGTCCAAGTTAAAATAGAACTCCTGGGAGAGATGATGCAAAAGTCTTTTAAAAAGTTCTAAAACGTTTCCATAAATTGAATGAGAGTTCTTGGGGAAAAAAGGTACAAAGAAAGAATTTGAAGGAAGAATTAATAGCTTGGTAGAAGAGGTACAAAACCTAGCCTCAGCATCAAACTCCTGGAAAATTAATGGATCAAATAGAAGTCAGTGATTCGATGAGAAAACAAAAAACAATAAAACAAAGTCAAAAGGCTGAAAAAAATAGATGAAAATGTAACTGATGAGGAGAAACAAACTGAGGAGACAATCTGGGAGTCCTTGGAAAACACCTAAAAACAACGACCAACAAAAAATCCAACCTAATTTATATAGCACTTGGTTGGCTGTTGTCCTTCATTCTCAAGAAGGACCAAAATGACATCTCCATGATAAGTTTCAATGTGTACAACTGTGGCTGATCAGACCAATATGAGCTCAGAATCCTCTTCCACAGATTAGGCACACAGACTCCCGTGTGAACACTTGGAGTGGTTACTCCCAATCTGCACATCCTACATTTCCTTTGTGCTGTTTCAATTCTGCTTTGCTCATGTAGCATTTACCATATTCCAGGCATGGGGTGAAGTATTTTATAATTATTATGTCATTTGGTCCTCATAACAACCCTGGGAGGGAGGTACAATTATTATCCTCATGTTACAGATGAAGAAACTGAGGCAAGCAGAGGTGAAGTTACTTGCCCAGGGTCACACAGCTAATAAATGACTGAGGTCATATTTGAACTCAGGTCTTCCTGACTCCAGGCACAATGCTCTATTTACTGTGCCACTTAGCCTAAACAATATTATTTCAAGAAATCATAAAAAAAAATGCTCAGAACTATAAGACAAAGAGAAAATAGAATGAATCCTCTGATCACCTCCTTCTGAAAGAAATCCCAAAATGAAAATTCCCAGGTATATCATAGACAAAATCTAGAACTTCTAGATGAAAGAAAAAATGCTGCAAGTAGTCAGAAATAAGGAATTCAAGTACCACAGAGCTACAGTCAGGATTTATACATGATTTAGCAGCCAACACTATAATGGACTGGAGAACTTGTAATACAATATTTCAGAAGCAAAGGACAGAGGTTTAAAACCAAGAATAACTTACCCAAGGGGGAAAAAAATAATCCTCAAGTTAAAAAAATGGAAAAGAGAGAACTTCTAAGTATTCTCAATGAAAAAAACAGAGTTGTATAGACACTCTTACATGTAAATACAGGAGAGTCAAGAGAAACAAACAAAGAAAAACAAAGTTAAGTAAACAATCATAAGAAACAAAATAAGGATAAACTATTCACACTGTAATATGTGGAAATGACACGTGTCCAACCAGAACATCAAAGATCATTCTCTGTTATTGTTCAGTCATTTTCAGTCATGCCTGACTCTTCAAGACCCCATTGAGGTTTTCCTAGCAAAGACACCAGAGTGGTCTGCCATTTCCTTTTCCAACTCATTTTACTGATGAAGAAACTGAAGCAAATGGTGAAATTGACTTGCCTAGGGTCCCACAGCTAGTAAGTGTCTGAGGTCAAATTTGAATTCAGGAAGATGAATATTCCAGACTCCACTATGCCACCCAGCTAGCTTTAGGAGAGGTAAAAAGCATGGAGTCAGAGGTTATAGTCAGATAAAGGAATGTCAGAGTTTCTGATTAAGGGAAGCAGACTACTTAGTGGTTAATGGTGAGATCCTGGACATGACTATTCCTGTGTATGCTCAGAACTGTATGTAGGACAAAGTCATGGAATTCAGGAGACCAAGGAATTCAAAGGTTACAGTCTGAGAGAGTATCCATATGGACAAACTGAAGTCACCTAGCATAAGGGCAGGAGTTGAGGGGAGAGTAATGTAAAATAAGAGTGTAAGGACAGACTGGATTCAGATTGTAGAACACTTAAATTCCAGACTAAAGAGCAAAATGAAAACTGCCAAAGACAACTAAGGGAAACTCAAAAGAGATGGCTGAAAACAGCCTGGATAACACAGACGAAATCTATTTGTAGCACCCTTTATTACTATTTCCTTGTATGGTAGGATGGCAAAGTGCAAAGAAAACTAAACCTGAAATCAGAAAATCTGTTTGAATCCACTCTTCATGTATACAACTGGGCAATATTTCACTGTCTACAAGAAGTAGACAGTGAAAGGACTGTTATTCACTATTACTGTTCATCCTTCAAGATGAAGCATTGAGGCCAATGCTTCTTTTGTACTCAGTAAAGCCTGTTCGAGAATGCTCTACACCAGAGGTGTCAAATTCTGCACCTGAACTAGATTAAAATGTAACTGAGAAATATTCCACAAAATAAATAAAAATACAGAACAAGATAATGTTAATTCGAGGTTAAGTTATATGGTCCTCGGGGACCCGTTTCTATTTGAGTTTGACAGCACTGCCCTAGACAAACCTATCAAGCAGATAAAACTAATTTCAGCATTGGCCCTCTTCCCCACTGCTAATCCAAGCATGTCCTCTCAAGGCTCAGTAGTGATCAGCCAGCCAGTTACTACCCTCCAGCCTCTCCCAAATAAATGGTTTAAGCCGGATAAGCTTTACTGGTTTAGTCCCAGTAAAGATACAGGCATTTCCACTGGGCTCTTCTGTAAACAACACCCCTCTCCACCTTTGTTGTCTAACCCACACCCATTAATGGGAATAGGGACATTAAATGGGAATTTCGGGCCAAAGCAAGCAATTACTGTCAATGTTAAGATTGAAGTGGTTTGGATATGTCATTTAAAATAAAAGCAAATGTTTAACTTATTAGATTGTGTAGAATATATAGACAGAAGCATCTAAAAAAAAGGCAATGTTAATTTATTTAAACTGTGTAGAAAGCAGGGGCAAGAAACTTCAGGAAGCCTAACAAATTAAGTATCAAGATACAGATCCAACCCTAACAAAGAGAATATTATATTAACCCTTTTATACTCATATACTATTCTGCATTATAGCTGTTTGTGTACCAGTTTCATCTCCCCATTAATTGCAAACTCTTTGAGGGAATGAATATATTATGCCTTTGTACCTTTCTCCTAGTACAGAACACCCTGAACCTGGCAAGCATATAAAAAATGTTTATCAAACTTACTGTTCGGTCACTTCAGTCATGTCTGACTCTTCATGACCCCATATGGGGTTTTTCTTGGTAAAGATACTGGAGTGGTATGCCATTTCCTTCTCCAGCTCATCTGACTGATGAGGAAACTGAGGCCAAACAGGTCAAGTGACTTGCCCAGGGTCACACAGCTAGTAAGTGTCCAAGTCGAGATTTGAACTCTGGAAGAGGAGTCTTCCTGACTCCAGGACCAGTACTCTACCCACTAAGCCTCCCAGCTGCCCCTATTAAACTTAAGAGGGTGTTAAACGTAGGCACAGTAACCTAATGATCCACATTTAGTACAACTAGATTTTTAAGACTCCCAAGATCTCATTCTGAATCTGAAACTTGAAACAAAGAACTAAAAAAAATTATTTTATTCACTTAGAAAAGACAATTGCTATGTTAAATAACAACGAACAGAGTACAACTGAAATAACTCTTCAAATCTGATACCACCACCTGACAGGTAACACACCTACAGTTATCACTTTTGTTTTTTCCCCTAAGGTCAAGGGCCAGAGTTTGTTGTTCTTGTTACTCCACATTTATTAGCCTCAAGACTGTTTTCCTGGATGTCCAGTAGACATCTTAAACCAAACCTGTCTAAAACAGACCTCATTATCCTTCCCCCTACAGTCTCCCCTTCTCCTAGCCAAGTTGGGCTCACAACCTAGATGTCATCTCAGCTTCTCACTCGGATCCTAACCGGTCTTCCCCGAATCCAGTCTGTAGCCACAACCTGTCCATTTCACCATTTCAACATCTCTTAAATATACCTCCTTCTCTCCTCTGACACTGCCCCCACCCCGGTACAGACTCTCATCACCTCACAGTTGGACTACTGCAGTAGCTGCTGATGGGTCTGCCTGCCTCAAGTCTCTTCCCACTTCAATTCAGCCACTGAGGTAGGTCCCCCCTACTCAATAAACTCCAGGGGCTCCCTACAGACTCCAGGAGCAAGTACAAAATGCTCAGCTTGGCTTTCTAGGCTCCTGAGGACCCTTACTCTCCAACCTACTCTTCGATCCAATAACACTGGACTCCTGGGGCTTCCACAAGTCACACTCTCCATGGCTATCCCCCAACCCTGAAACACTCTCTCCTCCTGACCTTCCAAGTTCCCTTTTAAGTCCCAACTAAAACCCTACCTTCCATAGGAAACCTTCCCCAGCTCATCTTAATTCCAGTGCCTGGCCCTCTGATAATTATTTTCTATTTATCTGCATATAATTTGCTTTAAATATGTTTCATGTCTCCCCCATTAGATTAACTCCTTCAGATTAGAGACAGTCTTAGTCCGGGATTAATATTTGCTGACTGATTTTCAAGAACCCCATCAACTCACAACTGAGAATCAGAATACATCTCCCAAATAACATCCTTTTACTCAGGGCATTTATGATCCGACCTCTGAATACCAGAGTACCAGAAGTAACTGGGGCTGAGAGTCCACGATTAAAGGACCTTACTGTGTGCAAGACTCTGTATTAAGTGCTGTAAGGGACATAAAGATAATTCCTACTTATCCCTAAAAATTTAACTTAAATGCTGTTTCCTTCAAAAGCATATTCCTGGGCCTTCTCCCTTGGGCCTCTCTAATGCATTTTTCATGAATTACAGGTATGTGTGCAGTGTCTTATCTAACCATTCTGTCTCCCCAGACCCCAGTACAGCGCTCTGCACACAAGAAATGTATATACATGAATGCATATACATAGATATGTACACCCATACACATACACACATACACTCATATACATACACATGTACACCCATACACACACGCACAGTCATATATATACATATGTACACCCATACACATACACACGTACACTCATATACATGCATGTGTACACCCATACACACATACGCTCATATACATACATATGTACACCCATACACATACACACGTACACTCGTATACATACATATGTACACACACGCACGCTCATATACATACATGTGTACACCCATACCCATACACACGTACGCTCATATACATACATGTGCACACCCACACACATACACACGTACGCTCATATACATACATGTGTACACCCATACTCATTCATACATACAATCGCGACACTTCCAGGCCACGTGACCTTTTGCTGAACCTCTCAAACTTCTCCAAAACAGGAATCGTATGGGATAAAGGTAACTTCAGCAGCCTCCACTGACTCAGACCCTAAGAACCCTACCAAGATCACAACTCCAGTGAATCCTCTGGGCTCTCCCTCAGGACCTCCCCCATGCCGCCAGGCTCAGTCTGGGAACGCGCGGTGCCCTAGATGCCCAGGCAGCGCTGGGGGCACAGGGGCCAGCAGCCGTCTCTGCCACCTAGGAGCGGCCCGGCCCGGGCTCGGCCAGACGGGAGACCCTCGGGGGCTGCTCATCGCAGGCGCTGGGACCCGCAGGAAGCAGGAAAGCCGAGGCAGGGACGAGGGGCGGGGAGGAGGGGCCGAGCGTGGGAGCCCCGGACGCGGACCCCAAGGCCGTGCGCTTTCTCCGGCGCTCACTCCGCCCTCGCGCGGTCCCTGGGAGGGGGTGCCGCGATTCTCCTTAGTTTACAGGTGAGGAAACTGAGGCACAGCTCCCAAGCCGGCGCCCCTGCTCCCACGCTGGGCCTCGCCGCACCGTCGGGATTTCCGCGAGGGCGGACTGGGGCGCGGAGGAGCGGAGGAGTCGCGACAGTGACTTTCAGGCAGCCCCGGAAGGTCTGGTGCGCCGCTACCGTCCCATTTTACGGAGACGGAAGCTCGGGCCCCCGAGGTCAGGCCACTGTGCCCCGAGACCGGCCGGGGCGCCCCTCCACACCCCGGCTCCGCCCACGGCCTCAGCCCACCCCGACCGTGCGGGAGGGTCCTCCCTGGCCTCCCCTGGGCCCCAGCCGCTCCAGCCGGCACCACGCGGGCCTCTGCCGCTGGAGCCCCCGAAGAGGCACCGCCGGCAGGCCCGCGGGGGCTGCAGGCTCCGGGGTCCGAGCCCAGGGAGCTCGCACGTACCTGCTCCTCCTGGCCGGAGGCGGAGCGGCCCCTTTAAGCCCCGTCCTCTCGACCCCGGGGTAACGGAACCGAGGCGGCGGCGGCGCTCACACCTCTGTCTTCCATGGGGGGTGGGGAGGTGGGGAGAAACTGTTTACTACCAAGTCTCGCGAGACAAACGGCACTGCCGGGGAAGCTGGGAGACGGCCGGCGGAGCGAGCGGCAGCGGCCTGGCCCCGCCCAGCGTGCGCCAGCGGCCCGGCCCCGCCCAGCGTGCGCCGTCCTGTGCGTGAGAGCCGAGGGCCACCTCGGGGCCCCTGAAATAAGCCAAGATCTCGCGATGCTTGGCGGCTCAGCCGGGAGCAGAGGATTCAAAAACCAAGCCGTGGGCGGAGCCTACGCAGCCCGGCTCTGGCGCTGCAGGGCTAGGGCGCGTCAGGTTTGCTCCCGCTGGGAGTCCCCTCCGGGCACTTGATGCCTCCGCATTCATTGCGCAGTGCTCTGCGTACGACAGAAGCTTAATGAACGTTTTTTTGTTGAATGAATAAATGGAATTTGAATGCTTATTTTTGGAAACTGCCGCATCCTCCATAATCAGGGAGAACCATAGCGGAGATAAGACAGGGCTTTAAAGCTCCGGAGCCATCCTGGCCATTATTGTCGTCAGCCCGGGAAACTGACAGGACGAATTGAAGTCGGAGCTTCTCCTGACTGTTACAGTTTCCAGGACTCTGCTGTGGCCAACCGCTAATCACACGTGTTTGCAGAGCTCTCGTGGCTTACGTCAAGTTCGTGACTCCGTTAGACCGGAGCTTCTTTACCTTTTTTTGGTAAGGTCAACCTTTTTTTCTCATCCCTTCTCACAGTCGTGTTTTTAAAGGCATAACACACGTGATTACAAAGGAAGCCATTTATACTGAAAGTTATCAAAATGTTAAAAGACAAGGGGAACCTTTCCTCTAATCTGACCCTCCTAAACCTCACACCTGGGGAACTGGAACCTGCTCCACTCCTGCCTTATTCCCATTTATAGGTAAGAAAACCTGAGGCTTAGACATGAGCTCAGTTAAGCCCCATGAGAAAGGGCGCTGGGATGAGAGCCCAGGTTTTCTGACTTCCAAGCCCAGTACTATTTTTCTATTTCACCAGAACGTGCTACTTTTCAAAAACAGCCCATCTTCCACAGCCCTGCCTGGGTCTGAGTTTGGCAGCCTGAATCAGATCCTAATAAAGCACCCTACATTTGGATACAGGTGTCTGAGATTTTGGGGGTTTTTTTTAAGCATCACCATATATCACACTGGCTCTTCTTTCCTGAAAAGGGGTTCCAGCAGAACTGTGGCTGGTGGGGAGATTGAGGGACCAGGACAGTAACTGCAAAGTGAGGTACAGGGTTGGAGGGGGGTACAGGTTGATTTAGGCTGCTAGGGTACCCCATTTTCATTCACAGGCTGCAGGAATGAGGCAGCCTCTTCCTCCTTCCCTACAAGCATGTTTAAAAGTAATAACTAGTACTTACAGTGCCCCCAAAGCACTTTTCAAATACTTCATTTTATCATCACAGCAAGGCCAGAAGGCACACAAGCTTTGTCTCTGGTTATAGATAAGAAAACTGGGGCAAAAACAGAGGTTAAATGACTCACCCCAGGAGTTCACCAGCTAGTTAAGTGTCTAGAGGGCAGATTAGAACTCAGTTCATCCAGACTCCCAGATTAGGATTTCTCTGCTCCCACCTGGCCTTGCCAAGCCACCTGTTTCAACCAGGATTTTTTTTTTCACACATTCTGGAAAAGATTCTTCCACTTTCCCTCTTATCAATTCCTACATGCCAGGTACTAAGTAGAAGGACTTGGCTAAGGTGCCAGCCCTTAAGGATCTCACAGTACATTATAGGAAGGACTGGGAAAGGTATCTTGCAGGAAGTGGGATTTGAGCAGTCTTGAAACCCTTAAGTAATTTTCTCCCTTTCCAATCTTGACCTTAATCAAGTCAGTGTAACAATATATGCTCTGCTGTTAACTACTTTATCAACTTGTCACATGGGTGTCCATGCCTTGCCAAACCCCATCAACCTCCTCTGCTTCTATTCATGTCCTACTGAACAGAACTGGCAGAACTTACTGGAAATTGTCATCTCCACTACTGCAAGGTAATTCTTTTTTTTTTTACTACTCCTCCCTAATTGATCATTTAACTCTTCCCAGCAGCCTTTTAACCAGCATCTCTATTCACAACTTTGTCCTCTACTTTACTAAGAGGACTTTCAACCTCGGTGCCCTCCTCTCCCCACACTAACATTTCAAAACACCTACCCATGTGGTCATTTATTATAGCCTCAGATGAAGATGTAACAAGGCAGACTTCATTTCCCCTTCTATTTGTACTCCTCCCTCCACCCCAGATATCCTGAGGTGCCTTGGCAGCTGGTACAGCACCCTCTGGACCAGAGTTTGAGAAAACATGGGGGTTAATCTGATCAGTTTTAGAATTCAACCCAGCGTTGGAGCTGTCTAGCCTGCCTCAGACCATGCTTTTCATATACCTACCCCATCATCCTGCTGTAGCTATCCACCTGCCCTGCCTCTGCCTGCACACCTTCAGAAGAGAATGGCATTTATATAGTGCCTACTATGTGCTTTGTAAAGTAAGTGCTTTGTAAAAGCAGAAAGGTAACTAAATCAATACTATGAGAAGGGGTACCCTATGAGTCTAGGCTCCATTCCTATAACTTCTCAGACCAAAACTCCCCTACATGGCCACCACTCCCACCACCCCCCCATGTTGATTCCCCAAATATCAATCAAGCCTTTATCAAACACTTGGTGTCTAACAGACACTGTGCCATATGCTTGGGATAAAAAAAATTAAAACCAAATGGCTGCTCTTGAGGAACATATGTGCATGGTGATCAGCAAAAGTTTCAGAGGCTAGAACTTGAACGAAACAGACATAAGGAAGCAGAAATAAGGAGAAAGGGCACTCTAGGTATGAGAGTCAGCATGAAGGAATGAGAGTAGTGTTGTCAAGGCAGGTCAGCAAACATTGATGAAGTGCCCACAAAAGAAAACTAATGGAATTTATTTACTAGTAGTGACATTGTGAAACCTGAACTTTAGGAAAATCATGAGCAGTTATGTGGAGGATGGACCACCTGAGGAATGGGAAAGGGTGCCCAACTGGGAGGCATTTGAAGCAGTTCAGGTGAGAAGCGATGAAAGACCTGAACCAAAGTGGTCGTGTTGAGGAGGGATAAATATTCAAGATATGAAGAGTGGGCCACCCATTTTATGTAAGGAAGTCAATCAGCATTTATTAAGGATCTACTATATGCCAGTCATTGTCTTAAGCCCCAGGGGAAACAAAGAAAGGTGGGAAAGAAAAGAAAAACTTCCCCTGCTTTCAAGAAGCCTAATGGGGGGGAGAACATGTAAAACGAGATACAGACAGGATAAAGTGGAAATAATCTTAGAGGGAACATACTAGAATTAAGAAGGATCAGAAGAGACTTACAGATGGCAGAACTTTTCCTAAGCCTGAAGGTTAAGACAGAAGATGGAGATGAGGAGGGAGAACATCCTAAGCACGTGGAGGACAGCCAGTGAAAATGAATAGAAACAAGAAAGAGAGCGCTTCTTGTGGGAAGAAGAAAAAGGAAGCTGGTGTTATTAAAGATAATGTGGAAGGAAGGTAAAAAGTAGGAAGGAGATGACATGATGGGCTTTAAAAGCCAAATGGAGGATTTTCCATTTGTTCTTGGATGCATCATGGAGCCACTAGGCAAGAGGTAGAGAGGAGTTTGGTGTCTGACATAGCCATAGCCATACCTGTGCATTAGAAACATCGATTTGATAGCTGAGTGGAGGATATACTGGAATGAGAAGTAGGAAGACCAAGCAGAAGGCTACTACAATAGTCCCAAGAGAATAACCAAATCAATGGGAGGTGATAAGATCCCCAAACAAAATCGTAGAGGATAAAAAAGAAGACATCAGTGGGTTCTCCTACATTTTGGGGGCACGACTTTGATAAAGGTCCAGCAAAGGAGACAGGGAAGTCAGAAAAACGATCAACAGCGTTAAAGGCTGCAGAAAAGTCAAGAAGGATGAGAACTGAGTAAAAGCCAATGAATTTGGAAATTAAGAGATCACTTCACTTTGGAAAGGGAAGTTTCAGTTCTGTGATGAAGAGGGAAGCCAAACTGTTTTGGGGGGTTTTTAAGAAAGAAAGAAACTAAGGTAGCCTAGTTTAGATGGTTTTTCTCAAGTTTAGCCACGAAAGCCATGAAAGAGAGGAGAGACATGGGATGATAGCTGCCATAGACAGATGGATCAAGTAAGGGGTTTTGTGATGATGGGAGAGATGTGGGTGTATTTGTAGGCAGTAAAGAAGCCAGTCAGCATGGAGAGATTGAAAATTAGTGAGAATGGGAGTGTGATACAATAGACTTGAAGACTGGATAAGATCACTTGTACACAGAGTAGTGGGTTGGTGAGGATAAGGGCCACCTCTAACATGAGGAAACGTAAACAGATAGTGGCAGAAGGCATCCGAATGATGTGAGATGAGGATGGAAGAGGCAAATAGTCTCTTTTTAAGAAAAAATTTTAACTGAAATATGAGGCAAGGTTCTCCGCTGAGAGAGTAGGAGGAAGGGGAGTCTCAGGGCTTGAGAAGTGATTAAAAAATTTGGTGAAGTCAAGGCAGAGTGGAAGAGTCAAGGCTGAGGCCAAAGTGGTGAACCTGGTTGACTAGAAGAATGGTGGCATCCTCCACAAAGGGAGGTGGATCCAAGGGAACTGTCTCATTTGTATTTGTATCCTGGGCAGTTCTTAACTCATGACAGGCAATTAATTAAAATGCCTATCATTCATTCACTCCCAGATCTCCACCCATCCCTAAAAATGCCTCCCTGATCCTCCTTTCTCCCCCTCCTCCATTTCTTAACCAACTTCCTAGAAAAAGTTGTCTATATTTTTATCTGCTTCTCACTGCTCAACCCCAGTATCAAGACATTGTCTTCTCTCCTCCGACCTCTGATGATTTCTGTTCAGTCTGCTGTACCTTCATCCGGCTTCCTAACTTGTAAAATCCAAAGCTCCGTCCTAGGCCCTCTTCTCATCTCTCTCTGCACTCTTTTTCGCTTATTTCATCAGTATCCATGGGTTCATTCATAGCCAGCCATCATCTTTCCTGATCTCTACTACTGCATGGCTAGTAGATATTTCAAACTGAATGTTACTCAGGACTCAAAATATCCCCAAATATCTGATTATCTTTTCTCTGAAACCTACCCTTCTTTCTCCTTTGCTTCTCTCAAAGCTACCATTCCTCTAGTCACACCCAATTTCTTATTCTCACCCCATATATCCAATCAGTTGCCTGAGGCTATAGAGCACAGAAAGGTTCAAGGTCACATCTATAAGTCAGAGCAAGGCTTGAACCCAGGTCTACTGGTAACAATTTTATTACCATATATACATATATACTTATGTGTACTTATAACTGCATATTATTTCATAAGAAAACAACTCCACAAGAGTCATGATTTGTAAGTAATTTTGTATATGTATGTGTGTGCGTGCGCTTGATTGCATATTACTTCGTAAATAAAGAATTCCACAAAAGTCATGATTCTTAAATAATTTTACCAGGCTTACAAATACTCGATATATATCAGCACTGGAGTCACAAAATGAAATGCAGAATTATCAATACGTAAATTATAACAATACCTTACATTTGTATAGAGCTTCACAGTTTTGATAGCACTGGATGGTTCTCACAACAAGTTTTCAAATAAGACACTACGATCTACACCCAAAACATCACACATGTTATATTTCAGAAATAACCCTGTCTAAGCAGGTTAGTCATTTTTACTCCAACACAATTGTTCATTTTATTCATTACATTCATTGCACAAACTAAAATTACACTTCTAAATCTGTTATTATTTCATCAGATACAATACATAGCACATAATTACTCCACATTTTAACTACCTCAGCAAACAGTTTTGTTTATACCAACAAATGCTATTGGAACTGATTATCACATAGAAAATTGTGAGACAATTTTCTTTCTAAAGGGCAAGATTTCAGTTTAAAAGAAACACGACACAACACACTGAAAATAATTGTTATTATCTAAAAGAATTGTATAAATTAAAAAAAATGCTTGAAAAACTTTGTAATGTATTTGCAGTTCTGGCAAAGGGTTAGCTCCAAAGTAGGTAAGAACTTAACAGAAAGTAATAACTTACACTGCTATGGAAAGTCACAAAACTAGAGAGCCCTTTCTTTCAGATTGCATTTTTAAATGCTTTTTTTAAATCCTATGAAACTCCCATTCAAAGCCATTTTACATATATCTAAAAACTGATATGCCCATTAGTTATAAAGTTACTCACATAGACCTCACCATTTTCTAAATATGATCAACTTTCAAACCTGTCTAATACAATTCTGTTCTTAGATGGAAAAGCAGCATTTTCATCAGAAGAGATTCAAACTACAAGATTTATGTAATACAATACACAAAGGTAGTTGGATTTCTACAGCTAACATCAGTCATTTTTAGCTTCAAAAGAGTTCTTAAACACACCCTTTCCAGTTATTTTTTAACATTACAATTCTTTGAAGGAAACACACGACCACTCTTAAAACAAGAAGATTTAAAATGAAAAGACCCAACAAATCAGATTGTGAGTCTATTTCAACTTCAGTTCATCTTGGTTCGTAGCACAACACTGACTCACTGACATGGTTTTTCCAGTAGCTAACATTAAAAAAAGAATACCCAATCCTAGATCAGTTCTTGTCACATTAAATATTAACCCCGTGCCAACACCTTCAGACAGCTCCCCAACAAATTCTTTAAAACTACCCTATCAGTTTTATCAATGATGCAACAATAAGGTGCCAGCAAAACACTTAAGAGCAAATACACAATTAAAATAAAATGCTGTTCTTCCAATGCTCTGAATACTGTAGCTTCACACAATTTGGCAAGACTTCCTAAGGTGCTATATCCAGGTTCACAATCTATGGGATAAGGCCTCATGACGCAATGAATTGTTGATAATATTTGCTCCCCATGCCCAGAGCCATTCTGGCATATACTGTGCAAAAAGAAACTAAAAAGAAAAAGGAAGAAAAGTTACTAACAATACTAGAACCGCCCCTGCCCCATTACAATTACCACTAAAGGTACCAATTAACAAGGCTTCAGATTATTCATCAGTTCTAAACAGTCCAAAACATATACCAACACTAATCATATAAAGTCTGTAAAACAAAAAGCATTTCCTGAAAATAGTGGCTCAAACCTGCAGTTTTTTTTAATACTAGGAACATCACAACCTAGAACCTGAAACATCAGGGGAAATTTCACCTAGTTGAAAAGTTTAATCCTTCATTAACATCCTACTTTGATGTCTCATTATGGTATACTGATGACCCCAAGTTATCAAGATTATGCTAACAAAGTAACGAATGGCAGATCTGAAGCTGAGGAGGCTTCTGGTGTGAGTCAGGCATCAGACTGTGTTTCTGTCTTCCTAGGACCGCTTCAGTTAGCTAAGTGCAGAAATACTATTCACTGAAGATCTGGTGGACTCTAGGGGCAAGAGCAACCCATTAAAGCAATTAAGGAAGTAGCCTGCAAATTCATTTTGGCTTCCAGTACAGTCTTCTTTGAACTATGAGGAAATGAGGTGCACCAAATGTTTATGCCAGCCCCACTACTGCAAGGTCAGAAGACTTGCACATTTCTCTTTAATAAGAGAGGCCATTTTTGTTGAATTCTTTACAAGTTCCAGACTTGACATGTTTTGAATTTAGTGCCTATGTATAACAGGAAAGCTGTGTTTATTTTTCAAATATTATACTTATCACATTATGTAAGTAAGATAATTAAAATTTATATTAAACAAAGGTATTTATAAATTTTCTTTCAACTGCTTAATAGAAATTCCAAACTTTAATGACATACTCTTTGAGAATCACAGGTATAGAAAAGTGGCCAACTACATGAGTCAAAAGCTTGCTCACGTGATGAAATCATGAATCCTCAAAGTATTAAATACTAAAGTAAAAAGCTTAACATCCATCCCAGTGATGAAAAACAGAATATGTACATCTCCCTCTACTGGATATCTTTTAGGAATGGCTATAAATATGTGGGACCAAGTAGTTGGAAATATGTACAGGTTCAAAATAAAAAAACCTCTCCATCCTGCTCTGCCAGCCTGTTCTAACTAAAGGGTGGTTTTGGCTTCAACTTCTAACACGTGGTGGTACCATTTCCTAATTTTTATAATAATTAAACCTGAGAAATGTATTTATTAAATTAATTTGTTTTTCAATTAACTCTACCATAGAATGTGTCTGGTATTTTTTATTAAATGTCAAAGATGGAAAGCTAGTAATGAAAGGTTGCTCTTTTCCTGCCAAACTCGCAGCACGTTCTGAGGCTAAAACTTAACAGCCTCATGTTTTGAGGCTAAAAACTTAAAAATAAAACTTAAAAATTCATTTCATCCATTGAATGTTATTTCCAAATATGTGGAGAAATGCTTTCCAAGGCAATATTAATACTCTGACAGTATCAATATGGTAATAATTCTTCCAGACTCCCTTTCTATCTGCCTTGAAGGCTAAAACCATTTCTCCACTTTGACCTGGACAGCTAACATAGCAGACACAAGACCAGGCTGACACTATAATGCTGAAGCACTAAAAGTCAAATACAAACATGATTGATATGTCTCTTTTAATTTTGTTTCTACTGAGAATATTATATTCACCATAAAAGCTAAAGATATCTGGGATGGAAGAAACAGTTTTAAAGAACTTGATGCCCTCTTTACCTAAAAGAACCCTGGAAGCATGGTACACTTGCACATACTATGTTAGACAAATGCAAGCCCTTAATAAAACCATGCATGTTTCTTTCCCAGTACTTAAAATATTCAAATTCTCAACTATGTCACTAAACTATTTACAAAGATATCAAAAGATCTAAGTATTTTAAGCATGTTCCAATATGTAATTTTGCATTTTTTTGCCTCTTAAAATTGTCAATATATTCTGCAATTTCATCATTAGGCATAAAAGTTTTCAGAATAAACATTTTGCAGGTTTATATTGTTCAGATGATCCTGTAAAGCTCCAGTACCCACTTCTATAAGCACTACTAATCAGGAGTTACTAGATTTACCAGTTAGATGTCAATGAAGACACTATGCAGTTTCTACAACTATACTCAATACTGCAAGAATCTGAGATTTCATTACTACGGGTATTCCCTTCCCTGATGCAGATGACCATCCCTTTATAATCAACAAATAGGCCTTAAGAGTCATTGTGCTCTTTAAAATGCATCATCATGTGGACAAATTAGTGATGAGTCCCTAAAGACAGACAGACTCTCCTTAAGATGGCTGACATTCAGTCAGTCCATCTTTAGGCCTACATTCATAACATTTCCAACTTTATAGAAACTGCCTGCTATGCCCTGGCATAGTCTTTTGAGAAGCAAAAGGGCACTTCTACACAACAATATGGTATCAAATTAAGATCTGTTGTCCTTTGCATTTATGTAGATAAGCCCTTCTCATATCCATTTTAATTTTCAACAATTTTAATGCGAATATTACTGAAAGAGAAGCTTCTGTGACAATCAAAAACACTGAAGATGTCAATGTAAAAATTAATCAAAACTTCCCACTTCTCAACATTACCCTTCATTTAATTTTAAAAAAATTTTAAGGTTATCCTTACTTAGATGTGATGATATTTCCAATATTGTTACCTGAATTGAATGAAACCAGTACCCCGTGGTCCTTTTTGAGATTCCAAGAGTAGCAATTGCATGATGAGCATATACTTTCGGTGTTGGCACCAACCAAGAGCAGCCATGTAGAAAGCTACTGTATGCTTTCGAATTTGTAGCTACAGAGAATGGAATTAAACTCTGTACAAAAATTCCTTTAGAAGCATATTCATATTGCAATGCTCTGCTGAAGTGGTCCAAATAAGCCTGTTTAAACAGAAAGGAAAAATGAAAACATTTATTTCTCATTTTTCGTTACAAGAAGAAACAGTAGAGTACTCACAGCTGCAGTCAGAAGGACAACAAGGTTTTGCAATCCAATCCAACGATTACAGTGTTACTTTACACTAGGGATCTTTTCCCAACCCCCAATAAACATCACCTTAGATGCAGAGTACGCAGTCATCTGGGGAGTGGGTTTGCAGCAGGAGCCAGAGGAGATGTTCACAATCGCACCCTTCCTCCTTGCCACCATCCCTGGCAATACTATGTGGACCATCAAGCTGGCAGCTGCAATGTTCACATCAATAATGTCCCACAGTTTGTCCTCAGAGACTTGAGTAAAATACTGTGGGTAGGGATAAAACACCCCAACATTATTCACCAAGATTCCAATGTCTCTGTCTTGTAAAGCTTCTCTAATAAGCAAGTAAATTCCGCGGCCATTGGAGAAGTCCGCGACTATAATCTCTGTTTCAACTTTGTAGGTCTCAGCTAAGGTTTTGGAAAGCTTGTGCAGCTTGTCTTCATTCTGGCTGATGAGGACAATATTGAGACCCCGGCTTGCTAACTCCTCAGCGTAGGCTTTTCCAATACCATCTGTGGCACCTGTGTTAGAAAACAGAAAAGGAAAGAAAACAGAAAAACAGCAGCTGAGTATCTTTATCTTGTGTGCAGCATTTGACCCTGGAACCACCAAACAAGGACATCGAAGAAATCATGTAGGTAAAAAGAGAGAATAAGGCCCGAACTTCCTTATCTCAAAAGATACTGTAAAGTGATACAGTGTTAATAAATAAAGGTGGGTCAGTATGATTGTTAAATGCTCACCTGGAACAAAATTATGAAATTTTGATAAAAATTTATTTAAAGTTATTTAAAACTGATTGTGTATCACTGAATATTTCTATATTTTTCAATTTAAAAAAAAAACTTCAATAACTCATGCTTGAGTGTGTATATTATAAGAAGGATCTTTCCCATGTTGCAAAGAAGTGACTCTGAATTCTATAACCCCAAATTTCATAAAACTAAAGCAGTAGCCAACAACTATTTCAGAAAAGGAAAGGAATTAGAATAAAAGAGGAAGAATTCAATGAGAAGTAGTACCATGGGAAACAGGATTGAAAACATCCCCTTACCCCATTCATTCTAGTTCTGGTTCTGTAATCATCTGGCACCTGGGTAACCTTAAGGAAATTCTTTCCCTTCTCTGTGCTCAGTGTTCTCAAATGTAAAATGAGAGAACTGGACAAGCTCATCTCTGAGGTCCTTTCCAGCTTTTATATTCCATGAAAATATTTTTAAAATGTTTTCTTCTAAAAATGGAGTGGAGGGGGATACATAACAGAGAAAAATATAAGGGGGGGTAGAGCCAAGATAGCGGAGTAGAAGGACATACCTCTAGGTCTCCTCCCACAACCCATAAAAAACTTAAAAAAAATGATTCTAAACAAATTCTAGAGCAGCAAAAGCCACAAAATGACAGAGTGGAAGAGATTTTCAGCCCAAGGCAGCCAGGAAGGCCAACAGGAAAGGCCTATCGCACTGGGCACAGAGCAGAGCACAGCACAGCATGGAGCATGCCACAGGCTTCAAGGTGCCACTGACAAAAGCTGTGGGTCCCAGATTCCTCAACTCATAGAGACCAAAGGCAGCTTCAAAGGTCACTGAGAAAGTTCTTTCACTTGGGTAAGAAGGGAACACAGTGGTCTAGTCTTGGCCCCAGACAGTGGCAGCTTCCATTGTTGGAACCCTAGCCTAAAGCCCCTGGGGGAACTGAGCAGCTGATCTGCATCTCAGCCCTGAATGGTGGCCCTAGGGTGAGGAGGAGAGCTGGCTGGCATGATGGAGCTGGTGGAGGCTCTGGAGAAGGAATCCTGCTCACAGACCATATCACAGGCCAGGAGAGGAATAAACTCCTCTCCTTTGATTGTGGCACCTTGGAGAAACTGAGAACTTACAGGTCTCCAGAGTATATCCTCCCCTTGACAAAGAACTCAAAAGTCAAGTAACTGGCTGGGGAAATGCCCAAAAAAGGGAAAAAGAATAAGACAACAGAAGGTTACTTTCTTGGTGAGCAGGTATTTTCTTCCATCCTTTCGGATGAGGAGGAACAATTTAGGTCTTCAGAGGAAGATCTAAAAGTCAAGGCTTCTGCATCTAAAACCTCCAAAATACATATGCAATGGTCTCAGGCCATGGGAGAACTCAAAAAGGATTTTAGAAATCAAGTAAGAGAGGTGGAGGAAAAATGAGAGTGATGCAAGAAAATAATGAAAAGCAAGTCAACAGCTTGCTAAAGAAGACTCAAAAAAAAATGCTGAAGAATTAACACCTTTAAAAATAGACTAACTCAAATGGCAAAAGAGGCCCAAAAAGCCAACAAGGAAAATGCTTTAAAGAATAAAATTAGCCAAATGGAAAAGGAGGTTCAAAAGCTCACTGACGAAAATAGTTCTTTAAAAATTAGAATGGAGCAGATGGAAGCTAATGACCTTATGAGAAAATAAGAAATTACAAAACAAAACCAAAAGAATGAAAAAACAGAAGACAATGTGAAATATCTCATTGAAAAAACAACTGACCTAAAAAATAGAGCCAAGAAAGACAATTTAAAAATTATGGTACTATCTGAAAGCCACGATCAAAAAAAGAGCCTATACATCATCTTTCATAAAATTATCAAGGAAAACTGCCCTGCTATTCTAGAACCAGAGGGTAAAATAAATATTGAAAGAATTCTCCAATCACCTCACGAAAGAGATCCAAAAAGAAAAACTCCTAGGAATGTTGTAGCCAAATCTCAGAGTTTCCCGGTCAAGGAGAAAATATTGCAAACAGCCAGAAAGAGACAATTCGAGTATTGTAGAAATATAATCAGGACAACACAGGATCTAGGCAGCTTCTACATTAAGGGATCAAAGAGCTTGAAATACGATATTCCAGAAGTCAAAGGAGCTAAGATTAAAACCAAGAAACACCTACTCAGCAAAAAAATGGTCATTCAATGAAATAGAGGACTTTCAATCATTCTTGATGAAAAGACCAGAAACTGAATAGAAAATCTGATTTTCAAATACAAGAATCATGAGAAACATGAAAAGGTAAACAGCAAAGAGAAATCATAAGGGACTTACTAAAGCTGAACTGCTTACATTCCTACATGGAAAGATAATATTTATAACTCTTGAAACTTTTCTCAGTATTTGGGTAGTTGGAGGGATTATACACACACACACACACACACACACACACACACACACACACACACACACATATATATATAGATATATATAGACAGAGAGCACAGAGTGAGTTGAATAGAAAGGGATGATATCTAAAATAAAATTAAGGGGTGAGAGAGGAACATATTGGGAGGAGAAAGGGAGAAATAGAATGGGGCAAATTATCTCTCATAAAAGAGGCAAGAAAAAGCTTTTTCAATGGAAGGGAAAAGGGGGAGGTGAGAGGCAAAAAGTGAAGCTTACTCTCATCACCTTTGGCTTAAGGAGGGAATAACATGCTTACTCAATTTGGTATGAAAATCTACCTTACACTACAAGAAAATAGGGAAGAAGGTGTGAGAGGGATGATCAAAGGGAGGGCAAATGGGAGGAGGGGTTAATTAGAAGTAAACACTTGGGGAGGGACAAGGTCAAAAGAGAGAACAGAATAAATGGGGAGCAGGGTAGGATGAAGGAAAATATAGTTACTTTGACAATATGACTTTTATGGAAGTCTTTAGCAAAACCACACATATATATCCTATACTGAATTGCTTGCCTTGTCAGTGGGGATGAGTGGGGAGGGAGGAAGGGAGAGAAGTTAGAACTCAACGAATGTTGAGAAATGTTTTTGTGTGTAACTGGGAAATAAGAAATACAAGTAATGGGATATAGAAATCTATCTTGCTGTACGAGAAAAGAAAGAAGATGGGGATAAGGGAAGAGAGGAGTGTGATAGAAGGGAGGGTAGATTTGGGGAAGGGGTAATCATGGTGTTTTGGGGTGGGGGAAGGGAGAGTTGGGGAGAAAATTTGGAACTCAAAATCTTGTGGAAATGAATGTTGAAAACTAAAAATAAATAAATAAATTGGAAAAAAAATAAAGACTTCCAAAAAAGAAAGAAGGGAAGGAAGAAACAAAGAGAAAGAAAGAAAGACAGGAGAAAGAAAACAGAGAGGAAGGGAGGAAGGAAAGAAAAAAAAAAGGGAAGGAAGAAGAAAGAAATTCACTTGCTTGGCAAGCTATGATGATCAGATTAACTGAATAATTAACTACCATTATTATTTCTAATTCTGTTTTGTCTCAGATCATACACAATGGTTTTTCAAAAATAATGCAGCACATTCTATCATTTGCTTCTCACATTTGCTTTTAGAGCAAAAAGTTTTTTATATATAAATAAATATAAGTATTTATATTTCTATATAAATAAAATGAAAACATTTCACAATAAAAAGAAAGAAGCTTTTATTCTTAAAGGTTTGTATCAGTTTTCTATAGGTTTTAGTCAGACTTTTTTTTTTTTTTTGCTCCAATACATAACTTTTCTTATTCTGGCTGCACTGATTTTGTTTGTGCAAAAGAGTTCTGCATTTGTAGTCAAAGGACCTGGGTTCAAAATCCAACTCTTCTACTTACTACCTATATTATATATCCAATTCATGTAATCTTAATCTTAGTTTTAAGTATCATTAATAAAATGAGATGACTGAATTTCATTACCTCAAAAAAAAAAAGGAAAATATGCGTATAAATAAATACACATGGCTTTTTAAATAGTATTTTCCTATGAAAGTACGAAAATGAGTTCAAAATAGCCTTCTAAATAATAAAGAAAAGGACTTGACTCTTGACTTCACTGGTCTAGGGCAGACAGAAACAGATCAAATTAACTTGGAAAACCACAAATCAATGTTCTCTACATTGTTGTGCATTTTAATTATTTTTGTTAAATATTTCCCAATTACATTTTAATCTAGTTCTGGTCACTTGGGAGTGAGCTTGACACCTCTGGTAGAGAGAACTCCTGGGTAAGCAAATTCCCTTTACCAATGAGATTGATCCTTCCTCTGCATTTTACGGTTTCAAAGTTCTCCGGAAACCTGAGAGAGTTAAGCAGCTTGCCCTGGGTCAAACAGACAACAGTATGGCAGAAACAGAACTTGAACTTATGTTTTCCTGACTTTAAGGTCAGCTCTCAACCCATTATGTCATACTTAAATAATACAGCTAATTTAAAATTAGATATTAAATAACTACTTGGATTTTAAATGAAAGTCAAAGTACTGATAATTTAGTTTCTTACCACTGACAACTGCCCATCTTCCATACTGCTTAATGAGATCTGCTCTGCTCACCAATCTAGGGATGAAATGCAGTCTGATCAAGCTGTAAAAGTCACATATGATGGTGATGCTTTTTCTGGCAGTGTACCAAGCTCCGACCAAAGCTAAAGCTTCCATGTAGCAATTGCAAGACCGGGCAATTTCCCTGTATAAGAGGTAGAAACTGTCAACAGCAGCCATGGCTAACAGAACCCTGAAAAAAGAAAAAAAAGAAAAATGGTATCAATAAGAAGAGTACTTCTGCCTGATAAATGAATGCCATATATGTTTCAAACTAGAAAGACATCTTCTGCTTCATAGGGAAAATGAAAATGTGATTCTTCAACATGAAAGTAACAAGGACTTTTTTAAGATAAACCTAGCCCATGTAGCCAATTCATTTACGGTCTGATTGCGTCATAATTAGTCTTTAAAATGCTTTTCCTTCCTCAAAAAGACAATCATTTTTAGTTACTTAAAAGTGAAAGAACAAAGCCTACTGCAGCACCCCTTCTCCCCAAAATAGTGAATGAAGGGATAAGGACCTGTGCTCTGAAGTTTGGCATGAGGAGGAGGAAAGGGGTGGTTACCTTCATTAGAAAAATTCTACAAACCTAGCGCAATTTTTATTTATTTGATGAAATGGCATTATTCTCCTTTAAATAGTGAAGGCAATATTATTAATGAAAATAAGTCACTATTATATTTCATTTTAAGGCTAACAAAGACCCTTTCTCACAAGAACCCTAGGAGGGCCGCAGTACAAGTGCTACTGACCCCAAACAGAAGAAAAGTTGACAAGATTAATCAAAGTCACCAAGTAAGTCTCAGAGCAAAGATGCAGCCCCTAAGTCTCTTCCAATTTAAAATTTAGCCGTTTTTCATTCCCATTCCCATCCCTCATCCAAAAGTGATAGATTTGGAGTCAAAGGGTCTGAGTTCTAATCCCAGATTCACATCTACCTGTGTAATATGAGGCAAGTCACTTAACCACTTTGAGCTTTAAGATCTTTTTCTATAAAATCAGAGGCAAGGGTAGATGCTGTCTGAGGTCTCTTCAAGCTTTAAAACCTATGACACACAATTCAATAGTCTTCAAAAGTACACCTGTAAATATATTTATTTGAACAGTCATCTAAAGAGTTTATTTCAGAACAAAAGCATAATTACAATCATACTTAGAATTGAACAACTAATCAGTTCCAGGAGAAACAAACTGCCAGATTAGACATTTTCTCCTATCTCTATGACCTCTCAAATGTCCCCAAAACAAAAATTATGCTTCAAAGAGAAAGCAACTGCAGCTGTATCAATGGTCTAGGACCCTCAAAATGCAAAAGAAGGTAAAATAGAAACTCCCCAAATCCAGGAACTGACACTCACTGACCCAGCCTAAGCTCATTCAGCACCTCTCCTGTACTTCCCATGCTACAGCAGCAGACTCAAGGACATGACTTAGGCTTACAACAAAACCACTCCTATCACACATCCCCTCCATGTTTCCAGTGCCATGGAGGTCTAGATTCCAGGCTGTAGAAATTTATCTGGGCCTCAACAGCCAACCTGGCTACAACCCTTCAGAAGCAAGAGCTGCTGAAGGCTGCAACCTGAACGTACTAGGGCTACAATGACTTCTGGTACCAAAGAGTGGGACAGGTCACCAGGACAGGACACTGTGCATATGGTAATCTATGCAGCACTTTACCAAGCCTATGGGAAAGAGCACAGCACCCAGCTAGGGCCAGTTCTGACCATCTAAAAGTCTCTTGGGGCAGAGACCTAGCTGGTACCATAAATTGCCCAGCATGGGAAGAGGCTGAGACACTTGAGATTCAGACACAAGAAAATCACAACTAAAAGGGAAGAAAGTCAGGAAATGAGTGATAAAAATAAAGAGGTGGGAATGAGTGAAAGTACCAAAGATTTCAGCAAAAAGAAAAACAAAAAAAAAAAACCTCAAAGACCTTGAACATAAACAGGAAAAACCAGTAACAAGAGAAGGAAATATGGCCTCCAGATCTTATTAACAAATTCAAGCATTTATGAATAAGTACTGCAAAACAAAAGAAAACAATCCAACACCTAAGACAGAAGACTATAGAATTTGAGGAGAACATGGAGTATACACACACATATACACACACTATTCCTGAATGGTTTAAAAGAGAAATGAGAATTATGAGAATAGAATTTATGTGTTACACAGCAAAAAATAATGAGAAAATCAAAAAACTGTAATTTGCAATGGCAAGTTTTACCAACAAAACAAAAGAAAGAATAGACTGGGGATGCAAAAAGACAAGGTAAAGAACAATCTAAAAGAACAGAAGAAAAAAACAATAACATTAAAAGAAAATATGTTCATTATGCAAGCAAAACATATTGATCTTAAAGACAACCTATTGATCTTAGAAGCAACCTAAGGATTATGTCTCCTAAAAGAATATAATTAAGACAAAATTCTTAATACCACAATGAAGGAAATAATAGAAGAGAATTGCTCATAGCTTGTGAACAAAGAAAATGAAATTCCAATCAAAAGAATTCAGATTGTCTCCAGAAAAAAAATTCAAGGCTGCAAACTCCAAAACACCTAGTGGTTAAATTTAATAATTCAATTCAGAAACTATATGAGCCATCAGGAGGATGGCTTCAATCACAAAGGAAAGAATATTTGAATAATGCAAACCAATTCAGTGTCCAATAGAAAAAGGAGGAGGGAAGGCAATAATGTGTTCCAAAGAGCAATGGAGCTGAGAATGCAGCTCAGGGTGACCACACCCTGAGGACAAATGATGGATGTTTAATAATAAAGAAGAATCTGAAACACTCATAGCAAGAAAACCAGACATGAAGAGATTACATGGTTTTTGAACACACCAAAAAAACCAGAAATGCAGGAGTGAAAAAATGCAACAGCAACAGGGTCACAACAGAAAGACTTCCAAGTGTACACAAGGAGACAGGCTAAGGTGGAAATCTAGTAAAGATAACAGTACAGAGGTAGATAGAGCATTATGAAGAGAACTTAGTGACACCCTACAGGTGAATATCGCTTTTGTGGAACTACATTACAGCATGAGAGGGTACATAAAATAAGTTGGGGGAGAGGAAATAGGGGGATGGTGAGAGTATGTGATGCACCTGGGTCTTATCAAGGGCTAGCAGTGAGAGGAAGGAGACCTCTCTGGTCTCTGAAAGAGAAGAGTCAACAGAGAAGTAGGAGAGGAGGAGGAGAGAAAAAAATGAAAAGGAGGGGGAAAAGGACATCTTACTTTGGGGGTGGGAGGGGATTTCACTGATGAATACTCCTGTGGATGAAGAGGGATAGTCATTGAGGAAGATGAGGATCTTACTCTGGATGAGACCTGGAAGATTTGGTGCTTGAAAAGTCTACTTGGGGGTGTGGGGAGAACTTGGGACATCTCGGGAAAACTGGCACCTGGAAGAATGGGAGAGCACGAACAAGAAAGATTTCCAGGTAAATCTGAGGGGGGTAGGGAGGGAGGTGAATCAGAAAGGGTATAAATCATGGTAGGGGAGGGACTCTACTATGGAGTAGTATCTTCTCTGATACTGTTTTGGGAATGAGGCACAATAGAAAAGGGAAATCCATGGAGTAAGTTCTATAGGGTAATGACAGATAATACCTAGAAAGGAGAACCTAAATGGATACACTGGAAGCATTGATTGCATGAAGAACAGAGAGAAAATAAAGGGACCAGATGATGACAGCAGTTATGAATCAGAGAATAAGAGTCTAGAGTAAGCAAAAAGAGAAAATAAGAGAAATCCTTTTTGGAAAGGGATGCAAAAAAAGAAATTTTAAAAACTAACGAACAGGAGGAGAGGGAGGGGAAGAGAAACATCCTTGGAAAGAGAATCATCATTGGAAAGGAGGAAAAACAGAAAGAAGGTTTTGGAGAGATGAAAGAAAATATAAACCTAACTCATAACTAAATATGAATGAATTAATCCAATAAAATGAAAAAGTGACAGATTAGATAAAACAAAATCCTACAACCTGCTGCTTACAAGGAATGTTCTGAGTTTGAGGGGACGTTTGACACCATCTAGAACAACCCACACCACATAAAATCTCCTCTATAACAGCCCCAATCACTGGTCGTTTAGCCTTTGACCAAAGAACTCTGGGAGCATAGCACTATCTATCCTAAAACAGCCTATTCTACTTGAATAGAAATTTTTCTTACCTCAGGGCCAAATCTGTCTCAAGAGGTAACTTCTAACAGTGACTCCTGGTTCTTCCCTCTGGAGCTGAACAGATCAAGTCAAATCTTTCTTTAAATACATAAAAACACCTATCACAGACCTCGGGTCTGTTTCAGGTTAAACAAGTTCAGATCTTTCAGAAGATTTTCAAATGACATGGTCTCAAGATATTTCACCATCCTGGCCACTTTCTAGCTTGCCAATGTCCTTTCCAGAACTGAGCACAAGTACAGATGAGAAGGGCAGAATATAGAGTGGCTGTGGCGTAGTGGTTGAGGTGCTCATGTTAAAGGTAGACTTGTTTTCAAATCCCTCTTGGGATTTATCCATTAACCATGTTGGGGGAAAAAAAGCAAGAAAAATAAACAAGGTGAAAAACATATTCTTCAATCTGCACCCAGAGTTCTTCCATTCTCTCTGGAGGTGGATAGCAATTTTTATCATGGGTCCTTTGAAATTGTCTTGGAATGCTGTCTTGATCAGAGTAACTAAATTTTTCACAGTTGATCATCCTTACAATATTGCTATTACTGTATACAGTGTTCTCCTGAGCCTGCTTGCTTCAATTTGCATCAGTTTATATATGTCTTCAAAGGTTTTTATGAAACCATCTTGCTCATCATTTCTTATGGCACAATAGTATTCCATCACAATCATGGACCACAACTCGTTCAGTCATTCCCCAAATGATATAGTTTCCACTTCTGTGCCACCACAAAAAGAGCTGCTATAAGTATTTCTGTATAACTAGGTCCTCTTCCCTTTTCTTTCATCTCTTTTAGGATACAGAACTGAGAATGTTTTGAATCTTTTGCAATAAATGCAGAGGGACATTCACTCTCCCTACTATTATTTGATATAGTTGTGGAAATGCTAGTAATAGCTATAAGACAAAAGGAATAAATAAATCCCTATTTGCTGATGATATGACAAGTTTACTTGGAAAACCCCAGAAAAGATAGCAATTGAGACAATTAATAGCTTCAGCAAAGTTGCAGGCTACAAAAGAAATTCTCAAAAATCAAAAGCATTTCTATATAATAACAAACACAAGAAGCAATAATAGAAAGGGAAATACAATTCCAAATAACTATAAAATATCTCAAAAGCAACATTCCAAAACACACAGAAGACTTATATAGTATCATTTACAAAGTACTCCTTAAAGAAATAAAGAACCTAAATAAAAAATATTCAGTGTTCATGGCTAGGCTGTGTTAATGTAACAAAAATGATAATACTACCAAAATTAATTTGCATTTTAAATGCTATTCCAATCAAATTACCTAGAGGATACTTTACAGAATTTGATAAAATAACAGCTCAATTAATTTGAGAAACAAGGGAAATGATTTAAAGAAGTCAGAACAGAGGGGAAATAGCACTTCCAAACCCCTAACTATATTATAAAGTAACAGTCATCAAAACCATCTTGTATTGGTTAAAGTCTAGGGAGAAACCAATGAAACAAACTAGGCAAAGGAGATTCAGAAAAAAGAACTCAATAACCCAGTGTCTGATAAAGGGCAAAATATAAATTACCTAGGAAAAACTCCCTATTTGATAAAAACTGTTAGGAAAACTGGAAAGCAGTCTATCAGAAATTGGACTTAGACCAACATCTTATACACTCCACAATATATTTTAAATGAATATATGACCTGAATATTAAAGATCATCTGGAAAAGAAACAAACCATTTACCTCTCATAGTCACAGGTAGGATATATAGTCTTACTCAAGCAAGAAATAAGGCAATTACAAAGGATAAAAGAGATAACCTTGATTTCATGAAACTGAAAAGTTTCTGCACAGACAATATTAATATATCTAAGAAAAGAAGGGAAGTGGTTGAATGGGGGGAGAAATCTTTGTTATCAAATATTATGGTGTCTTGCATTTTTAATTTTTTCATATCTGGCTAAGCTCCTTCACGGTACAAAACTGTATTTTTTTTTGTTTCACTATGACCCCTAAACATATAGAAGTGCTCACTAAATCGAATTAAGCAAATATACATAAACAGTGGTTAAAAAAATAACACAGCAGTTGAATCCTAAACATATTCTGGAATGACATATATTCATAATTTAGAGTTGGTAGAACTCTTAAGAGAACAACTAATTCAACCTCATCTGTGTGGTAATTTTTTTCTCAGTCCTCTACTCTTCTTAACTTCTCTTAAGCTTTTTGATACTGTTAACTACCTCAATCCTCCTCTCAGATATCCTAATACTGTTCTCTTCTGGGACCTCTACCTCCTGTCTGACTGTTCCCTATCAGTCTACAAGTGAATCCTAGAGAGAAGGGCTGAACACTTTCATGGTGTTCTCAACAGACTATCATCAATGCTGAGGCCACTGACCCTTTACCTCAGGTTGAAGTCAATCCCTCCTTAGCTGAACTTCCAACTGAAGAAGAGGTTTTGAGGCCATTAGACTTCTTTCATGTGGCAAAGCACCTGGTACTGATTCTATTTCAGCGGAAATTTACAAGATAGGGAGACCACTGCTCTTACAAAAGCTGACTGAAATTTTCCAGGTTATATGGCAAGAGGAAATTATCCCCCAGGGATTCAAGGATGCCTCCACTGTCCATCTCTTATAAAGCTAAAGGGAATAGATTGTCCTACCACAATCACAAGGGGGTCTCCTTTCAGTCATCGCTGGCAAAAGTCTTACTAGAGTCCTCCTTAATAGGCTGATCCTTTACCTGGAAGATGGTCATCTACCTGAGAGCCAGTGTGGCTTCAGAAAGGGCCGAGAAACAGTCGATATGGTGTTTTCTGCCCAACAACACCAGAAGAAATGCCAGGAGCAGAATAGAGGTCTGTACACAACATTTGTAGATCTGACCAAGGCCTTTGACATTGTTAGTTGTGACGGCTTATGGAAAATTATGTCAAAATCTGGTTACCCAGAGAAGTTCATCAGTAGTATACCTCAATTTCATGATAGTGTGTTTGCCCGGGTTCTGGATAGTGGATAATGCTCTCGTGCCTTTCCAGTCACCAATGGAGTGAAACAGGTCTGTGTGCTTGCTCCCATGTTTTTTAGCATGATGTTTTCAGCCATGTTGTCAAATGCTTTCAATGAGGATGAACACAGCGTCAAAGTCAACTACCATACTGATGGTAAGTTCTTCAGTTTGAGAAGATTACAAGCCAAGACCAAAGTGGAGGGAGTGTTGGTGCATGATTTTCTGTTTGCAGATAATTGTGCACTCAATACAGCCTCTGAAGCTAAGAGGCAACAAAGTATGGATCAGTTCTCTGCTGCTTGTGCTAATTTTGACCTAATAATTAATACCAATAAAACACAGGTCTCCATCAGCCACCACCACACCATCCATATGTGGAACCATCAGTAAGAACAAATGGAGAAGTTTTGAATACTGTGGATAAGTTCACTTCCCTTGGTAGTGTACTTTCCAGGGATGTAAACATTGATAATGAAGTTGACAAATGCATTGCCAGAACCAGTTCAGTGTTTGGGAGGCTCCAAAAGAAAGTTTGGGAGAGAAGAGGTATTAGACTGACTACCAAACTGAACGTCTACAGAGCCATTGTGCAGACCTCATTGTGGTATGCTTGTGAAATATGGACAGTCTACCAGGACCATGCCAGGAAAACTGAATCGCTTCCATTTGAACTGTCTTAAGAAGATTCTGAGGATCACCTAAGCAGGATAAGGTACCAGGCACTGAAGTCCTTGCTTGAGCTGAACTGCCAAGTATTCAAACTATGCTTCAGAAAGTGCAACTCTGATGGGCTGGCCATGCAAAAAAGACTATTTTATGGGAAACTCACATGAAGCAGGTAATCACATGGTGGTTAGAAGATGCGATACAAGGCCACTCTCAAGTTCTCTCAAGAACTATGGATTTGACTGTACAACATGGGAGACACCAGCACAAGTTCAGCATGGCATGCCCACATCAGAAAGGGTACTAAGCTCTATGAGCAAAGCAGAACTGAGACAGCACAAAGTAAACGTAGGATGCGCAAATTTGAAGTACAGACCCCAAACATTCACATGGACTATCTGTGCCCAACCTGTGGTAGAGTATTCTGAGCTAGTATTGGTCTGATCAGCCACAGTCGAACACAATGAAACTTCATTTTATCATGGTAATGTCATTTTGGTCCTCTTTGAGAACGAAGGACAAACAACCAACCAACAAGTGAATCCCAGGTTCCTGTTCCAGGCCCTCTTTTCTTTCTTTACAATCTCTCTCTTGGTTATCTCATCATTCCCAAGGGCTCAATTATCATCTCCCTGCAGATGACCACCACAACCTACATACCCAGTTCTCATTGAGTTCTTGAGTTCCAGTTGGACATTATTTACTACCTGCTGTATAGTTCCACCTTGATGGGCCAGGAGAATCTCAAAGTCAACAGAAGGTTCAACATGGAATTTATTATTTTTCTCTCAATCTAACAGCTCTTCTTCTTAACTTCCTTATTTCTGTGGAGGGCATGAGCAACATTCCACAGTCACAACCTTAGGGTGATACTGAACTCTTCACTCTCATTCACCTTGCCCCCCAATATAAGAGGGTCTCTACTAGAATCTCAAGGATAAAAAAGCTCTACAGAGAACCTTATAAGAGAAATTCCCAATTTACAGGTTTGACTGTCATTTGTGATTATAATTGTTTTCCCATGGAAATATGGGATGACAAGATTCCCTTAAAACATAGTTGTTTTTGTTTGAATTAGAATAGTATTACAAGTAATAACTACTAGTAGTAGTAGTAGTAGTTAGCAGTTTTATAGAACCTCAAAACTTGGAACTTTACAAATATTATCTCACTTTAACCTCACAATAACCCTGAGAAGTAGATGCTATTATTACCATCTCCATTTTATTGATAGAAAGAAGTGATATAAGACAGTTAAATGCATAAATTCATTTGCATAAATGAAGATTTGCCCAGGATTACATGGATAGTACGTGTCTAAATTTGAACTCAGATCTTCCTGACTCCAGGTTCAGCACGTCTACAGTACCACTTAGCAGCCTACAGCATTCAACTACCATGTGTAACAATGTTTCTGTGGAAAAAAATGTGTTCAGATTGCCAGCTCTTCAAAACCACCCTGTGAGGTAGCTATTAGAGGCTTCTATCATATCTCTTTTCTTCACTAAGAAAACTGGAGCTGTAAAACGATAAGGACTTGAGCAGGGTCATACAGCTCAAGACTCCAAGTTGGACTTACTCACCTAATTATCGTAAGGTTCCCTATCAAAGCTAAGCCTTTCATACAGCAGCATATGCTGAGAAATTAAAACTTGATCTTAATCAAAAGTAAATATCCATTATGTCAAAATCTTGGAATAACACATTCTTTCTACTAGGATAAAAGACAGACTCCTTCCTCACAGACAACAGTTTTAGTTTCTTTGCAAAGATAATGTAGTAACTTAGAATTAGGTCATATGGTAAAAGAACAAAAGAAAACCCTGGTCACTAATACAATATAGTTGCATTAAGTAGTATTTTTTTTTTCTTTCTGGTCTATGCTATGAAAATAGCACACAGTCAAATAATTGACAGAAGATGAAAAAAATTATTAATACCAAACCAAGCATGATGAATAAAAAGGTTTTTTTTTTAAAGAAAAAACTTATGATTTAATAGAATTGAACTTAGTAGAATTTAGACCTTAGAGATGCTGTCCAGGCCTCTCATTTTACAGATGAGTAATCTAAAGACCAGCTAGAGAAAAGGAATATCACACAACTATTAGTAGCAGAACTTAGTTACAAGAACCCAGTTCACTGGTCTTTCTATCACACTCTCCATAGCTTATTTTTTTCCCTTACACAGAGCAATATAGAACTATACTTCACCAAGTTAACAGGTTACATCAACAGAGAAAATATAAGGATCATGACAAAGTCTCCAGGTAGGAAAGCCAAATTTCCTAGAATCCCATTACTCCCAGCTTGTTGGTTATCTGACTATCTCTCAGCTAAGCAAAGTATAAAGTAGATAAAGTCAATACAAAATCGTGTGGGACAAAGTTCTGGAGAAAGAACACTGAACAAATTCATTGTACCAAAAGGAGTGGGAAAAAAGTGAACAGCAAAGAGACTAAGAAGGAAAAGGAAAGTAAACAATGACTATTAAAAAACTTTTTAAAACTTGTATTAAACTGAAGAAATTTGAAAAGGAATTGATGGCCCCATCTGTCAAACTCCTCATTTTACAAGAGAACAAAAGAAAAGGAAAAAAGGGGACCTTAACTATCCTTATCCCAATAAAAATTATTACAGATGGTAAGAAATTGAAGGGAAGATAAACTGTCAATATAATAATATTTTTTAGAATTCTTAAATAACTAGAATCTTCAACTGTGTTCAAAATGGTGTTTTAAATGTACTTGAATGGATGTGAAAGGGTAAGTTTCAGGGCTCAAAAATAAATAAACCAGGAAAAGGAGGTAAGGCAGCCGTATCAAGAACAAGAATAAGCTATATTCCTCCCTACACCCACACTAGAGGACTGCCTCACTTATTGTGCAAGGAGGGGAAGCTACCACCTCCCCAGGAAACCCATTCCACTTTGGGTTAGCTTCTCCTGACATCAAACCTAAATATGCCTCTTTATAATTTCCATCCACTGCTCCTGGTTCTGACCTCCTGGGCCAGGCAGAACAAATCTACCTCCTCCCCCTCCACGTGCCAGCCTTCAAATAACTAAACTCAGCGATCCTGGCTTGCCTGCATCTCTTCTCCAGGCTTAATGTGCCCATTTCTTCCTCTTCAGTGACATGAACCTAAGACCTGTGAGCTCCCTCCTTGTCCTCCTCTGCACACTCTACAACCTATCAGCGTCTTTCTTAAATTGAACAATACCTTCCAGATGAAGCCTGACACGAGGGCGTCACCTCCATGGTCTTGGAGGCCAAATTACTCTTCATGCAGCCCAAGATGGCAGTAGCTATTTTGGCGGCTACAGAACAGTGCTGGGTCCTATCTGAGTTTGCAGTCCACTAATACCCTCGGATCTTTTTCAGGACATCTTGTACTTATTAGATTCAGTCTAATGTTCTAGCCTGCCAAGACCTCCTCCAATTCTGACTATGACATCCAATGTGTTAACTATTCCTCCCAGCGTTCTGTCATTTGCAGTGATGAGCATGCCTTCTACGCCTGTAACCAAACTACTGATAAATATGACAAAAAGCCCAGGGCCAAAGAGATGGCTGGTTTCTCCCACTGGAGAACCCAATTGACAACAACTCATCTACCCTATTAGTCTAGCCATCCCATCAGTTCTGAATGCCTCTTCCTCTATTATTATATAATCCATACTTCATCTTCTCCACAAAATACTATGATATACTTAATCAAAAGCTTGAATTCAGAAAAGTTTGTATCCACAGTATTCTCCTGTAAAAAAGAAAAAAGGCAATGAGGGAAGCCTGGCATGATCTATTCTTGACGAAGTCATCTTTGTCAGTCATCAATCATTTTCCTAGCTGTTCCCTAATAATCCCTTTAATCACCTACTCCAGTACTTCTCCAGGAATCAGTCATTTCAGCCATCTGGTAGTTTGAAGACGATGTCCTCTTCCCTCTTTCAAAACGGACAAACGTGCTATTCTCCGGTCTTCAGCGTCTTCGCTGCACGTGCCCTCAGCCCTCATCCCCGCCCCCCACACTTCTCTCGGCCTATAGAAACCCTATCCTGTGCCCCACCTCCTTCCCAAAGCCTTCCCTCATCAGTCCGGTCCCTGAGTCGTAGTCCTCCCAAAACTGGAGTTTACAGAATTGCAGGATTGGAAGGCGAAGGAACTAGAGAGGTCACCCATGTGACCGTATAGAGATCTGGGAGTTCTTGGAAGCCTTCCAGTCCAACACCCTCGTCTTACAGTGGAAACTGAGGCTCAAGGGCAATGGGAACGTGACCACCAGTTCTTGTAAATACTACTACTATAAACTCAGCTCCTCTGATTCCACATTCCATACTTTAAATAAACATCCCTATGTTTCTTGAAATGTTTCATGCTTTATCTCTCCAAGGAGACTAAAAAAGTTCTTTTGTTGCTCCCCTTATCACCTAGTACAGTGCTCCCAGTACATGATAAACAAGTCAATAAATATATTCAATGACTAAACTTAAATATTACTCGATGAGGAATGCTGCAAGAAGGTCCTAATCATTTTGGTCATTTTCCCAGCCTTTGTGTGAGGACAAACTTGTGATGCTGGGAAAAAAAGTCCTTGGTACATCCTGTCTTACTGAGGCTTCTTCATCTCCCTTTGCCAAATTTTGATGTATCAGTGGCTGGGGAAGGTTATTTATTTGGTGGAAAGAGTAACAGGGCCAGAGGTGTGAGATCTGGATTCCAGTCTAGGAGACCCTTTGAGGCCAGTCCTTTATTTCTCTAGTTTTCTCTATTTGTGAAACTGCGTTGAAATAATAATTGTATTTTTTCCATCCAAAAGTCATGTTGTGAAAACAAATACAGTAATAAATACTATATATGACTATGTCTCATTAAGGTGTTGCCTATTTCTCACCATTAGGCCTGCATAAAACCTCATACTGAAACTTATTTACAAGACCTTACAAATTCCCAAGCTAAGAAATGCTACCCTGGTGCATTCGAATCCTTTCATCTTTTTATCCTTACAAGCTATCTTAACCTACAAAACGCTCCACATAAAATATTTTTAATTAAGCAAATAAAAGACTCACAAAGGTAAGCCAAGGAACCTGAAGCTCTCCAGCCTGCAAGGTGGAGCCCTGAGCCTCTGAGTCCTTTCTGAACATGGGATTACGAGGGGCAGCTGCTTCTGGGATGGGGAGAGGAGCTGCTAGGACGGGTGGACGGGGGAGCAGGGAGGGGACGGGCTCCTATTCGGAGACAATCGGGCTGGGCTGGTGGAGACACTGAAGAGTGGAGGAAGGAGCGGACCCCTATGGAGGGGAAGGGGATGGAGCGGACGGAGGGCTCGGGAGCAGAGCCCGGGGCAGGCTGGGGCCCGGAGGCACCAGCCCGCCCGGTCCTTGGGGGTGCAGGGTGCAGGGGGCGCGGCGCTGAGGGAGGGGGCAGAGCTGGCACCTGCGGCGGGAGGGAAGCGCCGTCGGATTCTGGAGATGAGAGCCTGTGGGAAGGAGGGGCACCGGGCCCGGGTCTGAAGGGACGGGACCCCAGCGGGGGAGGGGGCGATGGAGGGGGGGGCCTCCTGCAGGGGGGGAGGGGAGGAGCCCTAGTGAGGGGGAGACGAGGCCGGAACCCAGGGGAGAGGAGGGCTGGGGAATGAGGGGCTCAGGAAAAGGGGAGAGGGAGGCACGGACGAGGATGGGGCTGATGAGGCTGGGGGGCGCCCTCGGGCCGGGAACTGGGGAGGGGCTCGGCGGGGGGAGGCTCAGTAAAGGACCCGGGCTCTGGCGGGCATGGGGGAGGGGGAAGAGGGCGGGGATGCTCAGACAGGGATGGGGCCGGGACCGGAGGAAGGCTCGGGAGAGGATGGAGGGAGTTGGGGGGGGGGGGCCCCTCAGACCAGGGGGGAGGGGCTGTGGCTGGGGAGGAGGGAAGGGGCCCAGCATGGGTTAGGGGTGAGACTGGGGGGAGGGGAAGATTCGGGAGAGGCCGGGGCGGGGAGGGGGCGGGGCGCTCCGGCCGAGGCCTTGGGGAGGGGGGGCGGGGCGCTCCGGCCGAGGCCGTGGGGGGCGGGGGGCCCCAGGCCCGGGTCGCCGCGGGCCCTACCTGCAGACGCGAGGGACCCGTCCAGCAGCCGCTCCCGCCAGGCCAGCCACAGCGCCACGCCCAGCCGCGCCGCACCCCTCACGTGACCGCGGCCGGCGCGGGGCGGAGCCGTTGGCCGCGCTGGGCCGCGTGGGGGCGGGGCCCTCCGCGGTTGCCTTGGCGACGGGGGAAGCGTTAGGGCGCAGCTGCGGCGGAGCAGGCGCTGCGGGAGGAGACCTCGGAGGAAGGTTTGGCCCGCCCGGGCTGGGGCTTCCAGGGGGGTCCGGGAGGGGCTCGCTCCACCACCAATAACCCCCTCGCCCCCAGTCCTGCTCCCCCTGGGAGGGGACCTTGGACTCGCACCCGAACCCGGGGACCCCCCCAGGGGAAGTCAGGGGACACGCACCAGGGCCGAATCCCCGTTTTTTGTTTTCACAATCGCTGTCTGTTCTCTTCCCCGGGCCTCAGTTTCCCCATCTATAAAATAAGCGGGGAGAGGATTGGACTAAACTGATCTCCAGTACTTGCCGGTAGTGGGCCTCCCACCCTGGGAGGACCGCCTTTAGAGTATCGCTTCTAAGATGCAGATAGGCAGAGCCTGCTTGACCTTCACCCAGGTGCAGGCAGAGCCTGCTTGCCCTTCACCCAGGTGCAGGCAGAGCCTGCTTGACCTTCACCCAGGTGCAGGCAGAGCCTGCTTGCCCTTCACCCAGGTGCAGGCAGAGCCTGCTTGACCTTCACCCAGGTGCAGGCAGAGCCTGCTTGACCTTCACCCAGGTGCAGGCAGAGCCTGCTTGACCTTCACCCAGGTGCAGGCAGAGCCTGCTTGACCTTCACGCACGTCTGTATTTGCAGAACTAAAATGCATCCGGAATCCGGAGCTCCTGGCCCCGAAGAGGGCACTGAGCCGGGGAGCGCGCCGGAGGAGTCTGAAGAGGATGCCAAGGAATGTAGGAACGGAGAGGCTGTGCTGAGAGACAGTGCAGGTAACCCTGCGCAGGGCAGGCGCTCCAGCCACCGTGAGGGAGACCTCGGGAAACGGTAGCCACAGCTCTCGTTTCTACAGGACCTTAAGGTTTTTAAAGCACGTTGTCGCATCCCAGAAAATCCTGTCAATAAAATATGTATTAAGCACCTACTATCGTCAGAAAATATGCTAGCAATGGGCATACAAAAAGAGGCAGAAGAAAAAGTACCTTAAGGAGCTCACAGTCTACTGGGGGAGACGATATGCAAACAAATATATACAAATAAGCTACAAATAGAATAATAATAGGAAATAATGAACAGAGGGAAGGCACTAAAATTAAGAGGGACTGGAAAAGGTTTCCTGTCAAAGATGAGATTTTAGTTGGGACTTAAAGGAAGCCAGAGAAGTCTGTCAGTAGAGTTGAGGAGGAAGAATGTTCTAGGCATGGGGGACAAGCCAGAGAAAAGGCTGGAATATCTTGCTCAGGATCCCAGTCACTGGACTGAAGAGTATGTGTTGGATACTAGGTTCAAAAAAGACTAGAACGGTAGGAGGGGGCTAGTTTATTAAAGGTTTTGAATGCCAAACAAGAATAATTTCTATTTGATCCTAGATGTGATAGCAGCTATCTCTTCTGATGTACATCCTTTCAAAATCACTGTTCATGATCCACAACTGATGATGGATGTAAAATTATTATTCAGCTAGAAAAAACAGTTCAAAACAAAGGCATATAATTATAACCCATGGCCTAGCATACCTCAAACTCTGGGCTCACATGGACCTAGTCCAGTCTTGGGGACTAAACCTAAAGATTAATTTCTCTTAGCAAATAATGTTACTGCTGTTCAGTCATGTATGACTCTTTATGACCCCATTCAGAGTATTCTTGGCAAAGACATATTTTGGTTTGCCAGTCCATTTGACAGATGAAGAAACTGAGTCAAACAGGGTTAAGTGACTTGCACAAGGTCATACAGTAAGTATCTGAGGTCAGATTTGACCTTGGGTCTTCCTGATTTCAGGCCCATTACTCTACCCACTTCACTATCTAACTCCTTCAGCAGATGTATACCCACTCAGAGTTTTTGCTGGGAAATTTTCCAATTTATGTTGTCTGTGTTTCCACAGATATAGGCAATCACCTACCTAGCTGCTGTTCAATCAGATATTGTAGTTGGTAACCTAACTCTTGGTAACAAAATAGTGGTGATGGGTGAACACCCAAAATTGCCTCTATTTAATCCTGAAGGCAATGGAGAAAATGAACCCTATACTAAACTAAATAAAATAGAGAAACTCTTTTTAAAAAAGCCTACAATCAACACAATTCTCCCTTTTCATGAGTTCCATTTTCTTTAAGGTTCCAGGTTCTTCCAGACTTAGCTATTCTGGAAAGGAACAGAACTTGGATTAGCCAGAGGCATTCTAGTTATCTAAATTGTAGGATTCCACTGCCTTGGAATCTTCATCTTACAAGTAGGAGGCAGAGGTTTCAGGAATGAAATTGTCCATGCACTCAGGCCATGTGATTGAGCACATGTATCTGTGATGTGTTTCTCCTGGATATTAAGCCATCTAGAAAGCTGTGTCCTCAGCTCTGTCTTCCCTGACCTATTGTCAGAAAAAGGAAATGAAAAGCCAAAAGTGACCAAGAATTCTCTTCTCAGCTATATGATACTGGGCTCCCATGTACTTTTCAGGCCCCATGTGCTTCTGCCTTGGGGCAGCCATGAATCATTTCTGGAGGTGAGGGAGATGGTGAGGGAACCACTTGCTCCATTTCCATTCTCTTTTGGGGAAAAAAGTAGAAGGGAAAAGACTTCTGTCTGATCAATTGGATGAACTTAAGGAAATGAAGTGTTGCTTGGAACCTTTGATTAGGATGTGGTGACCCTTTTCTCCTTATTAGAAGACAAAAGACAACTGTTGGCTTTGGAGCAGACCTTGGTGCCTCCTTGGGATACTCCCAAAGTTTCAGTGAACTAGGGCTGGGCACTTATGATGAAATGGCTAATTTAGACTCTGGAACAGTGTTGTCAGAGAAGTCATTCCTTTAGGTTGACTTTTAAAAGGAGTCTTCACTGAAAACTCGGGATTTTTTCTTTGCCTTCTACTGATCAAGAGTGCAGCTGGTAGACGGTAGACAGAACTAACTCCTTTGATCAACCTCATCTATAATGAAACAGCATGGAAAGAAAAGTAGCAATAGAGTATTCTCCCCAAAGACATGGGCACCCAGGCAACATGTGACTGGAAATTCTCAGTGAAAGGGAGGGTCAGAATGGGTAAGTGACTGGCCCACGACTGCACCATTAGTAAGTGCTGGGATTCAAACCTGTGTCTATGGAGTCCCAAACTCTCCTTTATATAGGACCCTCAGTATGTTTCCTTGTACACTGAGGGTACTTACTAATACTCACTACCCCAAGGGTTGTTGGGAGGCACAAATGAGATAATAGCTTTATGGGCTTTAAAGCTTACATAAATGTGAGCTATTATTGTCTCCTACTTTGTGATTAGTCATAGTATATAGTCAAAGGGGAAAAAATCATGCTGTCAACTAAGCCTTTCATTTTAAACAAAACTCTTAATCTCTTTTCTCACTGAACACTATCTTTAAAGTTCTACTGACAAAATTGAAATGGAGTGGTTTTGTGTGTCATCTCCTTAAATTAGTTCTCATTTCTCATGTTCATTCTTTATCAAGAAAATAGATGCAATGTGATTCACAAATTTAAATATATATAATTTATATGTGTATATATATAGTTATCTAACATTATTACCAATATTAAATAAGGCAAACAGCAAAAGAGGCATGGGCTCCCAAATTGAGAGCCCTAAATAAATTGTATTGGCCCTATTTTTCCTAAATAGTGTTTTTGGGAATTCTCATCTTCTCCTGTAATATAAGTAATGGTTCCATGAGAAAATATTAATGCTGGCAGTATTTTTCCCATTAAAATATTAAAGATGAAATTATGTATATATGTGAGATACTCATTTTGTGCAGCAATTTTTTTCAGTGTGAAAGTGAGTTTAATTTTCCAAATTTGATCTGACTTTCCTTTGTCTCAGGAATATAGCGTATCCACATACATACTAGATGGCATTTATGGATTACATCAATATCTTCCAGCCCTCAAAATGTATCATACACAGCCAAATAAGTTTGGAAGTCATTATTTTATAGCAGTAGTTTTTCACTTCTGGATAGAGGGAAAGTCACAAAATATAACATATTTTGTATACATGAAAGTTTAAGGATAGATCATTCACTGCCATATTTGTCTTTTTTATCTGTTTTTCCCCTCAATTACATGTAAGCTAAAACTTTTTAACATTCATTTTTTTTAAATTTTGAGTTCCTTCTTCCTTTCTCTCCCCCTTCCTTGAGACAGCAAGCAGTTTGATATAGACTGTGTATGTGCAGTCATTCAGAATATTTCTATTTTAGTCATGTTGCAAAAGAAAACAGAGATTTAAAAAAAAACCTCAAGAATAATAAAGTTTTAAAATCTGTATTTCAAAGTTTTCAATCTGTATTAAGACTCCATCAGTTCTTTCTCTGGAGGTGGATAATTATTTTTCATCATTAGTCCTTCAGATCATGGGACTGCTGAAAATAGCTGTCATTCACAGTTAATCATCATATTGTTGTAACTGTGTACATTGTCCTACTGGTTCTTCTCACTTCACTTTGCATCAGTTCATGTAAATCTAACCAGGTTTTACTGAAAGCATCCTGCTAGTCATTTCTTAAAGCACAACAGTATTCCATTATAATCATATCCCACAGCTTGTTCAGTCATTCTTCAATTAATGGGCAACCCCTCAATTTCCAATTCTTTGCCACCACAAAAAGAGCTGCTATAAATATTTTTGTACATATAGGTCTTTTTCCTTTTCCTTTTATGTCTTTGGTGTATAGACCTAGCAGTGGTATTGCTGAGTCAAAGAGTATACACAGTTTTATAGCTGTTTAGGCATAGTGACAAATTGATCAGTTCACAGCTCCATCATAGTCCATTAGTATACTTATTTTTCCACATTCCCTCCAACATTTGTCATTTTACTTTTCTATAGATGTGAGGTAGTACCTCAGAGTTGCTTCAATTTTCATTTCTCTAATCAATAGTGATTTAGAGCATTTTTTCATATTACTATAGATAGCTTTAATTTCTTCATCTGAAAACTGTCTTCATATCCTTTGACTATTTATTAGTTGGGTAATGAATTGTATTCTTATAAATTTGACCCAGTTCTCTATATAGTTTAGAAATGAGTCCTTTATCAGAAAAAATTGCCATAACATTTTTCACAGCTTCCTATTTTAATTTGATGTGAATACAAAATTATCCATTTTGTATCCCATAGTGCTCTCCATCTCTTGTTTGATCATAAATTCTTCTCTTATCTATAAATCTGACAGGTAAAGTATTCCATGCTCTCCTAACTTACTTATGATGTCACCCTTTATATCTAAATCACACACCAATTTCAACCTTAACTCAGTATATATTGTGAGATCTTGGTCCAAACTGCTTTCCAACTACTCCAGTAGTTTTTGATAAATAGTGAGTTCTTTTCCCAGAATCTTGGATCTTTGGTTTTGTTAAACACTAGATTATTATGATTATTTACTACTGTGTATTGTGTACCTAATCTATTCCACTGATCCATCTATTTCTTAGAACCATCCACTCTATTTCTTAGTCAGAACCAGATTGTTTTGATGATTATCATTTTGTAATACAGTTTGAGATGTTGGACTGCTTAAAGCACCTCTTTTCCACATTTGTTTTCACTGATTTCCTTGATATTCTTGACCTTTTGTTCTCCCAGATGGATTATTTTTTCTAACTCTGTAAAATAATTTTTTCTTAATTTGATTGAATTGAGTAAGTTAGGTAAATTGTCATTTTTATTATATTATGAGCAATTAATATTTCTCCAGCTGTTTAAATCTGACTTTATTTGTGTGAAAAGTGTTTTGTAATTGTGTTCATATAGTTCCTGGGTTTGTCTTGGCCAGTCAACTCCCAAGAATTTCACATTGTCTGCAGTTATTTTAAGTGAAATTTCTCTTTCTATTTCTTCCTGCTGGACTTTGTTGGTAATATATAGAAATGATGATTTATGTGGGCTTATTTCATATCCTACAAATTTGTTCAAGTTATTCATTATTTCAAATAGTATTTTTAGTCAATTCTCTAGGATTTTCTAAGTTTACCATCATATCATCTTCAAAGGGTCATGGTGTCATTTCCTTATTTCCTATTCTAATTCCTTCAATTTCCTTTTCCTTTTCTTCTTGCTATAGTTAGCATTTCTAGAACAATATTGAATAATAATAGTCATGATGGGCATCCTTGCTTCATCCCAGATCTTATTGAAAAGGCTTCTAGCTTATCCCCATTACAGATAATACTTTATGATAGTTTTAAATAGGTACCACTCATCATTTTAAGGAAAGCTTCATTTATTCCTATACTTTCCAGTGTTTTTAATTGAAAGGCATATTGGATTTTATCAAAAGCTTTTTTCACATCTATTGAGATAATCTTAAGATTTCTGTTCATTTTGTTATTGACATGGTTGATTATGCCGGTAGTTTTTCAGCCATGCATTTCTGGTATAAATCCCAACTGATCATAGGGTATGATCTTTGTAATATATTGCTGTAATCTCCTTACTCAAATTTTAGTTAATATTTCTGCAGCAACATTCATTAGGGAAATTGATCTATAGTTTTCTTTCTCTATTTTTGCTCTTCCTGGTCTAGATAGCAGCACCACTGTTGTTTTGTAAAAGGAATTTGGTAGGACTCTTTCCTCTACTTTTCCAAATAGTTTATTGAGTATTAGAATTAATCGTTCTTTAAATGTTTGATAGAATTCACTTGTGAATCTATTTGGTCCTGGCAATTTTTTCTTAGATAACTCCTTTATGACTTGTTCAATTTCTTTTTCTTAGAGTTATTTAAATATTCTATTTCCTCTCCTGTTAATCTGAGCAATTTATATAGTTTTGTAAATACTCACCAATTTCACTTAGATTGTCAGATTAATTGGCATATAACTGGGCAGAATAGCTCCTAAAAAAAGATTTAATTCATCTTCATTGGTGGTGAATTCACTCTTTTCATTTTTGATACTAGTGATCTGATTATCTTTTTTTAATCAAATTAAGCAAATATTTATTTATTTTATTGGTTTCACACCCCCCTCCCCAAACCAGCTGCTACTTTTATTCATTAGTTCAATAGTTTTCTTACTTTCAATTTTATTAATCTCTCCTTTGATTTTCAGAACTTTCAATTTGGTGTTTAATTGGGTATTTAAAATTTGTTTTTCCTGTAGTTTTTTTAGTTGTATGCCCAATTGATTGATCTGCTTTTTGCCTATTTTATTGATGTCAGTTTTTAGAGATATAAACTTTCCCTTAAGTACTGCTTTGGTTGCATCCTATAAATTTTGATATGTTGTCCTATTGTTGTCATTCTCTTGAATGAAATTGGTTATTGTTTCTGTGATTTGTTCTTTGACCCACTTATTCTTTAGGATTAGATTATTTAGCTTCCATTAATTTTTAATTTATGTATCCACGTTCCTTTATTAAATATAATTTTATTTCATTATGGTCTGAAAAGGATGCATTTAATATTTCTGCTTTTCTGAATTTGGTTGTGAGGTTTTTAGTCTTTAGTACATGGTTACTTTTTGTGAAGATGCCATGAATAGTTGAGAAAAAAATATATACTTTCTGTTCCCATCGAGTTTTTTCCTGAGGTGTAAATCATATCTAACTTTTCTAAAATTCTATTCATCTCTTTAACTTCTTTCTTGTTTATATTATGATTAGATTTATCTAATACAGTTTTACTTTCTATTCCTCTTGTAACTCATTTAACTTTTCTTTTAAGAATTTGGATGCTATGCTGTTTGGTGCATATATGTTCAATATTACTTCATTGCCCATGGTATTTTTTAACAAAATATAGTTTCCCTGTGTATCTCTTTTAATTGGGTTTGTTATTGCTTTTGCAATATCCTTTATCAATATTTATATTGATAATATTTATCTGAGATCTGCAATATTTGCAGATCTGCAGTGTTTATCTGAGATCATGATAACTATGCCTGCTTTTACCTCAGCTGAAGCATAATAGATTATGCGCCAGCCCGTTTTTAACTCTGTGTGTCTATTTGTTTCAAGTGTGTTTCATGTAAACAAAATACTGTTGTATTTTGTTTTTTAATCCATCCTGCAATTCACTTCCATTTTATGGGTGAGTTCATCCCATTCACAATCACAATTATGATTATTAATTATGTTTTTATTTCCATCTTATTTTTTCCCTGTTTATCCTTCTTTCTCTCTCTTTACCTTTTCCCTCCTCTTAAGTCTGTTTCACTTCTAATCATTGCCTCCCTTAATCTGCCTTTCCTTCCATCAACCTCCCTCCTCTTCTCTTATCCCTTTCTCCTGTTTCTTCCCTATGGTGTAAGATAGATTTCTGTACCCAATTGAGTTTGAGTGTTATTGCCTCTTTGAATGGATTTCAATGAGAGTAAGGTTCAAGTACTGTCCACCAACTCCCCTCTCATTTTCTCCTCCATTGTAAAAGCTCTTCAATATACACATTTTTTGTGTGAGACAATTTCCCCAGTTCTTCCTCTTTCTTTCTCCCTTTCCCAGAGCATCCCCCTTTCCCACCTGTTAAATTTGTTTAATGTTTATTTATTTATTTTTAGTTTTCAACATTCATTTCCACAAAATTTTGAGTTCCAAATTTTCTCCCCATCTCTCCCCTCCTCCCACCCCAAAACGCCAAGCATTCTGATTACCCCTTCCCCCAATCTACCCTCCCTTCTAACACCCCTCCCTTCCCTTATCCCCATCTTCTCTCTTCTCTTGTAGGGCAAGATAAATTTCTATGCCCCATTACCTGTATTTCTTATTTCCCAACTGTACACAAAAACAACTGTCAACATTTGTTCCTAAAACTTTGAGTTCTAACTTCTCTTCCTTCTTCCCTCCCCATGCATCCCCACTGAGAAGGCAAGAAATTCAATATAGGCTATATATGTGTAATTTTGCAAACGACTTCCATAATAGTCATGTTGTGTAAGACTAACTCTATCCTGCCCCCATTTCTTCTATTCTCTTTTGACCTTGTCCCTCCCAAAAGTGTTTACTTCTAATTGGACCTTCCTCCCATTTGCCCTCCCTTCCATCATTCCCCCCCACACACTCTACTTATCCCCTTCTCCCCTAATTTCCTGTAGTGTAAGATAGGTTTTCATACCAAATTGAGTGTGCATGTTATTCCTTCCTTGAGTCAGATGTGATGAGAGTAAGCTTCACTTTATCCCTCACACCTCCCCACTTTTCTCCTCCATTGAAAAAGCTTTTTCTTGCCTCTTTTATGAGAGATCATTTGCCCAATTCCATTTCTCCCTTTCTCCTCCCAATATATTCCTCTCTCATCCCCTTAATTTTATTTTTTTAAATATGATCACTTCCTATTCAATTCAACCTGTGCTGTGTGTGTGTGTGTGTGTGTGTGTGTGTGTATAATCCCTACAACTACCCCAATACCAAGAAAAGTCTCAAAGGGTACAAATATTACCTTTCCATGTAGGAATGTCAACAGTTCAACTTTAGAAAGTCCTTCATGATTTCTCTTTCCTGTTTACCTTTTCATGCTTCTCTTGATTCTTGTGTTTGAAAGTCAAATTTTCTATTCAGCTCTGGTCTTTTCATCAAGAATGCTTGAAAGTCTTCTATATCATTGAATGACCATTTTTTCCTCTGAAGTATTAGTCTCAGTTTTGCTGGGTAGGTGATTCTTGGTTTTAATCCCAGTTCCTTTGACTTCTGGAATATTCTAGTCCAAGCCCTTTGATTCCTTAATGAAAAAGCTGCCAGATCCCGTGTTATCTTGATTGTATTTCCACAATACTCAAATTGTTTCTTTCTAACTGCTTGCAATGTTTTCTCCTTGAACTGGGAACTCTGAAATTTGGCTACAATATTGCTAGGAGTATCTCCTTTTGAGTCTCTTTCAGGAGGTGATCATTGGATTCTTTTACTATTTATTTTACCTTCTGATTCTAGAATATGAGGGCAGTTTTCCTTGATAATTTCATGAAAGATGATGTCTAGGCTCTTTTTTTGATCATGAATTTCAGGTAGTCCCATAATTTTTTAAATTGTCTCTCCTGGATCTGTTTTCCAGATCAGTTGTTTTTCCAATGAGATATTTCACATTATCTTCTATTTGTTTCATTATTTTGGTTTTGTTTTGTAATTTCTTGGTTTCTGATAAAGTCATTAGCTTCCATCTGTTCCACTCTCATTTTCAAAGAACTATTTCCTTCACTGAACTTTTGAACCTCCTTTTCCATTTGGCTAATTCTGCTTTTTAAAGCCTTCTTCTCCTCCTTGGCTTTTTGGACCTCTTTTTCCAATTTAGTTAGCCTATTTTTAGAGGTGTTATTTTCTTCAGCATTTTTTTGGGTCTCGTTTGCCAAGTTGTTGAGTTGCTTTTCATGATTTTCTTGCATCTCTCTCATTTCTCTTCCCAATTTTTCCTCCACCTCTCTTACTTGATTTTCAAAATGTTTTTTGAGCTCTCCCATGACCTGAGACCATTGCATATTTATTTTGAAGGCCTCTGATGGTAAACATTGTTCTTCCTCATCTGAAAGGATGGAAGTACCTATTCACCAAGAAAGTAACCTGCTATAGTCTTATTTTTTTTCCCCTTTTTTGGGCATTTTCCCAGCCAGGTACTTGACTCTTGAGTCCTGTATCAAGAGGAGTATATACTATGGGGCTCTGTAAGTTCTCAGTTCCTCCAAGGTGGCACAATCAAGGGAGAGGAGTTTGCTCCCTGGCAGGGCCCATGACTGAGATTCAGATCAGCTGCTTGATTCCCCCAGGGGCTTCAGGAGAGGGTGGGGCCATCACTCAGGGCTGAGGTTCAGAGCAGCTGCTCAATTCCCCCAGGGCCTTTAGGCTAAGAGCTCCACAAAGGGATGCTGCCACAGCTGCCACCTCCTGGGACTGGGGCCAGGGAGGGACCCTACTCTCCTCCTGCCCTTAGAAAAAGCTATTTCACTGACCTCCAACACTCTATTTGGTGCCTGTGGGTTGAGGGATCCAGGAACCTCTGATCCTACCCCCAAGGCCTGCTCTGGTCCCACTCCCCCAGGTGCCACAGCCAAGGTTGGGTTGTGCTTTGCCCCCCATCCAGTGCAACTGACCCTTCCTGTCGGCCCTCCAGGCCACCCTGGGCTGGAAATCTCTTTCACTCTGTCATTCTGTGACTTCTACTGCTCTAGAACTTGCCAAGGGTCATTTTTTACATGTATTTTATGGGATGTGGGGGAAGAGCTAGCATTAATGTGAATCTTTCTACTCCTCCATCTTGGCTCCATCCACCCATTAAATTTTTTATATAAACCTCTCATAGTCAACTCACATCTATGGCATCTATGTATACTCATTCTAAGTGCCCTAATAATGATAAAGTTCATAGAACTTACAAATATCATCTTCTCATATAAGAATGTAAACATTTTAATCTTATTGATTCATCAGCTTATGATTTCTCTTTCATGTTTATCTTTGATGCTTCTTTTGAGTTATATTTTTGAAAGTCAAGTTTTCTATTGAGTTCTAGTCTTTTCATCACAAAGGCTTAAAAGTCCTTTATTTCATTAAATGTCTAATTTGTTCTCCTGAAGGACTGTACTCAGTTTTGCTCAATAGATTTTTCTTAATTGTAAGAATACTTCCTTTGCCTTCTAGACTTTCATATTCCAACCCTCTGATCTTTTAATGTGAAAGCTGCTAAATTTTGTGATCCTGACTGTGGCTCTACAATATTTAAATTGTTTCTTACTGTCTTCTTTTAATATATTCTCCTTGACCTTGGAGCTCTGAAATTTGGCTACAATATTCCTGGGAGTTTTCATTTGGGGGACTCTTTCAGGGAGTGATTGGTGGATTCTTTAGATTTCTGTCTTACCCTCCCTCTGGGTCTAAGTTATGGGAGAAGCTTTCCTTGATCATTTCTTGAAATTTTATGTCAAGGCTCTTTTTTCTTGATGATAGCTTTTAAGATAGTCCAAGAATTTTTAAAATATCTTTCTTCTCGACATTTTTTAGGTCAGTTGTTTTTCAATAATATATTTCACATTTTCATCTATTTTTTTCATTCTTTTGTTTTTTTGTTTGGTTTTGGTTTTATTGTTTCTTGGTGTTTCATGGAGTCACTAGTTTCCACTTGCCCAATTCTCCTTTTTAGGGAGTTCTCCTCTTCAGTGGATTTTTGTGCCTCTTTTTGCTGTCTGGCCAATTTTGTTTCTCAAGGCATTACTTTCTTCAGGGTTTTGGTTGTTGCTGCTATTGTTGTGGTTTACCAAGCTATTGACTCTCTTCTTATGATCTTATTGCATTATTCTCATTTCTTATCCCTCATATTCTTATATTTTATCTTTCTTAATTGATTGTTTAAATCCTTTTTGAACTCTTCTAGTAGCTTTTTGCTGTCTTGTAAAAATTCACATTTTTCTTTGAGGCTTTGCTTGTAGCCACTTCGATATCACTGCCTTATTTTAGGTTTGTGTCTTTATCTTCCTTGCACCATGGTAACTTGTTACAATCAAGTTTTTGTTGTTGTTGTTTGCTTACATTTTCGGCTTATTTCTTGGTTTTTAACTTTGTGTTAAAGTTGGGCTCTTCTCCCAGAATGGAGGGGGCCCTGTCCTAAGTTTTAAGCCTATCATGCTGCCATTTTCAGAGCTAGCTCTGGAGGTCTATAGATTTTCAATGCTTCTAAGGTGGTATGATAGGGACAGGTGTGGTCACTGTTCTCCTGACCTTTACCCAGGTCTTTAGCCAGGAAGGGACCTTCTTTCCTTGTAACCACAGGGATAGCACTCCTCCTGGCATTGGAATTGTAGGCATAATGCTACAGCTTGCCTCTGTCTTGGAATTGAGACCAGAGTCTCTACTCCCTCATGAACAACCATAAGCACTCCTTTTTGCCCTGGAATCATGACCAAGATCCCCACTCCCACGAAGCTGCAAGTGCTGTGGATCCTTTTAGACCTGGATTGCAACCAGGAGCTGCATGTTGTATGATCATTACAACAGGGTCCTGGACCCAGCACCAACACAGGGTCCCCTGAATTCTCCTTCTGACCAATTGTTCAGGCCCCCACTATGGGCTGAGAACTCCTGGAGCCACCTTAAGGCATTGCCAGTGCTGTGCTTCCAGGACCCAACAGTACCCTGTGAGACAGACTTTTCCTGTCAACCTCCTAAGTTGTCTTGGATTGGGAAATTATTTCACCCCCTTCTTTTATGAGTTCTGCCACTTGATTTGAGGTGTTACTTTTAGAATTGTTTGGAGGGGAGCCACATGTACACATTTTAGTAATGACATTGATAAGCTATAGAAAGTCTAGAGGAGAGCAACTATGACAGGGGTGGAGCTGAAATTTGTAATCAAAGGAACTTGAGATATTCAACCTGTACAAGAGAAGACTGTTTGAAGAGATGTAAATAGGATCTGTCCTCCAGTATTTGAAAGGCTGTCATGTGAAAGAGGGATCAGATTTGTCCTATTTGGCCACCACAGGACAGAATCAGGAAGGTTGTCAAGAGAAGAATTTAGGCATCAAAGCCATCCAAATAGGAAATGAGATTTCTCTCACCACAGGGATGCCAAAAAGGTTGGATGACCTTTTACCAGGTTGTCATCACTGTAAGGATTCTTTTTCATGTATGAATGAGACAATTAGACTCACATAGGTCTCTATGACTAGAGTCCTCATACTTCTAATGCTGAGAATGACTGATTCAATTGTAACAGCTCACTTGTAAGGAATAACAAGAGTGTATGCTTCTGTAACCCCTATTTACCAAGAGCTTTACTCACAACAGCCTGGTGAGAGGGTTGGTACAACCATAATTGTACCCATTTTAAAGAGGAGGAAGCTGAGGCTCAAAGAGGTTGTGACTTGCTCAGTCACAGGGCTAGTAAGCAACACAACCAGACTTGAACCCAGAGTCTTTGGATTTGAAATCTAATTTCATTCTGCTGAACCATGCTACCTTCCTCAGTAAGCCAATGGAATTTGAGCTAAAAGATTCATGCTGGGACAAAGACCTAGGAATTACTGGAAGATATTCTTTCTTCTATTCTTAATCTCTTAGAATGTAATGACCTTCCATCTCTATAGAGGCTTGTGCTGCCTACCTTATGGGAAAGCTTTTTTATAGCAAGTGCTATGAGTGTGTATATTGTTGTTCCTCTTATGTTCCCTAATGATATTGTACTGGATGTGCTTCTCTAGTGAAAAACACCAAGAAAATGCAGGAATCCATCTGAAAAACAGAACCAGTTTTCCTGCCCTTGTTATGAAACCATTGTCTTTGAACCTCTAAAGTTTCATTCATTTAGCACCATGCATGACACATGGGTCTCCTAGTAGGATTTTGTTTTTAGATGCTTGTTTTCCCAATGGTTTGAATTAACCTCACTTTCCAGTGAAGAACCATTGAATGCTAGATATATGATATTTCCAAGATGATAGGCACCTTAAAGATTGTCTAGACCAACATTTCCATTTGACAGACAGATGAGAAAAGTGCACACCTCTGAGATGATGAGGGGTCTTCTAAAGGTTTCCATAGAGCTTTAGTTTCAGAGGCTAGGTCTTCAGCTCAGTTTAGCTGATTCATGCCAGTGTTCTTTCTCCTGTTCCATGCTACATTAGAAGAAACACCAGTGGCCCTTAGCAGCCCCTTAGAACTCCCCTGCCTCCTGACATCTAAAGAACACGTGCAGGCAGAGCCAAGATGGCAGAGTGAAGGCAGAGATTTCCTTGAGTTCTCTCTTAAATCCCTCCAAATAACTGTAAAAATGACTCTAAACAAATTCTAGAGGAGCAGAACTCATAAAATGACAGAGTGAAACAAATTTCCAACCCAAGACAACCGGAAAAGCCTATTGCACTAGTGTAAGAGAGGAGCTCAGTCCAATGTAAGCCAATGCAGGCAGAGACGGGGCCAGAGCAGGTCTCAGGGGACTAAGCCACTGGCAGCAACCCACAAATACCAAAGACAACTTAGAAGGTCAGTAGGAAAAGTCTGTGGGACCTGGATGAGAGAGGAGTGTGGTCTGGCTCCAGTCCCAGACCAGTGGTGGTGGCGGCAGCAGCAGTAGTGACTGCTTCTGGAGCTCTCAACCCACAGATGGTGGGGGGATCAAGTAACTGATCAGAGGGGGATTGCAGAGATCTCTTTGCTGGTGTTGAGGCAGGATTCTCTTGCTTTGCCCTTGCTTGGATCTCAGTCGCAGTCCTGGGTGGTAGTCCTGGGGCAAGAAAGAGTGCTGGCATGGAAGAGCTTGTGGTGGCTGTGGAGAGGGAATCCTCCTCAGAGTTCCAAAGCAGGAAAGAGTGCTTATGGTCACTCACACACCAGAGCACAGATCAGGAGAGGAGTAAACGCCTCTCTGTTGATCATACAACTTTGGAAGAACTAAAAATTTACAGGTCCCTAGAAATATCTCCAAAAACAGCTGTGCAAAACCCCTGAAGCTTGGGACAATGCACTCTCCACTCTGGAAGCAGAGTTTCCTACCTTAACAAAGAGCTTAAAAAGTCAAGTAACTGGGAAAATGAGCAAAGAGTAGGGAAAAAAATCAGACTATAGAATCTTACTTTGGTGACAAGGAAGAACAAAATATACAACAAAAGAAGACAAAAACGTCAAAGCTCCTACTTCAAAGTCTCCAAGAAAAATATGAATTGCTCTCAGGTCATGAAAGAGCTCAAAAAAAGATTGTGAAAATCAGGTGAGAGAAGTAGAGGAAAATTTGGGTAGAGAAATAAGAATGATGCAAGAAAATCATGAAAAATGAGTCAACTGCTTGCTAAAGGAGTTCCCCAAAAATTCTGAAGAAAAAAAACACTTTAAAAAATGCACTAATGCAAATGGCAAAAGAGGTCCAAAAAGCCAATGAAGAGAAGAATGCCTTAAAAAGCAGAACTGGACAAATGGAAAAGGAGGTCCAAAAACTCACTGAGGAAAATAATTCCTTAGAAATTAGAATCAAGCAAATGGAAGTTAATAACTCTATGAGAAATCAAGGAATTATAAAACAAAACCAAAAGAACAAAAAAATAGAAAACGATGTGAAACATCTCATTGGAAAAACAACTAACCTGGAGAATAGATCCAGGAGAGAGAATTTTAAAATTATTGGACTACCTGAAAGTCATTATCAAAAAAAAGGCTTAGATATCATCTTTCAAGAAATTATCAAGGAAAAATGCCCTGATATTCTAGAACCAGAGGGAAAAATAGAAACATAAATAATCTACCAATCACCTCCAAAAAAAAATCCTAAAAGGAAAATTTCTAAGAATATTGTAGCCAAATTCCAGAGTTCTCATGTCAAGGAGAAAATATTGCAAGCAGCCAGAAAGAAACAATTCAAGTATTATGGAAACACAATCAGGATAAAGTAAAATTTAGCTGCTTTTACTTAAAGAGATCAGAGGGTCTGGAATATGATATTCTTGAGGTTAAAGGAGCTAGGATTAAAGCCAAAAATCACCTACCCAGCAAAAACTGACATTCAAGAAATAGAGAACTTTCAAGCATTCTTGATCAGAGTTGAATAGAAAATTGGATTTTCAAATACAAGAATGAAGAGAAGCAAAAGAGAAATCATAAGGGACTTATTAAAGTTTAACTGTTTACATTCCCACATAGAAAGGTGATATTTGTAACTCATGAGACTTTTCTCAGTATTAGGGTACTTGGGAGGGAATGTGTGTGTGTGTGTGTGTGTGTGTGTGTGTGTGTGTGTGTGTGTGTAGAGACAGAGAAACAGATAGACAGAGACAGAGAGACAGAGGGCACAGGGTGACTTGAATATGAAGGGATGATATCTAAAAATCAAATTAAAGGGTGAGAGAGGAATGTACTGAGAGAAGGAGAAAAGGAGAGGTGGAATGGAGTAAATTATCTCACATAAAAGAAGCAAGAAGATACTTTTACAGCAAAGAGAAGAGGGGGAGGTGAGAGGGAATGAGTGAACCCTATTCCCATCAGATTTGATTGAAAGAGGGAATAACATACACACACAACTGTATATGGAAATCTATCTTACTCTGCAGGAAACTAGGGGGAAAGGGGATAAGAGAGGGGGAATGATAGAAAAGGGGACAAATTGGAGGAGAGGATAATCAGAAGCAAACACTTTTGAGGTGAGACAGGGTCAAAGGAGGGAATAGAATAAATGGGCAGAATAGGATGCAGGGAAATGTAGTTAGTCTTTTACAACGTGACTGTTATGGAAGTGTTTTGCATGATTACACATGTATAACCTACATCAAATAACTTGCCTTCTTAATTAGGGTGAGTGGGGAGGGAGGAAGGGAAAGAATGTGGAACTCAAAGTTTGAAAAACAAATGTTAAAATTTTTTACATGCAACTGGAAAATAATACATACAGACAATGGGGTATAGAAATTGATCTTACCCTACAGGAAAATAGAAGGGAAGGGAATGGGGGGGTGGTAGAAGGGAGGACAGATTGGGGGAAGGGTTAATCAGAATGTATGCTGTCTTAGGGTAGGGGAAGGGGAGAGATGAGGAGAAAATTTGGAACTCAAAGTCTTGTGGAAGTGAATGTTGAAAATTAAAATTTAATTAATTAAAAAAAATAAAAAACACACACAAAGAAGAATATGTGCAGTCTACTGTTAGAGACACCTGTGGGCATAGGAGGAGGAAAGAACAGTTCAAGACAGTTGAGAATGCTGTTTGCTCTGAGCAGAGGAAACAAGAAGGGAGCATGTTTATGGGAAAGTGACTGATGTATCAAAGTTAAGGAAAAGCATTTACAGGAGAAAAACGAGGTTTCACATGAATAAGTTCAGAAGGAGAAAAAAATGGAGCTAGAAGTCTGTGATGTTGTGTAGAACTTTTATGTGTGAACAGACAAACAAAAAGGGAAGCGGCTGGTAGTGATAGCACCAGGTTCAGAGTCGAAGAAATTCTTAGTGTCTAGTCCCAGGTTTTACTGACAGGACAAAGATCTGGGACTTGATCCCCATGGATATTACTCTGAACATGGAATCAGGTAACCTGGTTTGGATCCTTACTGCCTCTGTGGTCATAGGCAGATTACCTAGCCTCTTAGTGTCACAGGCACCTGCACCACCTTGCAGGCATTTGGAAAAACTTAAAGCAATGTGTGAATATATTGTTATTAATAGTCTATTATATTGTAAATTCTCTTAAAGTGTTATTGAGGACAATGAACAGTTATGAGCAAGAGCTCACAAAACAATGAGAAACAAGTTTAAAGAAACATTGTTGAGAGACTTGACTAATTCACATCATGCTGAGAATGTTTAAGGATGGAACTGGAAGGACAACAGACAAAAAATAAAAAATATCTGTAAAGATTTTTATACCAGTCATCAAGGACATTTGAATCATTGCATCTGGACTCTTAACATCATGCTCCAGATATGCTTTTTGAAGAAGTAGAATAAAACAAAAGGGAAAAGCATCTGAACTAAGTCAGATTATAAAGAGGAGGTACTTGCTGGATGTGACATCGTTTTAAGGAATTGATTGTCAGAGTATATGAAGGAGAGGGGATGATACCAAAAGGGTGAAAAAATCTTGGACTTTATTACCTCTAAAAAGTAATTGAGAGATCATCAATACTCCATATACCAATACAGAAGGGAACAAGTAGGTTTTCTCAAGTGATATTCCACAGTAGAACTCATTTTTACCACCACACAATTGGTATGACAGTGTAGAGAACACAAAATTGCTTTGGAATTAATGTTTGTTGACTATTAAAAACTATTTGATTCAATAAAGTAAAATGCTACTGCAAAGACTTGGGAGAGGGTGGAGGTGGAGAGGAGTAACATGGTTGGACTATGCTTTAGAAAATCACTTTGGCACCTGAGAGGACTAGGGATTGGAGTGGGGAAAGTTGAGGCAGGGAGGCTATCCAAAGAACTGTTGAATAGTCCAGGCATGAAGAGATGAAGGCCTGCCCCAGGTGGCAGCTATTTGAATGGAGAGAACGGGATGCATAGGAAATCTGTTGTGAATGTGGAAAAACTTAAAAACCAACAAATCAGATATATGGGGTTAGAGAGAATGAGAAGTATAGGATGACTCCAAGATTCCAAACCTAGGTGAATGGGAGAATGGTTGGTGCCCTCAGCAGTAATAAAGTTGCGAGGGTTTGGGAAATAATTAACTCTGCTTGGGACATAGTGAGGTTGAGATGCACATGATACATTTGGTTTGAAATGTCCAGAAGGGAAATAAAGTATAGTTAGGACTGAGGCTCAGAAGGCATATTAGGACTTGATATATAGATCTGGGAGTCATCTACATAGAAATGATAATTGAATCCATGAGGCAATGAGCTCACCAAGCAAATAGTATAGAGGGGGAAGAGCAGAGAGCCTGAGACAGATCACTGGGAGACAGTCCACGTCTTCCACCCAATCAAAATCCTCCTGTTTTTACACACTCCCACTCCCCTTCCTTCCTCAACAAGTTCAGTGCCTCATTCACAGTTTTTCTCTTCCCCAATTCCTGCCCTCATACTAGGGAAATTCAACATACATACTGGTTCTCCTTCCACTACTCACCCTACTCACTAACCATGACCATCTCCATCACTCTACCTGAGCCACACACAAATGTGGTCATATCCTTGATCTTGTCATCATTTACAAATGTATCACCTCCATATTCAAGAATCCTAAAATCCCTCATATGACCATAATCCATTCTTTCCACTTCTCCTTCTGCCCTCCTTTAACAAACCCTCCTTTTTGTCCACACCATGATCTCCAATCCCTCATCCTCTCAATTCTCTCTGACTCCATCTCCTCTCAACTAGCCACCTTCTCTCCTTTTCCCTGTCTTGACCCTTGGTGAACCAGTTCTACTGTACTCTGCCCACTTTCCATGAGTCCTGGCTCCCTTATGTCACCAATTATGTTCTGCCAAGCCTCAGCCTTTGAGAACTCCAACTATCCATCTTTGCTGTTACACATATGCTGTTGAAAAAGAGTGGGTAAAATCACATAACGCTTCTAACTGGATCCACTGAAAATTTATATTACATAACCTCAACTTGGGTCTCGCTGCTTTTAGGCAATCCTACTATGCCTCCCTTATCAACTTACCATCCCATTCTCACAATGACCCTTCCAAACTTGTTCTTTCCTCCTCAGATCTTCTTTGACTCCTCCTTCCCTCACTCTCTCAACTGAGAACCTTAACTGCACATTTTACTGAAAAAAAATTGAGACTTTTTGCCAAGAGCTCCCTCTTCTCTGCAGATGTCTTCTGTCACTATCTCCTCCTTCACCTATCTCACACTAAGGCAAACCCTCTACCTATACAAGCTATTTCCTCCAACAGTTTGCCCCCATTTATTATCTCCACACTCTCACTTATCTTTAATCTCTCCCTATCTTACTCGCTGTTTTCATACTACTTTCAAACATGCCCAACCTGAAGAAGCCTCATTTGAGTCTTATGTACCTGCTGACTTCAATGAGGATGAAAATAGCATCAAAACCAGCTGTCATACTGAGGGCAGATTATTTAATTGGAAAAGGCTTTAAGCCAAAACTAAAGCAGAGGGAGAGTTGATGAATGACTTTTTTGTTCACAGATGATTGTAAATGCAGTTTCTGAGGCAGAGATGCAACAACAGAAAAAAAAATTGATTCCCTGCTGCTTATGCTAATTTGGCCTAAGAATTACAAGAAAGAATTACAAAGACCAAGGAAACAGAACTTCCCCACTAGGCAGCACCACACCATCCATATGCAGAACCACTGGTTACAGCAAATGGAAAAATTTTGAATACTGTGGATAAGTTCACTTACCTTGGCAGTATACTATCCAGGAATGTTTTTTGACCTAAACTGTTAAGTTTAAACTCACTTAAGAGAGCGCAACTCCTATGGCCATGTTGTTTGAATGCAAAACACATGCTTGCTAAAAAAAAGACTATTTTATGGAGAATTCACACAGGGAAAGTGTTCATACAGTAGTCAGAAGAAGTCATCTCAAGGTCCCTCTTAAGAACTTTGGAATTGATTGTGACATGGGAGACAATGGCACAGGATTGCTCAGCATGACATGCCCACATCAGAGAAGGGGTTGTGCTCTACGAGAAAAACAGAATTGAAATAGCTTAAGAGAGGTGCAAGATGCACAAATTTATAGAACCCACGCCAAATGTTCACATGGACTCTTTGTGCCTGACCTATGGTAGAGCATTCTGAGCTTGTATTGGTCTGATCAATCACAGTCCATCACACTGTAACTTGACTCTAGCATAGTGATGTGGATTTTCCTAAAAGATTATTTTATGGAGAACTCACATTAGGTAAGAACCCTAAAGACTTTGGAATCGATTGTGAGATGTGGGAAACACTGGTACGGGACTACCCAGCATGAATTTCAACAGGGACACACTTGAGGGCCTAGAGGGCCACATGTGGCCTTGAGGTCACAGATTCCCCACCCCTGGTCTAGACCATGATGGAGAAAACTGTAATAATGCGGATTAAACCTATAAGTGTTCATGCAAGCATTTTTTGAGGGGAGCACTCAGTTAATTTACCAACATTTACCCATGCATTACTGATCAGACTTTGAAAATGTGGACATTTTCCTTGTTTTTCTGTTAGAATGAAAACTTAACTGCAAACACACTTTAAAATGCTGACATTAACTTCAATTAATGTTTGGAATTCCTTTTGTGGGAATTATTGCATACAACTTTTGCTGGTATTACAAAGATATCTCTCTTTTTCAGAGATAAAACCTAAGGAGAAATCTACAGACCCTTCTTCAGAAAAATGGCACCAAAGTGAGCAGAAGCAAAATGATGCTCAAAACTCAAAAAATCACTCCTTGAGACAAAAAACTAATGAAAAGGATGATTGTCATAGGTAATGTCACATTTAATGATAGCCCGTTGCCATGTTTTTGTGGAAGGCTAGGACAAAAGAAAGTAATATGGAATGAGCTCCTGTCTCCTTAGATAGCACAGAACTATCCTAAAAACTATTATTGGAAAATGCTGTGTAAGTAGTGTTAAATTAAAATGTTTTTTAAAAATGTATTTATCCCAGACATTGGTGGTATCAAACTCAAATCCCTGGGGCTCCATAATGACTTAGAAAATCGCACAATGACAATATGGATACTCTATTGTATTTTTCATTTATTTTGTTAAATATTCCCCAATTCCATTTTAATTTGGTTCAGGTGGCACTCAGGAGTGTTGCCGGTGAAGCGTTTAATTTATCTTTGCTGGATACATTCAAAAGGAAAGAGTTAAATCAAGCTTCCTAACTATTTCAGTATACATACTTTGGGACCATGTCTTATCACTAATTTTTTTCTCTTGTTCATTCTGATTTTCTTTTTAAAAATTTATTCTTGCATTTTCCCAACACCTAAACAAAGCCCCACCCCTCACTAAGAGTAAGGAAAGAAGTGGATGTATTTATCCTTTAACTTGAACCGTATTTGACTATTGACACTGAATAGAATTCTGTTGCAACTTCTTGAAGATCTTGTTCACATTGTTGCAGACCATTCTTTTGGCTTGACTTTCTTCGCTTTCTAATAATCTTTATTCAGTTTCTCCAATTCCTCCAAACTCTTCGTATTTGTCATCCCTTAGATGCAGCTGTATTTCATTTCATTCACATATTTAGTCCCTAACTGCTTAGACACATGTTTTGTTTCTCCCTCTTTATTGTCATAAATAGCACGATGATGAGTGTGTACATATATATGGGTCTTTTCTTCCTGTCAGTAATAGCCTTGAGATGTAGTACCAATGTAAAATTTCTAGATCAAATTTGATTTAACTTTTGTGGATAGTTCCAGATTGTTTAATATCAATTTTGTAACTGACTTTTAAAAATCACTTAATTTACTTTATTATGATTTCAGAATGACTAAAACTTTCCTTAGAAAACTTTGCAAGGAACAAAAACTGTATATGACTCCAGCATTGAATGACACGCTTTATTTACACTTCAAAGGTAAGCTTCTGTTTTCAGACAGGCATTGAAAGTTCACCTGAGGACCTAGAAGGCAGATGGAGTGGAGTGGGAAGAGGGTTGGGCATGGCATCAGAAAGCCGAGATCTAGTTCTAGCCTTGCCCTTGCTGGCTCAGTGATTTCCTGCAAGGGATGCTCACTGGGCCTCAGCGTCTCTGAGAACAGAACCTCATAATACCTTTACCCATTTCGCAGATTACTGTCAGTAAGATAACATATAGACCTAGGTATTATGCCAAGTACAATGCTAAACACTTTACACATACTTCATTTGATTTTCACACCAGCCCTGATGCCTGTTTCTTTAATGAAGGAAGTAGGAATTGGGGCCAGAAGTTTGCCCACTCTGCTCTCCAAAGAAGGAGAGTGCTAGGCTGGAATTAGATCTCTTTGCTTCCTTAAATATTATCAGTTGAGAGGATGTGGTTTATCAGGTTCACTCTACCTTCTGATTACTGTTTCATCAGGAGATGAAGGAGAAAGGGGCAGGGTGGGGAGCAGGAAATGACTCTCAACTTTAATCCACAGCTTGACTCCCTTTCTACCAGATACAAATTCCACAATGAAAACATGCAGAAATTAGCAAAGAAACCTATTTATCCAATTTGATAGCAAACAGAAATCAGAGAAAGTATACAGAGGAGAACACATACATACATACACATGCACACACACACACACACACACACACACACACACACACCAGATAATACAGGGTGAAGGAGCTCTCCCATTGGGAGTGAAGTAATTCAGCTCAGCTAAGAGTCCCAGAGAGTCCCAGAACTCACCCAGGGAAAAGTTCCCAAAGTCTCTAGTGTTGCAGTCTGGGGACAGGGATGTGATGGAGACTGCCAGCTCCTCTCATGTGGCTTCCTCCCAGAAGGGAGAACCTGAAGTGGGGCTGTCATCAGCATCTTCTCTCTGGAAGCTGGAAGCCCAAAGCACCCCAAATTCTAAGGCTCAACAGCTTGAAGAGAGCAGAAAAGCTCTCCTCTCTCCCATCTTCACCAGCTCTGCTCTGCCCCTCACACAGGCACAGGGCATTGCCCTCTTCCACTAAGGAGAAAATCCCATCTCAGTGAGCTTTGGGACAGGGGTCACCAAGGATTTACACTTTTAGAGAAAACCATTTACAACACAGCAATGTCAATAAAACCACTATAAGCTTAGGTTGGTAGGAGTTCCTCAAATAGAATACTATCATTTTGTAGACACTTGGTCTTGTGTTGTTCCAATCTCATGGGTTCAAATAAGAGCTGTTTACCATTCCAAATCATTCCCATCAGCCCTGATCTTTTGTCTGACCCTTCAGATTGGGGGCCTTCAGCCCTTCATGTACCATACCTAGATTATTGTGAAAACTTGCTGACTTCACTATTCTGAGCTCTACATCTCCCTTCCTGAGTGCATCCTATATAGAATGACCCGAATAAAACTGTTTCCTAAAGCTGTGGTTCATGTTATTGCCCAACAGCCTGCAGTGATTACTTTTTGTCCATCATATCCAGTCCAAATTCTTCAAGTTGGCTTCATGCTTTCCATAACCTGGTCCCACTTTACCCAGACAATCTTCAAGCCAGGTCAGTCCCTCCATAGATACTTATTCATTAATTGCGCACTCATGGCGCTGTTCACTCATGGGAGGGATACTCTTTCTATCAGAACCTTCTCCCATTGATTGTTCAAGGCCCATGAGATTCTACCTCCTCCAGGAAGCACTCTAATCTCATTAAGGCCTTCTCCATTTTCTCCATTTTATTATTTTTTAAATATTACTATAATGAACCATATATTCTGGCCCCTAATCATAGTCAAGGTAGCACTTAAAAATGCTTTTTCATGGTTTTCACTATTATTAGTTCATGTCACCTCCTCTGCCCTCAAAAGACTGGAAATAAACTCTCCTTAAGGGCCAAGGTTATTATATACTTGTGTATCTACCATGGTCTCTAGCACTATGCTGAATACATAGTGAGCACTCAATAAATACTTGTTGAATTAATTTTCCAATTAAAATATCTCTCTTTTGTACCCCCCTCTTTTTCTTTCTATCTCCATTGTACTTTCTCCTTCTTACCAGCCTGGGCATTCACCCAACTTGCAAGCATAGGGCTGATACCTTAGACATGAGACCTATGGGCTAACCCCACTCCATTTCCCCTCATTTGATAGATGAGGAACCTGATGCTTGGAGCCAGGGAAGCAGCTTGTCTAAGATGCCTAGGCAAGATCCCTAGCAGTCAAGCTCTGGGACCTGGGGAGTTTTTCTACAAAAAAATCTTCTACAAAAAAAAATTTTCTACAAAAAATCATAGACATAGAACAGAATCGATCACATATATCTTTTGCCCATCCTATTATGACCAGCTTTGGGCAAAATTAGATATTTGCCTCAGAGCAAACTGGGTGGTACAGTATAATAAAGCACTGGGCATGGAATCGGGAAGATCCAAGTTCAAATACAGCTTCAGACACAGACTAACTGGGTGACCTTAGATAAGTCACTTAACCATTGTTCTCCTCAGTTTCCTTGACTGTAAAATGGATATGATAATAACACCTCAGAGGAATGTTATGGAGATCAAATGAAGAAATATATTTGTAAAGTGCTTAGCACGATACCTGGCACATAATCGGCCCTATAGAAATCCTTTTTTCCTTCTCTTTCCCCTTCATTTTTCCCTCTGTTTTACAATGCCTTCATTCCTACCCCCACCAGACCTTCCAAACTCTGGTTAGAAAGGTGAGGGAACAGGCCTAGAACAACAGTGGCTGGTAATCCTGGGCATCTGGAACTAAGAATGGACAAGCAGCTAAAAGATCCAGGTGGTGGAGGGGGAACTGGGAGAGAACAGGATAAAGAACGGAGGTGCTAATCCATCAGTGAGTGCTTACTTTATGTCAGGTACTGCGCTAATCACCAGAGATACAAAAATAGACAAAATACAAAAAAGACAAAAGCCCTCAAAGTGCTTAGAATCTAAAGGGAGAGACAACGTATACAAAGAGGCTAAATAGGAAGTAACCAACAGAGGGAAAGCACTAGAATGAAGAGAGGGATTGGGAAAGGCTTCCTGTAAAAGCTCTGGATTTTAATTAGTCCTAAACCCTTCTACAATTACTGTGGCAGAGCTTAACTCCTTCACAAGGCCCATATTCCCCTCTTTTGACTTTTTCTCCTTCCAGGACAAAAAGATGTCTCACTTTATACAATACATACTCGACATAGCACCTTGTTGACTCAAGAGGGAGAATTTGGGCTGGAAATAGAAAGTGTTTCCTAAGTGGTTTAAATATGGGTATTAGAATGACATGTATATAATAATAGGGAAAGTACATTTGGACCTTCATTTTCACCTTTTGGATTTCAACATCAGAGAAATCAATGATGTACTTCCCATAAGTTCTTTCGTTATTCTGTCAAAGTATGGAATACTAGCTTGAGTTATTCATTCATTCATTCCACAAACATTTATTGAGAACCTCCCTTGTTCAGAATGAACTTCTGTCCTCGGGGAATTTCAGAATTTAGAGAAGACAAGAGTCCCTACTTTCATGCAGCTTATAATGTAGTAGAGTCACAAGACATAAACATTCAGTTACTCTCATACACAGAATCTCATCATTAGAATCATATATCACAAAACACTATGTAAAATCCAAGTGCATTTAGGGAAAGCTTCCAAGAGGAAACAGCAGGGCAGAGATTAGTCCAGACTGTCTGCACTATAGAGTGTGTGGGCAGGAAACCATGAGACAAGGCTGGTGCCCTCAGAGGGCCTTGAATATCCTGCATTGTGGACCAGCCATGAACCAACCCGTGGCGGTTATACTTTTAAGTGGTGTGTCTCTAATTCTTGCTCTGCTGACAGCCAGATCCCTTTAGCTTCATTTGCTTGTTCATTTGCTCTAGGTTTTGACCGCATTGAGAACCTGGAAGAGTACACAGGATTACGGTGCCTTTGGCTAGAATGTAACGGGATACAGAAAATTGAGAACCTACAGGCACAGACAGAATTACGTTGCCTCTACTTGCAATTAAATTTAATTCATAAAATTGAGAACCTCGAGCCTTTGAAAAAATTGAATTCCCTCAACCTCAGTAATAACTATATCAAGACCATCGAGAACCTATGTAAGAAGTGCCGTGTGCTAAGTGTTGCTTTCTCATCATGCCCCTCACTTTCCTGCTTCTCAACCTCTTCCATAGTCTTTGGTGCTTATTCTTTAATCCGTCTGTGATTGTCTTGCAGCTTGTCTCCCAGATCTAAGCACTCTGCAGATTGCGAACAATCACCTAGAGACTGTAGAAGACATTCTACACCTAAAGGACTGCCTAAGCATTTGTGTTCTTGACCTTTCCAACAACAAGCTGAGTGATCCTGATATCCTCTATGTCCTGGAAGCCATGCCTGATTTGGTAACAAAGTCTAGTAAATTACACTTCAGTCATTCTATCCATCTACCAATCAACAAGGGTCTATTAAGCACCTCCTAAGAGTTAGGAACTCTCCTAGGTACTAGGATGAAACCCAGAGAATGAAGTCATTGCTATTCTTAAAGGAGCTAAGAATCTATAACTGAAGCCTAATAATACAAACTTGGCTGCAATTTTCTGTATGGTCAGTTCTGGGTGGCACATTTGAGGAGCAACCTTCAAGAAAGACCTTTGAATCTCCCTTCATGTGTTGTATGACTTTGGGCAAATCATTTAATCCCTCTGAGTCTCAGTGTGCTCATCTGTAAAGTGGGGATAATATTTTTTTTTTGCACTACCTACTTTAAAGGGTTACTTTATGGATGTGAGTTGTAACAAACAAGATCATATGCAAAGGTGATGAGGCGACTAGAAACTACCTTCTGTGAGGACATTTAAAAGGGAGAGTAAGGAGAATTAGGAGGGATGCAAAAAGGGTTCAACTTTCAGTTTGAAAACAGAGGACACAGGAGTAAGGGAAAGGCAGATTTCCACTCTGTTTGAGGGAAAAGATACTGATTATTGGAGCTGCCTCAAGAAAATGAACTCTGCCCCAGAGGGTAGTGAAGCTCTCTAAGAAGAAGCTGGATGTATTCTTGACAGGGCTGTTCTAGAGGGAATTACTGGAACTGGTGATCTCTAAGGTCCTTCACAGCTCAGAGAGTCTGGGACTTCAGAGGGAAAGTAATTATTGTAAGCACAGAGATTTTTGAAAATGTATTTACTTGCCTGTTAACATGTCTGATGACCTACCTTGAATTCCTAAAAACAGAAGAGGTATTGGTGGAAATCCAAGGAATATGGAAAGATACTGGAGATGTCCATGTACTTAATCCATATTATAGCTTCGCTTTTCTTCCTCTGTAGGGTCTGTCCCCAATGACATTCCTAGAAATCATATGCTGGAGGTCATCGGTCCTGTGTCTGACAAGCACTACTTTTGATTTTAAAATTGCTTCTAGTTAGAAAGGGAAACACTGAGTCAATCAAACATAGATTGAGTCTAGTTAAATAGATTGAAGTGGCAATAGTGCCATGAATAAATTTGTCTCAGAACTTAGTGATCATCCAGTGTGGGGCTCTTACCCGTTTCTGTCTCCTGGCTCTCTTTGACAATCTGGTGAAGCCTATGAAGTGTTCTTCTTAATAATGTTTTAAATCCATAAATAAAATACATCGAAATAAAGGTTTAATTTTTTTCCATTCAAGTTCACAGACCCATTCCCACTGCCAAAATTGGGGTCCATTTACTCCTAACCCTTGACCTAGATTCTAGTATAAATTTCTAATTTTGTGGGGAAACAGGCCTAGAGAAAGCAATTAACCTGTCCAAAGTCACACAAAAGAGGGAAGGGAAGGGAAAGAGAAGGAGAGAAAAGAGAATAAGCATTTACATAGCACCTACTACATGCCAGGCACTAGGAAACACTTTACAATTATCTCATTTGATCCTCACAAAAACCCAGGGAGGTAGTATTATTATTATCCCCATCTTATGGGTGAGGAAGCTGAGGCATTCAGAGGTAAGTGATCTGCTCAAGGTCACTCTGCTGGTGAGTGTCTGAGGCTGGATTTGAACTCAGGGCTTCCTGACTCTAATCTCAACTCTCTAATCCCTATTACCATCGGATGCCTCAATGATCATTTAGTTATAGGACAGTTTACATTATTCTTGAAAACCTCATGAATAAATTTCATATGATATAGTCAAAGAAAAGGACCACTCAGTTACCTGAAGAATTCCAACAAAAAAACAATTCTTAAATTATCTCATAAAGGATTTCATAAAACATGACTTTTTTGTACAGATATATCTTATAAATTAATAGCTTCTTAATGCATAGAATATGGAGCTATCCTAATCATATAAATTTTATTTCCAGTACTTAATTTTACTGTGTTTCTTTGCTCATAGCGTGTGCTGAATTTGATGGGAAATGCAGTGATTAAGAAAATTATACACTACAGAAGAACTGTTACTATTCGACTGAAAGTCTTAACATACCTGGATGATAGGCCAGTTTTTCCAAAGGACAGGTAAAAATAATTATAAGTTTAATGGACAACATTTGCCTCTCACTTCACAGTTCATGTCATTTTCACAAACATCTCATTTGGTCTTCCAAACAACCGTATGAAGAAAAGTATGAATACTTTTATCTCCATTTTACAGAGAAAGAAACTGAGACTCAGGGAGTTGATTCAACTCACTTGTAGTCATACATGTTAAGTAACTAGAACTGATATCCAAAGCCAATCTCAAGTGCGGTACTCACTGGGTAAATTTTAATTTTTTAGACAGACATAATGTCAGGCTTCAATAATTTAGATTTTCACTTGAGGAGAAAACTAGTGTAAAAGAATAGAGAACTTGGAATATAGAACATTTTGAAAAGAGAGTTTTATTCCATATTTTCAAATTCACTTGAACCAGCTTCACTAAGTAGATCTGCCATAGAGACTAGTTTCAAGTGATAAGACACATACGCACCATCTATCCCTGGGTTGGTGCTCCCTGGCAGGGCCTCCAGAGCCTACTTCAACACTAGCAGATTGGAACTTTAAGGAAGATGTAAAATCAGGTGACTTTTTTTAAAAGGAAAATTAACCCATAACCCATTTTCTTTCCCATATGCAAAGAATGATAATAAATAGGTTAAGAGAGAGCAGCCTTTTGGTTGCACAAATATGTGTTCTTATTTTCTTTTGAACTAACAGATTTTTAAATGTCACACACTCCATCCCTAAGTTTTTTCTGAGGAGATCTGTGCTTTTCTCTCCTAAACAGAGCATGTGCAGAAGCCTGGGCTCAGGGAGGGAGTGAAGCTGAGAAGGAAGAAAGAGGGAAATGGGAAACCAGGGAAAGAAAGAAGATTGAAGACAGCATTGATGCGTTGGCCATGATTAGGCGAAGAGCAATGGAGAAAAAGAAACAGAAAGAAATGGAGGAAAAAGGTATTGTGGGTGGAGAAAGTGAACCAGAATCACCTACAGGGCTCCTTTGGAGAAGGAGCCTTCGTTTTTAACCCATCTTGGTGTTAACTTGAGAGGCAGCTTGGCCTGGCAACCCCCAACGTCGATGTGAACCTCTGTAGCTGTGTGATCCTGGTTCTGTCAATCATTCATTGCCCTGGACAACTCAGATAATTGCTGATGCACATCAGTAGAGGAATTGTCCGCTGGGAGTTCCCTACACTAGCGAAATCACCATCTTTCTCTGGCTGATAACCTTAACCTCATGTGCCCTATCTTAAAATAACTTATGTGTAATTGCCTCAGCTCAGCTCTTCTTCAGATTGGCAGACAGGACCTGGTCAAATGCGGAGAAAAATTGGACTCAGATTATGAAAGAAAGTTAATTTTTCAAAATAATCCTTGTTGAGCTAGAAAATAACACCATAGAATTACATAAATTGTATTAATTCATTTTAGTCTCAAATTCATAATTTTATACTAATTTAATTACTTTTAGCTTGTTGAGTTTTTAAATCAATTTTTAAAAATTATTACGACTATTAAGGTTTCTCCATTTACATCCTCTTCTCTTAGATCCTTTTTCATGACACAGACACAGTCCTGGGTTCTTGAAGGCTGTGTCAGGATACAGTGAGTTGGCAGGTTCTACCCATCAAGTGAAGGAGGTTAGGAGGAAATTCCTCAGATGGCCTTGACATGTCCCACTCATCAGAGAGAGGGTCCTGGCCAGCTCAGCATCGGGTGATGAAGCTTTTGGCTACAACTACTCTTGATGATGGCCATGTCAGAGTAGCTTGTGGTTAGCATCAGGAGAAGTCCCCATACCAGCCAACATCATTCAAGCTCACAGCTTCCTGACTTCGCATCTAATAATACCCTGCACACTGTCTCAGGCCACTCTGGGGATCCCTTGCAGTGACCCCTTTACGTAGTCACCTGCACTGGGCATCGGTGCCCTAGGACGCTAGTGAATCATGAATTATGGGCACTTATTATATATTACTTGGTGCTGTTATTAACACTTTCAAGGATGCATACATCTCCTCCCCAGTGAGCTCATAAGCTCCTAGAAGGCTTAGAAGATGTATCATCTTCTCTTCTCCCTCTTGGTGCGTACTTCCATTTGGGTGTGAGGGTTCTGTGCACACCTCTGGGGCTGACACTCAGAGCCAGCTGGTGCTCTGGTGTGCCTGAAGGATACTTCACATATACTGCTGGGCTTGGGTGGTAGAACAGAGGTCATCATCACCATCCTAGGGTAAGCCTGTGCATCCCATTTAAAAATTTACAAAGTGCTTTGCAAACACATTATCTCATTTGAGCCTCATGGCAACCTTGGAAGGGAGGTGCCATTAGGATCTGCATTTTACAGATGAGGAAACTGAGGCAAGCAGAGGTTGGGACTTGCCCAAGGTCACACAGTTCACCAGTGTCCAGGACCCTATTCCAGCTAGGGTCTTTCTGAGCTTCCTTGTCCAATGCTTGTTCTACCCACTGTGCCTCTTCACAGTCCTTGGTGTGTAGAGAAGTAAAAGGAATATGTGGGTTTTGTTTACATATTTAGGAGGGCTCCCTGTCTTACAGATAATGCCCCATCAGGGTCCCCATCCATTCCTAATAAATGCTCAGACCTAAACCTGAAATGCTCCTTTTCTTTACTCTCCAACTTCATGTAGGAGAGATTCCACCGTTAGACAATGGCCTGAGCACAGATTCAGGCACAGAAGAAGGTCCTCAGTCCCCTGAAGAGGAAGCCACACAGCAGAAGAAAGAGAAGTTTGTCCAAGAGAGTTTTGAGGCCTGGGATGAAATCTTTCCTGAAGAATCCAATGTGAAAAGTAAGGCGCCTACTGAAACTCAAGGAGAAAGCCAGGAGAAGGAGTCAGACCCAGATTTTCAAGCAAATGACACAGAACTCCCAGACCCCAGAGCTTCACAGGAAGGTAATTGCCAGCCAAGAGGTTCCCCTCAGCACATACCAGAGCCAGGCCTTACCCCTAGTGAGTAAGAATCGAATATCTGCTGAGAGATGTCAGTAATAAACAAATCAGACCCAGGAGTCAAGAGAAGTGTTCTTCAGTGTCAGAGTTATCTCTAAATATCTCGAAGGTGGGAATTAAACACAGGCAGTCAAACGATGCCTTGTTCTCAAGGTCTTTCTCATTGCCATAAACTTGGAGAGGTTTCCCTGAGCAGCCTGGAGAGGTCTGGGCCACTCTGGACAATTCTCACCCCAGGCTGCACACCTTCCACCCTTTCCCTCCCTGTCCTCTTGGTCGATTCGAGACTTCCTGTTTCCTCCCCTAGATTCTCCCCTCTCCACCCCCATCAGCATCGATCTTGGAGGACTCATAAATGTGCCTGCCACAAAGACCCACTGGGCCAGTCCATGTCCTTCCTGGCACTGAGGTCTACTTAGAGGCAATTTGGTAAATGTAGGATCAGGGGCAAGCATGACGGATAGCCTTCCTGCCATTGCATCATCTGTTCTTGGTAGCAGGTTCCAAAGTTACTGCTTATATTTTTTAGGTTGATTACATTTTAAATTGGTTCCTTCATAGGGCCTAACAAGAAGGAACTATTGTATCAGTACCAGGCCTCCAGATTACACTAATACCATCCAAAGGACATGGATTCTTATTAGCTTCTGTGCCACAGGGGTTCTTTCCTTTTTTAAAGATGTTCTTTCAGGAGATTAGCGTTGATCATCCATACAACCAACAGGACATGCTTAGTGATTTTGACATTTGAATTCATTCACCTCACAAAGTATCAGGACAGTTCTTTAGTCACTGCAGACCCTCATTCTGATTCTTTGTTCATGCACACTCACGACTTCTTTCATGTGGTCACGCAGAGTAGATGTGTGTCTTGTTCTTCTCGTCTTGAATTTTCTCTGTTTTCTTTTGAACAGCTTTCCCCAGGTTTCTTTTTATGGTACGGTGGTGCTTTCTAACCTCAGTGTCCTGTCCTTGTCCATAGTTACTTCATCCTAGATCTTGGGCCTATTTTCCTTTGTCCATCTTACTCTTGGACCTGTTTTCCTCTGTTTTCCATCAACTAGAAAACAGCCTACAAAATTAATTCCAGGATATATACAATATTTGCTCTTCCTTAGAGTCAACATTAAAAACTTTGACTACAGAGAAGGCAGAACTGGATGGACCTGAGGAATTAGAAACCACTGAATTGGAGGCAGAAAACAAGCTCTTCATTGATGTATGTAATAGTTGCCTATGATGGTTAATATTTATTTTAGAATCAGTAGGCTATCTAGTAAATATGGCTCAGTTACCAAGTCAGTCTTTCCTTAATATGGTCAACTACTGTGTTACTGCATCAGAGGGTGTTGGTTGGTGTGGTATAAAAAAATGCCAGACTGAAAATCAGAGGACCGGGTTCATTCTCAACTCTACCATTAACATGTTGTAAGTATTTGGGCTAGTGACTTAACCTCTCTCAGCCTCCGTTCTCTCCTCTATAAAATAGAGGGTTAGACTAGATCTCTAAGACCCCTTTCATTGCTAATATTCTGTAAAATTCCACATTTTATTTAAAATATCCAGATAAGACAGGATAGAAAGTAAGGAGGTCATTATGAGAGAATGACCCCACTTCTCCACTTCACTTTGTGTGGTGGGCATACCTTGGGAATATGTTTCTCTGACAAAATTCTGACATTTTTGCCCCACCACCCTCCCTTCCTTGGTGACATATTTTGTAATTTAATCATTCAGGATCTGCCAGATTTAGAAGATATAGAAGTTAATGAGATCTTTCCAGAAAATTCAGATGAAAATGTAAGTGTCATCAATGATATGAGTTTATTTTCTCTTTACATGTTTGGTTTAATACTATAATTCTGAGTTGTATTTTAATTCTTGAGTCTACAAAGTAAAACTTTATAATACAAACACAGTACAATGAGGTCTTTAAAACTGTTTAATATTTTCTTCATAATCAATGCATGCCATGTGAATCCTTTATTGATTAATGTAAATTAGGAAATTATCTTGTCACTTATATTTGATATATGTCATATTTTCAAATTAACCACTTAACTGAAAGCTAAGAACAAAGGAGAAGAACTGAACTTGGAGTCAGGAGATTGGAATCCTGACTTCTATGACATTAAGTGGCCTTGGGTGAGTCATTTCAAGGATGAATGAATGAATGTAGCGTTTATGCAATGCTTGCTATGTGCAAGGCACTGGGCTAAGTGTGGGGCATACAGAGAAAAGCCAGCCAGTCTTTCCTCTCCAGAAGAGAGGAGACAACTCAGCTGGGAGGTTCCTGCTATAAATCCAATGGAAAGGTCCCATAGTTCTTAGGATGCAGTGGCAAAACAGGCGGTAAAAGTACTTTCTTTAATATCATTTCCACTGACAAAACCATGTCAGTTTCTGATACTGAGACAGAGCCAAGGACATTGGTGACAACTTTCCTTTCTGAATCTTCAGGAGCTATGGCCAACCTGCATTTTCACAGGGATTGCTTCCAGGGATCATGACTGTGGACACTGGGCTGGGAGCATTGCTACTCCCAAGGCTTTTAGGCTGAGTCCTGTGCCATATCTCCCTCAGGGTCAGCATATTGTGGTGGTGGTCTGACTGGTCTGTTTCCCTTGGAGGGTCTTGTTGCTTCAGCTACAGAGGCAGTTGGTGGCAGTTGGTTGGCAGATAGTGGGATGGCTGGTCCCTTCTTTCCAGTAGCCACCTCATGTTTTTGAGCTTCACTTTTATTATCTATAAAATAGGAATGATAATAGGGGTCCTTCCTATCTCTTAAGCTTGTAAGGAAAATGTTATTGTTATGATAATGCACACGCCCTGCATCATTTTACAATCCCATTTTGAGGTAACATCATTAATGCATTCTATCCAGCTCCATTGCAGTATCATCTGACTTGTCATCCACTTATAATACGGTTCCTTAGAACTGACTGCCCTTGTAATATTGTTTCACCTAATGTGTTTTCGCAGAGCTGATTAAAGCTACATCAAGATATATCTGCTCACCATGTCTCCATAAGACGTGTGGATCAATCCTTTAAATGTGTATAAGACCACGTATGTGGAGAGAGTAAAGAGACAGGAAACATTGAAATAATGAAGACTGGTCAAAATTGTTTGTCCGCTGTGCCATCAGAGACTTTTTGCACTCATAGACTTGGAAACAGAAGGACAGTCATCATGCATTTATTAAGCACCTAGTTTGGGTCAAGCACCACATTAGACCAAGAAATATAGAAACAAAAATAAAAAGGTTCTTGTCCTCAAGCAATTTACGTTCTATTGGGAGGGCAGATAGATAATAGAGAGACTTCAAGTAGGTGATGCTTCAACTGATCTTTGAAGGAAACTGGGAGTTCTAAGAGACAAGAGATGAAGAGAGAGTGCATTCCAGGTCTAGGGGTGTACAAAGGTGTGGAGAGGTGTACAAGAGGTGGTGGGTTGTGTGTGAGGGACCAGAATAAGAGTTCAACTGGACTGTGTTTGGTGGTGAGGAGGTGAGTAACGTGACTGTGGAAGGCTTTACATGCCAGCGGTGGAGGTGGATGTGACTGTCACATGGAGGGGGCTTCCAGGCCATGCTTTCAGGCCTTATTCCCGGAGTAGAGTTCCCATGCCTCCTCTCTTATGATCGCATAGAAAATAGAGATTTTGTAGAGCAACCAAATTATGTGTCACAGTAGCGATATACTGATAGGTTTTCAAATTGTACATGTTTTTTTTTTCTTTTTAATAGAAAGCTTCTTTTCCAAAAATTGAAATAATTTCTGGAACAAATGATGACAGTGATCCCGAACTGGAGGAAGGCTACAAAATTCAGGACAAAACATCCACAGATACACTTTCTAATATATTTAAAATTTCTAAAGATACCTCAAAGAAGACCATCACACCCTTTACAGAAATATTTGAAACAGAATCAAACAGGGACTTGGAGACCAAAAGTGACCACACCAAGCTGTCAGAACCATTGATTCAGGAAATCAGTAAAACTCCATTAGAGGAGTCACTGATGTCCCCAACCCGCACTGAAGAACACCAACAGACTCTTTTCGATGTAGACCAGAATGATACTCTGGCTTCACCCTCTGTGTCAGGTAACATGGAGCTTCTTAGGTACATGAAAGGCTTGTTCCTTCACTGGAAATAGAGTGGTATAACTGGAAAACAGTCTCTGAGGGAAGAATCTGACCATACTTGGAGGATTTAAAGCTGGAAGAGGTGGGATCTTAGAGGTCATTTGACCAAACACTTTCGCTTTATAGAATGAGAAAAGTAAGACCCAGAGATAGCCATCATCCCATAGGTTGTAAGGGTCAGAGCTGAGCCTAGGCTGCCTGTTAGTAACCACAAATGGCTGTCATGCTGTTGTCTGTACTGGTGCCCACAATATCCAATGATAATTTAAAATGGCAGATTCTAAGGTATAAATTGATGTCCTAATATAATCTAGAGTTTGTTTCATTATGGAAACTTTCTATGCTTCAGATCTAGAAGATGACTCTTAGTTTGCCATGTTTTGTATCTTTATCAGAAGTTTTTCTTTATGAACCTCCATTTAATTATGTGAGGTAAAATTTAATCCAGCCTTGACATTTCTGTCACAGGATTAGGATTGGCAGTGTAAAACTAATCCTTGGGTGGTACTTTTATATCTAGTAATATAATACCAGGTCACGTAGGTGTCTATAGTAATTCTTTAAGGATTCTCTCATATTTTCTTCACAATAGCTCCTATGAAAGTGGTAGTATGCTATTTCTCCCTTTTTACAGATAAAGTATCTGGGACTCAAACTAAATAACTTTCTCAGGATCACATAGGTAATAAGTGTCAGCACAAGGCCTCAAACCTGGGTCTTCCAATGCCAAGTCCCATAGTCTTACTTCTGAGTAAGATAAATCATATCTACCAGTTGAATGATATTACTCAAATCCTGGTTTTCCTCTTTGTTGTACCATTTTGGTGTGGCATCCCTTACTCTGGACTGTAGGATAACTCCTATTAGAGTAGCTATAGCAACTCATCCGAAAAAAGCCAGAATAGCTTCCTTCCTTTAAGAAGCTGGGCAAAACTAAGTCCATTAGAGAACTCTAGTTGCAGAGAATATATTACTCCTTGAGGAGGTGCTTCTCAGGATATAATAAAACAAAATTCTACTGAAGAACAAAACAGACCTTTTTAAAAATCATATACTTAATAAGGAAATAACATGAAATATTAGCAATAAAATTCAAATTTTTAATAATCATTCACAACCAATGAAAACATTGAAAATGAAAACACAATACAGTCCAATGGCAGAAGTTCTGGTAGTTGTCTGCCCCACATATTGGTCACATAATAGAAGGAAAACTTGCCCTAATCACTGAGTTCTTCACTAACTTCAAATAATAAGTTTTTTATACTTTCCATCTCACAGACTGTCATTCCTACACTTGAACTTAGGGATGATCCTCTTGTCCAACAAGACAGTCAGAGTTGTCTTGAATTGGAAAGGATAACAACAGATAAAGCTAAGAACTACAAATCCATTCAGTCCTTGCTGAGTGATGAAAGCTGATAAATGAGTAAATTATTCCTGTTTGACTTCCACACTATTTTTACATTATGAAACTGTTAGTGCATCAACATGGCGTCTGTTGACTATTACTGGGCCCTGTGGATAGGATGTACGTAGCCTTAGCATATTATAGAGGCTGATTATGCCAACTTATTGTGGTTAGAGGGATTAAGTAGCCGTCAAGGGATATTTCTAAAGAATAATTCTATGTCCATTCATAAATTACTTACGGTCAAAATTACATTAAATAATTTTCTGTTAAATCATGTGCATATGATGTGCATAAGGGTTTCTGTGTATATTAGCTTATCTTTTAACAGAATAAACAGATTTTAGTAACTATGTCTTTCATATTTTTCAGGAACAAGGCTGATATTTTGTATTGTGTTTCAACAGGGAATGATACTTCAAAAAATAAGGTGCAGTTTTTGACAGAGACTGAAGATTTCACCGTACGTGCGATCAAGGAAGGCAACGAAGACATTGAATTTGGGCTAGATTGAGTATCAAAGATGGACAGTGTGGGGCAATTAGCATTTGTTTTCCCACAGGTATATATGCACACCCATTTTAAGGTGTGTTGATTATTTGGCATTGCCCCACTGTCCAGTGTGTGCTATTTCTAGATCAATAGCATGAGTGGAGACAAAAAGATGTGGCAGTCTTAGTTAAGGGAAAGCACCAGGGCTTGTCCTCTGACAAGTACTTCTAGGTAACAGCTAAAATTGAATTGATCTGTCTCTTTAGAATGTCGACTTATCGTTTTAGCCTTTGTAAAGCATTTGAAACAATATTCCTCAAATTCATAGTGTATGACTTTATTTTTTCTGGTTAACTTTGGTTTACTGTATTGTATAAATGTATGTTTTTCTTTGGACCTTTATAAAAATTTCATCATCAATTTTGAGAATCTGTGTTTATTTTCATATATAATTCTGTCCTTTAAATGTACACTGAATGCAAATATGTCCTGTTAACATTTGCTTATAAATTTGGAACAAATTATCTTCTTATAAACGCAACACTTTTTTAACAGTACAAAACAGTATGTCCAGTTCCATTCAACATGTATTTATTAAGCCCCCCAAATCATAAAATCAGAACTCTTTACATTTTGATAAAAATAAAGAAAAAAGAAGGAAAACTGATAACAGAATGCAAACTTCAACAAAATATTATAAATAACATTCTCTTCATTGTCTGAACATGTATGAAATATTGTTGGTTTGGGTTTTTTTTAAGACAGTTGAAATGTGTATAAGTTCTAATTCTATAAAATTTCCATATTTCTTTGTACTCTTCATATTTATCATTTTAAATGGCACAGTAATATTCTACTGCACTGATATGTCACAATTCATTTAATTTCCTAATCATTGGACCTAATTAGTTTAACATTTTTGATATTACAAAGCAGCCATGAATGCTTGCATAACATTAGATCTTTATTTTTATTTTGCTTTTTTCTTTTTTATAACATCCTTTCCTCTAGTGTATGACCAGCTTTGTAACTATTATTGTACATTGCCAAGATGTACCAATTTATTATCCCATCTGTGATTTGTGTGCCTGTTTTCTCATAGCCCCAATGACATTGAATTTTATCACTTTCTAAACTATTTTTTTTACCAATTTTGTGAGCATAAAACAACATTACAAGTTGTTTTAATTTCCATTTCTCTGATTATTAGAGAGCTTGAATAATTTTTCAGGAATTTCTGTTAACAATATGTCTTGTAATACTCATTTCACACACATTAAGTGGTTACTATATACAAAGTGCTGGGAATACCAAAACAAAATAAAATAAAAACAGTCCCTTTCCTGAGGGAATTTATATTCCACTGAGATGCGGGAAGTATATTATTTACTGATATAGCAGCTGTTTGAGGAGGAAGAAAGTGCTGGTTAACGGCTACACATGTATAACATATCAAATTGCTTGCCTTCTTAATGGGGAGTGGAGGTGGGGAGGGAGGAAGGGAGATTATTTAGAACTCAAAGTTTTAAAAACAAATGTTAAAATATGTTTTTACATGTAACTGAGGAAAAATAAAATACTAAATAAAAGCTAAAAGAGAAGTTAGGGCTGTATAAGTAGATCTGAGATTATAATTAAATCCATGGGAGCTTAGGAGATGACCAAGTGATACTGCATGGAAGGAGAAGAGAAGTTCCAGGAAAGAGTCTGGAGGGACCCTCCTTGTTAACAGGTGTTAACGGGTTAAGTGACTTGCCTAAGAATTAAGAAAGAAAGGAAGTGAAGGCATTAATTGTAGACTGCCTTGTCATCTAGTTTAGTCACAAAAAGGAAGAGAGGCATGGGATGGTAGCAAGTGGAGATGGATGGCTCAATTAAGGTTTTTTGGTGGATGTGGGAGACATGGACATGTTTGTAGGCAGTAAAGAAGGAGATGGAAGATAACTGGAGAATGTGATGATAGAGGAAAGAATCTGTTGGAGAAGATGAGATGGAATGGGATCACTTGGGCATGTAGAGGGCTTACCTCGGCAAAATAAAAGGCCATCTCTTCACATGAGACAGAAGTGAAGGAGAAAATGGTGGTAGAAGACATCTGGATGATACGAGGGAAGGAAGCAAGGAAAGAGAGCTTTCAGAAAATGGCCCCAATGTTTTTTCAGTGAAATATGAAGATATGAGACAAGGTTCTCAGCTGAGAGAGGTTTGGGGAAAGAGAGGTATGGAAGTTTTAAGGAGAGATGAAAAGGTTTGGAAAAGCCACTGTACTAAGTGGCATAGTGAGTTAACTAGGGAGATGTAAAAGAATTGCTTTGTAGCAGCAAGGACCCAATTGAGATTATGTAACATAAATTTGTAGTTGATCCAGAAGTACGTACATGTCTTCTAAACTGGGTCAAACTCTCCTCTCTACCACTTAGGGAGAGTGAGCTCAAATTTAAAGCGATTGCTGTAAAGCATTCAACCCACCAAGTTCACTCCTGAAGGCAAACTACTTGTAGCCTGACTGAAAAACTTTGCCACGTTGGAAAAGGACCATAACGGCCATCAAACTGGTATGGACTCCTTCTCTTGGATTTTTGGTTATTCTTCTGACTTTTCAAAGTTCACAAGATCATTCTATTCCATGTCCTACACTTATTCACCTTAAAGAGGGAAAGAATGAAGCTTTACAGTGACTGAAATCCAACAGTCCACCCATTCAGGGACACATGTCAGGCTGGGAGAGGAGATAGTGGTATATGGCCTCTCTCCACCCAGAAGCTTAGTAGTACATCTTTACTTGATTAGGACCAGGAAAGAGATAGACTCCATTTGGTCAGTTGGTGCATTCAAAAGGCAGCTTCAGCAGTTCTAGTTTCAATCAAAAGCCTTTTTTTTTCTTTTCCCTTTTTCCTACAGTATGTAGTAAGCAGAGAGCAAGATGTTATAAAATACCATCAGGGTATTCTAGATCATCACATACTTTCAAAAGCAGGTTCCCCAAGCACCTGTGTGGGTTGCCAGCAGCCAGAGGTCCCTGTGGATATCCTCTAACCTTGCCCAGTTCTCCTCTTAACATAAAAGACTTCAACAGAAGACTACCAAGTAAGTGACAAAATCATAGTATAATTCACTTAGTCATTCAACAAGCATTTATTAAATGCATGCTATGCTCCAGGAATTGCTACAAGATGTGGACATAATGAAAGAAATTAAACAGTCCTTACCTACAAGGACACTGAGCACCAGAAGGACCAGATGTATCAATTGCTACACAAACACAAATTATAATTTTGCTTTTAAATAATTTTTTTTTATCCTTTTATTCTTTATCTACTTTCTTTACCTTTTGGATTAAAAAAAAATGCACTGTGTCAATTGGTGCAGTTGGTCCTTGGAGGAATTGTTAAATTCCAGTCTGTGATTCTATAAAAAATAATAAAAGAAATAGTAAAGCTCAAGGAAAGATGACTCAGACAACAAAAAGGGCTTTGTTTGTTTCTTTTGTTTTTAAGAATTTTAAGAAAAGAAGATTAAGAAGACCAGGACCACTGCTTAGGATGGGTGGGACGATGGTCATAGAACAGAAAAGATGGAGATACTCAACTTTCATTTTGCTTGTCTTCTCTAACAATGAACTTTGGACTAGAAAAGTCAGAACAAAACCAGCAAAAAGGGAGCTGGTACCAAAGAAAAGAGGGAGATAAAGAGTACTTCATAATCTTTGATCCAAGTTTAAAGTACCAGACCCAGATGAACTTGCTTACAAGGCGCTGAATAACCAAGTCATTTTCAATGGTCTTTGAAATCTGAAAGACTAACTCCAGATATGGATAGCAAGAAAGGTGGTCTGAGCCACTGATCCATGATGTCAGCAAGCCTGTGAGATGCTGGTATGAACTGAAAAGAGGTAATCTCATGGGAAGGGTGGGAGAGCGGCTGTTCAGCCTGGGCTGAGGTAGGATTCTCCTGACTCAGTTTCCTTACTTTCACCTAGCAGTCTTTAAGCCTGGCTGGGTGCCAGTTGACAAATCTACTCCTGCCTGGAATTAAAATGAAGTTGGGAAGATATTGTTTCCCTGCAATGTTCCTACTCTTGGTAGCAACTTCCTGTAATCAAAAGTCTTGTAAGCTTAATATCACATCTATTAAATAATAGATTGTTGGTAGAAGAACATCTGAGGTTAAGTCTAAAATTAAGCTATTAGGTTTAGGATTTCAGACGTAACAGCAATAAGTTTGGGTCCTTTAATTCTTGGTAATAGTGTGGGGACAATCAGGTCAAGGGCTTGTGAGGTTGGCATATATAGTCATTATTATTTTGTCTCAGTTGGTTAGTGTTAAGAGAAAAATGGTTTATGGTCTATATCGTAAGTGCTTTAAAAGAAGCAACACATGACCCGAAGTTGGAGTTGGGATTGTTTTATGATGTTATATGTACTGTGTTAAAAATGATTATTTATTGTATTTGTGTAAGTGCTGGAACCTGTTATTAATTCCGGAGTGAAATCTCATCTTCCTGATGGGGGAAATGAATAGTGAATTAATGTAAAATGTAAGAACTGGGTTCTAGTGTGAATTTCTTAAACATGACAATTGGTCGAAGTTCCAATCTTGATTTTGTAAGAGTGGTAAGTGAATAAAGCTTAGGAGTGGTCATCTAAAAGGGTATTAAGGTAAGTTTTATAGGAGAGTGGACATCTGGAGTTCTATAAGAAGACAAAGGGAAGAAGATGCAGAGATGCTGTGCTGAAGACATCTTGAACGAGAATCCAAACCAGAAAATTGCATCAGATGATGTTCCTCCCCAGACTGCTGTAGGAGATGGAACCACTGAATGGACAATTCGTTGATCTACCTTTGTATTTTGAATCTGTATCTGTACTTATAACACGGGGACTGCCCCCTTGTAATTTGTTAATGTGTCGGTCAACTTTGCCCCCTTCCCATATTCATATAAAGGGAGATAGATGAAAGGAAGAATTCATAGAGGAAAGAATGTGAGGAGGTATTTATTAAGTGGATTTAGGTGTGTAAAGAGAAATTTTAATGAGGAAAAAGAGGGGGGATTTTGTGGGAAGTAAGAAAGTTCTGTTGTCCATATTCCTAGGTAATAAGGGTTGTGACCTAGCATGGACAGGTTAGAGGTCAGAAACTAATGTGCAGGCCCAAGGAGCTGGGTGAGGAAGGGCCTACCAGAGAGGAGAATATGGGATCACATCCAAAGTTCAGAAAACAGTATAAGAAGTCCCATCTTCTGCACACGTTGTAGTCTTCCTGTAACCTTACTGGGGAGGCTACCCCTCCATTCAGGATGAATGGATGTAAAGATTAATAAAAGCTTTCTGATGTAAAAAAAAAAAAAAGAAATTTGAAAGTCTAGAATTCTTGTGTTGAATACACCCAAAATGCAGAGGACTGAAAGTGAAACATACTATTCACCTCTCTATAGAGAGGCGATGGTCTTAAAATACAGAGTGGGGTTGATCATTTGAGGAATTTGTTCTGCCAGATTATTCCTACTTTTGATCAGGTTTCTGTGTTTAATTTCTGTTGTTATTGTTTAATGGGGGTGGGTGGAGTAGCTGGAGGGACAGATTATAAATACATATAAAAATAAACTTATTTTAAAAAGAAAAATAGATTATGTCAAATGAAAAAGACATTGAAGAATTGGAAAAGATCAGATGTCCCAATTTTCAAAAACAGGAAGTTAGTGAAATCTGCAAACTAAAGGTCAGTGAATTCAACTTGGGCTCTTGGCAAAGTTCTAGAAGACAGAATTAAAGGGATGGTCAGTAGATATTTCCCTACATAAGGGTGTTGGGATCACAAAGAACCAGCAGGAACTTTTCAAGACATGTCATACTATATTAACTTCCATTTTGATAAGGTTTCTAGACTGGTAGACTAGGAGAATGTTGTAGGAAGTACATAGTTTACTTAGCAAAATCTGATTATCATGTGGAAAAGGAGGGATGTGGAGTAGATGGTAGTAATTAGATGAATTCAAAACTGGTTGAATGGTCAAATCAGTAATTACTGGTTTTGTGTCAACTTAGAAAGCAGTCTCTAGTGGAGTGATCTGATTGACCCTGTCCTATTTCTTATCAATTTTTACATATTATATGAATTGCTGGCACAGATGGCAGGCATACTAATCAAATTTGTTAACACTGGGTAGAATGCCAGCTGACTCATCCCCCTCCATATCCAATCACTTGCCAAATTTAGTTAATCCCAACATCCTTCGCATCTAGGCTCATCTCTCCACTCACTAGGTCAAACCTTGATCACCTCTCAAGTGGACCACTGTAATAGGATTGGTTTTTCAGCTTCAATCCCCTCTGTTCTCAAAATTATTACCTATATCAGAGGTGTCAAACAGACAGTTGAATGTGGCCCACAATGTTCTTGAGTGCAGTTAGAACCAGATGTATTTTTATTAATGTATTAAGAAAAAAAATGAATATATACATGTGTGAGTTTCTAAGTCAATATGCAGCCCATAGGGATCCTTACATATAGTTTCATGGTCCCTGTTTTCATTTGAGTATAATTTCACTAACCGACATGACTGCCATATTGATATTTCTAGAACATAAATCTGACCATCTCACTGTCCTACTCAAAAAATTTTCCATGGCTCTCTACTGTATGCTAGTCTAGTAAAATTCCAAGTTTCCTTCAAAGCACAGCTCAGCTCCTCCAAGTCCCTTCCTAATCACCTTGCTAACTGTACTGTCTTCTTAAGATTATACTTTATATACTTTGGGGGCAGCTAGGTGGTACACTGAACAGAGCATGAGTCTTGGAGTCAGGAGGGTCTGAGTTCAAATACAGTCTCAGACACTTGCTAGCTGTATGACCCCAGTAAGTCATCTAACCCCGATTGCCTACAAAAAAAAAAAAAAGAAAAAAAAATCACATTGTATATATTTTGTATTTATTTATGTGTCTCAATGTATCCCCCTCTCCAAGAATAATACAAAGTCCTTTAGAAAAGGCTGTTTTTCTCTTTTGTCCTTGTATAGCCCAGGTTTTATCCATCATACAAAGGAGGACAATTAGAAGGGTGAAGAACCTTGAGGCCTATCATACAGGGAGAAACTGGGGATGTTTAACCTGGAAAAAAAAAGAGTTGGGGTTAGGGGGCTGTTGGGGAAGGAGGAAGAAAGAAGCAGGAAGATGACCAAGTCTATATCCAGACTTTTCTCTGCACGGTCCCAGAGGACAGAGCTAGGAGCAGCATGGGATAGATGTAGGAAAATCTTCCTAACAATGAGTTATGCAGAAACAGACTGGGCTGCCTTAGGAGACAGTGAATCGTTTTTCACTAGGGTCTCCAAATGAAGGCAGGTAAACACTTCTCATGTCTATAGCAGACTGGATTCTTTTTCACATGCACTAGATTAGATGGCCTCTGAGACTCTATAGATTCCATAATTACATTTCATGGAGTTGGACTTAAAAGAATCCATAGGAATTCAACATGCAAAGATGCAGGATGATGATTCAGCAATGGTCTCTTCACATTCCTTGACCAGTTCCTTTAGGGAATGGATGTTTCCACAAATTTCAATCAGATACTTTTTAGATTCTGGATATTCAGGACAGGCAATGTGGCACAGCAGAATGAGCACTAGATTTGTGAATGTGTTCTAAATCTCACCTCCATCATCTACTACCTCTGTGACCTCGGGCAAGTCACAACTTCCATGGGTCTGTTTCCACATTTATAACATGAGATGTTTGGACTAAATGACTGCCCAGGTCTCCTGCTCAAAATCTGTGATGTGTTTAATGCAGTTATTTTTATCAGTCTCTTCATTTTCCTTTGGAAGCATTGCTTTTCCTATTAGAAAGTAATTTTATTTTGGGTAATTACCTATTTTGCTTACGTAGCAACAATTAAGTGTTCTATAGGGGTTATCTTGGTGCCTGTGCAAAAGCTTTCCCTGCCTGGTCCAGTCTGTTGGGATGACAAGGCTACCTGCCCCTCTCAAAACCAGGCTATCACCTTCACTGCTTGCCTTTCATGTGAAGCCCCACAGTAAGAGAGGGGAGGGATGGCGGAACGATCTCATTTGATGCTCACAAGCTCCCTGCCCACTTTTCTCCAACTTGGCTCTTTAAATTGAGGATGGAGCTGCCACCACCTCCTCATGGCCAGTGCTACTCAACTCTGTCACTGTCTCTTTCTTATTTCCTTCCAATGTTGTGATTGATAAAATTGTAGAATGTATCCAACCAGAATTTATTGTAGTGTATGGCATAAAGCATGGCTATAAACTAATTTCTTGCCATATTGCTATTCAATTTTTTTGACCATTTTTATTGAATAATGATACTTTGCCTTTTACAAGTTTTATTTCTTTAAAGAAGATTGAATGGCTGTTATTAGGCTACGGAAAGAAAAAATCGAGACAGAATGTTGAGCATTCGAAGTCAGTAGCTACCAAATCAATCAACACATTAAATAACCAAAATGTGCCCAACATAATGCGAGACACTGGGGGAATACGAAGACAAAAGTGAAAAAGTGCCTGCCCTCAAGGAGCTTAAATTGTTGGGGGAGAGACTGATAACCAATCAATATCATTATTATTATTTAGCTTTTATAAAGATATATTTACCAAGAAGACATATTAAGAAGTTGAAAACATTTCCCCCCAACAATTAGGGTCATACTGTCTCCTCTATCACCTCCATCCTTTAGGCGAGTAGGTTTGGCAAAGCTCCAAGTGGAGTGCTCCAGTGGAGATAAGAGCTCCAAGGCAAAGCTCCAAGTGCTCCAGTGGAGAGAAGAGCACTTACTTCCCAGGACTGGTGTGAGAATCAAATGCTATAGCACATTGTGCACCATTAAGTAAATGTTTTTGTTCAGTCGTGTCTGGAGTATTCTTGGCAAAGATACTGGAGTGGTTTGTCATTTCTTTCTCCAATGTATACCCAGTTTCCAGATCAGAAACTGAGGAAAACACAGGTTAAGTGACTTGCCCAGGGTCACACTGCCAGCAAGTATCTGAACTCAGATCTACTATAATAAATGCTAGTTAATATTGTTAAGCTCATTTCTGAATAAAGTGTGAGTGCATCAGCAGAGTACAAGTTGGGAATATCCAGAACTGGTTCATTGTTCAGGTGACCTAAATGTTTTGACATGCTCAAAGACAGAGCAAGATAAAGGCATTCAGCTGTTATCTTCCTGCCTGCACTGAATCTCATTTGCTACTTCTCAGTTTACAGAGCATCTCACATTCTTTCTGTAGTTTTCCACATGGGTTTGGTATTTCACTGGCTAGAATGTTTTCTACTGGCTTTGAGATTTCCACAGGGCCTCTCCCTATCAAAACATTTAGTTCAATTCATGTTATTGAAGTTGCATCTATGTGTTGCTGGGTTTCACTTGTAGATTTTATCAGTTTCTTTGGCTTTTTATACCCTATTTTCCAGTATTCTTCCTCCGGAATTCCCTCCTCCCATTACTTTCCTTCTTGGAGGAGTGGGCAGTTACTCGTTCGTGTGGCCGTGATTACGTTAGTTTGATTTCAGCTCTTAGGCTTTCTCTCCTTCTGCCACTCTGGGATCTCACATTCATTCCTCTTTCCCCTCTCCACAACAGGGTTACAACAACACAAAAAACCCAGATAAGCAAAACCAAACAATCCAGCATACAGGCAACATTTCAAGCCAAGAGCCCCCAACTTGTCGACTGAGATAACAGCACAATCTGCCTAAGGCTGGGTGTTGTATTACATCAAAGATGAACCTTTCTGAGTTGAATGGAATTGCATTAAGTCTGTAACCTAAGTAGCATATTTTAATATTGGGACAGCCCAATGATGAACTTTTCAATTATTTGTCCTTAGCTGTATGGTGTCATGAAGTTGTATTTATATACCAATTATTTTATGTATTTTGTTAAGTTACCTGGGAGCTTCTTTCATCAGATCATTTAAAAAAAAAAAAAGTCTTGCCAGCCCAGCCCTGGCATTAATCAGCAAATATTTTTTCAGTACTATTTTATGTAGAAAACACTGAAAAATATAACTAGGTTATTATAAGGCCTCTGTATTAGCTTGTACTTTTCTTCCAGAGAAGTGTCTTAATCTCCATCTATCAGTTCCTTGCAAAATCATTCCACATGAAAACAAATACAATTTAGTTTTTAATTTATATTCCTTTGGCTTCTTTAAGGCATTATTATTTTGATATAATTAAGACCTCTTTTTTTTCTCTAGTAAAATTCTATACATTTTAAGTAACAGTGCCCTGCATATCTTGCCTTTTCCCTCCGTTATCAGCTCGCAGTGATGTCCAAGAGTCCAGACGGTCAGGCCAGACATAGGACATGGATGAGCTTGTGTTAGCTGCCCAAATCTGAAAGCTGGAATGTGGGGAGTCTGGAGTCTCCATACGGAGTCATTACCTTGAAGGTCATAGTGAAGGGATTACCAGGTCATTCTGAACGAGGAAGTTAGCTAAACATAGGAAATGTAAAATTTGAAAGGCTCAGAGTCTGAAAATTGAGTCAAGGCTAACAGAGAAACCTGAGACAATGGCTACGAGATGGCTTCTCATTCACACTCCTCAGCCTGAGTCTTCAAAAGTCCCTCAAATATATCTACTGTCTCTGGTGAAACTGAGACTTTGCCCAAGGAGCCTTCATGTACTTTCTCATGGGCACTATGGTGCCAACTACAGAGGGTCTGTGTGTCCCCTGGGGGACTCTTCCCATTTGGCTCTGTACTGTGAAAAAGAAATACTCAAGGCCAAATAGTCTAACTGACCCAGCTTTCAGTAATCAGTGAGAAAGTGTCAGAACCAGGGCATAAAGAGAGGGTAGGAAATCTTTCAGTGATCTTTCATGAACTTACAGAGTGATTAGTATTAAAGCAAATGGGTCAGATTTGGACTTTTCCAGACAAAGTGAGTTGGAAGCTTTTCCTGAACACCAAGATTGATCCAGCTCCTCAATGGTGGAGCCAGACACAGTGAGCTTTCAACTCTGTATGGTAATAAAGGAAGCAGAATTGGGTTAACGGTCTTTAACACTTGTACAACTCTTTCTGGGCTTTCAGATTTCTCATCTATAAAATGAGGAGACTGAACTAGATTCCTTCTAGCCTAAAGCTACAATCCCATGAAGGCCAGGATTTCTGAGGATCCGACAATCCACAAAAGTACTTAGAAGCCCATACGGGGTTTTTTCTTGAGGGGTTGTGAGCCTGCAAGCGAAGGAGTGTGACGGGAGGGCAGGCTCTGGATGCCTGAATTCTGAGAGCAGAGGGCAGAGGAGTTCCTTTGGTGAGGGCCAAGAAGGGTCTGGGTCCTTGGATCCTGGGAGCGTGGCACTGAGTGGCTCCTTGGCTCTGAGGTGGGCAGGGTCTGGCTGCTTCGATTCTGAGATTGGGGGGAAGAGCAGTTTTCTGATTCTGGAGAAGGGAGGACTGCAAGGTAGTCTCGAAGTGTTTGCCGCCGCTCACGGGGTACATTCCGAGCCCATGGCTCCTGAGACAGCTCCAGAGACTGAGAAGCTTCAGACATCTTGTGGGGAGGGCTAGGAGTCCCATGGTGACTATCCATGTCAGAGAAGTCAGAGGTGGCTCTGACACAGGAGAAAGAGCTGGAAAGCTGGGTCCGCCTCTTCTCCCGTGATGGCCGCTTTCTTGGCACCTGAGTACTGCCTTGCTGGCTGTCCCACCAAATGGCTCCCTTCCCCTCCCAGAATGCTTCCAAACGTTCAGTCAATTTGTTCTCAGGACCAAAGGGCTCATGAGCAGGGGGAGGGTCTGAGGGAGGGAGGGGGCCCAGGTCCCTTTGTTGCAGCAGCCGGCCTTCATTCATGGCGGCCTGTAGGCCCTCTCGGGCCTCCCCTTTGGCTTCCTCCCCCAACAATCGGAGAGGGTGTTGGGAGAAAGTAGGGGGTGTCCAAGGAGGGAGGGCTGGGGGAACCTGTAGTAGGGTTTTCAACCAACGGCGGCAGCAAGCAACAGCCTGAGGATTCCAGGAAACAGCCCCAGAGTCAGGAGCTGTGTCCAAGGATGAGGTAGCAGAAGACTGGTCATGAGAATGGAGGCCTGGATCATCAGTATGGTCAGTGCAAGATTTACCATTTTGGAGAGAGTCAGCACTTTTGGAACCGGTGTCTGGCTGGAGCCAGAGGCGCTGATAAAAAACATCTCCAGCAGCTGAGAGCTGGAACAGCAGCATGGTGGGACTGGGACAACTTGGTGGTACAACAGCAGCCAAGCCTGGGGAAAGACCAGTGAAGAGGATCCCAAATCCTGAGCTGTTGAACTTGGACAGCAGATTGCTAACCACGAAACATCCCATGCAGGGGATGTCTTTATCCCCATTCCCCATTTCCTCTTGCCCTCCCATCTCCATCAGTACATCCCTCAACATACCCATGAGAGGGGCCTTAAGACGGTCCTGCAGCAGCTGTTGACCATGTGGCTCGAGAACTGGAAAGCCAGGGAGTGAGTCACTAAGTGAAGGGAGTGACTGTGGTGGTGCCGCTAGCTGAGGGGTGTGACTGGACCCTCCTGGGGAAAAAAAGGAGCATAGGGAGTTGGCCAGAGACACCAATCCAAGCACCATCACTGGGGTCCTGCTGGTCTCAGCCCCAGGCCTCTCACCTGAGAGATGCAACATCCGAAGATGACCCCCAAGTCCTCCGAGCAGCAAGGGAAAAGGTGCCCCAGGACAGGGTGGAGGCAGGAGCTCAGCCAGCAGTGGAGGTGACATAAGTGCGTGGTTCCACTTCAGCATTGGCACAAGAGGTAAACGCTCATCCAGCAGGTAGAGAGAGAACTGAGGGTATGATGACTCAAATCAGGTGGGCAACACCCACTCTGCATGGACACATCCTGGGGACTATGGGGAATGGGGGGAGTCAGATCTGAGAGAAGGGACACTGGGATGAGAGGAAGGTATCTCCACAGGGGGAATCTCACTTACCTGTGTACAGATGAGATGAAGGGTGGGACTCAGGGAGACCGGACTGGATGTCCCCAAATACTGAGCCAATAAGAGACGCTCCCCTTGCTGACATGAGGCTTCAGCCCCTATACGAAAAAGGAGCTCCCCACAGCCTGAGGGACCCTGAAGGCAGAGACATGGACAAGAGTCACCTCCCTGTGCCCCAGAGCCTGCTCACCCATCTGGATACCCCTGATACCCTATATGGTCAATGAAAATTATGATCCCTGCCCCGTACCCGAACATCTGTGAGTCTGACTCCAGTGCGGTCAGCGACAGTCAGCATACGGGGGTGAGCTGTGAAGTCTGCCCAGCGCCATGAAGAAGGGTCCTTGAACACAAGGGTTTCAGGGTCTTTGTATATTTGCTTCAGCCTTGGGGAGAAGAGACTGTGTCTCACTCTTGATGGCTAACAGGAGGACAGGTATATTTAAGAAGCCTAAGTTTATTGGGGTGTGTCTGACTGAGGATGCTGGCAGCCAGGCCTGGGATAGCCTTTAGAGTAGGGAACTGGGGGACAGACTAGACCGGAAGGCCTACGGGTGAACATTACCCATTCTGGGGGCTCCACAGACACACAGCTCCTGAGCGAGTGCAGATCGCCAGCTCTCCAGGAAGATGAGGGCTGCAGGGATGGAGGGAGTGAGGTCAGCATGGGCATCCCCTTTTCCATTCCTTTCTGCGGTCTACATCCCAAGTGCCCACCTCACCTGAGGCTGATTCCTGTGGCTCCCTTCTCTGTACCCAGCACCTGCAGGGGCTCAGGATGCCCTTGACGGCTGACCTGCCACACAGCACAGTGATGATCAGAGCGGACAGCCAGCAGAGCTGAGGAGAGGGTAGAATTTAGCTGAAAATAGTCACACTGTCTGCTGGCTGGGATGGGGCAGGGGAGAAAGGGGTCCCAGGAGCTAAATCAGAAAGCATCCCTGACAATCAGTTGAGGCTAGGGTGGGGGGAATGGAAAATGGGGCCACTGAACCAGATGTTTATGGGTCTCACCTTCTCCCTGGATTGTGCGGGTTACCACCTGCCGGACTGGTCCCTGGAGCAAGATTTGGGTTGGGTCCCCAACAGCCTGGGGTTTGCTGGTGGTGGACAGTTTTACCTTCTGGAAGTCTGAGAGGCCAGTTAAGGCAGTCTTCAAATTTAGGATCATGGTCTAGAAGGGAACTTTAAAACCATTTACTCTAAGCCACTTAGAGCCTGAAATCCAGCCCAGGCACTTGGATCGCACACTGAGCATTCTACATGTGACCAGCTCACTGCAGGCTCATTAGCTCCAGAACTCGTCCCTCCCAGGCCTCCTGTACCCTTCTCCTTCTCACTATATGCAAATAAGTCCCTGGTCAGAGAGGATAAGCTAGTCTCCTTCCTTCTTCCCATGAAAGGATACTCAGCTGGTTATAGGCTTGCCCAGTAGGGTAGACCAGCTGCCCAACATGGGGTTTAGCCCCTGGGACCCAAGTGAGAGCCCCGCCTGTAGAAGATTCATCCAGCAGCAGCCCCTTCCAGCGGGTCTCCAGCTCCTCATGCAGCAACCCCCCAAGCAGACCTTCCACTTCCTCAGCCAGCACTGTGCCCCCCTGGAGGGAGAATCGTCGCTGACGGGCGCTCAAGTGGGCCCAGGGACACCTGGGAGATGAAAGATCCCATTAAAAATAACACCAGATCACCCTTTCCAGGACACTGAAAGAATGATAAAGCAACTGTTCTTACAGTAACCTTTCAAAGTAAGTTGTGTAAGGATTATTATCCCCATTTTACAATGTGGAAACTAAGGCTTAGAGCTGGGACTTGAACCCAGGGTTACCATGGTACCCACTAAGTTAGCATAAGAGGGTGACCAGAGAAGAAGGTTGGTAGATAGCTGATCCCACCTCTCGACTCTCCTTTCTTCCCAATCCTAGAACCCCACAGTTTTGACTAACACTACCTCCCCCCCCTTCTCCTTGAGTCACTTGCCCCTTGGGCTGGTGTCCACTCAGGTCCTGGAGCAACCGTTCTGCATTCATCCTCCTGTCCTTGCGGGATTTCTGGAGAGAAAGCTTCAGTTACTTCTTGCCTCTGGCCAGATTGCCCATCACCTCCCCATGTTACTGGGGGTCAACTACAGCCAGCCAGAGGTCACTTTTACCAGTTGTCCAACCGTCAAATTTACCTTTGCTTTTCCAAGGTTAAAATTCTCCTGCAGCAGCTTTCCTAGGGGCCCAAAGGCAATGTCCCCATGATCCCACAAGAACTGGTTGAGCTGATAGGAGGACAGAGAAAAGGACAGTGACCACACATGGCAAGGGCCAAGATCAAAGCCCAGAGTAACCCTCAAAAGACCCAATGCCCACTCACCTGCTCTATAACATCTATTGTTGCTTTGGCCCCAAATGGACGCCTCAGTCTCCCCTGGAAGAGCAGATCTCGGGGGGTCAGCTCAGGGTCCCAGAGGTCTGAAGGGAAAATTAGGGAGATTAGGGAGAAGGGGCCCAAGGTTCTTGGTAAAGGGAGCTGGGCTGGGTGGGAAGTCTGAGAATACATTGAGGAGGAAGTCCTAAGAAGGTAGATAAAAGTCTAAGAGGCAATCCTAGGAGCCTGGTAGGAGGAGCATTCTAATTTCCTTGTCCAGGACAGCCTGTGGTTCAAACAGCTGCTGCTAAATGAAACTTCCATAGAAGGAGCTTTAGGCTGGGATCCAGGGGCTGTACCCCAATAAAATGGGGTGGGAGGACTTGGTGGGTTGTCAGAAAGCAGCAAGTAAGGTTGGGGCAGGAACAGAAAAAGAGGACCCCTCACCAGGACCAGGGCGCAGGAAGGGCAGAGGTCCAGGAGTGTCAGACTTCCATCTTCCCCACTTTGTCACATATGATGTCTCATGCTGGGGATTAACCTGGGAGACAAGGAAAGACTCCAGCAGTCCACACTTGTAGTATCAAGTTTAATCTCCATTTTGTGGGGGAGTGTGGTAGGGTGTAAAGATTATCAGCTTTGAAGTCAGAGCACCTGGATTCCAACACCCTCTTTGACACTTACTACCTGAGTGACCTGAGGAAAGTCATCTTACTTCTCTGGGTCTCAGTTTCCTCATCTGTAAAACAAGGGATTTGGACTCCACGGCCTTTCAGATCCCTTACACTTCTAAATTAAAGGGTCTAGGACCCATTCAGTTCTTGTTAATTATCAATGTTGAGCTAGATCAAATCTTTTACATCTAAACATTTCCTGTCCCTCTAGGGAAGGTGTGAGCTAGCGATGGGTCTGGAGTCAAAGGACCCGCTTTCAAAACCCAGCTTTGACACTTAGTAGGCCACTTGATGTCTGTGATTCTTTACTTGTAAAATAAAGACAACCTCAGAGGTCCCTCCCAGGTCCAAATCTATGATCTTGATGAGGTTCTAGAGAGCACACATAATACTATTCTCCTTTTCCATGGAACTAGAGATGGGAAGTTCCTCAAGTCTCTGGGGCGCCCAGGACATTGGACATCCCTGTAGCCAAGCAGAAGTGACTAGCACCTTGTATACCAACTACTAACTGTCCAGACAGCAGTTCCCTAGAAAAGGCTCTGGGGCTGCTCTTACCGATGGATCCTGGGTCTGGGGGGGCTTCAGCAGCTGCATACAGTCACTCCAAGCAGGGGCCAGGTACAAGCCAGGGGAATCATTCAGGCCAGGGGGGCCAGGCAAAAAGAATGTGGGAAAGAGATTGTCAGGGAAATCCATCTGTGTTTAGGGCTCGGGTCCAATTCTCAGGTCTCAGTTTCTATGAAACAAAGATAAGAAAGACATGTTTTCTTTCTCTAATCAGTGGAACACTAGACAAAAGATTTCATGGGGCCATAAACCTCTGAGAGAAGGAGCAACAGGGAGTGTTTCTCTATTGGGAGTAAAAAGGAATTCAAAACCAAGTCTGTCCTCAGCAAAACTCTCTGTCACAGGAGTCCATCTGCAGGGCTCACATGCTGAAGGTTCTGGTTTTCCCTCTGACCACAATTTATTCATTCAGCAGATTTCCATGTGGCACCTAACACAGGCAGGGCATCCACCGTGCTATTCTTTGAGAGAGAAGTAAGTTCTGATTGCTCCCCTCATGAAACTCGAGTCTAGGATAAGACACAAAAGTAACAAAAATGCTCAACGTTGAATAGGTACATCAAAAGATGCAAAGCGTTACCTATGTGTGATCCAAAGAGGAAGTCTTTATCTACTTGGGGGATCAAGCCCAACCCTGGATCGCCTTCACCACCTGCTTCCTTCTCCCCTTCTGCTACTGAATAGGGCCGGAGGTCTTTCCAAAACTGCAGACTGTGTCCACCACAGAGTTCTGCTAGTCAAGCTCGGACAGGCCTTAAATGCTACAGGTTTCGGTTCCCATTTGGGGTTTTCTTGGCAGAGATCCTGGAGTGCTTCGCCATTCCCTTCTCCAGCTCATTTTACAGATGAGGAAACTGAGGCAAGCAGGGCTAAGGGATTTGCCAAAGGTCAAAGCTAATCAAAGCCAAATTTGAACTCAGAAAGAAGAGTCTTTGCGACTCCAGGTCTGGCACACTATGCCACCTAGCTGCCCCAGTGCTACAAGACACTCCTTTAAAATCCTTCCTGATTCTCTATCCCACTCCTGGATGGCTGTTCCAAACCTTCTCTTCTCAAGCTTCCCAACTGTTTTCCAAACCCTTTCAACTGAGAGGTCGAAAAAACGGAGGTCATTCTCAGGGAGCTCCCTTCCTCTTCTCCCCATCTCACATCCTTTCAACAATCATCCCCCTCCTTCTCTCCAGTCTGGGATGAAGATGAGGCCCTTCTTGTCAAGACCAGCTCCTCCACAGGGACCCTTTATCCCATCTCCCTCTGTCATTTTCAGCTTAGTGGTCCCACTATCAATCTACTCTTTCTAATCTCCAACTGCAGCCTATTTCCTGGCTTCTTCCCTGCTACCAACAAACTCTCCCAAGTCTTCCTTGGTCTTTAAAAAAAAAAACAAAAAACTACCATCCCTACAATCCTCCTACCTCCTCCCCTTCTCAGCGAAACCCCTAGATTGTCCTCAGTGCCTCTGCTTCCTCTACTCTCACTTCTTAATTCTTTATATTCTGGCTCTAGGCCTCATCACTTCACTGAAATAACCCTTCAAAGCTATCAATGATTTCTTAAATGTCAAATCTAACACCTTTTTCTCAGTCTTCACCCTTTTTGACCTCTCTGCAGACCCTGGCACTGTTTACCACCTTCTGCTCCTGGAAACTCTTTCCTCTGGGTTTTCACGATACTGTTTTTCCTTTTTGGTTCTTCTCCTACTTCTGTGACCATTGCTGCTGTCTCCTTTGCTGAAAAATCACTCACAAAATAACCACTAACTGTGCTGTACCCCAAGGATCTCTCCTTTACCCTCTTTTCTCTCTACACACTCTTATTTGGTGATCTCAATTCCCATGGGTTCAATGACCGATGTCTGGAGCATAGTATTCCTAGAATTCCTAAGGGCAGTGAGATGACACGGTGGATAATGTACCGGACCTGGAGTCAGTATGACCTGAGTTCAAATCTGACCTCATATACTTACTAGCTGAGTGACCCTGGGCAAGTCACTTATCCTACTTGCCTTAATCCACTAGAGAAGAAAATGGCAAACCACTCGAGTACATCTGACAAGAAAACCCATGGACAGTTTGGTCCACAGGGTTAATAAAGAGTTGGACGACTGAACAACAACAGTCTGTTTTGTGGGGTAAAGGGTTGTTTGTGGGGTTGAGTGATCCAGTCTGGGGGAACCATGGAATGACAATATTTGACCCAATCCTTGTGGAGCTAAATTGAGATGGTGAAAGTCAATAATGGTGAGGAATTGAGAAGGCAGGAAGTGAGACTAAATGACAAAGTCTGAGGAACCTGAAGACAGGAGGTAGAATGAAAGGGATCAATCAGGCTGCAGCATGCCGGAAGTGGGGAAGAACCTGCCATGTCCAGGGAGAATGTGATTAAATAGAACCGGGGTCCGGTTACGAGACCTGAGACAGCCAGCAAGTGTGGCAGAAAGAGGCGGAATGGGGAGTCAAGTCAGGTCAAGTACGAGTCTATTAAGTACATGGTACTGGGTTAAGAACTGGGGCTCCCAAGAAAAATAGAAAACCCGGCTTTCAAGAGCGTAGAGGGGAAGGCACCAAGCCAACTGAGAGGGGAGAGAGAGAGAACTGGAGATAATGAACCACTACCAAGGAAAGCTGGGAAAGGGGGAGGCCAGGGTAGATGCCCCGAGTGGGGAGATGGCGCGCTGCATTCCAGGAACCACGGAGCCCAGTGTCACTGGACCGCAGAGTACTCTATCAAGGAAAGCTGGGAAAGGGGGCGGCCAGGGTAGATGCCCCGAGTGGGGAGATGGCGCGCTGCATCCCAGGAGCCCAGTGTCACTGGACCGCAGAGTACTCTATCAAGGAAAGCTGGGAAAGGGGGCGGCCAGGGTAGATGCCCCGAGCCGGGAGATGGCGCGCTGCATTCCAGGAACCACCAGGAGCCCAGTGTCACTGGACCGCAGAGCACTCGGAGGGGAATATGATAGGAGTGCACGGATCCTGGAAGAGCAGGAAGGGGGCAGGCTGTGAAGCGGCACGTGAGGGCCGGAGGAGCCTCCAGACCGCCCCGTACAACCTTCTCCATTTTCCAGAGAAGTCAAGCCTAGAAGGGGAAGGAGACTCACCCGCTGTCCCGCGGCTCATCGGTCAAACCTAGTCCAGCCGGTCCCGGGAAGCGGGTCGAGAGCGCCGCTTCAGAACCGAGACTTGGAGGCCGGGGCTGCACCCCAGGCTCCGCCCCTCCCCATCCTCCCAGTCTGTGAAGGGGGTCAGGGATCCCCCAGCCAGCAGAGAAGGCAGCCACGATTACTCAGACCTCTTCATCTCCTTCGGTGTAAAACGGTGGCGGTGACTTCACCCCCCGAGGGCCAAGACGGTCCCACCCGTACCCACGAGAACCCGGGCACCAACCACCCCGAGGCAGACACGTGGGGAACCGAGAAAACGCCGGCACTCGTAAAGAAACCGACGCCTCACTCACTGCGCATGCGGGCGTCCGGCCGAGAGATTTCCCAGGATCCTCCAGAGCCAGAGCCCGAAACCCGATCCCCGGAAGTCCTCCTCCTGGAGAGAGCGGCCTTACTAAATATGGCGGCCTCCGTAGTCTCATTCCCCCAGTAGGAGCCGCCATTATCCTCGGCGCAGGGCTGGCCCCGCCCCCGTGTCAGCAGCGTGGATGGTGGCCCGCGGGGGCCATGCCAGGACCTCAGCAGAAACGCGGAGCTGGAGGGTGGGGACTGTATTAGTAACCCGACTCTCTGGGAGGGCGCGCTCTGGCCCTTTGTAGCTGGCCCCGAAACGTTCGCTCATCTTGCTGTTACCAAGCGCCCATTCTGCAGATGGGAAAGAGAGGGGAGACTTGTCCGAAGTCACCACGCGAATGAGATCGCGATAGAGCTGGAGTTAGAAGCGACTGGCGTGCGTGGTCACGATTGGATGGGGAGCTCCTTGGGGCAGGCGCTGTTTCGTCCGTTCCCCAGGGTTTAGCACAGTGCCTGGCACGCAGAAGATGGCTGAGCAAACGGTTACATTTACTGACTGATGTAATCCAAACCCTCGCCGCCACACCCCGCCCCTTTGTAGATCCCTGAGCAGCGCTTCACAGTGCTTCGCGCATAGTGAGTGCTTAGTAAGTGTCAACATTCCTGTCATTTCATTCATTCATTCACTCAACCAGATAGAGAAGGTCCGACAGATTGGGAACTCCTTGAAAGTAGGGAAGTTTGGGGGCTTTTCTAGTATCCCCAGTTCAGCGCAATGCCTGGCACTGTAGTGGCTGGTGCTTAATAAATGCTACCTAATTAGAAACCAGGTATCACATTCCCACCTCTGTTCACATTGATACATTGGACAGATCACTTCGTGTCTCTGGACATCCGTTTCCTTATTTGTAAAACGAGGGGGTTGGACTAGTTTCAGGGGTTCTTAACCTGAGGCCGTGTCTCTTCCAATCCTCGCAACCCCCGCCCTCGCAAAGTCCATGAACCAATCAATATTTATTAAATAGGTCCCTGGATGGATTTCAAGGGTTTCATGAACTTGAATGGGTAAAGAAAAAATTACCTTTATTTCAATATAAGTTGTTTCCTTTATATGTATGATGCAATATATAATTATGTTAATTATAATATTTCAATATAAAATGGCTTTCATTTCAATTTGGCTTCGCCAAATTGTCCAAGTGGTCTATGGAACAAACAAGATGGAGAACCTTGGAGTAAATGACCAGAAAGGACCCATCTGGGAGAAGAGATAAAGAGGAATTTTCTGAAAATTTCCCCAGGGCAACATTCTCAGAGATTCCTGGCTTGTTACTTGGGATCTGAAAGATCTTGGACCAATAGCTTAGCCTCTCTTACCCCTGGTTTCTTCATCTGTAGAATGAAAGGGGGTTGGGCTAGATATTGCTAAGGTCCCAGCCATCTCTGACCTTCTGTGGCTATGATGCCAGCTCCTGGGCCCTTTAGCTCTCAGGAAATGCCTCCCTTAGAAAGGGGCAACTCCTCTGCTCCTCCTTCCCTCCCCCCACTTTTTTTTTTTCTTTCCTTTCCTTTTTTTCAGAAAGAGAGCTAAGTATTAGGAACTTCCACATCACAAGGGCCTGCATCTAATATACACACAAGTTTTGGTTTTTATTTTTTTAATTAATTTATTTATTTTTAGTTTTCAACATTCATTTCCATAAAATTTTGAGTTTAAAATTTCCTCTCCTTCCCTTCCCCTCCCCAACACATGCAATCTGATAAAGGCTCTACATATACAATCATATTAAACATGTTTTCACACTAGTCATAATGTAGATAAAAATTAGAACCAATGGGAAAACCAATGAGAAAGAAGAAACAAGAGAAAGAGAGTAACTAGTCTTCTTCCCATCTTCATTCAGACTCCAAAGTTCTTTCTCTGGATGTGGATAGCATTTTCCATTGTGTGTCTTTAGGAGTTGTCTTAGATCCTTGCACTGCTGAGAAGAGCTAAGTCTATCAAAGTTAGTTACTGAACAATGTTGCTGTTACTGTACACACAGGTTTTTAAAAAATAGTGATTATAAGTGTTGACCAGGAAATTTGGTTAAAAGAGGCAAACAGGCTAAATTCAGATTGTTTATTCTCTTAAAACTAGCAATTACATGAAACTTCTGACTGTCTGATACAAGAATGACCAGGCTTAAATACACTTTACCACAAGAAAGGAATTTTCTTAATTGTATAAGTTGTAAATTCAGTGAGACAAGACAAGTAGTGTCAGCTGGAATCTATGATCCCAGGACATCTGAATTTCCTCTGTATAGCATATGTCTCTGTGAAACAAGATAAAGAAGAATCTCATCACTCTAGTTGCAGGCATCCTGTCATAAACAGGTTTTTTAAATTGCTGACACAGAAAAGGACATTTTTAGAGCAAAACAAAACAGTCTGATTAGTTCAGGTTTTGACCCTTATTAAAAGTCCAAAAATGATATTTAATGTTATAAGCAATGTTATTTTTTTTGAACACTTTGGGATTGTCTTGGATCACTGTCAGTCCTGGCTGATCATTGCACAGTGTGACTGTTACTGTGTACAATGTTCTCCTGGTTCTGTTCACTGCACTCAGCATCAGTTCATATAAGTCTTTCCACATTTTTCTGAAGTCTGCCTGCTCATCATTTCTTATAGAACAGTAGTATTCCATTACATTCATATACCACAACTTGTTCAGCCATTCTCTAACTAACAACAGTAATAATAATAGCTAGCATTTGCATAGCTCTTTCAGGTCTGCAAAACACTTTATAAATATAGTCTCATTTTAACCTCACAACAACTCTGGGAAGGAGGGGCTATTATTACTCTTATTTTTATATGGTACTTTAAAGTTCTCAAAACACTTTACAAGGGAGGAGCCAAGATGCTAGCTCCAAACCCACAGCCCATAAATTTCCTGTAAAAAGAACTCCCCACAAATTCTGGAGCAGTGGAAGCCAAGCAGCAACACAGTGGAGGAGATTTTGGTTCCAGAAAGCCCTGAAAAACCAACCCCAAAGGTCTGTTGCGCACCAGACAGCGGAGCCCAGCCCTGGCCACCCGTCCCCGAGAGGAGCAGATCAGAGCGGGCTTCAGGGATGGAATCGCCGGCGGCCGCGAAGGTCCCTCCACCCAAAGGCACTACAGGTCAGTGAGAGAGACTTCTGGGCTGGCCCAGAGCGGAGCAGGGTGTCTCTGTGGCTCGGGCCCCCTCAGCAGGCAGCAGCAGACGCAGCAGCAGAGGCAGCCCGGGACTCTTGCAGCAGGCAGGAGTTCCGCTCCATTACTGAAGGTCTCTGCATAAACTCCCTGAGGGAACTGAGCATGGGGGGGCGACCCTGCTCCCACCTGAGCACCAGAACTTAAGCTCACATTGAATAGCAGCCCTGCCTGCTGCTGAAAGCCCTGAGGCTGGGGAGCAGCATTTGAATCTCAGACCCCAAGCACTAGCTGGCAAGATCTAGGTGGGGGTGGAGAGGAATCTCAGAAGTCAAGTAACTGGCTGGGAAAATGCCCAGAAAAGGGAAGAAAAATAGGACCATAGAAGGGTACTTTCTTGGTGAACAGATGTTTCTTCCTCCTTTCATTTCTGATGAGGAGGAATAACACTTACCGTCAGGGAAAGACATAGAAGTCAAGGCCTTTCTATCCCAAACATCTGAAATAGATATGCAATGGGCTCAGGCCATGGAAAAGCTCAAAAAGGATTTTGAAAATCAAGTTAGACAGGTGGAGGAAAAACTGGGAAGAGAAATGAGAGAGATGCAAGAAAAGTATGAAAAACGGGTCAATACCTTGGTAAAGGAGACCCAAAAAAATGCTGAGGAAAATAACACCTTGAAAAATAGGCTCACTCAATGGGCAAGAGAGGTTCAAAAAGCCAATGAGGAGAAGAATGCTTTCAAAAGCAGAATGAGCCAAATGGAAAAAGAGGTCCAAAAGCTCACTGAAGATAATAGTTCTCTCAAAATTAGAATGGAACAGATGGAGTCTAATGACTTTATGAGAAACCAAGAAATCACCAAACAAAACCAAAAGAATGAAAAAATGGAAGAGAATGTGAAATATCTCATGGGAAAAACAACTGACCTGGAAAATAGATCCAGGAGAGAAAATTTAAAAATTATGGGACTACCTGAAAGCCATGATCAAAAAAAGAGCCTAGACATCATCCTTCATGAAAATATGAAGGAAAACTGCCCTGAGATTCTAGAACCAGAGGGCAAAATAAGTATTGAAGGAATCCATTGATCGCCGCCTGAAAGAGATCCAAAAAGAGAAACTCCTAGGAACATTGTGGCCAAATTCCAGAACTCCTAGCTCAAGGAGAAAATCTTACAAGCAGCTAGAAAGAAACAATTCCAGTACTGTGGAAATACAATCAGGATAACTCAAGATCTAGCAGCTTCTACATTAAGGGATCGAAGGTGTGGAATAGGATATTCCAGAAGTCAAAGGAACAAGGACTAAAACCAAGAATCACCTACCCAGCAAAACTGAATATAATACTACAGGGGAGAAATGGTCTTTCAGTGAAATAGAGGACTTTCAAGCATTCTTGATGAAAAGACCAGAGCTGAAAAGAAAATTTGATTTTCAAACACAAGAATGAGAAGAAGCATGAAATAGTAAACAGCAAAGAGAAGTCATAAGGGACTTACCAAAGGTAAATTATTTACATTCCTACATGGAAAGACAATATTTGTAACTCTTAAAACTTTTCAATATCTGGGTAGTTGGTGGGACCACACACACACACACACACACACACACACACACACACACACACACACATACACACATGCACGCACACACATATAGAGACAGAGAGCACAGAGTGAATTGAATAGGATGGGACCATATCTTAAAAGAAATTTAGGTAAATGGTGAGAGAGAAATGTAGTGGGAGGAGAGAGGGTGAAATGGAATGGGGTAAATTATATGTCATTCAAGAGGCAAGCAGGAGACTTTTTAGTGGAGGGAAAAAGGAGAGCTGAGAAAAAAAACATGAAGTTTACCCTCATCACATTCGACTAAAGGAAGGAATAAAATGCACACTCATTTTGGTATGAAAACCTATCTTACAGTAGAGGAAAGTGGGGGAGAAGGAGATAAGCAGGGTGCGGGGGATGATGGAAGGGAGGGCAATGGGAGGAGGGAGCAATTTGAAGTCAACACTCTTGGGGAGGGACAGGATCAAAAGACAGAATAGAAACAATGGGGGGCAGGATAGGATGGAGGGAAATATAGTTAGTCTTACACAACATGACTATTATGGAAGTCATTTGCAAAACTACACAGATATGGCCTATATTGAATTGCCTGCCTTCCCAAAGGGAATGGGTGGGGAGGGAGGGATGGGGAGAATTAAGTTTTAGGAACAACTGTTTAGTATTGTTCTTGCTACTAGGAAATAAGAAATACAGTTAATGGGGAATAGAAAGTCATCTGGCCCTATAGGACAAAAGAGAAGATGGGGACAAGAGAAGGGAGGGATGACAGAAGAGAGGGCAGATTGGTGATAGGGGAAATTAGAATGCTTGGTGTATTGGGGTGGGGGGAGGGGATAAATGGGGGGAAAATTTGGAACCCAAAATTTTGTGAAAATGAATGTAAAAAGTTAAATACATAAATTTAAAAAAAAACACTTTACATATGTTATGTCTGTTGAAAATGACAACAGTGAACTTTGCTCATATAATTCCTGGACTCTCAGGTATTTTATACTGTCTAGAGTTATTTTAAATAAACAATGAAAGTAGGTATTGAAGATTTCCCCACTTTACAGATGAGAAAACTGAGACTTAGGTTAAGTGACTTACGTATGGTCTCACAGTTAGAGTGTCAGAATCAAGATTTGAGCCCATGGCTTCCATACTCCAAGGCAGTTAACTGGAGCACTGGATAGAGTAGCTGGGCCTAGAGGTAGGAAGACCTGAGTTCAAATCTAGCCTTAGGCCTTTCCTAGCTGTGTGACCGTGGGTAAGTCATTTAACCTCTGTCTGGCTTAGTTTCCTCAATGATAAAATAGGAATAACAGTAGCATAGGACTATTAAGGCAACAAATAATACCTCACAGAAGTTTGTTCTGAGGATCGGGTGAGGCTCTCATTGGAGGATGGAACCATGAACTCTAAGACCTCCGTTTAAAGAGGAGGCTCAGCTGGGAACATCTCCTCCTTTCTCACCTGGTTGCATGACTTTGGACCTTTTCTGACTTTTCCACCATGGATGCCTTCCCTATGTGTGGGATACATCAACCCTTACCCAAATTAAACTCAGAGATTTCTCAAGGTAGAAGGCAAAAAGGAATTTATTACAATCTCTTGAGAAGTGGCACTTCCCACAGGACCATGGGTGATATCAGCAAGGGAGTGCACCTGAGTGGAATGGAGTTCAACTTTAAGCCCAGTAGCCTCTCTTCCCATTGGCTGGAAATTCAGGCTTACAATCTAAGCACGGAAATCTACCCCAGGGACAAAGAACACAGAAAGGGTAGTTGCTCTTGATCGAGGGTTTTTGTTACAAAATAGGGAACTTAAGGGAAGAATGCTGATGTGGCATAAGGGGTGGTGGAGGGGAAGGGTATACCAGGTCACATGACTGGAACTTTGGTGGTTCTCCTACATCCTAGAGCATTAGTTATCTTAGCTTTGGCAGGAAGGGTGGAGATTTTGGGGAATTCATGCCTGAGGGGTCTTCACTTGACCTGATTTCACTCACCTATTACCCCTCCCCTCTTTCAGCATCCTTTTCCTGTAGTGTTCTCAATTAGATCGTAAGCTCTTCTTTCATATTTGTATCCCCAGTTATAGGGCATGGTGGGCCCCAGAGTTAGGAGGACGTGAGTTCCTTAGGCACTTACTAACTGCATGACCCTGGGCAAGTCACCTCACCCTCTTTGCCTCAGTTTTCTCATCTGTCAAATGAGCTGGAGAAGGAACTGACAAACTACTTCAATATCTCTGCCAGGAAAACCCCGATGGCCTTGGGAGAGTGGGAGACAACATGATGGGGTTCAGACTCTGGGAACCTCCTTGAGCTCCCCTTGAATCTTCCCACTTAGTCTGGCCTTTCTTACTCAAATCTAATCTTCCCATTTGTTCTGGCAGTCTCAGGAAGCCCAGGGGCTTTTCATTATCATTTCAGGTCTCTCCTGCACTCCCCACCTTGACCCCATCAAAACCCCATTCCCCTGGCTGCTGACCACTCCCATCAAGATCTGTATCCATTCCCATTCTGCCTCTATCAAGATCTCTGGATTGCCCCACCTGCTTCCCGCCCAAACCCTCCATTGTCTGATATCTCCTGATAGCCTCCAGCTATTTCCAGCCTTTGACCCTCCTTGGACTTCTCCTCAAGACCCTTCCTAAGCCCCTCCTCCCATCACCCTGGACTACCAGGCCACCCCCACCCCCCATCCCTTCTATACTCTTTTCTGTATTTAAGTCCCACCTTGCCTCCATGAAGGCGCTCCGATGCAATCCAGCTCAGACTCTGTTTAGCTGGGATTCTATCTGGCCTGTTTGTGAATACAAGCGTCACAGATACTTAGGCTCCTTAAGAGGCAACCCAATTAGGCGAATCCTTAATAAACTTTGTTTTCTTTGACTTTAAGAAGGCTTGAGTCGAATTCATTCGAGCAGGACCTGGACTGTCCGTATTTTGGGGTTCACCCATCACCCTTCAACAATTACCTCATCTAACAGAAATGATTCAATAACGACAAAAGTCCCTAGCTCTTAGTACAGTACATAGTAGGTGCTTAATAAATGGTTATTGATTACTTGATTAGCACGGTGCCTGGCACACAGTAGGTGCTTAATAAACGGTTAGAAGATGTGTAAATGTTTATTGACGGACTAATACTACAAAGCACCTGACACTTCGGCACTTGATGAATGTTTGCTCTCTTCTAGGTAGTAAAACAAATATATGGTAAGTTATCCAACTAAAATGCTATATATTTTTGCTAAAAATTTTTTAACAGTATAAGATCAATGTTTAAAACAAGAAAAATAAATTGCCAAATCCTCCAAATCTCAGTGAATTTTAAAAACTCTTTGTTTTTTAAATTTTCAATGTTTTAAAAACGTAGCTGCAGTTCATCTATATGCTTTTTCTTTTACTGAATCTTGCTTTATATCAATTCATATCTTGTTGTATGTTCTAGGATTCTTGGAAGAGATGGAGCAAGACTTTAAAAATGTATTTATAAGTGGAATGAGAGTGCTGGAGGGGAAAACTGGAAAGGAAATGTGAGTTATATGTGCTTGTATTTTTCTTTCCCTTGACAAGTTGAAAAGAGAGAAGTTTAAGGTCAACTCTGGCATTCTCTCCTCTTTTTTTGCATAGATGCACCCTCATTACATGATAATTCCCTCCTTGTAGATTCCTTTTTCTCTCTTTCCATTCTTTCCTTAAGATCATCAATACATAACACATCCACTTCCAAGCCTTGTCTTATTGTACTCCTTCAAGATTCCCAATGAATTTGGAAAAGAAAACACCAGTATTTGGGGGAGGGGGCTCGAATAAGGCTTTAAGTAGAAGATGGTGCTTGACTCAAATCTTTATGGAATAGAAGAATTCTGTGAGGCAGAGATGAAGAGAGAGGACCTTCCAGGTATGGGGAGAAGTCAGTGCAACAACCCAGAGATGGGGAACTGTGGAAGCAGCACTGAGAGAAGAAGAATTTGTTTGGATTACGAAGGTGGGAGGGGGAGCTATGGTTGGAAAAACTGGTTAGGGCCAAAGAGTCTAGGGTTTTTGGTTTTTGTTTTTAAAGCAAAAATGTTGAATTTAATTTCTTTAACTTTTTTCATAAACATTATCAATGCTTTTGCAAGCTTCCTTTTTGATATTTTAAACAATGACTGAGTCACCTTCCTTCAGAATATTATTTTCAAAATCATTCAGTATAACCGGAAAACCCACTTTAGATTATTAGGGCACTTTAAAACACCAATGGCACCTGCAAATTTACATATGAATTGAGTGTCTAAATAAATATGAATATATTTTGGAAAGCCAAATTATTCTGACAAGTGAAAAAATTGTATAGGGTTTTAGAAGCTAAAAGAGGGTGTTTATGTTTATATTTTATCTTAGAGGTAATGGGGAGAAAGAGCCATTTATTGAATGATGGTATCACTTGGTCAGATCTGCACTTATGGAAAGTACCATTTGCGGGTGTGATGAGTAAATAAATGTAATAAAGGCAGACTAAGGTGTCACAGACTCTGATATGGATCAGTTTATTAACCTGTTAACTGTTAATAAAGTGGGTCCCTCTAGTAACCTCAACAAAGCCAGCTGTGCCCAGAGAAGGAACGGACACTCTTTATTAACACATAATAAAGAGGGGGTCTTGGTAGGTGTGGAGAAAAGGTGGTAGGTTATAAAATTGAGGCAGAAAAGTTTTGATTGACTATGTAGACAAAGGTGGGTTGGAATTCAGGTAAAGTGAGCTGGCGTTCAGTTAAGGCCAATAGTCATGCCTCTCTAACAATTCAGGAATGTTAATTGTCTTAATGGGGCCCATTAGAATCTGGCAATTTTTGCTAGGAGATCACAACCAATACACTTGCTGTCTCCTTGAAAGAAATTAAAAACTCTCTTAACTACACAAAAACAGGAAAGGACAGAAGTCATATCTTTTGGGGATGGCCATTTTGTGGGGCTAAGCAAACACATCCATGAAGTACCACAGAGGATACTGGAATGAGAGACAACAACCTTTCTTTTAAACTGAACGAATTTTAAGCTATCTCAGCTATATTCCTGAGCTCAACTTCAGCCAGGTGGGTGCAGAACCAGCCTGAACTTAATTCAATCCAGATGGATGCAGATCCAATTATAAAATTAGTACAGCATAAAGTCAATTACATTGTAGACTCAATATAGAAGAAATCAGAGGTAATGTTAGCTTTCATCTTTCCACACAGGGTAGGAACAGACTTGAATTGGGGAGACCCCCTGGGAGCCTGCTACATTCATTTAGGTCAGAGTTGATGAGATGGCAGTTATGTGTGTGGAGTGATGGGATCAGATCTGAGAGTGTTGTGGGGACAGTAACAACAAGATTTGGCAAGTGATTGGATACATAGGGTGAGGGAGAGCGAGAAGTCCAGGATTATTAAGAAGTTATGAACCTGGGTAAGTGAAAAAGAATCGTGGTACCTTCAATAGAAATAGGAAAGTTTAGAATAGGAGTGGGTTTGGGTGGAAAAATAATGAGTTCAGTTTGGGATTCTGTAAATTTGAGTTATGTTTGAGATGTCCCTGGGACACCCAGTTTGGTATATCTAATGGTCAAATGGGGGATGTGTAATGCCAATGCGATACCCAAAGCAGCTGCTATGGAGATGCATGAATATTTCCAGGGTAAATTCAAAAAATATACACTCTCTTCAAAGAGGAAACCAAGATATTTATTCAGATACCAGAAAACCAATTCCATCATGGTAACAATGAAGTGTGTACACATTACCAATAAAGGGAGCACCACCATCTTCCCTCTGCTAGGCCTCCCCACAAGCAAGCTCCCCTAGGCAAAATTCCTCCTTCTGTCACTCAAGCTAACTGCTCTGCTCTGCCTGCTCTCTCTCTCAGCTCCACCTCACTTTCTCTTCTTGCCCTACCCATTCAGCAAGCTTCTCCCACTCTGGGCTTTGTGGGACTCAAGCTGTGGGTTGGGCCAAAGTTCAAAGCAGGCCACATTGCCTATTAGGGGTCAGGGAAGATCTTCAAATTCCTTTACCATTACAGGATATTGGACTCTGACTACAAGGGAGAAACTGAGGTTGGATATATAGCTTAACAGGAGTTTCTGCATTGCAAAGGATGACCACTAGCAGAACCCCTGGCCAGCCTGGCTACAAAATGAATCTAGAAGGAACTGTTTAGACATGTACCTGGAGAGGTGACATCAGATGTCATTTCAGGAGTCCTTCAAACTGTTGCATAATCTGATTTCTCAGCTTCCCCAGGTGATTATAACAGCATTTCTATGACAGCTGCTGTTTATGGGTCATTGTACATTGAGGATCTTTCTGCTGGACATATTTGAAGGGAGTTAAATCTAAGCTTGAAACTCTCTTTCTGGGGGCTCCAGGTGCAAAGAACCAGACATAATGAGCAAAGAAAAGGGCCTGACTCCTCTTTTTAGAGATTTAGCCCCCCCCCCCCCCCCCCGGGACTGAACCCCATCTGCACTAATGCAATTCATCCTTCTAGATTTGAGAAGGACCCCTAATAGAAAACATAAGGGTAAGTGACCTAGCCTTTGAGCTTCACAGTAGCAGCATCCAGTTCTGCTACATATGTATATATTGTCTTCCCCTGTAAAGTGGAAAGTCTTTATGATCATCCCTTCAAGGTCTGGGTCCCTGTCTATGGTATGCTTCCATTGTGCCCTCTGAAATACCTGTTCTGTTGTTAACAAACTGCTCTTCATGCTAGACTTATGCTGGCCTCTTCCCCACAAATTATATTGTTTGTATGTAATTTTCTATGTACATATTGTCTTCTCCCAATAGAATATAAGTCCCTTGAGGGTAAGGATCGTTTCATCTTTGTATCCCCTGTACCTAGCATATAGTAGCTGATTAAATTGTCAAACTATTGTTGAATTCCTGTTTTACAGGTGAAGAAACTGAGGGATGAGAGAGTTTAAATTACTTTCCCATGATTACTTAGTGTCAGAAGCAGGATTGGAAACCAGGTTTCCCTGACTCTTACGGTTTGCATTCTAACCACTACACCAGGCTTTGCCTCCAATTAAATATGTAACTTGGTACAATAAATAAGCAAATATATTTTCCCCCTTGCTACTTTTACTGGCTCTTGAGAAGTATTAGGGGAAAGGAAAGTTAATCTTGCAACAGTTTTTCCCTCCAGTATTCTTGGTAATGCTGTGTTTCGATAAATAACAAATTTTTAAAAAGGAAATAGTCAACTATGGATAAAGTTGGTCATGAATGAGAAAGTGAACAAAATGATTTCTCATTTGGAGAATTGTGGGCATTTTCTAGGCAATAGGTCTAGATTCACATAGAACCCAGGAACCAAAAGAAGAACAAATCCTTCCCCCTTAGAATTTAGGCTGGTAAGTGCTTACTGGTTGGGGCAGGGGAGGGTTGGGTAGGGGATGCGATGTATTCATAGGTTCTTTTAAGCTTAATGTTCGTTATTAACATTTTCTCCATCACCATTAAGCCTGGACAATCAACCAAACAATGAATCAAGTTCTCATTTGTATCACTTGCAGATTTGGGAGTTGTAAATGCTCACCCTGAAAATTTAACAAAGCCTGGACATTTTGGCCCTAGGAGACCTCTGTAAAGTGCCCATTAGAATCTAAGCCCCTATTAGAACATAAACTCCTTGAGAGCATGAAATACTTCACTTTTTAAACTTGTAACTATCTCTGTGCTCTGGGCATTTTCTCTGACTGTCCTGTATGCCTGGAATGCTTTTCCTCCTCTGCTCTGACCACTGACCTCCCTGGCTTCCTTTAAGTCTCAACTAAAATCCCATTATTTACTGGAAGCCTTCCCCAAACCCTCTTAATTCCAGCACCTTCCTATTTATTATTTCCTATTTATCCTGCATATAGCTTGCTTCATATAGACTTGTTTACATGTTAACCCTCATTGGATGATAAACTCCTTAAGGGCAGAGATTGTCTTTTGCCTCTTTTTATATCCCCATGTTTAGCACAGTGTCTGGCACCTTGTTGATATTTAATCAATGTTTATTGATTGATTGATTTCATCTCCAGGGCCCTAGCATAGTGCCTGGAATTTACTGTTAATAAATACTGGTGAATTGAGAGGGAGACTGCGGCCCTTGAGGAAAAGCTGTCCCTCTTCTCCCTGTGCAGGGTACTGACTCTGCCACTGGCTGCTGGGTTGGTGGTGTGGGGATAACACCACATGGTGGCTAAAATTGTATGCTACCCTTGCAGCTCTCTAGAGTATAGAAAACAGGGAAATGAACCAGGATGGACACAACTATGGCATCACCAAGAAACATACACTTGGTTCCTCTTATGCCATTTGTCACATGATAATTTTTCAAATGAACCCAGCCTCTGCTATGATGTGATGCCAACCCACTGGCCTCCATATACCTGATTTGTTCAGAGCCCCTTGTGGAACATTTATCACTTTCTTCGCTTAATCATCTCTATCACTCTGATGGATGTGAGGTGGAAACTTGGAATGCTTTAATTTGCATTTCTCTAATTAGTAGTGATTTTGAGCATTTTTTCATATGACTATATAGGTAGCCTGACTTTCTCCCTTGAGAACTACCTGTTCCAGATAATCATCATTCTTCTGCTTAAGTATTTTCAGTGATGGAGACCTTGACACCTAGTCAAGCAGTCAATTCCATTTTTAGTCAGTTCTAATTGTTAGAAAGTATTTCCTTATATTGAGTTTTCCTCCTGATAAGTTCTACCTATTGTTAATAGCCCTTCCTTTGATTGTTTTTTTAGAATAACCTTAACTTTAGAATTCACCTCAGATAGCTAGGCAGCCTGATGGATGTCGAGCTGGGCCTGAAATCATGAAGACTCATCTTCTAGAGTTCAAATCTGGTCTTAGACACTTACTACCTGGTGTGACCATAGGCAAGTCACTTTACATTGCCTCAGTTTCCTCAGGTGGGGGAAGAAAATGGCAAACCACTCCAGTACCTTTGCCAAGAAAACCTCAAATTTGGTCATGAGTCAGACTGAAAAGACTGAATAAAAAGCACTTCACCTTTCCCCTCTTTTCTCTTGTCATCCCCAGTTCTGCCAACTATCAAATGCTTTATTCAATAAATAATTATTAAATACTTACTATGTGTGTCACCCTGCTAAGGACTAAGCATACAACTAAGAAAAATAATTAGTTTCTAGCCCTTAAGGAGTTTACAATCCTGTAGGGGGGAATAAGACATATACAAAAATAACCAACAGCTTAAAATGTGAAAAGTGTGTAGGAAAAGTTGAATGGAGAGAGATACTTGTGGAAGGAGGGATGATTTCTACCTGGGTGAACCTGGCAGAGTTTCACTGAAGTATGACTAATTCCTCATATGGCATGTTTCCATATACCCTACCTCATGATGAATATTCTCCAGTATGTTAACGGGCTTCCTAAAAGTGAGGCTCAGACCATGCTCTTGATGTGGTCTGCTTAGGGCAGAAGACAGCAGAACCATCATTTCCATCATTTCTGCACACTAGTAGGATCACAGGACTAGGGTCATAACCAGATAACTTTGGGATTCAGGCTTAGGAATTATTATTAAGAGGATAAGACTCCAACAGAAACAACTTTAGTGCAAGACTCTATCTTGGATGACAAGTACATTAGAAAGATACAAAGTTTTAGTGAAGTTCCAGATGCAGTGGGGGCCAATCAGAAGAAATTTCCTGAAGTAAATGGCATTCAAGTTGGCCTTAATTTATCGTGTAAAGATGAGGTCTGTTTCATTTTAGTTTTAGGACTTAAAAGAACCTTGGAAATCATCTAGTCTGTCTTTTTCTGACTTGTATATACAGATTCTTAAATGTTATTAATTCCATTAGAAGTTTCATGAGAAAGCAGGCACTGTTTTTACCTTGTTTTTCTATCTCTGGAGCTTAGTGCCTGGTAGATGGTAAGAGCTTAAATAAATGCTTGTTGATTTTTTTATTATAGATTAGGAAACTGAGACCCTAGGAGGTAAAGTAATTTTGCCCAAAGTTATAAAGTGGTATTAGAACACACAAGATCCTCAGTGGAATAGGCTAGGTCCACAAGACACAGCAATAAATGATTATAATAATCTACAGTTTGATAAACCCAAAGACTCTAGCTTCTGGGATAAGAACTCACCATCTGACAAAAACTACTGGGAAAACTGGAAAATAGTATGGCAGAAACTAAGCATAGACCAACATCTCACACCCTAAGATGAGGTCAAAATGGGCATATGATTTAGACATAAGCAAATTAGGAGAGCAAGAAATAGTTCACTTGTCAGATCTATGAAGAATGGAAAAATTTATGACCAGACAAGTGATAGAGAACATTATGAAATGCAAAATGGGTAATTTTGATTACATTAAATTAAATTTTGGACAAATAAAACCAATGGATCCAACATAAAAAGAAAAGCAGAAAGTTAAGAAATAATTTTTATAGCTAGTGTTTCTGATAAAAGCCTCATTTCTGAAATATATAGAGAACTGAATTAAATTTATAAGAATACAAGTCATTCTCTAATTGATAAATGGTCAAAGTGTATGAACAGGCAGTTTTCAGATGAAAAAATGAAAGCTATTTATAGTCATATGAAAGAATGCTCTAAATCACTATTGATTAGAGAAATGTAAATTAAAACAACTCTGAGTTGCCACCTCCCACCTATCACATTGACTAACATGACAGAAAAGGAAAATTACAAATGTTGGAGAAGAAATGGGAAAATTGGAACACTAATGCATTGTTGGTAGAGTTGCGAACTGATCTAACCATCCTGGAGAGCAATTTGGAATTCTGCCCAAATGGCCATAAAACTGTGTTTACTTTTTGATCCAGCAATACCACTACTAGGTTAGTGTCCTAAAGAGATCATTAAAAAAGGATCCACATGTACAAAAGTATTTATAATAACTTTTTTCTTGCGTGGTGGCCAAGAATTGGAAATTGTTGGGATGCTCATCAATTGGGGAATGGCTGAACAAGTTGTGGTATATGAATTCAGTGGCATACTATTGTTCTATAAGAAATGATGAATAAACAGTTCTCAGAAAGACCTGGACTTAACAGGTTGAGTTAAATGAGCAGAACCAGAAAAACACTGTACACAGTAACAGTAACACCGTGTAACCATCAACTCTTACCAGCAATATAACAATGGAAGACAATTCCAAAAGACTCATGGTGAAAAAATTCACATCCAGAGGAAGAACTACAGACTCTGAATAAAGATCAAAGTCTACCATTTTCACTTTTTGTTATTTTCTTTCTTGTGGTTTTCCTCTTATGTTCTGATTCTTCTTTCACAATATGACTAATGTGGAAATATATTTAACATGATTGTACATGTATAACCTATATCAGATTGTTTGTTGTCTTGGGAGGGGGGACAGAAAACAGGGAGTTAGAAAAATTTGGAACTCAAAATCTAACAAAAATGAATGTTGAAGAATATCTTCACATGTAATTGGGGAAAAAGTACTATTAAGTGCAAAAAAAAAAAAACCCAACTCGTGCAAGACCCTGGTGAATAGGTTTTGTTTCATGTTGTGCACTTGTATCCCCAGTGTCGGGCACACAGTAGGACCTTAATAAATGCATGGTGAACTAAAATTCTAATTTCAAATCCATTGTGTTTTCCCCTCTGCATCACAATATAGGTGGTCTGGAATTGTGTTAGCTCGGAGAACTCGGTCCTTGGAAACATGAATCCAAAGAAGCCTTTCTGGATTCATTTTCTTTCCCTCTCCTAAGATGGGGCTGGGGGAGGGGGAAGGAAGGAAGGAGCTCCTGCTTTTAAGCGCAACAAACTCCCTGCGCACCAGAGGCTTAAGTGACGTTAAGCGGAGCGGGATTTACCCAGGACAGTACCAGGAGTTCCTAACCTGGGGTCTACTAGAAACATCAAAGAAAACTTTCAGTACATTCGGTTTCCTTTCTATTTCCTGCTTAACCGCTCCACCAAAGCCCCCAAGAGAATAAAATGAGATTCAACGTCTGCTCGGGTGGGGTGGGGGTGGGGTGGTAAATTTCAGCAGCGGGCCCTCTGATTGGCTGGAAGCGGTCCCGCTAGATGGATTCTTATTGGCCTAAGAGCGGCGGAAGAAGGCGGGGCTGGGAAACCACGGGGACCTTCACGTGGGTAACGGGCGTCCCACGTGGGTGAGGGTGCCACGTGCAGAGGCCGCTGGCTGTGAGGTGAAGGGGTGGGGGGAGAAGGACGAGAAGTGGGCTGCGGGAGAAGCGCCGAGCCCCGGGGCCCCTCCTCCTGCTCCGCGGCTTCTCCGTGGCCCCTTCCCCTTGTAAAGCTGGCAGGCTTCCTCCGGAGCCCCACCCCGCCAGGACCCCCCCCCCCAGGAGCTTCCCCCCCCCCCCAGAGCCCCCGGGGATTCGGACCTGGACCAGTAACGGCCCCAGGTCTCGGCTTCCTCGCTCATAAAAATCAGATTGCCTTCCGGAGCCCTCCCGGTGCCTCTGTTTCCCGGCCTGGAACATGGGCATTTGGGCCCTGCGACCCCCTGGGCGGGCCCCTTTCCCTCCGCCTGCTTCAGTTTCCTCAACTGTAAAATGGGGATAGTCAGAGCGCCCTCCGACCTCCCCCCTCGCCCCCAGGGTGGTTGTGGGGGTCCTGTGTGCTCCCGTTGGTAAAAGCGCTTTGGAAGGCGGTGACTCACTTGGTGCCTGTTCCTTGGCAGCTGCTCTTCCAGCATGGACGAGGCCACCCGCAGGAAGCCCCGCCTGGCAGCCTCTCTGCGCATTTCCCCGGGCCCCAGCCTGGGCCCCATCCCCTGGAGACCCTTGGAAGGCTCTGGCCAGGCGATCTCCGAGGCCCAGACTCCCCCAGCAGAGCCCCTGCAGGGAGAAGACAAGAAGGAGAAGCCGTTGGGCACTGAGGCCGTCAGGGATGGTAGGGACCGAGCCCCAGGGATGGGAGCAGGGGCAGGGATCCCTGTGGGAGAACTGCGGATGTTTGCCCCAGGCCAGAGGAGGTTTAAGGGGAAAGGCAAAGTCTGTGGCCCTGTGGCCAAAGGGTGGAGCAGGATGGAGGCATGAAGACCCGAGTGCAAATGTGACTTCCTAGCTGTGTGACTCTGGCTAGGTCACTGCACCTTCTACCTGCCTCATTTTCCTTATCTGTAAGAAGGGGATAACAGTAGCACCTCCCTTCCCAGGTTGTTGTAAGGCCCAAATGAGATACTGTGCAAATAGGAGATGATGCCAACCTTAAGGTGCTTTGTAAATGGTAGTCATAAGGAACAGGGAGTAGACTTTTTCTTGGCTCATCCTTTGAATGAGTGAGAAAACCTTTATTAAGCCCTTACTGTGGGCCAAGCACTAGATTGAGGACTGGGGTTATAGATACCAGAGGGAAGACAGTCTTTATCTTCATGGAGCTTATAGTCTGATAGTAGGAGGCACGACACATGAACACAGACCTTCTGTAGTGTCACTATCCTCCTCACTAGTCTCTGGTGAATTTTCATCCTGTTTCCACCATAGGTAATAGTTAACATTTTCTCAAATTGGATCTTACATTTTTCTTGTTTGATTACATTTCTTGTTCCCCTATCACTTTCTCTTTCCTTGAGTTTTTTTTTTTTTTTTTTTTTGGTCTTTGGTGTTTGTGAGGATCCAAACAGCATATTCTTGGAGGGACATTTTAGTTTGGAAAGTTAACAGGGGTGGTGAGTGGAGTCACAGGGAAGTAGATGGGCACACTCTTTCTAGGAGTAATTGTAGCAGTTGCAGAGACAGAGATTTTGGCTTGATGTCAAGATGAATGACTTGCCTGAGGTGTTCAAAGGTGGAACATTCTGCCTTGGAAGATGGTGGGTTCTCTCTCACTGAGGATCTCTGAAGATGACTTCTCATTGGAATGAAGTAGAAGAAAGGCCAATTTCTTTATGGTTGGATTAGATGACCTTTAGAAGGTCCCTTCCAACTCTGTTTCTCATTGGAGTTGGGAAGAAAGATTACTGTTGTCAGCGAAGTCCCTTGATAATGAGGGAGGTAATGCTTGGGGGAAGGAGTACTGGGGACAGTCGAGGGCCCTGACTTCTAGCCCCAGCCACTCGCTAGCTCGGGACCCTGGCTGTTGCATAGCCTCCCTTGGCCCGGGTTTGCTATTCTAATCAAGCAGATGATTTCTCAGGCCACTAAAGGTGTCAGTTTTATCAGTCTGTAATTTACTGTGCTCTCCTTTCTCAGGGCCACTTGTGGATCCTCCTTCTGTGCTGAAGGAGCTGATTCTAGGACACAAAGACCCCTCTCCAGGGCAGGCACTGAGCCTCCTCAGTAGCTATGCAGCAAGTGTGGGCCTTCCTCTGAGCTTCATGGAGAGTGAGGTCAAGGGTAAGAGAGGGAGGAGGGGTCACTGTGTGCTTAGCATTGGGATGGGATGGAGGGGAACATGTAGAGAGGCATAAAGCCAGGCCTCTGACCCTGGCAACGCTGCAGTCTGCTTGGTGAAGTGGGAACCCAACACTTACATGCTCTGCTACATGTAAGATTAGGCAAGTTATTCCACCACTCTACATATTAGTTTCCTCTTTGAAATTAAATTTTACTTTTTTCTATCAAAGTTTTTTTCCCCTCTTTTCATTCTCCTGCACCTTTGATAAAAGGAAATCAAACCCCTTATAACAAATATGCATACTCAGGCAGAACATTGCCACTGTATCCATGTCCAGAAATGTGTGTCACCCTGTGTGAGTCCATTCTTTCTCTGTCTCCATCTTTCTTTCTTCATCATCCTGAGTCCCTTGGAATCATACTTGGCGGTTGTGCTGATGGGAGTTCTGATTTTTACACTGTTGTTGCTGTTGTATGAATTGTTCTTCTGGTTCTCCTTCCTTGGGCATCAGTTCACACAAGTCTTCCCAGGTTTCTCTGAAACTTTGTCATTTCGTATGTCACAGTTGTATGCTGTTCACATGCCATAACTTCTTCAACCATTTTGGAACTATGTTTGGAACTATGCCCCCAAGTGGGCATACCCCCCAACCCAGCGATAGTATTGTTAGATCATCACCAAATGAGAGCGAAGAAAGGAAAAGGACCCACATGTATGAAAACATTTATAGCAGCTCTTTTATTTTGTGGCAGACTTCATTAAGGGGCTGCCTACTTATTTGTTCTTTTTTCAAAGGAGGGGGTATTAGACTGGAATGTCTCTTAAGGTCCTTTCACAGAACCTGTGAATATTAAAATGTGGTTTTAGTTTTTCATATAGAAACTATTTAGAAGAAGGTCTGAGGGGCTTAGGAGGGAGCAGTCCTCTGAGCAGGTGGGGCTGTGGAGAATCCCCTTCCTAATTCTAAAATCCCTTTCCTTCTCTCAGTTCCCTTCCAACACTTCTCTGTCTGTGCTGTGCTGGATAAGGTGTACTGTCCTGAGGGTACCGGGAGCAGCAAGAAGGAGGCAAAGGGGCAGGCGGCTGTCCATGCTCTCAGCTGGGTCAGGACCCAATTGGAAAACCCAGGTAGTTCTTCCTCAGGAGTAGGAGGTTCCTAGTGGGGAAGGGTATCTATTTCTCCCACAATAGGAAGGCGGACGCTGTGCTCTGCTAACTGCTCTTGTGATCTTGGGCAAATTACAGCTCCTCTCAGGGTCTCGAGTTTCTAATTCATAAAATGAGCCAGGTATGTTAGTTTAAAGGACCCTTTCAACACGAGCATCTGTGAGGTTAGACTACCACCAGGCTATCCTTTGATGAGGATGCTAGAGAGGTGAGACCAAGTGCAATGGGAAGAGAGGTGACCATCTGCCCTGCCCTCATCTCTGTGCGGGGGCGTGGGGGGGGTGGCCTGGGAAAGTACTGGACTGTGGAACTCTTGGGTTATAAAATTGTCCTGACCTCGTCCGCCTCAGTTGCCTTTCTTCCACGTTTGGGGAGAGGAGTAGAGGCTTGTGTCCCAGGTAATCCAAAAGACAGATCTTAACAGTCCCTTTTTCTTTTGCAGCTCCCTTCAAAGATCCTGACACTTTCCCTCTCTGTTCTTTAACTGCAGGTGAGCTTTCCCTCATGACTCTCTCTTCTACTCCCCAGATTACAGGCATTGAGTCAGAGTGGTTATATCTAAATGGGAGGCTTCTCTGTAACATCACTGTACGTGTTCCTCAACCTCTGGAGACCTCTGCTGAGGTGGACAACTTCCTTTCCCAGATGACCTGCCCTGCTCTGGGTAGTTAGAACTTCCACCCATTCTTCTGGTTCTTTTTGGTTCCAGAAGCCAGCCCCAATTCCCCCGGTTCTTCTATCCCAGAGTGTGCTGGATGAGGAAAGGAAAATAGAATCAGCCTTGGGGATGAGATAGGAGGGTCACGGGTCCTTCCTCTCCTCTCCTGCCCCTTTCTCTAGAGAACATTCTGACCCATGAGCAGCGTTGTGCGGCTGTGGTGAGCTCTGGATTCGACCGCCTGATAGGTGAAAACTCCCCTTACCGGGGCTGCAAGCGAAGTATAGCAGCTGTCGTCCTGGAAAGGGGTATGGAAGCCTGAGACTTTCCTCCGCAGAGCCCCCTCCCATCTGCTGCGGCCCCACCTTGTCCTTGGGGGGCAAGGGAGCCTCTAGAACCTCTTCTCCCCTTGGTTTTCCTTTCCTTCCTCCTTCTAGGTCTTATCTCACAATCTCCCCCAAGTCTTCTTTTCCCATTTCTCTTCCCAGCATCCCCTCCTCTTCCTTCAGGATTCTTTCCCAGTTCTCCCTACCAGCCCCTGCTCCCCTATTCTTCCTACAGAGGTCCCAGATGACAGGGGCAGCTGTAGGGAGACCTATGAGCTGGTTGCTCTGGGTACGGGTTCAGGCGGCTATAGGGGCTGGATTGAGTTCATGGGCAGAAGACTCCACGACACTCACGGCTTGGTCATTGCCCGTCGTGCCTTGGTCAGGTGAGGGGTTAAGAGAAGATAGTTGGAACCTGAATCTTTGGGGGGAGCCTCCTTCACCCCTAGCTGATCACAGGATACAGACCCACCTATCATTTTCTCTATCTTTGTTAGGTTCCTGTTCCGGCAGCTCCTGATGGTGGCTAGTGGGGGCCCAGAGGGAGCAGAACGATCAGTACTGACCCCTCGACAAGGCCCTGGCCCCCCTCTTGCCCTGAAGCCCAAAATCTTCTTACACTTGTACTTGAGCGACACTCCTGCAGGGGCTGCACATGACATCTAGTACGCAGGAAATTTGGATGGGAGGGGGTCTCTGAATAGAGTGGTCAGTGTGGGAAAGATCTGAAGAGCTGTATTTTCTCTGCCTGTTCATCTCTCTGATCTCTCCCCTCCTTCCCCTGCAGCCTCCCTTCCCCGGGGGGCTCTCTCCATAGTCCCTCACTTCGTCTTCAAGCACATGCCCGGGGAGAGCTGCGCCCAGTTTGCTACCTCGCCCCAGGATTTCGGGCAGCCAGAGTCTGTTCGCTGTCAGCCAGTGACAAGGTGGCTCGATGGGCAGTGCTGGGGCTGGGAGGGGGCCTGCTGGCCCATTTCCTGCCCCCACTCTATGCAACCAGCCTCGTCCTTGGTAGGAGGCCCAAGATTGGTGGCTGTGGGGATGGGTGGTGGAGATGGGGGAGGGTCTTGGAAAACAACACCAAGTCTAGGGTAGAGGAACAATTCACTGTCCCTCTTGAAGCCTCAGTTTACTCATCTGTGCAATGACAAGTTTGGTCTGAATGATCTTGATGAAAAGTCCCTTTTAATCTTATGGGGGCAGTTTGGAGAGGTGGGGAGATTATGTTTTACAGAGGAGAGATGACCCGCATTCTTTCATACATCTGTTTTTCCTCCACAGCTGATTCCTGCCATGATCCCTCCACTCTGAGTCGGGTCATCCATGACCGGCCCTGTCTAGAGGGAGGGCCAGGCCTGCCACCTCCCTATGCCCGGAATCCCCTGCACCTGTTTCTGGGCCCACCTGTGGCTCCCCAGGACTCAGTATCCTCCAACTGCCAGGGCCTCAGCCTCAACTGGAGCCTGGGAGACACCAGCCTGGAAGTTGTGGACACAAACACGGGCTGTGTGTGGTCAGAGTAAGGCCAGGTGTTGTAGAGGAGGAGGAAAGATGTGGAGATGTAGAAAGTGGGAGACTTGGAGGTCACCTCCTCTTCTTTCCCCACCCAGAGGCTCCCTTGGTCCTCCCTCCCGCCTCTGCAAGGCTGCTCTCCTCCGTGCTTTCCGCCAAGTTGCCCAAGCCCTGGGAAGACTTGATCTCTTGGCATTGGACACATACGAGGTAGCCAAGGTCAGTGATCACTCTTCATTTAGCTTGTTGGTGTTGTGAATTCTCCCAGGAGTGAGGCCATGTCTTGAACCTCGTTGTTTCTTTCTCCTCACCCTTGCCCTACTTCCAGACTCAGGGCTGCTCTGATGTCCTTGGTGTCTCCTCTTTGCAGGCAGGGACTTACCGTGCTGCTCGTCAGGAACTGACCACTTACCTGGAACAGCAGGACCTGGGCTCTTGGCCCTCCAAGCCTCTGGTGGGTGGGTTCTGTCACTGAACGCAGGCATCTAGGGTGTACCCTGTGTCCTTCCCACAGGGAAACCTTGGATGTGTGTGTGTTTTGGGGCAGGGGTGGAGTCTGTGGTAAGGATTAGAAAGTGCCCAAGCATTAGGGACCTGGGCTGGGTACAGTTTAGGGAAGAGGTAGTGAGGTAGGGACATTGGAGATCCCTGGTTGAAAGCTATGTGCTTTATGATTTGTCCTGAATAAATTATTTGTTCTCTGTGCAGTCTTGGTTGGAAGTAACGTTCTCTATCATTTGATTGTCAGGACTCTCACAACATTCTTGTGAGATAGAGGGGGTAATCCAGGAAGTATTATCCCTGTTTTATGGGTGAGGGGAGTGGAAGTTCAGAAGTTGAATGCCATCTATTGACTTTCTCCTAAAACGTGGGGAAGATGATTCACCAGGCTTGGAAAAGGTTCAGAAAGCACTTGGCCCATAGTCCAGTGGACCAGCCAAGCCCAGAGATAAAGGGAAGCTTTATATTCCCACATTTTAGGTAGAAAATATGAGCAGCCCCAAAGCAGGTCTGGGGAATCTTGGGATGAAAAATGTGATTTTCAGCACTGTCAGACTAAAGGAATGGCTTTGTTCAGTGTTATCCCCAGGACCTGTTTGAACTGTCGGATGATGGTGGTAATTCTGTACAGGGGCCAGGATCACAAATTCAGGGCTGACCACTTGTTTATATCACCAAGCATAGTAAACCATGCAATATTATTGTTCTCTTTAGAAAAATATGTGTTTCTGTCTGACAACATTGTTGTCAAGTGCAGGTTTCTGTAAACCATTTTCTAACCCTCATGGATTATTGGCATCATACTACTAAGGAGGGACAGAAAGCAGGTCTTCTGGCTCCAGTTGCAATCCTCTTACATTTTACAGACATCGCAGGAATAAATTCTGGTCCCTCCTCTCTGGGCCTGGCCTTCCTCTGTTTTTGGCCTCTCCCCTACCACTCCCCCTGGGTATAGATTCTCTGACTTGTCTGTTACCCCCCACCCCACTTAACAGTTCCTGGTCATTGGAGAACAGGGAGAGCTCTGGAAAGTTGGTGCCATTTCTACTGCAGCGGGGCCTGAGAGCTTCTGGCCAGGACTGTGGACAGCTCCCAGCTAGTGGCCTTAAGGCAGTTAGCTCCAGAGGCCTCCTAAGCTGTCAGCCACTAGGATTGGGTCACTGAAGTTAGGGGTTGTGGATTGAGGGGATCATGGAAGGAACCTCACTGCCATCTTCAAACATGTTCAAGTCTCTCCTGTCCTTGAAAATCCCTCACTTCGCCCTGCTATGTCAGCTAGCTGACAGCTGGTGTCTGCTTTTTCTCTCTGTTGCATCTTCCTCCGCGTTGGCTTCTGACCTCATTTTTGGTTCTTTAGTCATTCCAGTTTGTTCCAATGCTTCATGACCCCATTTGGGATTTTCTTGGCAGAGATATTGGAGTAGTGTGCTGTTTCCTTCTCCAGATCCTTTGACAGATGAGGAAACTGAGGGAAACACAGGGTTAAGTGATTTGCTCAGGGTCACACAGCTAGTAGTGTCTGAGGCCAGATTTGAACTCAGGAAGGTGAGTCTTTCTGACTTGAGGCCTTGTGTCACTCCAGACATGCTCATCCCTCCAGCATAGCCAGCCAGGTGTCAGATCTTGTTTTCTCTTGACATAATGTCACAAACCTCACCACCCCCACAGCCACTACTTGTGCAGGCCTCATCACCTCACTTGCAACAGCCTGATTGTTTTCCTTTCCTTAAGTCTCATCCTCTACGCAGCCCAATCAAAATCAAAATGATCTTCCTAAAGGGCATGTCTGACCATTTCATCCTTTTGGCCTAGTCATCCTTCATGCTTAACATGTTCCCCCTCGTCACCTCAGCGTCTTAGAGTCTGTGGCTGCCTTCAAGTTTCGGCTCAAACGCTCCTTCCTTGCAGGGGGCCTTTGCCACACTCCCCATGTACCAATGCCTTCCTCTCTAATGGTATCTTCCACCTAAGCCCTTTTCCAACAGTTGTTCTGATTGGTTTCCTCCTGGAATGGGGTCCTTCCTCAGGCTCTCACCTGAAATCTCATCAGGGAGATTGATTCCCATCCGATCCTCATCACCACCTCTTGATGGGGGAGAGGGGGAGGGTGTGTGGCTGAGCACTAGGTACCTTCTTTCCCCACCCTCTCTTCAACTTGCTTTTATGGGTCATTTTCCCACTTAGATTGAAAGCTTCCTGGGGGCAGGGATTATTTGTATGCCCAGGGCTGGCACATAGGAGGCACTTCATAAATGTTTCTTGACTAATGACTGTGTCTTACTTATGCTGATTTATGTAAATGTTGTCTTCCCCTTTAGAAGATAAGCTCCTTGAGGGCAAGAACTGTTTTTTGCTTTTTCTTTGTATCCTGAGACCTTAGCACAGCACCTAGCACTTAGTAAGCACTTAAAAAAATGCCTGTTGAAGACTTGAGTTCAAATCCTGACTCAAACACTTACTAGATGCGTGACCCTGGGCAGGTTACTCTTTCTCGAGACCTCAGTTTCTCCTCATCTGTGAAAAACAGGTTTTGAATTTGATGGCTTCTAAGGTGTCTTTCTCTCAGAAGCAGCTAGATGGTTCAGCTGGTAGAACACCGGGCCTGGAGTCAGGAAGGCTTGAGTTCAAATCCAGTCTCAGACACTAGCTGTACAATCCTGGGCAAGTTACTTAACCTCTGTTTGCCTTAATCTACCAGAGAGGGAAATGGCAAACCACTCCAGGATCTTTAACAAGAAAAACCCAGAGGCTGTATTCGTTTACTGTGGCTCATAGGGTTGAAGAGTCACATGTGACTGAGCAACAACAAAAGAAATTGTCTCCCAAATCTAGAATTCTATTGTCCACTTGTGTCCATAAATCCCTAAGGGGTCTGTGAACTTTGCTCAGAAAAACTTAACTTTTATTTCAATATAATTGGTTTCTTTTGTGGTCCTATATATTTTGCTTTATGTATTTAAAAACATTTGTCTGAAAAGAGGTCCATAGGCCTTACCAGTCTGCCGAAAGGGTCCACGACATAAAGACATTAAGACCCCCCCCCATCCTATCGGATGTGAGTAGCAAGTGCCTCAAATCCCTGTGATTCCTTTCCACACACATTTACTGAGCTCCCTTCAAAGCTCAACTTAAACGGCACATCCCTTTCCTGCCAGTTCCCCCCTTCCAGATGAATTAATTTCCATTAAAATGCATGTCTATATGTATATACATATGCTACATATGTGTATTTATGTCTTCTTGCTACCTGTATAGAATGTTAACTCCTTAAAGGTCAGGGACCATTTCATTTTTGCCTTTGCGTTCCCAGGACTTAAGAGAGATGGTATACTATAGCCAACAGATACCTATGCTTAAAGCCAGGGAGACGAGTCCAAGCCCTGTTTCTGACACTGACTTTTGGATTGTGGGCTAGTCATTTGTGTCCCTCAGTAATGGAGGTGATTCAGTAAATTGCAGAGAAGGTGCATCTTAAGGGGAGTTTCCTTACCTGAGAGTTCCCGGTACTAAAGGAATCAAAGGTCTTGTCCCCATCCCAAGTACCTACCATACCACCATCCTTGACATGTAGTATGTGCTTAATAAACATTTTGTGGATTAATTGATAGCCTATGACTGATGAAGAGAAGCATGGCACAGTCTGGCCTCAGGGTGTGGTAGATCATGTAGTGACTGTGTGATATTTAATTCAGATTTAGAAAGTGAAGGCCATAAATGGAAATTAGATGAGATTCTAATCTTCAGGAAGTTCAAAATCCATGTTATCCTCTCCTGTCCCCACAAACATACACATAAATAGTGACTGACATTTATGTAACACTTTAGATTTTGCAAAACCCTTGACATATCTCTCATTTGGGGCTCACACCAGCTTTGTGAGGTGGCTACTAAAATAATTACCATCTCCATTTTGCAAATAATCTCAATAAACTGAAGGCTTAGTTCATTGATTTGCCCGTGATTACACTGCTACCAAGTGGGTGGGGCTTCATTCAGCAGCTAGTATCCTGGACTCAAAGATGGCGGTAGGGTAAGATGGGAAGAACTATGGATCAGGAGGTCAAAGGTCTGAATTCTAGTTCCTGTTGTGCTTTGTGACCTTGGTTATGTTGTTTCCTGCTCTGGGTCTCAGTTTCTCCATCTACAAAATGAGGAGGTTGAATCTCTAAGGTTCTATGATATGGCAGGAATGAAAACAGGTCTAGTTCCCAATATGATACCTTTTCCCCATTTCACACATCACAGCTGTGGCCAAGTTTTGGGTTAGTGTCGTTAAAAAAACAGTTTCCATCTATCCAACGACTGACTGCATTCTGTCATGGAAGGTCACAGACCAACAAACCTCTCCTGATTGCATTTGCTCTTGCACTCTAATGAGTGTCTCATAAATACGACAAGCGTTCAGGCTATTTTTAGTCTGAGGCTTAAAAACAAATGCCTGGATTATTCTTCTCTAGTCCTCAGTTTCTCCTGGGGGCAGACTTTGTGTTTGCAGTGATACTACAGGATCTCAGGATGAGAATCCATTTAGTTGTGAAACGAGAAATTTCAATTAGAGATCACCAAAGAAGGAAACACTGCAGGGGACTATTAATTGTCCTCCTACCTCCTCTTCCTATTTCAAATAAACTCTTCTTAGTTTTTTTGCAGGCATCTCTTGTGATGTATGATGCTCCTGGGGAAAGAAGTAGTGATGGTTTGGAATTATTACTTCAGTTCCTAAAAGTCTAATTTTGAGAAACAGTTAAAGCTGGAAGTAGACCAGCCTGTATTTCTTCCACAGGGCAAGGTGTTCTAGGTAATGATGCTGTTGTCAGGGGGGATTAGTACTTACAAAGACATGGGGGGGGGCAGAGCAAGTCACATCTCTTGGCCAGACAATTCACCTGTCTAAGCATCAGTTTCACCATATTAAAAAGAAAAGTACTTGTACCTGTCCTAGCACTTCATGAGTGATCCAGATATCTTAGGAATTTGTTTCAACTGATATAAAATGAGATAGTTGGACTAAGTGATTAAGCCTGACATGACAGAAAACCTAAGAAATGTGGGAAGGAAGGCCTTTATGACCCCAAAGACTTCAAAATACAGTGATTGGTCTATATCTTTAAATTCCTTTTCAACTGTAAAAACCTTATGATCTTTTGATTTTTTTTTTTGAGAGGTCAACAATCATTTTAATCAAGCATATGTATCATTCACTTAGTTCAGGGGAAAAAACATCCTGAATTTCAGAGAAAATACAGATAAATCAAAATCAACAGACGTTCTTCCAACTCTCTGACATAAGCAATATTTACATCACAGATCAACAGACAGATCCAACTGTCTGACCATTACATACATACATAGTTACCAGACAGGAAAGCACCAACATCTGGGTTTTAATTATGAGTCAAGCGGGGCGCCACTTAATGACTCACCTGACATACAAAGCTTCTTCCTAAAACTAAGTCCCCTGATCTTTTGATTTCTAAAACCCCCTTTTGCTCTAACATCCTATCATATGATGATGATACTATCTGCCTAATCTCATGGGCTGTAGAAGTGACATGGTTCCTTCCTTTAGGGAGTTTGCCATCAAGTTAGGGAAGAAAAACTAATATGTAAAATAACTTAAAACAGTTAAGTGCTAACCTATAACAACACATGCACTATTAAAGGGATGATTAGTGAGCACAAAGAAAAGAAAGCAACCTGAAAGAGCTTCATTTCCTTTTTTGAAGGAGTTATTCAACTGGCAGATTAGGGTAATCTCAATCAGAGGGTCTTAATCTAGGGTCCACAGGTCCCCTAAGTCAGGAGTGGGGAACCTGCAGCCTTGAGGGCACATGTGACCCTGTAGATCCTGAAGTGTGACCCTTTGAATCCAAACTTCATCAAAGCCTTTTATTAAGGAGTTAAATTAACCTTTCAATCATTCAAGAAAAAAATACTGAAAAGAATGGAATGGAGAGCTAGACATGCCTCTAGGAATCATTCAGTGTTCGGTGAAGTTCGATGAGCTAGAACATTGGGCAGAATCCAGTAAGATGACACTTAGTGTCTACAAGTCAGTAAGAAGGAAGCGCTTTCCAAGTGTCAGGCCCTGTACTACAAATACAAGCAAAGAGGAAAGACCAGTCCTATCCTCAAGGAGTTATATTCTAATGGGAGAAGACAACACAAGAAAGCTGATAATTGGGGGGAGGTGGGGCTAGAAGGAAGTCTAAAGAGTCAGGAATGAAGGCTTGAGAAGGATAAAGGAGTGAATACGGCTGGTTTGGGCACTGCTTAGAATGGAAGTTCCGATGACCAAGCAAGACGCGGGGGCTGTGGACCGAGCGGAGAAGACTGATGGGGTCTGATGGAGAAAGTAGTTCAGAAGGTCAGGAGCAGAGCACAGGCAGAAATGTGAAGCCTTGGACTGAAAAAAATCCAACTTACAACCAATATATGGGGGAGGCATGGTTTGGTTTGAAGGACTGATTTGAAGAAACCAAAGGATTTGAGGGGAACGTGAAAACTGCCTTCAAACATTAAATAAGAATCAGGCTTGTTCCTCTCTGCGGTGTGTGGAACCAAGAGTAATGAAGTGGGAGTTACAGAGAGACTTGTTTGGGTTTAATGGGAAGCTATCCAGAAGCTTATTGAAAGTAGAACTTCACATGGGAGCTTCAGATGAGGACTGGATGACCCTTTGGTTGAGTGTGTACAAGACTTCCCTGATCAGGTAGGAATTCTACCAGGCTCCGTGAGGTCCCTTTCAACTCTAAAGTTCATTGATCTCAGAAACTGTAGGCAGCATGGTGTAATGCCTAGAACTCTGAATTGAGAGCAGGGACGGTCTTGATTTTTCTATTAGTGACTACCACAGTACTTATTTATCATTATTAAGCACTTGTAACCATTTTTCATTGATTCATGGATTCATTGATTGACAGATTCATTCATTTATTGTGAGTCTAGAGCTGCTTTTCCATGGTCCTTGGTTGCATTTAGAATCTAGACTTGTTTGAATTTATGTACCTGTTTTTTCTGTAGGTGATAAAACCAACGAGTAGTCAAAGATGATGTCCGCATGTTAAAGGAGGTCCCTTCTCCTAGAGGTAGAAAGGGGAACATGTAAACAGGAACACCAAAATGAGTGATGAAATCCATGCATCCAGTCCCTAACACCACAGGAATACTATTGACCCCTCTGTTTAACCTTAACTGACCTACTCCCAATAGGTATATCCAAAGATGCATACCTAGGGTCTACTTACCTTAACTTAATGCATTTGTATCATTCTCCAGTTCTCTTCATATGTATTGTTGTTAAGTCGTTTCAGTTTTGCCTGGCTCTTCATGATCCCGTTGGAGATTTTCTTGGCTAGGACACTGGAGTGGTTTGCCATTTCCTTCTCCCGATCATTTGACAGATGAGGAAACTGAAGCAAATGGGGTTGAGTGATTTGTGCAGAGTCACACAGCTAGGAAGTGTCTGAGGCTGGATTTGAATTCAGGAAGATGAGTCTTCGTGACTTCAGACCTGGAACTTTATGCACTATGGAATCACTCAGCTGTCCTCTCTTCATCTACTTCAACCTCAACATAAACTGGCCCATCCCCTGACAACCATGGGCCATTCACCGATGGTCTGTATCTGGATAGGGTGATTCCCTGGGAACAATTACCTGTACAGCTTAGTTTCCCAACTCTTGGCTGGTGGAATTTGGTGCCTCATTACTTCTTTATTGACAGATCTCCTAGAACACAGTGACTCGTACTTATTATGTGCTTAATAGATGCCTCCTGATCTGCTGACTCAAGTCTAGGGGATTTTACCTACTTCCTCTAACTGCTAGAGACTTCTCTTCTAAGGTTGTCTTCCATCCATCCTGTAGCTATCTTGTATGTACTTAGTTATGCGCTTTTTAGCTAGTGTAAGCCCCTTGAGGAGAGAGACTCTTTTTGACTTTTTCTTTGTAATCACAGACACTTGAATACAGCTAGTGCTTAACAGATGTTTGTTGAATGTTGGATTGCGATCACCTAGATGTTCCACAACCGAGTTGCTGCACTTCATCCCCAGAAGGCATCCTTGCTTCTTCAAGAGAGAGGCTCAATTCTTGAACAGCTGGACTCTGGAGGGGTTAAACTGGAATACCAGCTGAAGTTGACACAGGTATTCCATACTTTCAGGACTAGGATGCCTCCAGACTATTAAAAATTGCTGTTGTTCTCCACCCATGTCACCCTCTCCCCTTGACCCCAAAGGATCTCCCCAGTAGCTTTTCCTTAGATCACTCCAAGTCTATTTTCTATTCAAAGTCAATTCATGATGAGCACATGTCATTTACTTTCTCTCCCCCACCTACTTAGCTCACATCTTGCGTTGAATCTTTTGGGTCATTCCAAAAAGTCTCTGACCTTTCTTTCTACTTTCTTTTTTGCTTTCCATCTCTTCCAGGGTTGCTAGATCCTATTTCTACAAAAAAAAGGGAAAAAGGAAGGAAGGAACCAATTTCTGTTGGTGTAGTTGACTGTATTCCTGGGAAAAGAGATAAGGAATTTTCTATTAGTCCCCACTATTTCTCCATCAGGTTCTCTAGGAGAACAAGGAACTTCAATTCTATAGCATATTAGTGTTACTTGTCAGAATCCTGTAGCCTCAAGCACAGGGACATCTGAGGGAGGGGCTCAGAAAGTGTTGGCAAAGATGAAGATGTCAATGACTGCAATGGAAGGTCATGCTTTCATCTGTTTTATATGTTAAGTCTACTAGCAGCCTTTAAGGTAGTTCATTGAATGAAATAATGGCTAGCATTCATATACAGTGCTTTAAAGTTTGCAAAATATTTTGAGCTACCACACACAAGTTGCATCTGCATCTCTGACATTCTTGTTTTCCCTCCTGATAACAGTTCACTATTTGGGATGTCTCATATACCAGGGCCATGCTAGTAACATTTAACAACCAGATTCTGAAAAAGATATGGCACACTTCTAAGTTGCATAATTAACATTTTCTCCATCACTTTCTTAGGTGTAAACAGTCAACAAAGCAATAACTCAAGCTCTGGTTGGTGGCATTTGCTGATTTCCAAGGTATACAGATGCTCAGGGTAGAAGCTGGCTCTTTGTCAGACTACATAGAGAGTACTGTGTTTAATTCTGGGCACCAAGGTTTAGGAGGGACTTTTCATAGACTATTTACAGGATGGTTCCATCTGTTAGAGCTATTATCCCTAACCTTTCTGATTATGGGAACATACACTCTTGATCTCACTGTTCCTGAAAACTGATAAACCCCAGGATTCCATTAGTGGCAGCAGAATGCAGTGGAAAGAACACCAGAACGGGAGCTGGAGAAACTGGGTTTGAATCCCAGTTATTTTATTTACTACCCTTGTGACCCTGGGCAAGACACCGAACCCTTTGGACCTTTTTGACCCTCTGTAAAATGAGGGGAATGTTAGACTAAATCATATCTAAGTTTTCCTTCTAGCTCAAAATCTGTGATCCTGTGTTTGCCCCTGCTTCATCTCGCTTTCGTGTAATCACCTCTTCCCAGGTGTAAGTAAGTTTTTATTGTACATGGCCCCTTTGTCCTTTCCTGGCCACCAAGATACTATTGGTTCCCCATGTATTTTTGAGGATAATGTACCATCAGTCTGTTGGATGCCAGGTGCTCTGTAGCTTGTGGAGTGGTTTGTAGGTTTGATGCAGTTGTATCTGATGACTCCCTGAATGTAGAGCAAACAAGAAATGCACAAATAAGGCATGTTTAGGGTGATTTCTGTGCATTCGTTTTGGAATAAGCATCCACTTCATTGTTCCAAGACTTGTTTTAAAAAACCAAACCAAATAAAACACAAACCAAACTAAAGCCATGTTCTTTAAGCACCAGCCACAGGCAGAAGGACACATCTCATGTTAGCTGCTAGAGGACTGGGGTCATGAGGGAAAGGTGACATTTCCACCCACAGGGTCTTTGAAGTGGGAACTGAACATGAAGATGTACTAAGTGCTTGAATGCCAGGGCAAGCAGGCCTTTCCTCTTTCCCCCATTTACCATCTTTCTCCCTCTTTTCTCATCCTTCCACCTTTTTCTCTCCTTCCCTTTTCTCTCTACTCTTCCTTTCCTTTGCCCATTTTCTTTCCATTGCTCTCTTCGCTCCCCTTCCTTCTAATCTCTCCTGTTTCTTTCTTCTTTTCTTTTATCTCCCTTTCTCCCCAGTCTTTCTTATTTTTCTCTTCTCTCTTCTTCTCCCCATTATCTCTTCCTCATCTCAGTTACTCTTATCTCTCTCTTTTCCTCTTGCTCTCCCCCTTCCCTATTCACCATTCCCCTTCCCCTACACTGGTATTTTTGAAATCTGATCCATTTAGAGTTATATAAATAAATGTCTCCCATTGATAATTAAGATTAACGAAGATGTTTGGAAAATTTTTGCTCCATATGCAGAAGATACAGAAACTAATTTCTTAATAGCATCTAACATTTCTCTTGGGAAATTGAGGTGGAGGTGGTGGGGGGGTGGGGATGGGGACAGGACATAAACATCCTTGCAAGCAAAGTTATGGTTCAGAGAATGCCAAACATCCCAAGGAGGTTTTAATTAAACCTGATTAGTTAATGATTTACAGCAGTTGCCTTGGACAGCAGTAGTATCAGCCAAATTTAACCTGAGGCACCAAATTCATCACCAGATTGAATTTCACAGGCACGAAATGTCCTATTCAACTTTGCTCCTGTGAGAGAGCCAGAACAAAGAAGTCGACACAATTGTGGGTGCAGTTTACAATCCGCATCTCAGTCTCTCATCTAGACTGAGTTGCTGCATAGGCATAATTAAGCAAGGCTTATCACAAGCATAGACTGCATTAGGATGCAAAGCTTTGTGTCTCTGCAGCCAGGTGGCAACAGGCAGTTTCCTTCTACTTTTCATTGGCACTTGAGGCAATTCTCCCATTTTGCCTTTTAATAGAATTTCTTCTAGACTTGTCATATGCTATGTTTAGTTGACGATCCCTTCATAAGCAGCTAATAGCTCTTATTTCTGAAGGGACTGTAGAGTTTCTGCAGCTTTCCCCCCCAGCCCTGAGGCATAGTCAGACAAGGGAAGGATATGTATCTCAATTAGGAAACTGAAGGACTGACACATAGTAAGTAGCTAGGATACAAACTCGGGTCTTCTGTCTATTAAAGTCCAGCAGCTCTCTTTCAACAGCTGCCTCTTATTATGGAGACATGAAGCCATGTAGTGGAAATGGCACTGGGCTGTAAGAAATGATAAAGGGGGTGGATTCAGTGAAATCTAGGAAGTCTTATATAAACTGATGCAGAGTGTAGTGAGAGGAACCGGGAGAATAACATATAATAAACAACTTTGAAAGACTTAGGAACTCTGATCAAGGTAGTGACCCATTATAATTTCCAAGAACTCACAAAGAAACATACTATCCATCTTCAGAAATAGAGGGTAAGGACTCGGAGTGCAGATTAAACCCCATTTTAAAATTTGGATATGACCAACCTGGTTTGACTACTACATGTTTGCAATAGGGATTTTGTTTCTGTTTCTAAGTGGGTAGGAAGGAGAGAAGGTAGGTTTTAATTGATTAAAAAAGAAATCTTTAAAAAAAGAAGATAGCAGTGGATAGGCAATAATCAGGAGATCTGACCCCTAACTCTACCTCTGTCGCTTAGTCTTTCCTCTGTGACTTTAGGCAAAATCCTTTCCAGAACTTACATGTGTACCAGTCTATGGTAACTAAGTAAGTAAGTTTCTATGACAAGTAGTAGGAAAGTAATTGGTGTTCCTAGTGTAAGTTGAGAAAGCACTAGCTTAAATTATTCCCCCTTCAACCAACCAAGTGCTAGTCTGCTATGCTTAAAGTCTTGTCCTACGTGCCGAGGGCAATAGCAAAGTTAACAAACATGGATCCTGGCTTTACTGAACTTAGTTAGTCTAGCAGGAAAATATGACACATATGGGAAAAAATATTAGGAGGGGGGAGGGATCTGTGATTTTAAAAGCATAGGAAAACTCCTGGCACAAAAATTATGTCCTCTGATAGCGACTTTATATAATTTATAATCTTAGACTAGGAGTTCTTAACTTTATTTTTTGGTCACAGCTGTGCAGGTCACCAGCCTCACTTCTTCTCCAGAGCCATCTGAATCCAGTGACCTGATATTCCTCAGGATGACTGGAGATGGCCCAGGATGCCTTGGGAGACCTTGGGCCCTTTAGGTCCGGGTCTTTGCAGGTACTCACTTAGGGTGAGGCAACGCCTATTCATTGAATAGGCCTGTTTAAGAAGTAGCCAGGACAAAGTCAAATGCAAGTCATGTCATTGTTTCTCTGATGGCATGGTCTTCTTTGGCAGTGAAGGACGAACACATTTTGGTCACAGCCTCCTTGGGAAGTCTAGGGAAGTCTATGAACTCCTCAGCATGTTTTAAAATAATTTATGGAAATTCTAAATTTTAGTTAGAGGTTAGTAAACAAAAAATGTAATATACTCCCCCTGTCCAAGTTCCCAGATCCCCTGAAATCTACCAGGTTAAGAATGCCTGCCTTAGAGAGTTATTGGACCACTGAGAACTTAAGTGATTTGTCCAAAAGATTTGCCCAGTGTGAGCTATTGGTCTCTTAAGTGACCTGGCCATAGCATGTCCCAGATGCAAGTCTTGGACCTGACCCCAAAGGTGGCCTTCACTATACCACAGAAATCATTACAACATTAAATAATAATGTTGAGAGAGGGGGTAAACAAATTGTTACATAAAGTTCAAGTCGCTGACTGGGGGATTAGGGAAGACTCCATAGAGAGGTCTTTTATAATAATCCAGCACTTAACACAGTGCCCAGCAAATAGTAGGCACTTAATGATTAGCTAATTGATTGGTAATGAGGACCTGTACTAAAGTGGTAGAATTTGAATAAAACAAAGAGAAGGAACTTAATGAAAGAATATTGTAAAGGTTGAATCAATAGAATTTATTAACCAGGAAGATGTGGGAAGTGAGGAAGAAGGAAGAATCAAAGGTAACTGAGATTGTACATGTGGCTGTCTAGGTAAATGGCTGTGTCACAAGTAGAAAAATCAAAATGGGAAATGAGAGGAGAAATCGATTTGAGGGATTATAAACTGAGTTTGGGATATATTGGTTTAGGGGTGCAAGCAGGAATACCCAGTGGAGAATACTTAATTATAGGGAATTGGATATAGGAGTCTGGCACTCAGAAGAAAGGTAAAGAGGGTGGGGCCTGGAGATAGATCTTGGATTCATCTGTAAAGAAGAGATCGCTGAAGCCCTGGGAGTTAATGAAATTACTCAGAAAGTAAGTAGAGGGAAGACAAAATGTCTAATGAAGTACTGTTGGGGGACAGTCATTCTATGGGATGGGAAGAGGGTGAAGGAGAAAGAAAAGAGAGATCTGGGTGGAGAACCAGGACCCAATGGTGACTCAGAAGGCAAGAAAAGAGAGAAAAATTCCAGTGTCATTTTAGTTGACTAGTTTGACTTAATAGATCAAACTGGCAACCATGTTGTACCAAATTTCTAGAGAAGTGACCTCAGTTGAATAAAGGCCATACATATGCTATAGCTCACGTAGAACCTTAAATAAAGAGGTTTCTTGTTTATTTTTAAGTAGTATTTTATTCTCCCCCCCAATTACATGTAAAAATAATTTTTAACATTTATCATTTAAGTTTTGAGTTCCAAATTCTATCCCTTCCTCTCTCCTGCATCCCTTCGAGTTTTCTTCTTAAATATGGAAGCAATTCACTGTAGTCTAGATTTTTTCTAAAGTTGGCTTCAGCAATATTACTTAACCCACAGGAAATAAATTTATGCACATGTACATATACACAAATGTGTGTAGTTATGTGCACATACATACATACCTCACTAACTGGGGATCACATGGTTCTGCACTGGCCAATTATAACAAGAAAAGTACTTGGAATAGCTTATAAAATTCTCTTGGGAAGTTACTATAATGAAAAAAATAGACAATTTAATTAAGCTATGTTTGGCCAACTGAGTCTAATTTTCTACTCTAAATTAGCAAAGAACTTCAATTTGTTTTTATGTTAAGACATTAGGTGTATTGAAATTGAACTGAATTAAATTGAGATTTAATTAAGAGTTTTGCTGGTATATGCAGCACAACTGAGGATTTCATTGTTTTTAAGGGTTTCTAATAGCAAATATATTTTAAAAACTCATTTTTTTGCAGAAGAACATTTAGGGAGGGAGTATAATGAGACAAAATTTAGAAATGGGCTTGCTTGGAATTTAGAGAACATGAGTCCTGGTACTGGTTTTGTCACTAAGTTTGTGTGAACTCAGGCAAATCATTTTCCTCTGGGTCTAAGATTCCTCATTTGTAAAATGAAGGGGCTAGATCAGGGGATAAAGATTTGCCCATTAAACTAGGGAGGGAGGGTAATACAGAGGAAAGAGATGCGGTTGTAGATCCAGAAGATCTGAGTTCAAATCCTGAGTGACCTGGGAGGAGGGAGGGGGATGAGTAGGGGAAGGGAACATTGTGGGGGGTGGGGTGGAACTCAGTGTCTTCCTCTGAAAAAGGATGGGGTTGGAGGAGATGACCTCTGAGGTTCCTTCCAGCTCTAGGTGTGAGATCGCTAGGAGTCCAAAGGTCAGGCTCCTAGTCCTGGTTCTGCCCCTAACTGGCTTCATGACATTGGAGAAATCTCCCTGAACCTCAGTTTCCTCATCTGTCAACTGGGGAATGGAATATCTGCCTTGCTCATTTTGTCGGTTTGTTGTATCAGATAAGACCGTTAACATACATGAAAATACTTCAAAAAACTGTTGTGGTTATTATGAAAGCATCATAAAAATTAATGGATTTTTTCAAAGGAACTGCTTGAGACTGCTTCTTAACTAAACCTGCAACAATCACAGACCTGAGCAGTATGACTTTTTATTTGGTGATTATTTACGTGTAATACAGTCGTTAAAAGACCTCATGTGCTTTTATATTAGCCCTTAGTGCCTTTTGGCTACAGCTCTCTAATGTGTACACCTATCTAGGAAGTAAATCTAGAAGGTCATCCCTTCTGGATTGTTTCTTAGGAGAGGCATATTGCCTTCCTGCACCATGGGGCAGCTGATTAACCATGGCTGTGACTGTCTATCTTTCTGTTGTTAGAGCTTGGGGGACCCCTGTTTGCTCAAGGGAGAGTGCAGAAGTGTGGTAGGTTTGGTGGGGCTGAGGTGGGGTGGGTGGGAATAGAGGTGAGGTGGGTAGATAACAGTGTGAAGTGAACTTTCCCAAGGTAACCAAGGAGGCTGGACTGTGGCATATGGGAAAAGCACTAGTCAGAGGACCTGGGTTCAAATCCCAAATGTGCTACTATCTAGCTAAGTGGCTTTAGGCAAGTCACTTCTTTATTTGTGGAATGAAAAGATTAGACTAGCTGAGCTATCTGGTCCTTTCAGGCTCTGGTTTCTATGAAGCAGAGTTAGAGATGGGGAGAACAATAGTTGCCCACCAAAGCTATTTCCTCTAAAAGAGCTAATAGTGAGTAATGGTTACTTGAGGATGGCCTAACTGGATGTTATAGATGGAGACACTTGTTCCTTAGGTGCCCTGAATAAGTCAAATGCCTGCTCAGTAACTTGAAGGAAGAATTCTGAGCCCTTAAATAGCTACAGTGCATCAAAAGAGCATTGATTTATGTCAAGAACCAGGATGAAAAGTTAAGAGACATCAAGACCCTCTTGGGCAACCTCAGGAGCAGCTAGTAGGATACAAAGAGCTACGGAAAGGGTTCCAGGCCTGGAGACCCTTTGAAACTTGAAATTATCAGTATCTGGTTTGTGAATTATCCCAGAGAGGTGGCTTAGGCCCTCACTTTCGGGTTGTGGTGATGTGTGCTGGGCCTGGAGTCAGGAAGACTCATCTTCCTGAATTCAAATCTGACCCTACTAACTGTGTGGACCTGGACAAGTACTTAACCCACTTTTTCTGATTCTTAATGAACTAGAGAAGGAAATGACAAACCATTCCAGTATCTTTACCAAGAATACCCCAAAAGGAGTCACAAAGAGTTGGCCAAGACTGAAATAGCTGTGCAGCAACAAAGGGAAAGAGAGACTTTAGAGTAGGGTGGGGAACCTGCAGCTTTGAGGCCAGATGTGGCCTTCTAGCTCCTTAACTGTGTGGCCTTTTGACCGAATCCAAATTGCATGAACAATTAAGTAACATTTGGATTCAGTCAAAAGGCCCACTTAAGGATCTAGAAGGTCACATGTGGTCTCATGGCTGCAGGTTCCCCACCCTTGCTTTAGAAGGATGCCACCTCTAGGTAGAACCTCTAGAATTCTGGGTGAGAGTATAAGTCAAAGGAATTGGGAAGTTGCCTTGCTCTTAGATTCCTACTGGGGTTCTGGCTTCTGAAGGAGGGTTAAGGTAAGCATAGATCCCCGTAGGTCTCCTTTTTTTAAGGCCCAACAACACGTAGCCCTGTAGGAAGTCCATGACTGGTTCGGGAATAACAACAGATAATATTTCTCTAGTACTGTAAGGGCTACAAAGCATTTTCCCTAAAATAACCCTCTAAGGCAGTACCTCAGAAGTATTATGCTCATTTTATAGGTGAGCAAATGTAGGTTCAGAAAGGTATGAAAGTCCTAGGAAGTCAAAGGGAAATAAAATGAGCATGATTCAGTACATCAAAGCATGGCCCGTTTGTTACATGGAGCGGGGAAGCAGGAGCTTGGGCAGATGATGGGAGTAGAACAAGTTCATCTTTGTAGCTGGGGACTTTTGAGAAGGTCACAGATCAGAAGTAAGCCTCTGGTATTGAGTTTTTGATGGGTTCCTTAGAACCGTAGAGAGTTACAGCAAATAAACTTCAGCTAATTACAATGCGCATATAACTGCAGTGAGCTGGGAGGGAAGAGACTTGACTTATCCTGGACTTCTCGCTAGCTTGCTGAGTGATCACAGGCAGATCATGTCCCCTTTCTGAAGCTCACTTTCACCTGTAAAAAGAAAGTGGTTAGACTAGTTGGTCTCCATGGCCTTTTCCACCTGGAGCACTCTATGAATCTGTTTTCTCCCCATCTTATACAGTCAGAGGTGTTTGATAGACAAAGACGTTCCTTCTCAGAGCAGGTTGTCTGTTTCCTGCAGGACAGGCTCATTGGATGGATTGGTGTTTTGGATGCGCCTGAGCCGGGCTTGTAGTCTCTCCTGTTCCTTTTTCAGTTCTAGATAAGAATGAGAGAAAGTGTGAAAGATGGATGTTGCTGGGAACGCCATGATCAATATCCCACTCAGGATACTACTCAGAGCAACCACTTGGCCTGGGACGCTCCGGGGCACCATGTCCCCATAGCCCACGGTGGTCATGGAGATGATAGCCCACCAGTAGGAAGCTGGGATGCTGGTAAACTCGAGGACCCTCCCTGATTCGTTCTCAGCCACATAGACTAAGGGGGAAAAGAGGGTGACGGCAACACAGAGGAAGAGCAAGAGAAGACCAAATTCCCGGGTGCACCGTCGCACAGTGAGACCGAGGGTCTGCAGGCCCAGGGAATGCCTGGCAAGTCGCATCACATATAGAATTCGCAGGGCCCGCAGGATCCGCAACACCAGGCCCACCTTCTCCAAGTAGTTGTTGCTGCTGGATTTCTCTCTCTCTCCTTGGGCATCATCGGATACAAAGAGTGATACATAGTAAGGGGAAATAGCCATGATGTCAATGATGTTCAGGGGTCCCTGGAAGAACTGGCACTTGTTCCTGGCCTGGATAAACCGCAGACAGAACTCCAGGGAGAACCAAGCAACACAGATACTCTCGATGATGAAAATGTAATAGCACTTCTGAGAACATTCACCCTGTGGGGAGATGGGGAGAGGAAGACAAGAGCACACACAGCAAAGAAAGCAGATCAGTGGTCTGGGGGAGAAAGGTCCAGGGTCCACCCATCCTCTTGGGGAGGCAGATGTGAGTCAGGAGACCCGACTAAGTTCTACTGCTGGCTTTCTGATGAATGACTCGCTGAGCCTTCGTAATTCACCTCCCTTCTTAGGGGCTCAGTTTCCTTTTATATAAAATTTTCTAAGACCCCTCCCAGATCTACCATTTTGTGTTCCAAGGTCTCTTCCATCTCTGATCATCCTGTGTTCTAAAGTTCATTCCAGCTCTGAATATTCTGTATTCTAAGGTCCCTGTCAGCTCTGACATTTTATGTTCTAAGGTCCCTTTGCAGCTCTGATATTCCGGGTCTTAAGGTCCCTCCCAGTTGTAACATTCTTTATTCTAAGGTCTCTTCTAGCCCTGACATTCCTTGTTCTAAAGCTCCTCCCATCTTTGACATTCTATGTTCCAAGGTATCTCCCAGATCTGATACTCCATGGCTTATGGTCCCTTCCAGCTCTAATATTCTTCTAAAGCCCCTCCTAGCTCTGACAACTTGCTAAGCATCTTTCCAACCCACAATGTTCTATGAATCTTTAATTCTAAAGCTAAGAAAGTAAAAGGAAAGTCAACTGTCTTCCTTGTGCTGCCTGCAGAAAGAGGGGTCCGGATTAATTCAGTCTATAAATTATCTGATACCCTTGTACCTTGAAAATGCAGCTTTTTGTGGCTGGAAGACATTCCTGCTGTAATAAATGTTTGCTGACTGACAACTGCCTCCTTGAGTTTTTCCTCTTAAATGTAAAAAAGATGTGATGTTGTGGCCAAAGGATGTTTTGGCTTTTCCAAAGACTTCTCCAAACTCACAGTGGTAGAGTTGTCGTTCTCACCATTTCTAGCTTATCTTACCTTTCTGAGCCTCAGTTTCCTTACTTGCATGCTCTATTTACCTCTTAGGGTATTGTGAATTAAATACATTATAAAAATGGAAATTGTCACTATTTCTACCTGGTGATAAAATGAGGGAATAAGATGATCCAGGACTAGAGAGGCCAAAGGACCCCGCCTCCTCCAAATATTCATCGATCCAACATTTGTTAAACTCTTACTCTGGACAAGACTCCATGAGTGATGGTCATTTAGAAGCCCACATTGTTAAGACACAGACACAGAGAGCTAAATTTGGAGCTAGGAGGCATAGATTCAAATTCTGCCTCTGATGTTGATTTGGTGTTGACTTTGAGTGAATCACTTCTCCTTTTCTGAGTTCAGTTTCCTTAGGTGAGAAGTGAGAGGACTGGGCTAGATGGTATCCAAGGTCTTATCTCAGTCTTAAAAACCTGTGATGTGACTTATGAATAACAATGCCAGGGCAGAGGGTAAGCAGCTTGTGACTGTTTAAAAAAATGTCTTGCTAAGAGCATGTGGTCTTTTCCCTTATCTAGAATTTATTTTTTTAATATTGGCTGCTAGGAAGGTATGCTTAGTCATCTGGGAATCCTGAAGACCTTTCCCCACTTCCTCCTTTACCCCAGTTAAAGGGGGTGAAGAATATAAATGGTAACCTCACCTCAGTCAATGGAAGTAAAGGTAAGCTCTTCCTAGGAAAGATAAGATTAAAATAGCTTATACTATTCTCCTGGGACTGAAGAAATATAGCATTGCATTTGCCAAAGGGAGTATTCACTTACTCCCCCACTCCCAACATCATCTCTTTTAATTCTCCCAAGAAGCCCATATCACCAATGCTAGCATGAGAATCAGAAAACTTAGCAGATGTCTTCAGCCTGGTCAGGGCAGCATAAGTTCCTTGGCTCTTGAGAAGACAAAACAAACTCGTATGGAACTTTTTGATGCCCTAAGAGAGTTTGTTGGGGCAGATCCTGAGGTCGCCACAAAGAACCCACATGTTATTTTATAACCATAATAGTACAAAGAACTTACATTTATCTGAGGTCATAATGACTGAAAAGTCTGAGACTTGAGGACTATTATCTCTATTTTACAGATAAGGAAACTGAGTCAGAGAGAGAAAGAATGGAGCAGGGATCTTTAAGATCACTTCATCCATGCCCCCTCATTTCGCAGTTGAGGGAGGAGGTGAGGCCCCTGGAGTTTTGAAGTGACTGGACAAATGTCATGTGTTTAGTTGACCCAAGTCTTGTCATCAAGTTCAGCATTTGATAAGTTATATTTCTGTAGGACTTGAAAGTTTAGAAGACACTTTCCCCATGCCTGGTTGCTGATGTAGGCATTGAAAATGCCCCTATTTTAAAGTTGGGAAATTTAGTACATTATAAAGGAGCATATGGTGGTATGGTGGATAAAGTGCCAGACCTAGAGTCAGGAAGACCTGAGTTCAGATCTAGACTTTGACTCTTACTAGATGTGTCAACCTTTCACGCCATCTTCATCAGTTTCCTCATCTGTAAAACAAGTACAGTAATAGTACCTACCTGGCAAAGTTGTTTAAGGATCAGAGATGAGGATTATAAAGCATTTAGCACAGTTCCTGGCACAAAGTAAGTGTTATATAAGAATTAGCTGTCCATCATCATCATCATCATCATCATCAGATGTGGATCTCAAAGTGACCTCTGAAGTCATCTAATCCAGTCCTTCCATTTTGCAGATGAGGAAACTGAGACAAACGGAGGTTTCATAACTTTCTTGGGATCACACGGATAAGAGTCAGAGATGGGATTTGAAGTAAAACCCAGACAAAGTGACTTAATGAAGGCCACAGTGACAGAGACAAGATCTGAACCCAGGACCTCTGGTTCTAAGTCTGGGGTCCTTTCCATTATGATTGACTCTCTGTTCTGGCACAAACTCCTAGTCAATTTGCCCTTGGGCTCTCCTTATGCACTTGACTCCTATCGTATCATAATCATATTGGTCAATAGATTGCTAAGGTTTCTGGTATTAAATATATAAACAATCACACCAAGGGACAATCTGTTGTTGTAGCACCCCCACCCCTGAAATCTTGTCATGACAACGAAGTGACTAGCCGTGCTGGAAGTTTGGGGGTGACTTCAGACTGACAATGAAGCACAGGAATCATACTTGAGAGAAAAAGGAACAATGAGTTCAACTCAGACTACTGTGATCCTCTCAGTGACCATGTATCAAAGTGACATAAACCGATCGGTTGTTCACTGCAGAGAATGATGTGAACATTCCTAGCTACCTCTAAAAAATTCCAGATTCAGAGCTGCTGAGACTCTGATTCTCATTGTTGGGGTGGCGTATGCCAGGGTATGAGGTGGGCCCATCATTCTGAGGGTGCAAATGGACATGATCATGTTTGGCCATAATTGCTATGCCTCAGACTTTCATCTCTTATAGCCTTTCCTACATGGTATTTGCAGACACAGATGTGATCTGAAGTCATGCAGTACATTACGATTAAAACAATAACAATAACACCTTTTCCTTCTTCTGACCCCCGGTCCTCTCCTGTTACTTCTCTTTGATGCCATCGAGTTCCATCATTGAATGTGATAGAGGGGACTGAGGCCCAGGCAGAGATTAACTGCTTTGCTAATGGTCCTAGAGTGGATTAATAGCTAGGCCTAGACATAAGCCTAGTGCCAGGCTAGTCTGGTTTCTAGTTCCCAGGTCAAAGACTAGGCCATAGCAGCTGGATTGAAACATGCTTTTCATTTCTTGGCCTAATTAATTCAGTGCTACTGCACATGACCAATACTAGGATGAGAGCTAGAGAACTTAGCAGATTCCTTTAGCGTGGTTGGGACAGTATAAGTTCCCTGGCACTTTGGGGAAAAAGCAAACTCAGATGGGACTTTTTGAGGCTTTAGAAGGGAAATGACTTTTAAAGGCAGAATGATAAAAGATTATGAAAGATAAAGGAGTTTTGGAATTAATGAATATGGAAGTGAAATGACTTATAGATGACAGGAAGATCAAGGGTATACCCTTGAGTCCAGGCCCAGTGTGGTATCCATGTACCCCCCAACTGCCTGGAAGGACCCTTAGAACAAAATATTAATAACTAGCATATCTAAAACATTTTAAGTTTGTAAAGCACTGTACAAATATTACCTTATTTGATCCTAACAACAGCCCTGGAAGGGAAAAATTTCTATTTTGCAGATGAGACAACTGAGAAGATAGAGGTTGATTTGCTCAAGATCACACAGCTAGCTAGTAAGTTTCTGAGGCTGGATTTGAATTCAGCCCTTTCCAACTTCAAGAGCGACACTCTGTCCACTGTGCCATCCAGATACTTCTAGGACAGAACATAAACTGTCAGAGCTAGATAGCTTGAACATAGAAGCATAGGTCTAGAGTTTGGAGGGACCTCAGAGGCTACCTGGGTCAGCTCACTCCTTTTACAGATGAGGAAACTGAGGCCCAGGGATGGGAAATGACTTGTACAAACCACTTAGTGCTGGAGGAACTGTAAAGTTTAGCTAAGAATGACAAGTCATTCCAGAGCAGCAGGGTAACAGTTATGATCTAATAGGAGGAATTATGTTTTAACTAAAGAGCTGGAGATAAAAACCGACTTTTTGCCACAGGATATTTTAAGAGAAAAGCATATGACATTTTAATTAAATTCTTATATTCCTGCTTAACTTCCTTTGCATACATAGAAAAGTAGTTTGCAGAACCACAGAATTTTCAAGTTGGAAGAGGTCTCCGTGGCTTTTTGGCCCAAACTATACATGAAAGGAATCTTCACCATAACCGTTCAGTAAGAGGTCACTAGCCTCTGCTTACTGGCAGCTAAGGAAGGGAGCCCAGGACCTCTTGAGGCATAGACTTTTGGACAGCTCCAACTGGTAGGAGGCTATACTTACAATGGCTTTTGCAAATTCTCTCCTTTGCTTCTGCTTCTGCCTTTTGAGGTCAAACAGAACCAATCTAATTTCTCCTTCATGCGGTGGCCCCTCAGATAACTGAAGACACCTATCACACCCCCGAGCTTTCTCTTCCTCAGGATATAGATGCCTTCATCTACTTCTCAGATGACATTAATTCATGACCATGCTGATTGCTCTCCTCCGCACGCTCCTGGACTTCTCAATTATCTTCTTGATGTGGGCTCAGTGAGCCCAGTGATCTTGATCTAGGCTTAGACAGTGTACTCCTGATGAAGTCTGATGAGGGTAGAATATAATGAGACAATCGCCTCCCTATTGCTGGAGGCGATGACCCTCATCATGCAGCCCAAGGTCCCAATAGTTTTTATGGGTGTTTTGTGCTTGTTTCTGTGTTCAGTCATTTCAATCATATCTGACTGTTTGTGACCCTGTTTAGGGTTTGTTTGTTTTTTAGCAAAGATACTGGAGTGGTTTGCAATTTCCTTTACTAGCTCATTTTACAGATGAGGAAACTGAGGTAAACAGGGTGAAGTGACTTACCCAGGGTCGTACAGCTAGGAAGTGTCCAAGGGCAGATTAGAATTCAGGTCCTCCAGACTCCAGGGCCAGCACTCTATCCACTGAGCCACTAACTGCCTGTGGTTGCTACATACATTGCTAACTTATACTGAGCTTGAAGTCCACTAGCCCATGATCAGAACAACTGCTTTCCAACCAGGTAGCCTTCATCTTGTATTTGTGAAGTGTATTTTTTTGTTCAAGTGTAAGACTCATTTATCTAGGTAAATGTGCTGGTAAATGTTTAGTAACTATCTCTCAAAAATGTACAACAAAAAGTATACAACACATTTTTAAGTTTGATATCTGTATTATTATTTTCCCCATCACTTTCATTAACTCTAGGCAATCAACAAAACAGTAAATTAAGCCCTGATTCATAGCATTTATAGATTTCTGAGATATAAATAGTCACATTGAAAATTCAACAATTGACCCTCACAAGCCGGTATGAACTGGCTCTAGCACACCCCCGAAATTTTCCCTACTCAATTTCATTTTATTAAATTCAGACTCATGTTCTAGTCAGACAAAATCTTTTTGCAACCTGGTTCCATAACACAGTATGTGATAACTAGCTCTGCATCATCTGCAAATATAATGAACTTATGTGCTATCTCTGCCTTTATCCAAGTCATTGATAAAAATAACATGCAACATGAGACCAACCACAAATTCCTGATGCACCGAAGCTGGAAACCTTCTGCCATGCAGACATGGAACCATTAACAATGATTCTTTGAGTCTGGCCATCCAGCCAGTTCTTAATTCATCCAACTGTAGTGTTTTCTAATCCAAACTTCCTTATCTTCTCCACAAGAATAGTATCAGACACTTTATGAAAAACTTTTCTAAAGGTTAAGTAAACTATATCTACAGAATTCCTTTCATCTGCCAGTTTAGTAATCCTGTCCAGAAAGGCAATGAGGTGAGTCTGGCATGACCTGCGCTTGGTTAAGTCAGGTAGGTCCTTGCTCTCATTGTTTCCTTTTCTAGCTATTCACCAAGCATTTCTTCAGTGATATTTTCTAGAGTTTTCCCAGGAATCAAAGTCAAGGATACTAGTCTATGGTTTTAGGACTCTATTTTCTTTTGTGAAAATCAGGATGGTATTTGCCCCTTTTCCTATCTTCTACCTTTCTTGGTTGCCATGATCTTTCAGATGTCATGAACAGTGAGTTAGCAATCATACCGCAGTTGTTTCAGAAGCCAAAGATGGAGTTCATCCAATTTAGGTGACTTGAATTTATAGAGAGAAGTGAAACATTCCTGTCGCTATCTCCTTACTTATCTTGGGTAACGAACTTTCTGGCAGTTATTTCTAACATAAAGGTCATTTTCTTTTGCTTGGGACAAAGAGATAGAACAAGGAATGAGCAACCCTACCTTGTCCCTTATCATCATCACATCCACACCATTCCAAAGTCCTGTTCCTTCTTTGAGCGTCTTTTTTCTCCCAATATATAGCTTAAATAACCCCCAACAACCTTTTGTGGATTGTCCTTAGCTTCCCCTTGGCAGCCTCAGCTCATTCTCAGGTCTAATTTGCCTCTTTGCATAAACAATTTCAATTCTTCTTTTTTGTTGCCTAAATTTGTGCATTTGCATAGACATTTGAGGGCTATGGGTTTTACTTTGGACTATTTTCTTGGATTTTGTCTCCTGTTAATTTCTGGATATCTCAGCTGCTATTCTTTTTTTGTTTGTCTATTTTTTTATGATTTTTTTTTTGTTTTTCCTTCTTTTAAAAATTTCTTTTTTTTTTCTCTGCTATGCTATTCTGCAATTTCTTTCTTCTTTGCTGCTGTTCTCTAATTTGGAGGATAGACTTAGGTAGTCTCCTCCTTCCCCCATCCTTTTCAATTTACAGTCCCTTTGATTAGATTTGTGAGACGCCTGGCCAGTACATTTTTACCAGTCCTTGTTAGGCATGTGCCATCTCTGGCCAGGAATCTGTCAGTCCTGTGGTATAAGGCCATAAGTTATGTTTCAAAACCCATTTTCAGATACCACCTTCTTTTCCAGCTGTTTACTTCCCAGATTAATTTTTCTCTTTTGCATCCCTTTCCTTTGATGAGCAAATAGGGAAAAAATACAACCTGTGCCCCTCTTGTCTTGGGTTTCTGGCCTAAGACCTCACACATTTTGGCAATGTTTTCAGGTTCCTTTTGGAAGTGATGTCTATACCTCCTTAAATCACAGAAGCAGGTAGTGATCATCCATTTTGATAATTCTTGGGAGATTCTCTGCAATGTGCTCTAGGAAGGCAACCGAGTCTCTCTTTTTGTTATTAGGTCAACAAACACCTCCCTTCACCTCCTCCCCTCCAAAAAAGTGGGGAATGACCAGATACTACTTTGATTCTTTTCCTTCTCTGCCTTTTTCAGGACAGTTTTTTCCCAGTGGCTTCTGTGGAAGGACATGTGGCTTCTTTTTCCTCTGAGCATCTAGCTCTCACCTTTGAAGCAAGAATCTCAAATCTGCTTTTAAGCTCTAATTGGGAAGCTGTCCTTTGCCTTCTCATCTTCCTCTGTCTTAAATTTTTCCAATGTCCATCATCCTGACGAGGGTCAAATCTCCCCCTCCTCCACCTCAATTTCCATTTTTGTTCATTGACAGCTCTGTCTCCCTTAAGAATATGTCGTTGTTGTCCCTTACAGTCTGGAGCATAGAGAGTCATTCCTGGGGTCCTATAACCACATGGCTTCTGACTGTGACATTCTGTGTTCATTCAGGCCATACTTGAAACATCTGGCCAGGTGGCACAATGGATAAAGTGAACAGACCTGAAGTCTGGAAGAACCTGAGTGCAAATTTAGCCTCAGATAGTTACTGGTTGTGTAACCTTGAGCAAGTCACCTTTACCTGCTTCAGTTTTCTCATCTGTAAAGTGAAGGGTTCTTGTGAGGCGCAAATGAGATATTTTACAAACCTTAAATGAGATAAATGCTAGCAGTTCCTGGGCTGTGACAGGCAGAAAACAAACACCTCCTGTTCCAAAGAAGTCACCACCTGATTTCCTCTTTTCTTCATAATAGTTGAGATTTTCAGCCTTTTTTCTTTGAATGACTGGTGGGTGTATGTATATACACCACCCCTGAGGACCTGAATAAGACTTTTATAACTAGTGATCACCTCTTAACTGGACAAGCCCAGTCAAACTTCTTTTCTTTTTCTCAATGACTTCTTAGGCATAATCCGACCCACCTTCTTTTCAGCCTGGTGCCAAACTTCTATTTCACCAGTTTAGTTCTGTCTTTAGAGTAAAAGTGACTTAAGAGACCAGAGCAGAGATAATCCACTGTTCCTAGGACAGAGATGACACTGTGTTTTTGATTCAATACAACCAACAATCTATTCAACCACTTATGTGAAGTGAAGAGAATACAAAGAGACAGATGAAGCCACTCCTCAAGGAGTGAATTTATTTTGGACGAATGATCAAGCAGAGAATTAGAATGATTCTCGAACCTCAGCTTTGGATTTAGCCCCATAATTTGTGGTTATGGCTGCAACATAGTATGGGGGAATGAATGCTGATTTTGGATTGGGAAGCTGTATTTCAGATCCTGGTTCTGTTAGTTGGTAGCAGTGTAACTTCAGGCAAAGTGTGTGATCAGGCCAACCCTTGTTTCCTCAACTGTAAAAATGGATGGGTTAGACTCACTGACGTCTAAGGTCTCTTCAGTTCTACAGTCAATCATTCTGTCTTTAGTCTGAAAACCTAAAGAGAAACATTCTGGAATTATCTGGACCTTGGCATCTTTCCCTTTAGAATGTAGGCTCCTTGGGGTTAGGAAGTCTTTTACTCTCAACTTTGATTTCCCTAGACCTCAGAAGACTACTTGACACCTAGTAAGGGCTTAATAAATACTGACTGACTGATTGATATCATAGAACAAATTGGGTAATGAGTAATAACATGACTTTTAGTCAGTCATCAAACATTTACCTCATATATGCAGTATTCTTAAAGGATATAAATATATGTAACTGTCAGGGCCCTTAAAAACTTTAAAATCAATATGAAAAGACAAGATATGCCCTGAAAAAAATGATAAACCTAATACTATAGAAGTCAAATTTTAATGTTGTTACTTTTACCCGTATGATCATGGGCAAGTGGGATTTCCCCTAGTTCTCAATGTCCTCATCTGAAAGATGGAATTAGATTGGACGAGCCCTAAGGTCCCTTCTTTCTCTAAATATATCCACTGTAGAATAAAATGTTAAATAATAAATGAGGGATATAGAGAGTCATGTAGGGTTTCAGAGGAGGAAAATGAGGTCATTGTGATCTGGAATGGTCATGGAAGGCTTCATGGGGGAAGCTTTTTCTTTTTTCTTTTCTTTTTTTTCAGGGATGAGTAGGATCCAGATTAAGCAGAGAGGAAAAGCCTTGATGGAGGTATGGGTAAGGTGAGTGGTGTTAACAGTGCTACAGAGATGAAAATTCAGAGGTGGACAAACAGTTCAGTTTAGCTTTATCAGAGGGCATGTGTAGAGAAGCAGTGGTAGACAAGGAGAGAAAATCAAGGTGGGACCCAATTGTTGAGAGTCTTGAATGCTAGGCTAAGAAATTTGACTACTCTGTAGGCAATAAAGGGTGATTAAAAGTTATTGAATACAAATGTAACAGGACAAAGAGTGGAGTATTAGAAAACTTTATCTGTCAAACCTCATACTTGGGACTTTGAGGGATCCTTGACTGAGTCCATGTCAGGGTTAAACTATCTTGTCTTGGAAAAAATGGGTATATTGGGAGAGATAGTAAAGATGATAAGGAACAGGGCACTAGTTAAGAGGGCTGAATAGTAAAAACTGGTGAATTCCCCTGAGAAGAAGAAATGTAATAACTGAAGCTTTGCAAGTAGAATGGCCTTTTTTTGAGAAAAGACAGAGGAATAATGGATTTATTTTATATGAGCCTTGCTTGCCAGTATGTAATGCTTTATACATTTTCCCCTTGCATCCAATTTGATCTAGAGCTACTTTTGGAAACTGTGCATGTGAAAGTATCAAGGCTTTCACTGGATATGAGAGTACACAAAGGTCAAGAGCTGTTATTAGAACATATACATGGTAAAGGAATGGGGGAGGAGGGTGGGAAGCAATGGACTTGCCTTATTTGCTTACTTTTATTCAATTTAATTTGCTTGTTAATTAGAGAGGATCTTGGGCATGAAGTGGACTTCATAGCTTTGGTCTCCACGTAGCTCCTGTGGGTGTCTCTGGTCAGAGCTCCCGATTTAGGTTTTGTAGGCACATTATACCCATAAGGATTAAATGGAAGTTGCAAAGAATTTGTTACTCTAAGTCAGATAGTTGTTTGGAACCTCAGACTTTTCAGAAGAACCAAACACAAACAATAAGAAGACCAGGTAGTCTATCCTAGGGCACTGCTTTCCTTCAGCAGCCCTTCGTTAAATATGGTGGCTCATATCCTCAGTTCCAGACTAAGAAGTTGTTATCCTTTGCCTCTTTGCCAGGGAGAGGCTTTCTAGTCACTACACCCTTAACAAATGGGACCCAAGACCCTAGCAGATAACTCTAAAGAGCTGAAGCACAAAAGATGGTGACAGAAATTCAGTGACCATGGCACCAGGGGGAACACCTATCCAAGACATTAATCCGGAAGAAACAGGACTTAACAGAGACAAAAATACCCATCAGAAGTAATATACCCATTAAAAATGAACAAAGAGTAGCATGATGATGTTATAAGAGAACATTGGTAACCTTGCCAACTAATTTTGTTCTCATGCTTATGTTCTAATCATACACTAGACTGAAAGGTCCTAGAGGGCAGACACTGTATTTTGCCTTTCTTTGTATCCTTGGCTTAGCACAGTGGTTGATATAGGGTAGGTATATAATTAATGCTCATTGATTGCCTGACTAGCACAAGTTCCTGTGTTTTATATATGTTCCCTGGTCATATGTGTTCCTTATGAATTTGTTCTCCATGAGTATTCCCTGGTCATGCATATTTTCAGTGTTTTACCTTGGTAATGTGGCAGTCTGGGGGAGGGTATACCTCATGTGGACATGGAAGGATTTTTTATTGGCATTTTATTTGCTATTCTGTCTGGGTAAATGTCTTTGGGTCTGAATATGTCCTTTAATTAGTTGGCAAAAATAAATACATTGGTGTGGGCTCATGAAGGTTTTAAGTGGTACTGATCCATAATTTGCTTTCAATCTGGGGTAGCTTTTTGGGAGATCTGCATGTAAGAGGGGGTTCCTTAGGGGCTACAAATATACTGAATGGAGTCAAGTGACCTAGGTTCAAGAGAGATATGTGTGGAGATCATAAACTCTGTTAATGGAGGGAGTTCATTGAATCACCACTTTAGAGTTTGAAGGGATCTTAGGAGTCCTATAGTCCACACACCTCATTTCACAGGTGAGGAACGTGGGGCCCAGAGAACTTAAAAGATGTGTAACTTTCCCAAGGTTAAACAGGGATTAAGTAACAGAGACAGAATTTGAAAACCAATCCTCTGACTTGAAATTCTGCCGTCATCCTTTTTCATCCTCCAGTGCCTAGCATAGAGCTTTGTATGTGGGAGGTGTTACTTAATGCTTGATGAATTGATATTAGAAACAGCACTTGACCAGGAGTCAGGAGACTTTGGTTCCAGTTTTGGCTTTATCATTAACTTGCTATGACCTTGGGGCAGTCACTTCCTCTCTATGGGCTTCAGTCTCTTTAGTCCCACTCAGCCGGAGTGGGACATTCTCTGCTTTTCTCCCTGGCTTATCATCCTGAAGTTCTGGTGGAATAAGAAGTCAAGATGGTGCCTCCTGTAAGGTGCATGAATGCTAGGTCTGGAGGCTTTCTGTTTGAATATTCCAGGCATGCAGCAGCCCTCCCCTCTCGGAGCCCCTCCTTGCCCAGGGCCTCGGAATCACACTGCACTGCAGCAGGAGCACGCTGACTCATTCTGACTGCACTGCTTCTCTTATTGGAATCGTTAAGTCACTCTCCCCAGGCCAGCCTGACGCTCAGAGAATGGGAGAGCTGAGTGATGACACATCACTGAGGCTGCCACCTCAATTTATGGGTCCTGAGATGAGAAAGGGAGACGGGAAGAGAAAAAGAGAGGAAGGGATGGAGGAAGGAAAAGAGAGAGGGAGAAAAAGAGGGGCAGAGCAAAAGAGAAAGGAGGGGGAGAGGGGGGAGAGAGGAAATGGGGGGAAAGAAAGGGGGAAAAAGAGAAGGGGGAGAAAGAGAGAGAGAGAGAGAGAGAGAGAGAGAGAGACAGAGACAGAGAGAGAGACAGAGAGAGAGAGAGAGAGAGAGGCAGGAAGACAGAGTGAGGGAGGGAGAGGGAGACAGGGAGAGCCAAGGTTTGCCAAATTTTTAAATGGTTTTATTTGCCACAGGAAGTTCTAAATGTGATTATCAGGTCTCATAGGTTCATAGCATTTTAAACTGGAAGGGGTGTTTGAGGTCATCTAGCCCAACACTCTCAATTTACAGATGAAGAAACTGACTTGAGTAGCCCAAATTCACAGGGCTAAGTAGTAGCAGGGCTGAGATTTGAACTCAGAACCTCAGATTCCAAAGCTAGGTCATCTTCTCCCACTATACTAGGTTTCCCCTTTTAACTAGTGAAAATGGTATATTTTGAACTGCTTTGTACAGAAACACATGAACCAAATTGAATTTTGAAAACCTGTTAACCTTTTGAACTAGAATTAAAATTAAATTTTACTTTGATCCTGGCAAATGTATAATGAATACCTGGGTTTGAATCCCAGTTTTGCTATTTCATACATGTATGAACTTAGGCAAATCCCCCTGCCCTTGCAGGCTTCGGTCTCTCCATCTGCAAAATGGGTAAATTGGACTAGCTGCTTCCTAAGGACCCATCTGGCTCTAAATTCTGTGCTCCTGTGATTTATCACCTGACATAACTGTTTAGTGAGGAAAAAGGGGTGGACGGATAATCAAAACAACTTGGTTCTAGTCCTTTATGTGGAGGGTCCCTTTCAAGTCAATCTTCTTTATGTTCTGACTCATATGATAAACTTCTCCCTCTTCTTATGAGTAGCCTTCCTACCATCTGATGAGCAACCCCAGCCTCGCTCGTTTGTTCTACTCTGCCTTGCGACTTATCCATGTCCTTGATAGGAGCTCTCACCCCACACGGGGACCTTCTTCTCCAACCCTCCTTCCATTCTTTCAGTGTCCCTTGCTGTATCATCTTCCTCCATTAGGATGTAGTAATGTCCTTGAGGGTGAAAACTTATATTGGCATCCCAAGCATTTGCTTAGCACTGTGCCTAGCAAATAATAAATTCTTAATAAATACTTTCTGTGTGCTCTCTCTCTCTCTCTCTCTCTCTCTCTCTCTCTCTCTCTCTCTCTCTCTCTCTCATCTAGCTATCCTAGATCTCCTACTTCCCTATGTGAGGTTGGGCAAATGTCTTGATCTTTCTAAGCCTTGGTTTGCCCATCTGTAAAATGTGGGAACTAGACTTGATTGCTCAATCTCCTGCCATGCTGAAATCTCATTTATGATTTCCAGTGACAGTGAATTCTGCCCCTTTAACAATAGTCCCTTGGGAGGGGCAATAGTCACACACAGTCCAGTGGTACTTCCTGGTCACCGAACATTTAGAACTCCTTTTTGGGGAAAGATTTCAACACCGATTTGCAAACCATACAAGAAAACCAGGCTTGTTAGACAGGTTAACAATACTTTGCAGAAATGATGTTCTTGTGCCTTATTTAAAAGAATGATCAATTATGTAGAGGACATGAGGGGAACCAGGGATCTCTGTGCTGTTGAACATCTCCATTAATTACCTGAATGAAAGCTTAGATGCCATCTTTGTCACATCAGCAAATGAGATGAAGCTGGAAAGTATGGTTAACACTTAGGATGGAAGAACTGAGATCCCCAAAGATCTCAATGGGCTGGAATAATGGGCCCAAGTGAATTGCATAGGATGAGTGTAAGCTTGGATTTTAAAAATGGACTATCCAAGGATAGAATGGGAATGATGAGGTTAGACAGCAGTTCATTTGAAAAAAATCATGTCTTTAATGGACCACACACAACATAATACAATACTGTAACCTGGCAGCCACAAAAGACAGTACTATCCTAACCAACTTTAAGAGAGGCATGGTGTCTACATAGAGAGGTTTTTAATCAAGGTCTATGAACTAGGTTTAAAAAAAAATTTGGATAACTGTATTTCAACATAATTAGTTTTCTTTGTAATTCTATATGGGTTTTATTTTATGCATTTAAGAACATTAGTCTGAGAAGGACTCCACAGTCACAAACTAGGTTAAGAACCTCTGGCTGATGAGAGAGGTGATGGATCTTCTGTACCCTGCCCTGGTCAGACCATTAATGGAGGATGGTGCTCAGTTCTGGCACTCCGTTTTAGGAAAGACATTGCCAAGTTGAAGCATGCTCAGAGGAGGGGACCCAGGGTGGTAAAGGATGTTAAGGGAGACCATGCTGTAAGAGGAATGGCTCAAGCAACTGGGGATGTTTAAGACCAGACAAATGAAAAGATTTAGGGATGGACACGAACAAGAGCAGCTAGACGGTGCAGTGGATAGGGTGTTAGATCTAAAGTTAGGAAGACCTGCGTTCAAATTTGTCCTTAGATACTTAGTAGCTGTGTGACCTTGGGCAAGTCACATTACCCTATTTGTCTCAGTTTCCTCATCTGTAAAATAATCTGGAGAAGGAAATGGCAAACCAAGAAAACCCCAAATGGAGTCACCAAGAGTTGGACATAACTGAAATGACCAAACAAAAACAAAGATGCCCAAGAGCTGTCTTCAAAGACTCTATGGAAGGAGGGTGTAATTTGTCCAGCTTGGCCCCAGAAGGCCAAACTGGGTCCAGTAGGTGGAAGTGTCAGAGAAGCAGATTTCAACTAAATAAAAGAAAACGCTTGTTAACAATCAGAACTAACCAAAAGTGGAATGGACGGTCTTAGAGGCAAGGAATGGGCTTCCCTTCCTTGGAAGTCTCTAGTCAATGACTAGATGATGCTGCACAGGAGCTTCACTACTCTGTGGCGTATTAGTCCAGAGGAGCCCCGGTGAGGGCTCTCATCAACTCCAAGAGTCTGAGATTTTGGATTTAGTACAGAGGGTGGGGAATCAGGAATCAGGTGCCCCGGGTTCCTCAGGAGGTCCTGGTGAGGCTTGTGTCTTTCTTCTTCCTCTTTCTTCCCTCCTCTACTCCCTTTCCTTCCCCTCCTGTTTTCTATAATAAAGCAGAAAGTACTTACATGGGCAACAGTGAGACTCTGTGGTCCTGGGAACTCCTACCAGAGATCATTTTGCTAACTCGTATCCCGGCATCCTGCTTATGTCATAGAAAGGGCTGTGGGTCTCGCCACTCAAACTCACTAGCAGATGGTAGATGGGGCTGAGTTAATGAGGAGTTCACCTAATGAGGTACTATGTCTTTGCTTACCGTCTGCACTTGGGGGGAAAGAACAGCTGCTGGGAAACCTGATTGTGCACTTTTGAGTCTGCTGCTTTGGGTGTTGTGTGTGACCTTGGCCCTGGACCTTTGAAAAATGGGGCTCTTGGACTGGAGCAGGAATTTTGAACCCTTCTGGTACCATGGCCCTGTTTGGCTGTCTGGTAAAGCCTTCTCAGAATCATGCTCTTAAATGTATAAAACAAAGGACTTAGGATTAGCAAGGGAAACCAATTATATTGAAAAAGTTATCAAAATGTTTAAAAAAAAAGTTCACAGACTCCAGGTTAAGAACCTGGCATCTAAGCTCCTGCCTAGCTTTTAAATCCTTTGATTTTGCAAACCACTAACATGCTGGACTTCCCTAGAATCTCCAGCTCTGTCTTTTGTCCTCCTATCAGCAGATCTGCTGGGTTCACCAGTTTTACTGACTCCCAAGTGGATTTGTCTCGGCTAGCTTCCAGGGAGTGTGGGGCCTGAAATAGAGTTTGCCTTTTTCAAGTACTCAGTTTGAAAGTGAAAGTTCTTCTTAGAAAAGCCAAGTACAAACAGCCCTCTGATTGATTGATCACTGACATTTTCAGATGACAGTCACTGACATCTGAGGGCAATTTCAGGATGCTGCAGCACTTGATGTTTTGTGAGTACAGATCGGTTATGCTCTGAAATGGTCTGTTTATAAAGGAAAAGAATGCAAAGCAGAACCTATGTTCGCAGGTCCACAGATTTAGAACCAAAAGGGAAGTTTCTATTGAAATTGAATAGCCAGGGGTTCTTAACCTGGGGTCGATGAACTTTTGTTTTTTTTGGTTGTTAATATTTTGTTAACTATATTTCAACAAAATTGACTTCCTTTGAAATCTTAATTATTTTATTTTTATGAATTTAAAAGCATTATTCAAAAGCATTACCAGATTTACCAAATGAGTTCAAGATACAACACAAAAAGGGTTAAGGACCCTTTTCTGTTCTAGTCCGATGCTATCAGTTTACAGAGGAAACTGAAGACTAGTGAGGGGGAAGTGACTTGCTCAAAGTCACATAGCCCTTAAGTAGTAGACATGGAATTTGATGTCCCCCACTATTATCTATTTCTTTCTATGGTACTACTCTTGTGTCCCGTTTTGCAGACCTGGCTCATGTGAGATATCCTTTAAGAAGCGTCCCCTGATTCTCCTCCAGGTTGAAGTCAAGTTGCTATGGCCATCTTTCCTGTTAACCAGAATTGTAGGATCAGAGAGCTGGAAAGGACCTTCAAGGTTACTCAGATGAGAAAACTTAGACTCAGAAATGTCAAATGATTTGCCCAAAGTCACCATACTTAGGAAGTAGTGGAGGCAAGATTCAAACTCAGGTCCTCTATCTTCAAATCCAGGGCAATTTTTGTTATATTTTGCTACTTCTCTTCATGCCCAAATCACTCAGACCACTCCATTTACACCTCTCTTACATACTTTTTGTTTTCTATTTTATACAGTAGTCACTGTTCATGTGCCTTAGCTTCCCCATTAGATTGTAAGCTCCTTGAGAGTAGGTCTTGGTTCTTAATGATCTTTGTAACATAATACTTATATATAGGAGGTGCTTAGCAATTGAATAGTAGAAAAGAAACATAATATAGTGGCAAAAGAATTACATTTGGTGTTAAAATACCTGCGTTCTTACTTACTTATTGAGCACCTACTACCTATGTGACATTCAGCAAGTCCCCTGGCTTTTCTGGGCCTTAGTTTGCTTATGTGTAAAATGAGAGGGTTGGACTAGATGATCTCTAAAATTCTTTAAAGCTCCAAAATCTGATGATCATAAATGTTTTCTGAATGAATGAATAGTAGTTTCCCATAAGAAGGTTAGCTACTTATAGATCAAAAAAAATGGTGACGGTTGGGGAGTCAGGGAGCAGCAGAGATAAGGCATTTTACTGGAAAGAGTATTCTTCTAGCCACCTGGACTCTCCTCCTGGCTGCCTGATCTTGGCCAAATCACTTCCCCTCTCTTCCTTAATTTTCTTTTTTGTGAAATAAGGGGGTTGGAATTGATGATCTCTAAGGCTCCCTCCAGATTAAATGGGCTATGACTCATTAAAATGCTGAGATGATGGTCTACTCTAGCAGGTCTTTCTGATGTTCCAGGTCAAGGGCTGTCTTCTTTTTGCCTGTTGATATCTGTGAAGGGTTGATGAGGCTGGAAGCCCCTCTGGACACCTTTGAAAGGCAGCCCACCAGTCATTGGTTATGTCTCCATTTCCATATTGTCTCTGGAAGGAGAGACCAATTCACCATGGGCCATCCTGCTGCTCCGTGTCATCTCCTTATCTCTTCTCACTCCTGTGTGGTGTAAGAGCATATTATGCCAGCTCAACCTGTGCCCGGTTCCTCTACCTGAGATTCCAAGATTCCCAGCTCTTCTAGAGATTGAGAAGAATAATTTTTTACCTGAAGTCATTTTTTTTCCAGCTCCAGTATTTTTTCTTTTAAGGCCTCTTCCAGTTCAGACAGTATATTTTAAGGGTACTTCCAGGCCTTTTCAGGCCTAAGGAATCATCCCAAACTAACATTCTACTTTGTTCTTTTTTCCAAGGTCCCTTCCAGCTCCAACATTTTCTATGTTCCAAAGTTAATTTCAGGTCTAATGTTCCATATTCTAATGTTTTATGTTCTCATGTTCCTTCTACATCTAACTCCAACATTCTATGTTCCAAAGTTAATTTCATGCCTAATATTCTATGTTCTAAAGTCCTGTGTTCTAATGTTTCTCAGTATTCTAAAACTTTGTGTTCCAATATTCTGTGTTCTATGGGCCCATTCAGCTCCGACATACTATATTCCAAAGTTACTTTCAAATCTAATATTCCTTATTCGAATGTTCAAATCTCCTTCATTAATCTAAAATTCTGTGTTCTGTTTTCTATGATCCCAAACAGATCTAACATTCTGTGTTCTAAAACTCCAGCTCTAAGTTTCTTTGAGTTGATGATAATGTGATTCTATGAAGAACCTGAAGTGAGAGTTAGAGTAAAAATCTGAGATATTGAAAGGCAAAGAAAGAGAAATAGGTAAGTTAAGTCCTGAAGGACTGAGAATGCCAGCATAGATGCTCCTCAAGAAGTTAGATTTTGTCATTTCTCTGTTTCCCCAAGTTCTTGGACATTGTAGATACCCCTAAATATTGGGTGAATTAAATTGAATTGAAGAATGCTGAGTCAAAACCCTTGGCAAATTTCATATTGGTAAAGTAAATGGCATAAGGTCCTAAGAAGACAGAAATACAGTTTACAGAATTATACAAGAAGCAGGCAGGACTAGGTACAGTCAAGGGGCAGAAAACACAAAGGCCAAGTCTAGTCCTAAAAGGTGTATCTGTGAACAGAACTGAGACTAGGGAGGATAATTGGAGCTTTGGCTCAGGGACTTGAATTTTGAGATCCATGTCCCCACCTGTATTACCAGCTTAGTTAGCAAGAATAATTCACTAAAATGGGAAGCCACATAATAGTGGGTTGGAGTGGGCTGTTCTTCCATTCAGTCTAGTTCCCTGTTTGCCAGATGGTGACCTGAAATTCTATTTTCTTCATTCTTCTAAAGTGTCCTACTACTTGTCTTGGGAGATGGTTATGTTACTTTCCTCAGGCCCCCAAATTCCTAGTTTTGTCTCAGTAAAATTTTTACTGATCTGTAAGATAAAGCCAGAGTGGGGCCTTTCCATGATTACTGCGAGAAGCTTTATGTGAGTCTTCAGAGTGATTGCCTGAATCACTGCTGATATCCAGCTTTTTCTTAAATACATCCTTCAGCTATGAACAGTTAATTTGCCGTGGAAGACAATGGAATTTGGCTTCCAAACTAACTTGACTTCCAAGAAAACTTCAGCAAATATGATCCCAAAGAGACCAAACGAAAGTAATATTACATGGAATCTTAGAAGTGACTTTAGGGTCATCTAATCTAATTCCCTGCCTCATGTTGGTCATCTAAACTTGTTTGAATACCTCCAGTGACAAGAAGCTCACTATCTGTCTCCATACTTGGACAGTTTGGTTTATTGTTTTTGCTGAGCCTCTCAGTAATTTCCATCCATTGATCTTAGACTTGTTTTAGACAAGTCTCTTTATCCTTCTTCAGAAGAAGGATAAATAATAACTTTCTATGTCACTTTAAGGTCTACAAAATGCTTCCATCACAATGATCCGTAAAGCAGGGATGATAGTTATAATTAACCTTATACTTGGTTGGACCACAATTTTCTCCTCTGTGAAATGAGAAGATAGGACGAGACAGTTTCCAAGGTCCCTTCCAGGCCTAGAGCCAGCTGAAATGGAGGCACTGAGCAGGTAAGCAACCTGCTTGCCTCTCCTCTGCTGGAGACCACTCTTTCCCAGATCCTTCCCCTGTCTTTTTCATTCCATCCTTCCTCCCATCCTTCTTTTTCTCGTTCCAGCCTACCTCAGAACTGAAAACCACAGTCCAGGGTACATTCAGAGAATGACTCCTTCCTGTGATGTTGACACTACACTAGACTCTTCAGAATCTAGTTTATGATGTCTCTTTTTACTGATGGAAGGCGGTTTGGATTTTTCCTCCAAATCCTTTAAAAGAAGATTATCAGGATTACGGAGAGGTAAGAAGCTTGCCACCTAGTGCTGATTGTAACCCGGACTTTGTGCTCTCCTGCCTGCTCAAGAGGAGGTGGGAGTGTGGGGAAAACTGCATTTAATAAGCACCTGCTATGCCAGGTGTGGTCCTAAGAGCTCTTACAAATATTATTTCCTCTGATCCTTGCAGTAATCCTGGGAGGAAGGGGTAAAGACCGACAACAGAACCAGGTGTTCCACCCCCTCCTTTTATTGATGAGGAAACGGAAGCCCAGGGAACTGAACTGACTTGCCCAAGGTCACACAGGAGGAATAGGGGTGAAGGGGACAAGTATTTATTAAGCACCTACTGTGTACCAGACACTGTGCTAAGTGCTGTACAAACGTCATCCTGCTCCTCCTCCAAATTCAGAGCTAGAGCGTCTTCTCCCTATACCAGATGTAGGCATCCTTGGAGCCTTTCCAGTTTGGGAGGCCCTGATGGAACTTGGGTTTCATTGGCTTAACCTTGGAGAAAATAGGGTTGTGGGTGAATGAATGAATGACTGAATGAAAAGGAATTCATTAAGTGCTTACCAAGTGCCAGGGACTGGAGATACAAAGATAAACAAGGCAGTCCTTGCCCTCAGGGACTTTCTGTTCTAATGAAGGAAAACCAGAGGAAGGAGCGTAAAAAGGAGGCGGCAGGGGGAGGTGGTTCCAAATAAGACAAGGTGAAAAGTCATCAGGTAGAGCTGTGTTACTGTTCAGCCCCATCAGCGTCCTAGAGGTTTTCTTGGCAGACACTGGAGTGCGTTACCATTTCCTCCTCTAGCTTATTTTACAGATGAGGAAACTGAAGCAAACAGGATGAAGTGACTTGCCCAGGGTCACACATCTAGAAAGTATCTGAGGCTGGTTTGGAACTCAGGTTTTCTTGACTCCAGGCCCAGTGCTTTACCCACTGTGCCACCCAAATGCCCAATCAAAGTTTAGATGAATTTTGTGTGTGTGTGTGTGTGTGTGTGTGTGTGTGTGTGTGTGTGTGTGGAGAGAGGTGTAGATATAACTCTGCCTTGTGCCCCAGAAATACACATTGAAAGAGAACCTTGACCTTAATCAGGAACTTCTGGGTCTAAGACCTTCTACAGTATAAATAGAGACAGCTGATGGTAAAGTGGAGAGACTAGAGGGCCTAGAGTCAGAGTTCAAATGCTGCTTCAGAAATTTACTGTGTGTTCCTGGGCAAGTCATTTAACATCTATCTGCTTCATTTTCCTCAACCATTAATGGGGATAATAATGGCACATATCTCCTAGGATTGTTCAGGTACTTGCTAGCTGTATGACTCAGAGCAAGACACTTAGCCTCCATCTGACTCAGTTTCCTCTATTGTAAAATGGCAGCAATAGTAGCACCTACCTCCTAGGACAGTCGTGAGGATAAAATGAAATAATATCTGTAAAGTATTTTGCAAATTGTGAAAGTGTTTTATAAATGCTAGATGTTATTATTACATAGGACTTTTAATAAACTCATATATTTGAATGCCAGAGAATTTCACCCTGAATGGCATAGAGGCACTTGATATTTATTTCATGAGTGACCTCACATGTATCACGGTGAAGGCTCTGTCTAGTAGAGAGTACTGGTCCAAGAAGCATCAACGTCTTGTTTTTGTTTCTTTAATTTTGAACTCATCAAGCATCAACACATCCACATTCAAAGGACAGAAACACAGCACTGTAAATGAATCCAGGGCTCTATCCCAAATGCCTTCCTTCAGCTCTGTCTTGTGTCTAATGGACAAAGGCCATGAGCAAACAATTCATAAAAGAGCAAACACAAAGAGTAAATAAAGGATTTCAGTAAGGATAATGATAAGACTTATGATTATTCTAAACAGTATTTATATAGTGCCTACAATATGCCAGGCACAGCGCTGAGCACTGTGATGATGATGATGATGATGACGATGATGATGATATGTAGGTGCCCTGCCCTGAACATGTTTTCTTGAGTTGCCCTATTTTCCAGGATGCAGTTCCCTCCAGTGAACATAATTTGCTACTTTCAACCCTAACTGAACTCTTAGTGTGCCCTTGAGAGTCGAACTAGCTACAAGACAGGCACCAGTTAGCCTAGCTGGCATTTATATGGTGTAAGGCACTGCAGCACACTATAATAAGAGTAATAATAGCTAGAATTTATATAGCACCTACTATGTGCTAGGCACCATGTGAAATAATAAGTTAGCATTGCCATAGCGCTTACTATGTGTCAGGCAGAACTATGCTAATAATCGCTAATATTTTTATATAACACCTACTGTGTGCTTGACCCTGTGCTAAGCACTTTACAAGTATTGTGTCATTTGATCCCCACAATAATAGGAGAAATAGGGGCTATTATTACTTCCATTTTATGATAAAGAAACTGAAGAGGACAAAGGTTACATGACTTGCTCAGGGTCACAGTGGTCTGAGATCCCATTTGAACTCAGGTTTTCCTGATTTCAAGCCTAGAACTCTATCTACTGTCCTGTTTGTCTGCTTTTAAAATGCCCAACTTCATTAATAAATACAGGTATTCATTTAAAATAATTAGTGTACAAAGCTTCACTGACTAGAAATGAAATATATGAAAAAAAAATTTTCTGCCCCAACCTAGATCAATGATTTCACTGGTGTGGGGAACTCCCTGGTAGGGAGACTCTATCCACTGATACAGATTGGCAACTCCTCTGCAACTGGCAGTCTTAGAAATCTGTCTGAAGTCTTTCTCTATATCCATAGTGTGTCCAGTACACAGTAGGCACTAAGTTAATACTTATTGACTGACTTATTAAAGTCTAAATGATATGCAAGTCTTGAGCCCAGATCTTTTTTTACCTCAAGGTTGACCCTCTTTCTACTCCATACACTACTTCTTTCAAAAGTAAGTATAAATGATCAAACCTAGTGTGGGTGGGGCTGTGGAAAAAGTACTCATACACTATGGGTAGTATTGCAAATTATTTCTCTAAAGTAATCTGGCAGTACTATACAAGAGTCATAAAACTGGCCATAACCTCTGATTTAATCATGCTACTGGGAATTTATCCCAAGGAAATAATTTAAAAATTTAAAAGATGTTTTTATGATTATTTTTTTACAATGGTACTATACTGAATACAACAAAAACAAGAAACAATATAAATTTCCAATAAAGAGGAATGGCTCAATAGAATGAGGTCCTTTGATACAATGGAACCAAAGACTATGGAAAGATCTGTGTGAAATTTTGTCAAGTGAGAAAAGCAGAATTTAGAAAATTTTTATACGCTGACCACAACTGTGTCCTTCCTAAGAAAAAGAAAAGAAGAAAGGAAAAGAAAAAGAAAACAAAGTCTTAGAATTTCAGAGTTAAATCTTTATCCTAATTCCCTCATTATGCTAATGGGTAAACTGAGGTCTAGAGAAGAAAATGACATGTCCAAGGCATATAGGTAGTTAGAGTTCCCCACACTTCTTTGCCCTCACTCAAGTATTCTTTCCACTATATTTATAAATATACATGAATGTCAAACACAAGGGTAGGAATGGTTTATAGTGAGGCCATCCATCTACTGAGGTAGACTATAGGTACTCACACTGATCACAGGACTGGGAATCAAGGATCTTCTGAAGTATTGTAACATGCTAAGTTCCCATTAATGCACATCTCTATAACATGACTTTTCACTGTGAAGTTGGTTTAAATTAATTTTCATAATTGTTACTAAATTCCTCCTCAGAAACTCTGCTTTAAGGAAGTGCCCAGATTGCCATGCTTATTTCTAACTGAAATCAGCCCCTGACTACTCTCTACTTTGTTTCTATAAGGTGAACTTCCTTTCTCTCCCCTCCTGCTCTTTGGCTCTTTTGTATGTTGTTTTCCTCTATTGGAATGTCCTCTTCTTGAGGACATTTTTTCTTTCTTTCTACATATATTTTTGTAACCCTAACACTTAACATAGGCCTAGAACACAGTGTTTAATAAATGCTTGCCTTATCTACTTATTTATCCATTCATCTATCTTATCATCTATCTATGTATCTATTTTTCTATCCTTTCTATCCATCCATCCATCCATCTATCCATCCATCTATCTAGCCATCCAATCATCTATCTAGCCATCCATCTATTATCTATCTATATCATTTAAAGGAGGCAAGTAGTCTAATGGGAAATTCACTTGACTTGGAGTCTGAAAGACCTGGTTATATGTATTCCACCACAGACACTTACTGGTTGTGTGATCTTGAGCAAGTCCCTTAACTTCTTTGTGCCTCAGTTTCCTCATCTGTAAAATGGGAGGTTAGATTTGATGGTCTCTAAGATCCCTTCAAGCCCAAAATTATTTATGATCCTATGATAAAGAAATTCCAAAGTTCCCAAGAACAGAATATTTATTCTTGGCTAATGAATGGCAAGCATCAGTAGGAAGAAAGAATGGAAGCCAAATTAGTGAAAAAAAGATCTAGAGTAGTGGGTGAGGAGAGTCTGCTGCTCCTGAACTGTGTAACCTTGTACAAATTCCTTCTCTCTGAAATGCCATTGCCTCATAAGGATTTGTTTGACTAAGTGATTTCTAAGGTCCTTTCCAGATTTTACACTCTAGATTCCTAATAATTCTCCAAGAAGGGCAGCTAGGTGGTGCAGTGCATAGAGCACCAGTGCAGGAGTCAGGAGGACCTGAGTTCAAATTTCACCTCAGACACTTGACACTCACTAGCTGTGTGACCTTGGGCAAATCATTTAACCGCAACTGCCTCATCCTGGGTCATCTCCAGTCATCCTGATGAACATCTGGTCACTGGATTCAGATGGCTCTGGAGGAGAAGTGAGGCTGATGACCTGCATAGCCTTCCCTCATTCAAAACAAAGTCAAGTGCAAGTTATGCCATTATTTCTGTGATGGCATGATCTTCTTCAGCAATGAAGGACGAATACACAGGCACAATTCTCTGAGAATGGATGAGGGAAATCTCTGTAGACAGATTAGGGTCAGGGTGATGAGGGAAGTAGGCTTGAGTAAAGGTACCCACAAAAAACATCTTAGAGGGTGCAAAGAAAGGAGGGACAGATTTAGAGGGGATAAAAACAGAGAAAGTAAGAGAGGGGTTCTGGAAAAATCATCAAACCCCGGAAAGCCAAAAGCAAAGTTGCAAACAATCTGGAGGCTGCTTGTGGGATTGTTTCCAAGGCCAAGGAAAGGTGTGTAAAGAGGGAGATGCCAAATGTTTTGTGCTGTTGTTGGTTGTGTCTGACTCTTCATTACCCCATTTAGACTTTTCTTGGCAAAGGTCCTGGAGTGATTTGCCATTTCCTTCTCCAGCTCATTTTATAGAGGAGGAAACTGAGGCAAACAGAGCAAAGTGACTTGCCGAGGGTAACACAGCTAGTAAGTACCTGAAGTCAAATTTGAACTCAGGTCCTCCTGACCCCAAGTTCAGCATTCTATCCCCTGTGCCAACTAGCTGCCCACAAGGGTGGAGGGTGGAGGGGAAGATACATGTATTGGTATGAAACATTAAATCCTTGTAATTGTTCAATTATGAATTACTTTGTCTCTGGAGGAAGGGTGACTGGATAGAAGATAGATGCAGAGCTAGAACTAGTCACAAATGTCCCTCTGGTAAATTCAGTTAAGTAGCTGTGGGAGGTACCTTCAAAGGAGAGTTGAATCATGGATTCATCTGGGATTGCCCCAGAAAGTCTCCTTTTTGCCCACATGGAGGTTGTGGGGGAAGGTGGGTCCCAGAAAAGGGCTACCATAATATAGAGCCCACTTGAGTAGCAGCCCACTTGAGGACTTTGAGGTGAGGTGAGGGGATGGCAGGTATCTTGGAGAGAAAGTCTATCCTCATGGGGAAGAAAGATACCCATTCCCTGCTGATGTTGTCACCCTTTTCCATAAACAAGGTTATTTTGTAGTCCCACTTTTTAATGGTTCAGTGGTAATAAAGAGTAAGGGACCAAGGATTGAGGAATAAGCTTAAAATTCCATCTGCCATGGGTAAATTCCATCTGGTCTACTGTGAAGGGAGCCTGCCTATGAAATGAAGAGACAGCAGAAAATAAAAAGAATGTAAAAGGGGTTTTTGAAGAGAAAGACAGAGTAAAAACAAAGGTGAAGGTCCCCAGGGTAAAGGCACGATGACAATTAGTGACAAAATTGAGACTCGACCTTACGCTAGATTGCCACCCTATCTCCCATTATGTCCTAAATATTCCAATCTCCTCCTCCACCAGGCTGCTCCTAAGAATAAATGTTTTCATTTTTAAATGATCTCAGCAATGTCATAGTCGGTTCAATGAATATTTATTGAGTTTCTGCCTTGGGCAAAGAGCCCTGTGTTCAGTGTAAGGGGATAGAGAAAAAGAAATTTTAAATGATTCCTATTTTATTTTAATGTCAATTCATTCATTCCTTTATGTTGAAGATGGAGTTTCCCTCTCTTACTCATTCTAGACGTGCAGGGTCAGCCTAGAATGTTTGACCTGCTCATTTCCCACTTTGGCTAGTTTTCCCCTTATTAGTCTACCTGGAAGAACCTTGCTCCTGGGTGCTCACCATCTTAATGACAAACTTAGCTGGGATACCCAACTAGCATTTCCCACTGCAGCTCAAAACTCCCAAGCTCAAGAGATTCTCTAGCCTCAGCTCTTCCAGTTCCTAGAATTACAGGTACGCTCCAATGTGCCTGGCCATGATCCTTATCTTCAAAGAATTTGAAGTCTAATCATGGAGGTCACACCAACCTTCAGGGTAAAAAAGAGCTAATGGTAACTCTTTGGGCCTCAGTTTTCCCATTAGTAAAATAAGGAGATTGAATTGAATAGTTTCAAGTTCTCTGTGAGTCCAGGAATTCGAATGGTTCAGATATTTAGTTTTTGGAGTTTCAGAGGAGGGAGACATCACTATGAACTGAGATGGTCTGGGAAGGCTTCTCATGGAATGGAAGAAAGGAAGAGGAAGGGAAGGAAAGAAAAAGGGAAGGAAAACTAGAAGGAAGGAAAGAAGGAAGAAAGGGAAAGAAGGAAAGAAGAAAGGAAAGAGGGAAAGAGGGAAGGAAGGATAGAAGAAAAGAAAGGAAGAAGGAAGGAGGGAAAGAAGGAGGGAGAGAACATTTATTAAGCCCTTACCTCCTGTGTGTCAGGCACTGTGTTGAATGCTCTACAAATATTGTCTCATTTGATCCACTCAACAACCCTAGTGGGTAGGTGCTACTATTATCCTCATTTTACTGACCAGGAAAGGTTAAGTGACTTTTTCAGGGTCACACAGCTTGTACGTGTATGAGGCATGTCTTCCTGACTCCAGGCCCAGTGTGCTATCCACTAGCTGTCCTTTACCTTGAGAAATGAGTATGATTAGCATTTGGATGAAGAGAACAGAGGGGAGGGGAGCTTGAGTCAGGGGAAGAAATTTATTAAAGAGCTACGAGTCTTCTGGGAGTGAGTCACTGGTGAACGAAGAAGATACACATGGTAAAATAGTGGAATGAAAAAATATTGTATAACATACATGTGTGTTCACACATACACGTATACATACATAGACATAGAGATGGCTGAAAAGATAAATTGAGACCAGATTGAGGGAGCGTAGAATGCTGTGCTAAGGAATTTTATTCCTTAGCCATGAGGAGCCACTGAAAACTTTTGAACTGCAGAGTGACATGCTTTTAATTAGAAAGCTTAATTCAGTCCCCATTTTGATACTCTCTTGTGTCTTTTATGGACAAAGCATTTTGATGCACTCTCAGTAACACAGGACTATAGGATCTTAGATGCAGAGCCAAAAGGGACTTCAGAAGCATCTAATCCAACTCCCCCCTCCCCATTTGTCAGATGAGGCCCAGGGATGGGTCGGGACTTGCCGAGGGTGACACTAGGTGTCAGAGGTAGGACACTTATCAGGAGGCTGTTTTGTTTGGGGAATTCTCTGGGCTCTGAGAAAATTCACTGGCCTTCTATAAGAAAAGGAACTTCCTTTCTATGCTGCATGGGCATGAACGTAAATCTATTGGCTTCAGGTTCCAAAGGCAAGATCTGCAAAAGAATGAATTCGTTTTTGAGACAAGTCATCTGGCTGCCTTGAAAACGGTCAGTGCAAGGCATCTTCCCAAGGGAGGTTTCCTTGAATTTTGCAGGAGAAAGGGGAGTGGCCCAGCAGAGTCTGAGCTCAGAATTCATGTAACACTGCGTGACTTTGTTCTGTGACCTTGTGAGAATCATCTGAGTGCTCCATGCTGCAGTTTCTTGATTTATAAAAAGAGGAGCTGGGGCATCAAGCATTTTAGGTCTGTAAGGGACCTTAATTTGAGATTTTATCATTTTGAGTCCTGTTAGGATCATGGATTTGGGGAAGCAAGAGCAACCTAAGTGCAGTAGATAGCACTGGCCTCAGAGTGAAGAAGGCCTGAGGCTCAAACCTTCCCCCAGGCATTTACTAGCTATGCGACCCTGGACAATTTTTAGTCTCAACTTCTCAGCCTCAGTTTCCTCCCCTGTAAAATGAGAATAACAACAGCACTTGTCTTCAAAATTTTTAGTGAGCATCAAATGAGACAACATGTATAAAGTACTTTGCAAAAGTTCAAGTGCTGAATAAATGCTAGTTATTCTAATTGAACCCCCTCATTTTGTAGACTTATGAAGGATAAGTGACTTAACCAAGGTCAAATGGATAATAAGTGGTCTTCTGACTCCTAATCTTCCCAAGTATATCATACCAATAATAAGTAACCTAATAATTAATGACTTCAAAAGCTAGAAAAGTGCTTGATTGTAGTGGTAAAGGTGTTGAATTTAGAGTTAGAGAAATCATCACTTTCCCCCGCCGGGCCTCAGTTTTCTTCTCTATAAGATAAAGATGTTGGACAACATTATTTCTAAGGTCCTTTTCAGCTCTGAAAGTCCATGGATTTATAGCCTGATTCTGCCACTTACTACTTATGATGTTATTTAGTCATGTCTGATTCTTTATGACCCCTTTTGGGGTTTTCTTGGCAAAGATACAGGAGTGGTTTGACATTTTCTTCTCCAGTTCATTTTATAGATGAGGGAACTGAGTTCAACAGGGTTAAGGGACTTGCCCACACAGCTTGTAAGTGTCTGAGGCTGGATTTGAACTTGGATCTTCCTGACTCCAGATCTGGTGCTCTGTCTACTGCACCACCAGCTGCCCAATACTTGTGTAACCTTGGACAAGTTCCTTCTCCTCCCTGAGCTTCTATTTTCTCCTCTGTTAAGTGAGGGGTTTGAACCACATGATGGCCAAGTATCATGAACAAATACATGAAGGAAGTGCTTTTTCAGCAGCATGGGGATCTCTCGGTATGAATGCTAAGGGAATTGCCAATGGTCACACAACTAGGAAGTGTCAGAGGTGAGAGCCTTCCTTGCTCCAAGCCCCAGTGCCTTATCTATCACACTCATTTACTGTTATGCTATAGAAATGCCAAATGCCATAGAAATTTTACATAATCATTAGGACCAATAAGTCTAACCAGCACTTAGAGCTGATTTTCAGTAGATTCAGCAAGTAATGTTGGGGGATTTTCTCTAAAACTGAACTCACTGGAGCACAAGGGGAGTATTTTATTTTTCTGTGTAATTTTAAGTAGATGTTGATGAAGGATCTGGAGTTATCCTCATCTCTCAGACTGTTGCACCATGTATATTTTTATTTTGAGGCATAAATTACATCCCCTGGCTCTGAATTTCCACCTGAACAATAACACAGACAAGCTTCTGGCCAGTATGCCTTTCTCCCTCTCTCTCTCCCTTTCTCCCTTCTCTTCTCTCTCCCCTTGCTTCTCTCTCCTTTTTTCCTCCCTCTCTGTCTCTTTCCTTTCCTTCATTCTCTTTCGCTTTCTCTCTGTGTCTCTATCTCTGTATCTCTCCCTCCCTTTTCTGTCTCTCCCCCCTCTCCCTTTCTCTGCCTCTCTGTCTCCCCATCTCTCTCTGTCTCTGCAGTACATAGTGAAAATATGTTTCATTAGATAGGATGTACAGTGATGTTGCCATTCAGAAACTGCCTTTGGAGTCAGGGGAATTGAATTCAAACACCACCTCTGAAACTTATTATTTGTGTCACCTTGGGCAAGTCATTTCACTTCCTTCAGTCTGTTTCCTCATCTGTAAAATAAGGGGCTGACACTGACAGGATACCATGATCTTGTGGACTCAACAGACTTTTAATACTTAAAGGAAAAGGGATCTTAGGGCATGGAATGTGACCACACAGAATGTCAAAGCTGAGGACATTAGAGAATCTCTTTTCCAGCCTCCTCATTTTGTGGAATGATGAAACAGATGCCCAGACAGAGGTAGGAACTTACCTAAGGTCTCACAGCACTTAAGAACTCAAATTTTAGTTTGCCCAGTTCCATTGATCTTTTATATATAATGTTTGGTTTCTAGTACTGCAGACTCTGAACTGCAGAACTTAGCCCATTTTGTCCATGTAATTTGTAATAGTCATGAGGATTTGTTTTTAAAAGGAACGCTGTATTTTGATAACCTAGGCTGAGGCAGCTAACTGGGACTGCCAGGAGACCCAATCCTGGCTTTGCTGCTAATGAGCTGGATGATCTTACACAAATCACTGACTACATCAGAGCCTGATTTTCTGAAATCTATTCATCTTTTCCTTTACTGCATTTCTCCTCCACACGAGTCTTTAAGGAAGGTAGCCTTTTAAAAATTGAGAAGCAGTATGTCACTCGGCACCAAATAAACTCTGTCAGGGAAATAGTTACCTCTCCTGAAGGAGGCTCTCTGGTTTGAAGAAGAGTATGATAAATTGTGTGAGTTTTCTTTTGTTTGTGAATATCCTTTTTATGAATCCAAATTAGAACACCTCAGGATTTTGAATCACGATATTGAGTGGAGTGAAAATTGTTTGTAAGGAGAAGCTAATCAATCAAGTGGCAAGTAGTGACTAAGTGCCTACTGTGTGCCAGGCACTGTGCTAGGTGCTCCTGAGGAGAAAAACATAAAGAATGAAACAATATCTATTAGAAGAGAACTTACATTCTAAAGAAATGACTCTGGACTAAGAGGGGACCTGGGCTCTAGTTCCAGCATAGCCATTTACTACATACATGACCTTGGGGCAAATCACTTCCTTCTTTGGGATTTAATTTCTTCATATGCAAAATGAAGAGGGCTACAATAGGTGATCTGCCAGTTCTCTCCCAGCTCCGACGTTGTGGGTCTTTTCCAGCTCTGATCTTCTGTGTTCTAAGGGCCCTTCCAGCTCTGACATTCTGTGTTCTAAGAGCCCTCCTAGATCTGACATTTTATAGCCTAAGGAGCCTGACACAAAATATGCACCGAATAAATGTTTGATTGATAAGGTCCTCTCCAGTTCTATGTGACCTAAGGGTCCTTCCAATTACAACAGACTAATGTTCTAAAGCCCCTTCCAGCTCTGACATCTGACAGCCTTCCATGTTGTAAAGGCTCTTCCAACTCTGATATTCTGTGGCCTAAGCATCCTTCCAGCTCTGATATCCCATGTTCTAATCTCCTTTCCAGGTCTGACATCCCATGTTCTCATCTCCTTTCCAGGTCTGACATCCCATGTTCTAATTTCCTTTCTAGCCCTGGTGTCTCTCCCAGCTCTGACATTCTGCCATTTTAGGATTCTCTATGTACCTCTCATCAAACTATATATAATATGCCCACGGAAACTCAATAGTTTGAGATTCTAGTTTGGAATGTTTGAAATTGTTGGTTTCTCTAAGTTTTAAGCAAATCTTCTCTGCCCACCCGCCCACGTGACTAACAAGCCTATTCTCATCATATCAAGGGTACGTGAAGCGTCTGATGACTGAGGGGTGACCGGGACTCACCCTGTCTTCTTCGGCCCTCAGGTCCGGCATGGTGCTGATGCAGAGGCTTACGGCCGTGGTGGCCACGAAGAGGACGGAGAGGCAGGCGAACACCTTCCCGGGCAGCCCCGACTGCGGGTTCTCCACCATGTCCCTCAGGTGGCTCATGAAGAGCCCCCAGCGCGTGTCCTCGGGGCAGACGCCGGCGGCCTCCTTCTGCCGATGCAGCTCCTCTTCCTTCTGCACGTCGGCCAGCTCCTCCAGCTTCTGCCGGAGCTTCCTCAGGCAGCATTTCTCCAGGTTGGACTCCTCGACCCCCCAGTACTTCAGCTCCTCCTTAAAGGACAGGGCGCACATCTCTCGCAAAAGCACCAGCTTCCCGGCCGCCAGAAAGCTGACGATCATCCCGAAAGCACTGGGGCTCCTGTCGAAGAAAAACTCCTGGCTGTCTTCGTCGTAGTCGTCGCAGAGCTCGGCGATCTCCTCGTGGTTCCTGCAGAATTTCAGCCTGCTCAGACGGGTGAGGGGGAACTCGTCCAGCGTGCTCCAGGGGAGCAGGTACTTGTTGCCACCCACGTTGACGATGATCTCTCTCTTGAGATCCACGCTCAGGAACTGGTCTGGGTGCACGACCTTCCGGGCCCTCTGGTAATAAAGTCCTTTGATGGAGGCAGTGCGGACTGGACAGTGAGAGAACGGGTCCAGGGTGCTACAGGAAGAGTAGCAGCCGGCACCTTCGTTGCCCCCAGCTCTGGAAAGCATCGGCATCTCTGGGGGAATCTCTGGAGAGCCGCCACAGTTGGATTACAATGGGTTTGTCTGTAGTCCGAAGGAAGAAAAAAAGTGGGGGACAGAGTGAAGAGAGCAAAGGGGGGTTGTAGGAAGAGTGAGAGTGAAAGGGAAAAGGAGCAGGGAGGTAGAGAGAGATAGAATGAAAGAGAAAGTAGAGTGAAGGGCGGCGGGGGGTGGAGAGTGAGAGACAGAGAGAAAGAAAGGGGGTAGAAAAAGAGGGGAAAGAGGAGAAAGAATGAAAGGGAAAGTGAAAGAGAAAAAGGGAAGGAAAAGGGAAAGAGAGAAAAAGAGAGGAGAGAAAGAGAGAGGGAAGGAAGAGAGGAGAAAAAGAGAAGAGAAAGAGGAGAGGGGGAGAAAGTGAAAGAGGAGAAAGAAAAAGGGAGGAAGAGAGAGGGAGGGAGAGAGAGAGAGAGAGAGAGAGAGAGAGAGAGAGAGAGAGAGAGAGAGAGAGAGAGAGAGAGAGAGGGAGAGGGAGAGAGAGAATTGCGTTTGGACAGCATTTCATAAGACTATTGATTTAGATTTGGAGTTGGCAGAGACCTCAGACCCCCATTTTTACATGAGGAAATTGAGGCTGGAAGGGACCTCAGAGTCCACCTAGTCTAACCCCTTTATTTTATAGATGAGAAAACTGAGGCTGAGAGATGGCTAAGTGACTTAGCCAAGGCTGAATAGGTAGTAAATACAGAATCAGGATTTGAATCCAGATCCTCTGATAAACTCTCCAGATCCTGGTTCTGTTACTTTTTAGCTGTGTGACCTTGGACAAACCCATTCAGTCTCTCTGGGCATCAGTTTCTGCATCTGTAAAAGGAATGAGTTAGACTTTATGACCTCTAGGGTCCTTTCTAGCTTCCATGACCCTAAGATTCATTCCTAAGCAGCAGGAAAAGTCAGCCTTGCCATTTTATATAAAAGCCATGATTAAATTGACTTAAATAGCCCTGAAAAAAATCTATATACTTTGTGTCTATCCTTGCTTTTCATCCATCTCCACACCCTCCCACAGTTCCTCTTCTGGAATATTGAGGGGAGAAGGGCAGTGTTGGAAGCCATGTTCTAATAATCTCAAATCCTTCATGACCTTGAGTAAGTCTCTTAACCTCTATGGATCTCAGTTTTCTCCTTTCCTTTGTGGCTTGGGGACTTTCTAGGTATTTTATGTTCTTAAGTCCTTTCCAGGGTTGCTAAGCTGTGCTTCAAGGCCCTTTCTATCCTGAACACTCTAAGATTCTATGCTAAAGGATGCTATAGAGAAGGCTGGGAGAACTGGGGGGTCATTAGGGAGGATTTTTTCTAAGAATTAGGACTTGAGCCTGGGGCCTTTAAGGGATTGGAAGGATCCAGAGCAGCAGAGAGTATGGGGGAGGATACTGTAGGTGGGTGGAATGCAGATTAGGAAAAAACCCTGGGTTTGGAATCAGAAGACCTGAATGTGAAACGGTCTGCTGGTTTCTGCCTCTATGAGCCTGGGAAAATCACTGAATCCTCTGGACCTCAGTTTCCTCATCTGTTGCTGGAGGGACTGCACTCAATCTTTAAGATTCCTCTCCATCCCCTGGTTCTATGACTCTGACCATCCCACCATCACTACTAGCTGTTCAGGCTAGTTAGGAAACTAAAACACCTTGTTTAACTTTGCCATTGGGATGGACACATCATTAAGTCTCCCACTGCGACTACTTTCATCTAGTCTTCCTTTAAATGCTACCCATATCTGCTAACCCCTAGCTATGTGACCTTGGATGGGTCACCTTGCTTCTCTGGGCCTTAGTTTTTTCCTTTATGAGTGCTTGACACAATAGGCATTTGAGTAAATGCTTTCTGACTATTTGATGGACTGGGTTGGATGATCTCTCTGGTCCTTTCCAGCTCTAACAAGCTATGATTTTACCTTATTGACTCAGTATGAGTGCATTACATTGTTATTCAGCATGCAGCTTTGTTTCCAGTTTTATACACAATCTCAGGAGCCCTGTGACCACGTTATGGGATAGTCCTTCCAAGCCAGCATCATTTGTAAAACTGCCCACAGCCTCAGAATCCAAAATGCACCTCAATAGAGAAAGAAACTCTGTAGCCTAAGAGAGATAAAAGTTCCTCTCTTTTCCAGCATCAGCTGGATTTCTGGTTGACATGGAGAAGCTTGATTCCGGCCCTTGAATTTCATGCTTATACATTATACGTTTTCTCCCAATATCCTGCTTTTATTGCCACATCCATATTTTATGGCCAATAACTAAATGCAGGTGAACCACACTCACATGGGAGAAGTGTGTTCTCATGCAGAGTATGAAAGCTAGAAAGATCCTCAGAGCCCTAGAGCTAATCTATCCCTTTTACTGTACAAAGGATGGAATTAAAGTCCAAAGAGGCCCCAGGCCATGCAGCAAATTAGCAACAGAGCCCCCATGGAACCCTGGCCCCTGACTCATCATTGAGGGCTTCTGCCATCATGCATTCACTGCAGAAATCCCTCTTGGAAATTCAGTCTCCATTTATTGACACCCTTCTTTGTTCTTCTGCCCCCCAATCTGGCAAGCAAAACCAGCTGTTGTTACCTTTTGAACATCTGGAAAAGGTGCTCTTTGGGAACAATATTCCCACGCCATTGATTGTTAAATACTTGTTCAGCTAAGTCAGCCCCCTCAGTCCTACATGCCATCTTTAAGGGCAAACAGCAACTTCCCCCAAAGTTTGACTCACCATCCTGAGGTGGGGGGGATTGTTTCCAGGTGCTCAGCCGCCTCCCTGAGAAGACAGTACATTCCTCATTTCCCAAGGAATAGGCATGTAGGGATGTAGTGAAGAGGGAAGGAGGAGGGGGGAAGAAAAGCTGTTTTGGGGCAGTTAAGTTTCAGTCTCTCTGCTTTGCCTTTGCTCTTCCAGGGATGAGAAGTCCATTCATTCTGCAGCTCAGAGAGCTCTGGGCTTGCAAAAGTACCTGTAAGTACCCTCTTTCTGGGAGGGGACTGGCTGCCTGGGCTTCCTAGCTCTGAGAGCTAGCAGAACCTGCCCTGCTTCCTCACTCGGCTCTGACTCCCGGAGGGACAGTCAGTGTGGTCCTGGCAGGCGAGGGGGAGAAAATGGGAAGAGCTTAGGAATAATCTCTCCATCAGCCATCCAACCATCCAGCAAGCAGCAGCACCACCAGCAGCAGCAATGCCAACTGCCAGGCAGAGAGCAGAGAAATGCCCTCCCCTCCTTGGCCAAAAAGAGAGCAACTTAGAAGTACCAATAGTCATTTGCAAGCACTGGATACAGCAAGTCCTGGGGGAAGGGTGTTGGATCAGGACTTAGAAGCCCTGGGTTCTGGTCCCAGTTCTGCCATGAACTCACTCTGTGACCTTGGGGAAGTCACTTCTGCCCCCTTGGCTTCACTCTCCTCCTTCTTGCAAGTGAGCACGCCACACACGGATCATTTGAAATAGCTGGGACTACATAATCGAGAAGCATTTATTAAATATTTACTCCTATGTGCCAGGCACTCTGCTAAGTGATGAAGATACAAAGAAAAGGCAAAAACAAAACGTCCCCTTAAGGAGCTCACATTCTAAAAAGGAAGACAACATGCGAGTAACTATGTCTGTATAAAATATATACAGAAGAGATGGAAGGTAATCTCAGAGGGGAAGGCACTAGCAGCTGATGGGACTGGGAAATGCCTCCTGCAGAAGGTGAAACTGGAACTGAATATTGAAAGAAGCCAGGAGGTGGAACAATCCAGGCAAGGGGGAGAATTGTTTAGTCTGGGAAAAGAAAAGGCCTGGCAGTAGTGTGTGTGTGTGTGTGTGTGTGTGTGTGTGTGTGTGTGTGTGTGTGAGAGAGAGAGAGAGAGAGAGAGAGAGAGAGAGAGAGAGAGAGAGAGAAACAGACAGACAGACAGGCAGGCAGACAGACAGAGAATGCTGTCTTTAAGTATTTGAAAGGTGCTCATGGGAAAAAGCAATCAGACTTCTTTTGGTTGGTCCCAGAGAGCAGTACCAGGAGTCCTGGGTGGAAATGGCAGAGGCAGATTCAGGTTTGATGTCAGGAAAGTTCCTTAACCACGAGACGCTATTAGGTTGGCTGTAGAGATAGTGAGTTGATTCCCCCTCAGGGAAGGTCTTCAAACAGAGCCTAGGTGACAGACCTCTTATCAGAGATGATGGACAAAGGACCGATGCTCGGATGAGGAGGGATGAACCAGTCAATGTCCAAGATCTCGTCCACCTCTCAAAGCTGGTGTTGCTGTGATGGAGGGCAGGAGTCAGAGGAGGCAAGGGGGAAGCTGGGATTAGGTGACCTCTGGGATCCCTTCCGGCTTTCACATTTGGTGATGCAGTGATGCTAGCAGACAGCCAGCTGTCACTTTTCATACCCAGAGTTCTTTCTGGTAACTTTGACTAATTGTAACATGACTGTGTGCTTTTGAGAAGCTACAGAAATAACTTTCCTTCTCCTTCATCTTTGGCTGACTTATGGCCGACTCGGGTGAAATGCACAGATCTTAGCTCTGGGAGGGCCCTGGAGAGATGATCTGGTCCAGTCCCTGGCTGTCAGACCCATGATTTATGATCATTGGCTCTGTTTTGCAAATGAGGTTTATTTAAGGTCACAGAGTCAGTTAGCTGGTGATAGAACTAACTAGCTGCGACTGGAACCCAGGACTCCTGGATCCCATGTATCAGATCATGGGCTTATAGATCATAGGATTTAAAACGGAAAGCAACCTTAGAGACCCATCTGAATTTTACAGATAGGGAGACTGAGTCCCAGAGAGGCGAAGGCATTCAAACACAGTTACACTAAGAAACTAAGAGACAGAGCCATGTTCTGAATTCAGTTTTATGATTGAGATTTCCAATGCTCTTTCTATTATATCTCACCACTCTCTGTGAACCAGTTGTTCTGAATTACCAGCTCCTAGTGAGAGAAGCAGGATTCTGCCATGGGGTACCTGGAAATATTTGGCACCTTTTTGTCCCCCCATCTCATCCCATCCCATCCTCATGCTGAGACACTGACTTTTTTTCTCCTCTTCTGATTGCCACAATGGCAGGGGTGGGGAACCTGGGGCCACAAGGTATAGAATTTTCCTTTTGCATCTCATTATGCCTTCAGCCATGATCATGGGACCATTGGCTTGGATCTGGAAGTGACTTTACAGAGCATCTCATCTGTCTTCCTTATTTTACAGATCAGGAAACTGAGTCCCAGGGAAGTTTAATATGTTGTCTCTCCCATTAGAATGTGAGCTCCTTGAGAACAGAGACAGTGTTTTTCTTTACCTCCCTATAGCTTAGCACCATGCCTAGCACATAGCAAATTCCAGGGATGTGCCAGAACCAGTTCTTACAAGCTCGATTGTTAAACGTCCAGTATGATCATTTATTTCTCAGAAATTGGCAAATGCTCCAAGTTAGGACTTGACTTATTATTTTATTGATTGTCTAGATTTAAGAAACTGGTGGAAAAAATGTTAAAATGCAGATTAAACTTAAAAGTGTGTCCTGCTTACATTTTTTTTTCTCAGATTATTGTTAAATACCTGCAGCACACCCCTGGTAAGTGCCCAATGGGTGTCTGTTGGCTTCCTAAGTTTACGGATGACAAAACTAAGGCACTAAGAAATTGAGTGATATGTTTAAGGTCACATAGTAGCAGAGTTGGGAATGGAACCCAGGTCCCCAGCTCCAGCTCAAGGGCTCTTTTCCCTAGCATCATAACTTGACAGGGAAATTGAGGAAATCCAGGGCTATGAGCCTGGTCAACCTGTGGTCTGGACTGGGGATAAGGTCAGTGTTTCTTTGAGGGCAGGTATGTAGCTAGGGCATGGTGGTATAGCTCCCATCAGGGATGTGACATCAGGAGGGGCTGATGGGCTGCAGATCTCTATTCTGATCCACTCTGGGCACCACCGTGGCAGCTCTCTCCTCCAAGCAATGGCCTACCTACAGTCATAGATGGCATGGTGCTCTGCACCTAGTAGATGCTTGAACAATATGGCTGGATTGAATTTATTGCGAGGCCATGTGGAAAGAGAGTTTGCCTCAGGCTCAGCATGACATGGGTTTAATTCCCATCTTTGACATGGAATGGCTGTGTGACCCTGGGCAAACTAATTAGCCTCTCAGTGTACTGGGCATAGTTGCACTAGTCTTGAAGATTAATTTTCAGTACAGTTGCTCATTGGCCTGGGTAGAGGGAGCTCTTTCATCAGGGATCTCACAATATCAATGAAATCACAGGTCTGTTGTAGCTCAGTCATTTCAATTATGTCCAATTCATCGTGACCCCATTTGGAGTTTACTTGGTAAAGATACTGGAGTGGTTTGCTGTTTCCTTCTCCAGTTCATTATACAGATGAGGAAACTGAGACAAACAGAATTAAGTGACTTGCCCAGGGTCACACAGCTAGTAAGTAGATGAGGTCAGATTTGAACTCAGGTCTTCCTGACACTAGACCCTGACTCCAGAGTAGCTAGGTGGTACAGTGGATAGAGCTCTGGGCTTGGAATCAGGAAGACTCATCTTTATCAGGCCTCAGACACATATGAGCTGTGTGTCCCTGGGCAAGTCACTTAACCCTGCTTGCCTCAGTTTCCTCATTGGTAAAATGAGCTGGAGAAGGAAAGGGTGAACCACTATAATACCTTTGCCAAGAAAACCCAAAAAAGGGACCGCAAAGAGTCAGATATGACTGAAATGACTCAACAGTCACAGGTCTAGACCAAGGCAAAATGGAATTGATTGCCAGCCTACTGTGTGTAGAGCCCTATTGGAGGTACAATCTCTTCTGGGGCTGCCCTTACTTACTGAAACTTTTCTATCTGCTGATGCACCTCCATTTTACCTCTCCCCACTTTCCTGTCTCATTGCCTGGTTCTTGCTGATGAATAATCAGCATCTTGCTTCAGACACTTACTAGCTGTATGACCTTGGGCAAGTCATTTAACCTCTCATCCACATTTTCTTCATCTGTACAATCAGTCAGCTAGTCAATGAGCATTATTTGAATGCCTACTGTGTGCCAGTCACTGTACTAAGCACCAGCGATACACAGAAATATAAAACCACAGTCTCTGACCTCAAGAAGCTCACAACATAATGGCAGAAACAACATGTAAAAATTATGCACATACAATAGACAGAGCAGATGGAAAGCAATCTGAGAGGTGAGGGATTAGGGGAGGAGACTGGGAAGGGCCTTTTGCAGAAGGTGGGATTTGAGCTGAGTCTTGAAGAAGCCAGGGTAGCTAAGAGGGAGAACTGAGGAGAGAGAACATTCCAGGCACTGGAAACAGCCAGTGGAAAGGCAAGGCTTTGGAAGATGGTGTGTGGTGTTGGAACACCAATCAGGAAGCCAATGTCTAGGTTTCATGGAGTACAAGGAAGGGAGCAAAGTATGGAACTGGAAAGTTAGGAGGAGGCTGACTTGTGAAAGCCAAACAGAGGACTTTGTGTTTGAATCTGTAGGTAATTGGGAGCCACTGGATTTTGGGGGAAGTTGGGGATAGGGTGGCGTGGTCAGAGGTACACTTTAAGACAATCCTTTTGGTGGCTGAATGGAGGGTAGAACAGTATGGGGAGGGACTTAAGGCAGGGAGAAGACCCAGAAGGTTGCAAAGATAATAATAACCCCTGCCTCACAGGGCATTTGAGAGACAAAATGGTAGACTACCTCTAAAGTGTTCTGCAAACTTGCAAGTGCCAGAGGAAAGGTAATTGTCAGAGGCAGACTATAACACTTCTGGACTTCATGGTTTTGATGGTTCTGCCCACTTTCAGAGCAAATTCCCCACAGGAAGATGCTTTGGTATAGCATTCACTGATGGTACAGAGAAGGAAAGTGATCAACCAAGGGGCTCCCAGATTCATTAACAGCAGAGCTGGTGCTCACATCCAAATCTGTAGACCTCAGTCCATTGTTACCATGTTCCCTCTGGGTCTCTGATTGTGATCTTGACTTTGTAAGATCTCTGTACCTAGACAGCTAGGTAGGATTTGGTGTCAGGAAGGCCTGAGTTCAAATCCAGCCCCACACACTCATTAGTTGTGTGACTCTAGGCAAATTATTTCACCACAGCCCGACTCAGTTTCCTCATCAGCAAAATGGACATAATAACAGTACCTACCTCCCAGGATTGTTATGAGGTTAAAATGGGATATTTTGTAAAGCACTTTGTAAATCTTAAAGTGCTATGTAAAACTATTTATCATTATTATTAAATATTACCGTTATTGTTACCATCTTATTTTCTTCTCCCAAGCAACATATTTTCTGGATTTTTTCCAGCAGACCAGGGAAAGATGGATGGGTAACGAGTTGATATGGTGATTAATTTGAGAGATGGTAAGCACAGACAGTTCCCACTTTTAAACTGGAAGTATTTTTGAAATCATATTTTAAAGTGGAGTCCTGTGACATCTAGACAATTGAAATTAGACAGTTTAGGTTATGGGCCAAGTTGACTTGAAAGAAAGGAAGCTGAGCGGGGGAGATCTAAGTGAACGCCGAGCTGTCGCCTTTCTCTCGGTCCCAGTTTCCTCATTTTATAAATGAGAAGGCCAGGTTAGCTGGTTTTGAAGACCCCTTCACATTTGATAGTCCGTGTCCTAAGGCCTTTCCCAGCTCTGATATATGGCATTCTAAAGTCCCTCTGTGCTCTCACAATTGATGATAACTCCATGATAAATTTATTCCAGAGAAGAGAGAGGCTTCAGTAGTAGGTAAAGAGGAAAAACCAGACTTTAGGGTACGCATTTCTCCAGGGACTGGAGAAAAAATGTATACTCTCCTTGAGTAAACAGAGCCCCTGCTATGATGTTAACTTAAGTCAAAATTTGGCCCTGAGTTCTCAGAATAATAACCTGGTATTTCTATAATGCTTTGAGTTTACAAAGCCCTTCACACACACTGTTTCAATGGAGCCTTACAAGAGCCTTCTGCTACAGATACAACAATGATATTATTTCTTTTCTTCCCTTTGATCTTGTTAGTGACATAAGCAAATCCCCACCCCACTCCCCAGTTCTTTATACTAAATGGTACACGGTGCCAGTCATTGGGTAGGCAGGAAGCAGTCTTCTCAGCCAGTCCTGTTCACTCAATCTTATAGTACAACCAGTGATGATAGGTCAATCTCCCTCCTAGAAGAATGACATCAGACTCCAAGATCAGAGTCTTCTAGAGGCCACTATGACATGCAACCCCACCCTGGAATCCCAGTCAGAAAGTAGAAATGCCCCAAGGTACTAACTCATCTTGGGCATCTTTCCTCTGAAGCCTGAGGACACTCTTTGCAAAGGTCCTTTCATAGGGTAACATTAAAACAACTGGGTGAATTTGGTTCATGTTAATCATCTGAGGTTTCTTAGCATTAAAATTCCCATCTCTTTGATGCTTTCAAAATGTGGGCAGTGATAAATGGTCAAAGGATATGAACGAGTAGTTTTCAGATGAAGAAATTAAAGCTATCTATAGTCATATGAAAAAATGCTCTAAATCACTATTGATTAGAGAAATGCAAATCAAAACAACTCTGAGTTACTACCTCACTCGTATTAGATTGGTTAATATGACAGAAAAGGAAAATGATAAATGTTGGAGATGTGGGAAAATTGGAACACTAATGCATTGTTGGTGGAGTTGTGAACTGATCCCCATTCTGGAGAGCAATTTGGAACTTTTCCCAATGGGCTATAGAACTGAGCATACCCTTTGATCCAGCAGTACCACTTCTAGGTCTGTATCCCAAAGAGATCATAAAAAAGAGAAAAGGACCCATATGCTATTTATAGCAGCTCTTTTGTTTTTGATGGTATAGAATTGGAAATTGAGGGGATGCTCATCAATTGGGGAATGGCTGAATAAGTTGCATATGAATGTAATGGAATATTATTGTGCTATAAAAAATAACAAGCAGGCAGATTTCGGAAAAACCTGGAAAGACTTACATGAACTGATGCTAAGTGAAATGAGCAGAACTAGGAGAACACTGTGTGTAGTAATAGCAACATTGTTCTATGATCAACTATGATAGACTTAGCTTTTCTCAGCAATACAATGATCCAAAGACAATTCTGAAGAACTCATGATGGAAAATGCTATCCATGTCCCCAGAAAGAACTATAGAGTGTGAATGCAGATTGAAGCGCACTATTTTCACTTTTTTTTCCTTCCTCACGGTATTTCCCTTTTGTTCTGATTCTTCTTTCACAATATGACTAATGTGGAAATACATTTAACATGATTGGACATGTACAACCTATATTGGATTGCTTTCTGTCTTGGGGAGGGTGGAGGTAGAAAAATTTAGAACTCAAAATCTTACAAATATGAATGTTAAAAACTATCTCACATATAATTGGAAAAAAATAAAATACTATTAAGTGGGGAAAAAGGATGTGTTCAGTGTTAGGGAAACATCTGCTGAGCAGGAAACTATCCTAGGAAGTGTTCCAAATGTAATTAGCATTTATTAAGCACCTACACTATTCAAAATATTCCATTAAGCAACTTCTATTACATTTCCCATGATGTATGTTCTAAACCTGTCTCCACTAGTCCTACTCCACCCTCCAGTTTACAGTCGATGACCTAGCTTCCTACTCCATTGAGAAAACTGAAGTTGGCAAAATTCCCTTTAATCCTCATCCTTTTAACTGCTAAATGTCTTGAAAAAGTGCCTACATCCCAATGCTGTATCACTTCCTTACTGCCTCTCACTACTTAGGCTTTTAGCCTGCCTCCTCCCAACATACTGAAAGTGGTGTTTCAGACCCATGACCTCCTAACCATCAAAATCAACAGCATTTTTTCAGCCTTTGCTCTGTTCAATGTCAGTCAATGAACATTTGTTAAATACCTACTATGTGCCAGGCACTGGGCTAAGTTCTGGCGATATAAAGAAAGGCAAAAGGTGCTTCCTGCCCTCAAGGAGCTCACAAAACTTCTCTTTGTAGCAGTTCACATAAATCTTTCTATACTTTCCTATTCATTTTGCTCATCATTTCTTAAAGCACAATAATATTACAGTTCATTCACATGCAACAACTTGTTTATCCATTCCCCAATTGATGGCTGGTCATCTTTATTTCTGCTTCTTTGCCACAACAAAAAGTGCTGCTATAAATATTGTGTATATGGGAACTTTCTTGTCATTATTGGCCTCCTAAAGATATATGCCTAGTAATAGAGTCAAAGGTATAGACATTTTAATCACTTTTTTATACATAATTCCAAATAGCTTTCCAGAATGGTTGTACCAATTTACAGTTCCACTCACAATGCATTAGTGTTTCCATCATCCTACAATCTATTCAACATTGCCTATTCTCATTTTTTGATCATTTTTGACAAGAAGTAAAACTCCTTACTTAGTAAGAGTTGATTTGTATTTCTTATATTGTCAGTGATTTGGCACATTTTCAATGGTTATAAGTAGTTTGACATTCTTCTTTGAGACCAGTTTGTTTATATTCTTTGTTCACTTGTCTTTTGGTACCTTTCCAACTTTTGACACTGTTAACCATTCTCTTCTAATGGATGGTCCTTGCTCTCTTGGTTTAGCAAATGCCGTACTCTCCTGGATGATCTACTGCTGTCTCTTTCACTGACCCCATTTGTTCTTCTTAATCCCTTAATGTAGACATTTCTCTAAGATCCCTTCCCAGACTCCTTCTTCTTCTTCTTCTCTCTCTGTCTCTCTGTCTCTCTCTCAGTAAACACAGTCATTCCCATGAGTGACTTCAACTACCTATCACCTCTACAAAATGTACCCCAAATCTGTACCTCCCATCCCATATCACTCTTCTGAGTTCGTAGCCTACTTCTCTAATGATCAATGGGACATCTCAATCTGGATTCTCCATTATATCTAAAATCAACCTCTCCCAGACCTGGCATAGCATCTTTCTCATTAAATAAACTTGATCCTACTTCTACTTTCACTATTGTACCACCACTAAGTTAATAGTTTTAGAATTATTTTTTACTCTAATTTCTCCTGTCCCATAAATGGCCAATTCTTGTCACTTTTTCCTCCAGGACATCTCTGGAATCTCTCCCCTCTATTTCTACGGCTACTACCCTAGGACCGGCCCATTACTGTTGCAATACTCTCCTAATTGATCTTTCTGCTTCCATGCCTCCTCTCCTGCAATCTTCCCTTTATACCATTGCCAGAATAATTTTCATTATGCATAGATCCAGTCATCTCATTCCCCTGATCAAAAAAATCTTCAAAGGCTCCATATTATCTACTTAAAGGGCAAATTCACTTGCCCGGCATTCAAGGCCATTTGTAATCTGTATCACCCTACCTTTCCAGTCTTGTCTCAATGTAACACAACACCGCACAATACGATAAACATTTATTAAGCAGGCACTTAGCCAGTTCTAAGCACTGGGTATACAAATAAGAGGATGGAGGGAGTTGACTCAGTGGATAGAGTGCCAGGCCTGTAATCAGGAAAACCTGAGTTCAAATCCGGTCTCAGACACATACTACCTGTGTGAACCTGGGTAGGTCACTCAATCTCCGTTGGCCTTAATCCACTAGAGAAGGGAATGGTAAACTGCTCCAACATCTTTGCCAAGAAAATCCCATGGTCAGTGTTAACTTGCTAAGATCCCATGGGGTCAGGAAGAGTCAGACAGGACTGAAAGATTGAACAATCCTCTGTCCACCTTTCTTCTTCAACTGAAGCAGGGGCAAATAATAACACTTCCCTTCCAGGGTCGTTGAGAAAATCAAATGCAATAATATTTGTAAAACATTTCTCACAGTGTCTGGCACGCAGCTTAATAAATCCCGGTGGAATTCAAACTCAAGTCATCCCAAGTCCAATTCCAGTGAGTTCTCTGTACTATGCCACCTAGGAATGGACTCAGATTCCACTGGTATCAGGTGCTTCATGATAACAGTACTCCCTCTACTCATGTAGGTTGGCACTTTCTTTGAAACATATATTTTAGAGAGTTGCCTATAAAAGGAAAATGGGGATCTGGGACAGGAGGTTCCTAGGAGGTACCAACAGTTCTTTGAAGTCTTCCCCATTTCTACTTCTTAGTAATGGCCTTCCCTTTCATACTTTAGTTCAATGAATAATTCAGTTCAATAAACATTAAGTGCCCACTATGTGCCAGACACTATACTAAGGGCTGGCTATGCAAAAAGAGGCCAGATACCATCTTCAGATGACACTTTCTTCCATAACTCTATAATGCATTTTCATGTAATATTGTATGTCAAAATATGCAAAAAGGATTACAAATCTTTCTCTGCCAGGCATAAAGGCAGTGTGTGTTTCTCCTGGATGTGATAGTCAACAATTCTTGGTAATCTGAATAACTCTTTCCACCTGCCTAGGAGGAAACAATAAACTGGGAAGCTAATGGGATAAAAAAATGAATTATTTTCCCCAAATCCTAGGGTGATTCCTGATATAGACAGACACAGCAACCAGACACTAAATGGGGGAGAACAGCAACCAGACACTAAATGGGGGAGAACATGAAATATAATAATGAATTATTATTCATGAGCTGATGGGAGACATGAACTCAAGAGAGAGAATGATTAATGTACAAGGCCATATAATTCCTCTGGCCTTGGGAGGCTTCTTACATGTGAGACTTGGAAATGACATTCAGACAAGGACTTAAAAACTTAAAGCACTCTGGCCTAGATCTTAATTTTAAATTGTAAACACATTTGGCCAAGACAGAGATTATAAGTTATTTTTTTCCCCTTTTTGGTTATATAGAGCTGGTCCTCTGGGAATAGCGGATCTTCTGGAAGCTCAGAAGAACCACAGGAAAAGAAATGGAATGAGGAGCTACAGAACAGCACAAGACCAAGAAAGGGGCTGTGACAGCCAATGGCTATGTGTTGAAAACTAAGAACTGTGGACCAAAGGGGAACATCAAAGGGAGTTACTTATAGGGGACTTGAATGATGACCTCTGTGGGAGCAACCAGAGGAGTCATGGAGGGGGGAACCAATGGGAAGGAGGGAGCTTACTCTACCCACACTCAAGAGTTTCTTGTTGGGTCCTTCCCCATATTTTCATTCTGTTGCAAGAGGGACCACTCACCAGTGCTACTTTATATGGCAGGGATTCTTAACCTGGGGTTCACAGACTAAAAAAAAGTATTGGACAACTGTATTTCAATATAGTTGATTTCCTAATCCCATGTATTTTAATTAATGCATTTAAAACATAATCCTGGGAAGGGGGTCCAAAGACTTCACCAGACCACCCATCTTTTATGGGCTCTTATAAGAGTTCAGTTACTTTCCATTAACCTCGCAGGAAATTTTGTGATGCCTACATTTCCAAGGAAAGGGATGTCCAAATTCAAAATTCAAGATGAACCAGAGAAGTCAGGCGTCTCCAAATGGTATCTAAAGAGTTCAAGTCAGGAGAGTCTCTTCTACAAGGGTCAAAGAGATCTGTGCTTATGTCTTATTTTCCCTAATAAACTTTAGCCTTCATGAGGGCAGAATTATAAGCCAGAAGTTGTGGGTACCAAGAAAGGAAAAGCAACTGCCATTTTGAAAAAGGCCCAAGGAAAACCAGACAGCTACATGTCTTTTCTGCTTCAGGTACCCAGATCTTTGTCCTAACTTCTGGTTACATTCTCTGCCTTTGTGAAGTTTTAGACTGGTGTCAGTTCTCTGGAAGGTTTGAAATTGGTCTGAGATTGGTGAAGGAAGGAGAGCAGACAAAGAATGAGCATTCCAGTAAGAATCACTAGATTTTACATGGGGAAAGAGCCCAAGACTGAGTCAGATTCAGTTTAATATGAGAAGGATTCAGTTCCCATAAGGGATAGAGTGATGAGATGATTCTGGGGACTTGGAGAGAGTGAGCAGTGAGTGAGACTCATGAGTTCATGAGATGGTAATTCTAAGGCAAGAGTCAGACTGGACTCAGAGCAATGTAGAGTACAGGACATGCCTGTGAGTGACAGATATGGGACACTAAAATCTCTACTAAAGTTTTTACCTCCCTTAGTACCTAGCATTGTGTTCTGCCAACAGTAGGTTCTTAATAAATGTTGGTTAACCGAATGAACAAATGAATGAGTTAGGTAACAGGGCTTCTAAGGGACTTTCTAACCCAAATATTCTAAAAATATGATTCCATGAATCAGTGGAAAGTAGTGGAAAGAACATTAGCTTTAGAGTCAGAAAACTTGGGTATAAATCTTGGCTTTACCAGTAAACTGTGTGATATTAGATAACTTTTTTCCTCTCCCTGGACCTCAGTTTCCTTATTTGTAGAATGGGGGATGAGATTGTATTGGAATATATCCCCATTTTTAAATCTATGACTCTATAATTTAATGTGTTAGGCTAAATAGTTCTCAACTTGGCTTGTGTGAGCTTGTTTTTAAAAAATATTTTGATATCTATTTCAATATGATTGATTTTCCTTTGTAATTCTATGTATTTTATTTTGTGCACTTAAAAACTTTATTCTAAGAAGGAGGTCTATAGCCTTCCCCATACTGGCAAAGAGGTCCATGGCACATAAAAAAATTAAGATCCCCTGACCTAGTATATTTTCTCCTCTTAACTCTGCAACTCACTATTAAACATTCTCAATAGCCTTGATCAGTATTAAGGCTTTGAGCCAAAAGCCTACAAAATAAGCTTCTGGCCAAAGATATGACCTAAGTTTATTCAAAGCCCAAACAATTGCCGGACCTTACCTCTGGAGGAAAGAAACATTTCTTTCCTTTGGCAATAATTTTTTGCTGAGATATATTATAAGATAGTAGGATTTGGGGCTAGAAGGGACTTTAGAGATTGTTTAGTCATGTAACTATGGATTGGCAGCTGGAAGGGACATTAGAGGTCATCTAGTCCAACTCCCTCCTTTTACAGATGAGGAAACTGAGTTCTATAGAGTTCTATAGCAATCCATTTATACACATTTATTAAATGCCTACTATGTGCTAGGCATTGGGCTAAGCACTTTTGTTTACAAAGAAGCAAAGGACAGTTCCTACTCTTGAGGAGCTATAGCAGTAAGCACCCCAACATACATAGGGTTTTTAGATTTGCACTCGTAAAAGGAAACCAACTTTTAAGGGGTTAACAATCACTTTTATCAAGCACATGTGTCGCTCCTTCAGGGAGTCAGCACCCCGAATTTCAAAGAAAATACAGAGAAATCAAAAGATTAACAGACATGACTTTCTCTGCCTCAGTTCAACAGACAATTGGCCCCCAACTGTCTGGCCATTGTTATCAGAGGGAAGCATGACATCTGGGTTCTTAAAGCCGAGGTGGGGTTTCTTAGCAGCTTCCCAGAGTCCTCATGTGGCCAAACAAACACTTCCAGTTGGTAAGCCTCAAAGTAATCAACAGACATGGCTTCCTCTGCCTGACCATAATTCAAAGGACTGGTACAGCTGTCTGACCATTGTTACCAGAGAGGGAAGCATGACATCTGGGTTCTCAAAGCCAGGAGGATCCTTGGTGCTTTCCCAGAGTCCTTATCTGGCATTCAAACCTTCTTGCAAAACTAAGCCCCAAAGTTAAACCTCACACTCAGAGTATTTATACTTTTTTTTTTTTAGAGCCAGAGGGCATTCCAACCCTTGAGAACTAGTGCTTCATTAACAAAAGCTGTGTGTGTTCTACAATTCTTCCCTAATCAAACTCTCCTTAGTGGGCAGGCCCATTAATGAGTGGGGATGATCTTTAATCACATTAACAATCAAATACATATACTGTTTCTAGTTAAAGAAACTCTTGTTTCTGTACTTTACTCCTGGTAAAGACTCTTGATTGATAAAGGCAAGATTCAATCAGGCACTTAATTGTACTACATCAAAATCAGCAAAATATTCTATTTTACTTGCCATTACAGGAGTTTACAATCTAATGAAGGAGACAACATGCAAATACATATATACGAAGCCCACTATCTACAGCAGAAATTGGAAGTCATTAACAGAAGGAAGGAACTAGAATTAAGAGGGGGTGGAAGAAGACTTCTATTACAAGAAGGGATAGGTAGCTTGTCCAGTGTTATTCAGCTAAGATGAATAGTATTAAGCAGCAGAGCCAGAGCTTGAACCAAAATCTTCTAACTCAATGGTTCTTAATATAGGTTTGAGAGGTCCATGAATAGATTTCAGAGGACCTGTGAATTTGGGGGGAAAATGATGTCTTTATTTTCACTAACTTCTAAGTGAAATTTAGCATTTCCTTCAGTTATTTAAAAGTATGATTCTGAGTTAATAGAGGTGGAACCAAGATGGTAGATTAGAAGGACAAATCCAGCCAAACTTTCCCAACAGTTCCCTCCAAACAACTTTAAGATAACACCTCAGATAAGATTATGGCAGAGTCAACAAAAGATCAGGAAGGCATTTTTCCAGCCTGAAACAACTTAGGAGGTTGGCAGGAGAGGTCTATAATGCCAGGATGAGGTCCAGTTGTAATTTCTCGTAGCAGTAGCACCAGTGATGGGCCTTGGAGGTGGCTGTGGCAGGGGGTGGCAATAGCAGCAACTTGGGGAGCTCTCAGCCCTGACATGGTAAAAGGGTCTGACAACTGGTCAAAAAGAGATTACAGAGTATGCTTTGATGGCACTGAGTGCAATTGGTGCTGACTGTAAACTCTTTTGCCCAAATGTAGCTATGTGTTATAGATCAAGGGTAGAGAAGAGCACTTCTGTTGGTCACAAGAGAACAGGGGCCCTCATCATAGTTCTAAGGCAGAAGGGCATACTAGCACTTATGGATGCACAAAAAAGCCTAAAACTTGGTACAATATCTCCCCACTTCTGGGTGAGCAAAATCCAATTTTAACATAAAATTCAAAGTCAAAAAATAAACTAGAAAAATGAACAAACACCCCAAAATGAACTTAAACATAAAAATCTGCTACAATGGCAATGAAGACTAAGACACAAATTCAGAAGAAGACAACAATGTGAAAACACATATAACCAAAGCCTTCAAGAAATAGGCTGATTCAGCAAAAGCCCAACAAGAATTCTTGAAAGAGTTAAAGAAAGAGATAAAAGTGGTAAAGGAAAAATTGGGAAAAGAAATGAGAGTGATGCAAGAAAATTATGAAGAGAGAAATAACAGCTTGGTTAAAAAAAAAAAAAGGTACAAAAATAATGCCAAAGAAAACAAAACCTCAAAAAACAAAATTGGCTGAATGGTAAGAGATACAAAAATTCACTGAAGGAAAGAACTCCTTAAAAAGCAGAATTAGCCAAATAGAAAAAGTGGTGCAAAAGCTCACTGAAGAAAATAATTCCTTAAAAATTAGAATTGTGAAAGCTAGTGATTCCATGAGACATAAGAAATAATAAAACAAAGTTTAAAAAAGTGAAAAAGTAGGAGAATGTGAAATATCTCATCAGAAAACCCACTGACCTGGAAGCTAGATTGAGGAGAGAATTTAAGAACTGTTGGACTATTGGAAAGATCATATTTTAAGAAACTGTCAAGGAAAACTGCCCCCCACCCACATATCTTAGATCCCTCTTGTTGACTATATTCAATCAGTTGCTAAGCATCGCTAATTCTGCCTCCAACATTTCTTTGAATCTCCATTGACTTCTTTCCACTCACACGGCTACCATGCAAATTCAGGCCCTTATTGCCTGTCTCCTGAGCTATTGCAATAGCCTCCCAGTTGGCCTTCCAGCTTCATCTCCCCCTTCCACTTAGTTGCCAAAATGATCTTCTTAAAAGACAGATGTCAGTCACTAATATACTTAATAAACTCCAGTGCCTCCCTATTATCACTGGGATAAAATACAGGCTCCTCTCTTTGATATTGAAAGTTCTTCACAATGCTGTCAGTTGACCTTTTCAGCCTTATGATACCTTCCTTTACATTTCAGCCACACTGGCCTTCTTATGTTTCCTCATGCATGACATTTTGTTTCCGGTGCCTTTACACGGGCATATGCCCACACCTGGAAAGCACTTCTCCTCACTTCTGCATTTTAGAAACCTTAGTTTTCTTCAAAGATCAGTTCAAATGCCACCTCCTTATGAGGTCTTTCCTGATCCCCTAAATTGCTACAGCCACTTCCCCCAACTACCTTGTGTTTATTCTTTATAGTTATACATAGTTTGTGTAATTGTATAGCTATGTAACTATACAAATCCCATCTTTCACAGGAAGCTGTCTCCAACCCTTCTTAATTCTAGTGCCTTCCCTCTGTGAATTATTTCCAACCTACACTGTATATAACTTGCTTTGTATGTATTTGTTTGCATATTGCCTCTCCCATTCTATTGTAAGCCCATTGAGGTCAGGCATTGTCTTTTTTTTTTTGTATCCCCAGCACTTAGCATGTACCTGACATGGTGTTTAATAAATGTTTATGGATATAGGGTGTCCCAAAAGTCTTAGTGCAGGTTAAACTATGACAGCTTAAGAGTCTACTACATGAACATTGCTTTTCTGAGAGAGGTAAAAAGTTTAGACAACACAGGATCCTCACTTTTGTGAAACTTAGAGTCTATGCCTCATCTCTGCAACTAAATTCTAAGCTTCTATAAGGTAGAGAGTGTCTAATAGAGCTTTTCATCATCTATAAAACCTTACTTGGGTATCAAATATAGAACCTGATCCAAGGTATCTGGTAAGATCTAAGCAAATACTTAGTTATGATATTTTTTTCATTTCCCTTTATTAATTTTTTAATGCCATTCCTCTTGGAACCTTTTGGCTAACCAAAGCCTGTTTTCTGTTAATACTAACCTCACCTAGCCAAAACTTGACTCATGGAATGTTAATATTAAGGGGGGACTTTTTGACATTTCTCAGATAAGAAGCCAAAGAAGAGCTTTGAACTTTTCAAGGTGATTTAGCTGACTATTTGTGAAGGAATTCAACTGGTTCTGACTCTGTAGTTATCTTTGAGGAATGTAAATCCCCCCTCTCCTAAACAGCCTATTGTGAACCTTTTAAATATAGTTAATGTAATTTGTTGTCTGACTTAGTTTACCTAGAAAATCTATTTAATTTTGTTTACTTAGGTGATATACAAGATTGTAATTTTGCTTAACTAAGTTTGTTCATCTTTTATGTACCAAGGGGATGTGCTAGATTATTGTATATCAAAAGATTATAGAATCCTAGTCCTTGTTCAGGCTTCTTTTTCTGCTTCATGAACCTGGGCTTAAACATAATAAAACCTAATTTTTTTACCTCTATAATTTCTACAATGTGATAGGTTCATTTGGCAGCAGTAACCTACCACATGAACTAAGTGGAGTAAAATTGTTTTTCAGTTGTGTCTGACTCTTGGTGATCCCATTAGGGGTTTTCTTGGAAAAGAAACTATAGTGTTTTGCCATTCCCTTCTCCAATTCATTTGACAGATGAGGAAACTGAGACAAATGAGATGAAGTGACTTACCCAAGGTCACACATCTAGTAAATGTCTGAGGACAGATTTGAACTCAGGGAGATGAGTCTTCTTGACTCCAGGCTCTCTCCACCTAGCTGCCCCACTTGAAGGACATCACCACCATCTAACCAATAAAGGTTAGAATTGCCTTTCAAGCTTTGTGTACATGTCCAGGGCTGACACAAAGCTCTACACCTAAAAAACTCAAATCCATCAAGTATTATATAAGTGTGTGTGTGTGCATGAATATGCACGTCAGGAGTCAAGCCCAGTTTCACCAGTGAAAAAGGTGTCTCCCCTTTCACCTTTCACTCCTTGCTGCTCACTTTGTCCATAGGGCAGCCTCTGTCTCAGACAAATCTATAGGAAGACTTTGAAAATCTGGGTCAGGGAGTTTCCAGTGAAGGAGAGAAGGGTACTGAGTGGAATGCTATCCTCCTACTCATCTTCACTTTTCCAAAGTAAGTAATTAATCAGGCAACATGGAGCAAACTACATTCAGTTGAGTAATTGACCTGATGAAAACAGGCTATGAAGGCTCTAGGCTTTGGGCTCGCTGGAACATTAAAGCACTTCCTACCCCCAAAGGAAATAATTTTGTTTGTCTTTGCTTTGCTGACAGCTACGAACTTGACTTCACCACTCACCATTCTTTCTAGCTTAATGTATGAGTGAAAGGTAACTGAGGCAATCCATTATATATTCAGATCCGGGCAGAACAAGGCAATTATCCAGAGAACTCAAGAAGAATTCCCTTCAATAAACATTGGTTAAGCCCCAATCTGGGTAAGTTTTTTTAAAAAGGACAGATCCTGCAAATGAACAATGAGGTGAGCCCAGAATTGAACTGGGGAAGGGGAGCAGGTTGCCTTTGAGATACTGCAAAGTTCTTTGGATGATTATAGTGTCTTCCGGAGGCAAAGATTGGTCTTTGTAATATCATTATTCTTTTAGAATCTGAAGAATTAAACTAGGAAGGTCAACGCCAGGGTTCCATGGTGCTAGTATCCTGGAATTTACTGTAAGTCATAATGAACAAGGGATTACACAGAAGAAACAGTATAAAAAATGTGATCAAAGAAATGGCTGAGCCAAGGGAGAGAGGAGCTATGAGGTGCCTGACCCAATGACGTAGATTGGAAGTCCTGAAAGTAGGAAGAGGCTGGGAGAGGAAAGTAAGGTGGGCCTGGGCACTTTCACGAAATGGAGGCTCAAGGACGAACTGACCAATGAGAGAAGGCGATGGGATTTACTGAGGAATATTCCAGGTTGAAAAGGACTCACAGGAATAGATGGATGTTCCAGGGTAAGGAGACCACAATCCTAAGGGAAGTTCTAGGATAAGACAGCACACTGGAGGAGCTCTTTATGGGGGGAGGACAGGGATAGGCTGGCATGGAGAGATTGCGATCTCCATTTCTGGAGGGAATATCCACATTGATCTGTTAGAATCCTGGCTTATACCTGAAACACCATGCTGGGTGCTGGGCGTACAAAGACAAGAAGAAAACACTCCCCAACCTCAAGGGTCCTACAGTTTACTGGGTTGGGGGAGGGAAGCAACATGTACACAAGTAAGTAAATATGAAACACAAAATAATTTCAAGAGAATGAGAACACTGATAATTAGAGGAATGAGAGAAAAACGAGAAAGGCCTTTTATTGGAGAGAGCATAGAAAGGAAACTGGAGATAAGAAAAGAGTGAATTCTGTGTGGTACCATGGGGGTACAAAGGCACAGAGGTGTATTTCATACAGGCAAATTTTGACTGGAAAATAATGGGGTTGTTAGACCTGGAAAGGAAAAAGACCTTGTCTTTGAAAGCCACGCAGCTCCTAAACTTTCCCACATACAACTTTGTCCGTGACATTTTGCCTGAGGCATCCAGGCCATTCCAGTCTACTTAGATACTTAATAATCCTTTTGACTGCCCTGGCACTGTGGCTCTCTGACCACTGAACTCCTTTCATTGCCTGCATCTGGCCCACCCAGGCTACTTGCCACTCTGTAACCCCAAACAGATCTTCTCACTGTCTTTTCTTGTACATAAGTGCCAATCTTACCCCCTTTTCCCTAAGAATCTTGCCTGCTCCTATTGGTGTCACAATACTGCATATTTACATGTAATCTTGTCTGTCTGATTGGTGCTATACTAAAATTTCGCTATTCGGACTGAAAGAAGGCTCGAATGGTTGAATACTTTTGAGGCAGACACCCCTGTACCCTTGCATTTTGGAGTTCCCAGCATCACAAACCGCAACAGAAAATATAGCACATGAAGGGGTATTATCTCAAATAAGAATAGAAAGGTGGGTGGCAACAAAACTTTGGAGCTTTAAATACCAGTCTGAAGGTTTTGTATTTTATCTTAGAGATAAAATGGAGCCAGTGAAGATTGTGTGTGTGTGTGTGTGTGTGTGTGTAGGGGGTAGTATCAGAGTCAGATCTGTGTTTTAGGAATATAAAATTGGCAGCTCAGTGGAGGATAGCCTGGAGAAGAAAGACTAGCCTGTGTAACCTATACCAAATTGCTTGCCTTCTCAGTTGGGGAGCTGGGAGGAGAAAGGAAGGGAGAAAATTTGGAACTGAAAGCTTTTAAACTAAATGTTAAAAAGTTGTTTTACATGTAACTGGGAGAAAAATGAAATACTAAATAAAAAATGCCAAAAAAAAAAGAAAAAAAATTAGCAAAAGGAAAACTATTTAGAAGGCCACTGTAGCAGTCTAGGTGAGAGGTAATGAGGACCTGAACTCAAGGAGAAACTGAGTGGAGATAAAGGGAATCCATGCAAGAGAAAGGTTGCAAAGCTAAGATCAATGACCCTTTGCCAATTCATTGGATATGGAGATGCAAAAAGGGAGGAATCAAGGACAGCTCCAAGTTCCTAAGCTGGAGTCACCAGATGGATAACCTGAAACTTCCATTATTTGGATAACTTCACTACTATATTTCGTTTTGCTATTGTGGTTTGTTGGATGGGATTGTGTTGCTTGTTTTCATCAAAATAGGTTGAGTCAAAAAGACATGTCCCCAAGACATGTCTCTAAGACTCCACACTTCAAGAAGAGGTACTCCCATCAAATGTGGCTGGTTGAGGTTCATCTCTATTGGCATAAGATCCATTCAGTTGATTGTTATGGAAGAAGTCTCTCCTCTGTGAGGTTAGATTGCTGCTACTTAAGTAAATCTACCACAACACAAAAATTGTAGAGGTTAAAAACCTAGGCTGTATTATGCTTAAGCATAGGTTCAGAATTAAAAAAAAATAACCCTGGACAAAGATTAGGATACTAACAAGGCTTTTCGTAGACAAAAAAAAAATGTGTCAGAGAGACAGAGATCTACTTGTTACACATAATGCAATCTCATACATCCTCTTAGGTCATAAAAGTTAAAAAAAGACAAACTCATAATTCCCTACTTCCTTCAATGTTATAAAAGTTGAACAAAGTTAGTTAAACAGCTTCATAACCTCATACAACCCCTAAGAAAAGAAACCCAATTGAACAGAGTCTATAGGTAAACTCAGTAGGCCACAGGTTAAATGGCATTTAGAAGCTTCACAACAGACTGCTTGAGAGGGGAGATTTATATGTTTACCAGTTCAGTGTTGGTAGAATGCCTTCCTCAAATAAGGGAAGTCAAATTACTTTGGGAAGCCTTGACTAACTTTCAACTTCTTATCAGAAGAAGATTCGAGGCCATAAGTAAATTTTCATATCACATGGCATGGGTGTCAGTCTACTCAATAACCTCCCAGCTAGAAGAAATGACTCTGACCATTCCCCCAAATGAAAATTAATACAAGAAAATGAAAAATCACAAATTCTCATAGTAATCCAATACCTGCAAGAAGAGCAAAATATATGAATTAAAAGAGAACAGTGACACCAGAGGTGGAAGACTAAGAAATTCAAGCTATTTTTATCCTTAAATGGCAAAAAAAAAATGGTAAAATCTGTCTATACCACATGATATCTGTGTGTAGCATTGACCTCTATAGGGAGGCCTCATGAAGCTACCCGGAGTAAATGACCTGTTTTGGGTTAGCATTTATGCAAAACCACAGCTGATGGGCCCCTACTGTTTTCTTTTTACCAGACTCACCAGGAAACACACTAGATCAAAGCAAGATGTGCTTACTTACACAGCATAACAACATAAATAATGAAAAATTCGTCTAATACATAGAGTCAACAAGCATTTATTAAGCACCCATTATGTGCCAGGTATTCTGCTAAATGCTGGGGATACAAGTACAAGGAAAAAAGAAAGATAATCTCTGACTTCAAGGAGCTTACATTCTAATGGGGGAAGACACTCCAAAAAGAACAGAAAAGGTAGGTGGCAAGGGCATGGTGTTGAAATCTTGGAAAGTCAGACTAGGAGAGGGAGGGAATGAAAATTAACAGGCACAGGGTTGTCCCCAAAATGGAGGTCCCAGGAGGAGCTCACCAGTGGGAGAAAGGGGTTGGTGAAGTGGAGGAGGTTCTAGGGTGAGACTGCAGCTGAGGCATGGTGTTGAAGTACAAAGCTGGTATCACAGGAAGGAGGAGTAGACTCCCACTAGTTTCCACACCACCCAAGGGGAGAGCTTATGTCTAGGGAATACATTTATAGGGGTGACTTACGTTCTTATTGAGTGCATTCTAGCTGGAGCCTCTTTTTGCCCGACATTGTTGCTTCCTCTACTATATTTAGAGTGCTTAGAGCGGCTTCCTCTTAAGGCTCTTTTCACCTAATGTACATTGTGGTCATTCTGTGTGTATCCTTCTTCAGGTTCTGCTTAATTCGCTCTGCATCTGTTCATGCAAATCTTCTCCTGGTTCTCTACATTCCTCCTACTTGTCATTTCTTACTGCCCTATGATGTTCTATTACCTTCATACGCTCTAGATGAATCAAGGCTTTCTCAGTCAGTGGGTATTCACTTTGGTTTGAGTTGGTTGCTATCAGAATTCAATATTCAGGATTCTGAATCTAAGTAGTAATAAGCTCTATTATAAATAGGATTCTTTTATGTAAGTGTAGAGGGTTGTTTTTTTTAATGAGGCAACTTTCTGGATATTTTCCTGAAGGACAAAAGCCTGACCTATCAACTTCTAGGAGAGTTATGAGGGCAGAAATTGTTTTTAAGTTTCCTCAGCCAAAGCTAAGTGCATCTCTTCCTTAAATTATCTAGGTGTGGGGCTCTGTTTTGGCTGGGTCAACACTGTTTGAAAGAAAAGCAGGTTTTTCTTTTTGACCTATTTTGTTATTTGCTGAACATTCACATAAGGAAAAAATTCCTGACTGCCTGTGAGGCCCCCATCCTCTTCCACCCAAGGTTCACTGCCAAGGAGAGATGGGTGTGTTTGCTGAGTGTTTTGGGGAGGGAGGTGGATTTCTGAATTGTTTGAACTGAACTGATTTAGAACAGATGACCTCGGAAGCTCCCTTCCAGTCTGAGAATCCATGCCAAAGAGGCTATCACAGAAGAAGCACAAGTTAAAGACACTAGAGACAGTTGGATGGCTCAATGGATAGAATTGTGGCCCTAGGTTGGGGAACTCTTGAGTTCAAACCCAGCCTTAGGCACTTGCTAGCTGTGTGACCTGGGCAAGTAACTTATCTTTTTTTTGCCTCAGTTTCTTTAACTGTAAAATGGAATTAATATGGATTAAATGCCATAGAAGGTGCCTAATAAATGTTTGTTTCCTTCCTTCCTCACCCTATTTAAAGAACTCACTGACTTTGCTCTCCAAGCAAAATGCCTCTCAGGAACCATAGAGATAATTTCTTTTTGCCAAGGATCACATTGCATCAAGAAATCCCCTTTTCCTTTCATAAAGTTTGGTCATCATACTTTTGAGATTGGGTTTACCCATAAGACACACCACCCTCCCTCTCATCCCCAAAGCTGGCCCTGCCTAGCATATCTTTCTGCTAGAAGGCTAAATTCCAGAATTCTGTTGTTTCAGACATCAGAATCCCTGCTTCATCTCCTCCACGGAGGAGATTAGGATTCACCAACATTTTCCATCAACTTCTTTCTTAGATCCATGGACTCTGCTATCACTTGGAAGGGGAAAGTTCATTCTAATGATTTATCTGCTAAGGCTGCCTCCTAAGCATTCATAATGTCTACATGCCTCTGCCCTGTGGTGGCCACTTCCTGGTCTAGGTGTTTCCTCTGGAAAGGGCAAAGTAGAAAGGAAGCCTCCCAAACCAAACTGATCTTTTTGCTTGGTTTATAGACCATGGAAAGATCTCATCAAATTCTGTTCTGCTGTGTCCGCTTGGAGGCAGTCCTGTCACTGAGAAGCAATGGGAAGGTCCATAATCTCTTTGCAAGGTGCCAAGGGACATGCTTAGATACTTCACATGGAAGTACTCCTCAGAGCCCTCTAAAGAAGGTTCTTGCTCTGTACTCTTATCCAGTTGATTGAGAAATGCATCAGATTGCTCATGGTCTCCTCTGATCCTCCCCATTCTAACTGAATGTAAAGTGGCACCACCTTACTTGCATTAAGTACAAGAGGCAGCTGAGTGGTGCATAGAGGTTGAAGTCAGGAAGACGTAAGTTCAAATCTGGCCTCAGACACTAATTAACTGTGGAACCCTGGGCAAGTCATTTAATCTCTATTTGCCTCAGATTGCTCATCTGTAAAATGGGGATAATAATAGCAGGATGGTGGTAAAAATTAAATGAGATGCTTGTAACATGCTTAGGACAGTACCTGGCACACAGTAGGCACCATATAAATAATGATGATGATGATGATGAATGCACAGGAGGAAGGGATCACTTCCAGTTGAGGGGATCAGCAACAACTCCATGAAAACAGTTGGGCCTGGATTGATGAATAGGATTTTAACTGATTGAGATTGGAAGTAGGGGAGAGGGAGGCACACCAATCAAGGCCAGGGCCAGGATCTGCTGCACTTTTTGGTGGGAGTAGTCAGCATTGTTTGGTTTTACCCTGGGTCACTTGGGTTTCTGAGCTGACTTCTAGCTCTGGGGTTTCAATCCCCCTGGGATCTTTGAGGTTCGGGATCCTAGATCTTCAAGATGAGACAGTGTTAGGGCCCTCAGATTCCCTGGACCTGGGTTGTCTTCCTCTTAGTACTGCAGCTATGCCCTGGTCATTGACCACTACAGCTCTCCTGGGCTTCCAAGGTGCCCACCCTAGAGCTTTGTGGGCACTCTGGGGTGTTCTTAGGAAACCATCCCCATATGTTGCCCTTAGACACAGTCTTGCAGGCTACATGTGCCTACCCTATTTCTTCTCTTTTTGGGGGATTACCCATGCTGAAAGGCCTCCTTCTTCTGTTGCCCTCCAGCTGATCCCTTATGCAGTTCTAGGGTGGAAGAAGTCACTTTCTGAAACTTCTTACTATATTTCTTGACCATTACTTGGTCTGGTGAGAACTTTAGGGCTTTGCTAGGGAAATGGACTGTGTACTTTTCATTCAGGAATCCATGTTGGCCACCAGTTCCATTCTCAGTACTAACGTTTTTAACTAACACATATAAATGGTGAACATTTGCTCCCTGAATTGAAACGAATTCATAGTCCCCCTGGGACACTTCCCAAAGAGGCAGTTAACATTTCTATAATTTCAGCCATCCCCTTGCTAATGCATTGCTCAGTCACTGGTCACAGTTCCGCTCAATGGGGACTTAATTACCTTCTCTGCCATTACCAGTGCACTCTTGGAAATATTTAATGCTTTGAAATGTATTAAAGTATGAAGAGAAATTAAGGAAATTCATTGAATGGAGAGAGAAGATAAACTTTGAGTAAAAATTCCCTAAACTGCGTAAATCTCCCAAAATGCCCGCCATTCTTTTCTCTGTTTTGTGAAGTATAGAGGATTCAATGGGCTTGAGCATTTACTCAGTCTCATCAGAGACTTTCTAACTGGATTGTCATGACTCAGCAGCTTCTCTTTGATCCTTCTTGATGCAGTATTGATTGGAGGGTGAGAAATGTGGCCATTGGCAATCGTGTTTTGGGAGACTAATAAGTCCCATGATATCAGTGAGAACATTTAAGCTATCAGGAATTACATGGAAGGCTTAGAATTGCTGCTGTGATGGAAGCTGGTTATTACTTCTGGAATCAATTGGATGAGGGCAGCATTGTTAAGAGGGGCCTCAAGGGCTGTCACATCCCAATGCTAATCTTTACACATTTGGATGGATAAGCTTTCTGTTTTGAGATTAATGATATTGGGCCGTATTCTTGTAGGAACAGAAATTCACACAGAGCCTGCTACATGCTTCTGGGGATAAAAGAACAGGCAACATTGGAGAGAATAGAATCTGGATTGTGAGATTTTTATTGTAGGAAGGAACCTTGGGAAGCAGCATGTTATAGGGTATAGTGTGCTGGGCCTGGAGCAGAATTCAAATCCTGCCTCTGACACATACTAGTTAACCCTGGGCAAGTCACAACTTCCATTTGCCTCAGACAACTCCCTAGGACTTACCTAATAAGATAAAAGTTACCTGTATTGATACCTCATTCTTATAAGGGACTTTTGAGTCATCTATTCTAACCTTCTCTCCTTGTTTTTTAAATACAGAAACAGTCCTGAAGATGAAAAATTATTTGCCCAAGGCAAAGAATAGCAGGGCAGTTAGGTGGCACAGTGGATAGAGTGCTGGGCCTGGCATTCAAATCTGGACCCAGATATTTAATAGCTGTGTGACCCTGGGCAAGCCACTTAACCCTGTTACCTCAGTTTCCTCATCTGTCAAATGAGCTACAGAAGGAAATGGCAAACCGCTCCAGTATCTTTGCCAAAAAAAACCCCAAATGGGGTCATAAGGAGTTGGACACGACAGAGATAACTGAAAAACAAGAATTGAAACAGGAATTTGAATTCAGGTCTGCCCACGCCAAATCCAGTATTCTTTTCCTTGTGTGATGCTATCTGGATCTGAGTCCTGACTCATTTTCTTACCATGTGACCTTGGCCAAATCATATAAGGCATCAAACTGTGTAAAGTGTAATACACTGCATAAATGTAAATTAAGAAGATGATGATGAAGATGATTACAGCGGCTATTAAGTGAATTTAATTGAATCAGTAGAATTGAACTTGCAAGACAAGTTTGCAAGAGCTTGCTGATTCCTTGGAGGCACTTTGCAATTTTGGTAGCTGGTACCAGGTATGCTGAAGTGCTCAGTCTCAGTGATTAAGCTCTCCCTAGGCATAGATAAGTGATAGATATTAAAGCACAGAAATCTGCTGCTTAAAAATAACAAAACAAACACGTAGGTTTCTTTCCAGTCTTCAGGTCTAAATGGAATATTTATGTAAACACCCTCCTCCTGCTGTTGCACCAAATTAGGGGTCTTGATATTTAAGAAAGCTTCCTTACCCATGTATTTCTGCTGTGGCATCCTCATTTCTTTATCTCTCTTTTCCCTACTCTACAACCTAATATCCTTTTTTTATATCTTCCCAATATACATACTGAAGAATCCCTAAGCAAGGCCATGGATTGTTGACTAGTGCCTCTCTCTCACCATACCAAGGCCTTTTTACCTTGAAGCATCCTCAGCCTTGGGTGGGTTTTGCTCTTAAGAACTTCCCAGCCCTCTCAGAATAATGTTGGGTATTCGTTAAGATACTAATCATTTATTAAATGTTTTGAACAATGTTTCACCATCACTTTTATTTTCTAAAATGTATTATTGCTTAAAAGCAATCAATAAATATGAACATCAAGTAAATAAAATAGAATAAAGCCCCAAATAAAACCATAAAATCAGAACTATTCATATTTAGATAAAAGAAAGTTAACTTAAGATTAGCGTAAGATAATTAACATAATAACCACCTATTTGCTCCATGTCCCCAAGAGATCTATTTGGTATTAGCATGCTTAGCAGACTTCATTATTAGTATATAGTCCTAGTCAATTTATGTACTTCTTTTATTCTTCATAGTTTTACGTGAATCTTTCCACATTTCTTTGTGTAAGAAGAGCAGTGATTTCGGTGCTTGCCAAAGATAGAACAAAGTTTTATCTGCTTCTCCAGCCTTGTTAAGTGAAGCTCCAAGAATGAATTCATGAAACTAGGCTAGTGAGTAGGGGTAGGTTAAGAGTTAAAGGGAATAAGTTCATTTCAACTTAGATAGCAGACTGGATTCAGAGAGTGGGGCTTGAAGGAAGCTGTATGGAAACTAAGAGGGGCAAATGAGGGGACAGGGCATTTCAGGCATAGGGGACAGCCAGTATAAGGTACAGAAACTGGAAATGGAGAATCCTATGTGAGGAATAGGTAGTAGGTCATGAATGATAGAGTGCATTGAGGGGGGTAAAGTATAATACAGTGAAGAAGTTAGGAAAGGTCCAGGTTATGAATGCCAAACAGAGGCATTAATATTTGATTGCCACTGGAAATCACTGAGTAGGGACTGACATGGTCAGATTTACACTCTAGAAAAATAACCTGGGCAGCTGAGTAGAATGGATTGAAATAGGGAGAGACTTGAGCCAGGGAGACCAGTAGATTGTAGCCCAGGGAGACAAGAAGGCTAATAAGAGCCCCGGCCAAAGATGATGAGGGCCTAAACTGAGGTTGTGGATAAACCCATCACCTCTAATCTCATCACCATGCTGCTAATTTAAGCCTTGACTGATACTGTCTCCCTCCACCACCCCTTCCCTGGAGCAATGGAGGGTAGCCAGCCAAACTCCTCCCAATGCCTTCCTGTGATGCCTTGTGGAGGCTAGAAACTAAACTCAGCTCACTCCACTTTGCATCTAGTGTTCTGCCTGGTTTCAACTCTACCGAATAAGATACCCCCTGGTGTCCTCTGTCCTCCCCTTCCCCTTTTCTATGTTGTCTCTTCTCATTGGATTATAAACTCCTTGAGGGTAGGGACTGAATGGTTTTTTTTTTAAAAGTAATTGTACCCCCAGCACTTAACACAGTGCCTAGCAAATAGTATGTGCTTAATAAATGTTTATGGGGTTGGATTGGACTAGAAAGCGGAATATGTGAGAGATGCTGTGAAGGTAGAAATATCTAAATTTGACAATGGATTGGATTTGTGGGATGAGTGAGAAGAGTCTAGGATGACACCAAGATGGTGGACCTGAGTGACTAGAGGATGGTGATGCCCTTGACAATAAAAACAAGGTAGGAAGATGAGAGGATTTGAAGAGATAATGGGTTCAGTTTTGGACATGTGGAGTTTGAGATGAACGTGGACTCTCCAGTTTAAGATGCCCAGGAGGCCAGAGTTGTGCATATGGTTGCAGGAATCATCTGCATGGATATAATAATCAAAGCCATGGGAGCTGATGAAAAGAGACCCTGGGACGGACCACTGCTGGACACCCACACTTAGCAGTGGAAGAAGTTGTGGCAAAGGAGACTGAGAAAGAGAGATCTGACACTGGAGGAAACTAAGAGGGAGCAGTGCCACAAAAACCCAGAAAGGGTATGCAGGAGAGGAAAGTGATTAACAGTGTGAAATACTGCAGAGATGTTCAGAAGAGTAAGGACTGAGAAAAGGGCATTAGATTTGGCAACAGAGATCATTGGCAACTTTAGAGGAGGCAGTTTCATTTGAATGATGAGGGTGGAAGCCAGATTACAAAGGGTTTAGAATTAGGAGACTGAGAGAAGTAAAGGCTCCTCCTGTTGATTATTTTCTCATGGATTTTATCATGAAGGAGAGGACAGATATAGTACAATAGCAGAGATGGAAGAATCAAATGAAGGTTTTTTTAAGGGTGGTAGACACAGAAATGTTTTTGTAGCTAGCAAAGAAGAAGCTAGTAGATAGAGAGAGATGGAAAATAAGGGAGAATAAAAGTGATCATTGGAGAGGGTGAAATCTGCTGGAAAAGATGGACAGGGATGGAATCAAGGGTGCATATATATTCTCTGGCCACATGTTTCCTATGTATTTTCCCTCTTCCACTATGGAAATTTGTGGGAATATGTGCATATAGAAGGGAGAGATTTCTATGTTAGTTGTACTGTTTAATTAAATGCCTTTTATTCTGAGTTAATGTGTCCTGTGGTTGGCTTTGGAGTGAAGATTGTGAACTAATTTTTAATGTGATATTTGAAAAGTTTGAGAGACATAGTTTCTGGGTAATGAATCATTTTATTAACAATTAGCATTTTATTAATAAAAGGAATGGTCATTTGGTTGTCTCTCTTGGACCAAAGATGATTCATGGTGGTGGGCTTACAGTTTACATGCTCTTGGGAAAGGGGGTGCATCTGAAGGTAGAAATCAACTCTAATTGGTTAACAAGTAATGAGAGAATGAATATTATGAGGGGTGGGCTTATTTGAATGACGATCTTGAGGCTCTGTGATATTGAGCACCCAAATCTTAGTCAGAGACTTGTCAATTTCCACATCACCTGTCTGAGGAAAGGGAGAATCCACGTTTTCCCAGTCTATCTGAGTAAACACAATGATTAGGAATTCTCCCATTTGCCTATACTTAAAATTTCTTTACTCTCTTTGATTAGATCTTAGCTTGGGTAAGTCTTTGCTCAAGATTGTTTGATTTCTGGATGAGGAAGTAGAAAGGGGGGGGGAATGTTGGTCCTAATTCAATAACTAGCTATTAAATACAGAGAGAAAAAAATCATTTATCTCATTAACAGGGACTGATCCAAACCATGTCTTCAACTTGGGGAAGTTTTCAGGGGAAATATATTTGCAGAGGGCTTGGGCTATATTTTCATTCTCTGTATTTCTCATTTTTATCTCACAATAATACTGTGATATAGTATAGTTCATTCATCTCTTTCCCAAATATTGGACATATTTATTGCTGCTTGGTTTTATTTTCCCCAAAGAATTTGTTATGTACAAAGAATGATATGAAACACTTGGGGATATATTGTAGGAAGCTAATTAAGATATCATCCTTGTTCTCATACATTACCTACATAGTTATACATTTACTATTAATTCAGATTGGACTTCAAGGAAAGAAAAGAGAGGTCCAACAAGCAAAGAAAGATTGTTTCTATCTGGAACAATAATATTGCTATAATATTGACAATAATATTGAGGAGACTAATTAGAATGGAGTCAAATTATCACTGAGGAACACTAATCAGGCCATTTAACATTTATTAAGCACTTACAACCTGGGCCAATTACATAATCTTTCTGGACCTCAGTTTCTCATCTATGTAATGGGAGGTTGGTGCATGCTCAGACTGCCTGAAATGGCATCACTTATGTAGAGGACATTTGGGACTTATTCCTGAGTATGGACATGGATGTTCTGCTTTGGTCTGTGTGTATTCATCCTTCGTTGCCAAAGAAGACCATGCCATCAGAGAAATAATGACATGACTTGCATTTGACTTTGTTTTGAGTGAGGGAGGGTGTGCAGGTCACCAGCCTCACTTCTCCTCCAGAGCCATCTGAATCCAGTGACCAGATATTCATCAGGATGACTGGAGATGACTCAGCATGAGGCAATTGGAGTTAAGTGACTTGCCCAAGGTCACACAGCTAGTGAGTGTCTGAGGTGAGATTTGAACTCAGGTCCTCCTGACTCTTACCCTGTTGCTCTATCTATTGCACCACCTAGTTGCCCCTTGCTTTGGTCTACCATTGAGTTGAAAGCAGTCTTTTTCCATTGGTTACCTGATTAAACATAATTGTTTCCCCCTCTGCAGTCACATCTAGGGAAAAGGATTTGTTCATTCACTTTTTGTGGTAAAGGAGGAGGGCCTGAAGCCTTCGTTTCCTGCTTATGCCATATGACCTTGAAACACAAGTTTGGAGTTTTAGTCTCCTTCATTTGTCCTTTTCAGTTCTAGGTGTAGAGTTCAAGTCATGGAGGTCTGGAAGCCTAGAATTCTAGATTGGATGTTGCAGTCAACTCAGCAAGGAAGCCAGGGTTCCTGGATGCTAACCTAGTGGGGATTTAGGACGTGAACTTGGTGGGATTAATGCTATGTGAGGATAGACCCCCTCCAGAGACCGAGGTGGTGTGTGTATGAAGAATTATGTCCCCCAGATACCTGGGGTATATGTGTGAATATTTATATTTGTTCTTATTGCTCCTTTGAATTAAATATCCCTTTGTAAACGCTAATTTTGATGTAAGTCATTAAATCAAACTGGTGTGCTAGTCATGGAGTCTCTAACATGAAGAAACACAACTGGTTGGATTTTAGCATATGGCAGACATGAGTCCATCCCTCAGAGGACCAGAGAACCATGGTGGGTGGGGTCAACAGTCATAAACATAACAGATCTGGCCTTCAGATGTGAATGCCAGAGAAACATTGTTACTTCTAAAGAATAAGGGAGCTGGACTCGATGAGCTTTGAGCTCTAAATCTGTGATGCTAGGGTTTACAAAATTCTTTACAAAAATCACCTCCTTTTATTAACCTGTGAGGCAAGGCTATTACAGGGTTGTTTTTTTTTGCGGGGTGTATGTCTGGACTTGTGATGGAAGGAGCACCTGGTCAGGAGACTTCCTCTATTGATATACATCAACAACATTCATCTATTTGTATATTAGAGAGTTGTTTGGAACAGGTAAAGGTAGATGATTTCCTTAGAGTCAAACCAGCCAATACGTGACCCAGGCCATTCTGACTTTAAGATTGGCCCTCTACCATTATACTACACTGATTTCCCATCTTCCTGTAACAGATGAAGCAATGAAAGTTCTAAGGGGTTGAATCCATGGCTACATAGCTGGCAGGATTCAAACTCAGATCTCTAATAGTTCCAGTTCCTGTGATCTTCTATTACACCATATTCCTTCTCTTATTTGCTTATAACTGAGGGTATTTGTCATACTAAACATGGAGACTCATCCCAACTGTGTTATGACTCCATACCAACTGTGCACGTTGGAGTCCACCCCCTGGAGATCCCTGATCTGTCTGGTAATCTCTTGGTTTTTGAGGCTCAGCTAAGCTCTTAATAGACAGTTTACATCTCTTTGCAACACCTGCTATGTTTTTCCAGAGCTGCCCTTGTGAGATTCATGTGGACCTTGGAGAATTGAACTCCCGGGCTCTCTATCTGTGAAATAATGATGAAAAACATTGCCTGCAAAGCAGCATGTGAGCTGGCTATTAGAGAGTAATTAAGGGCTTCAGCAATTTAAGGAGCTAGATAACGACGATTATGGCAATTTTCTTTCATTAACAAGATCCCTCAGGACTGTTAATGTTGGAGACTTTAAAAAAAATTTTGGTTATCTTTCTCCCAGGCTTTTGGAGATTGGCACTTACGTGCCTTGGGCAAATATTATAGTATTTCTCTAGCACATTCCTTTATTCTAAGAAAATAATAAAAATAATAGCTAGCATTTATGCAGTATGTTTAGGTTTGCAAGCACTATATACAGTGTATTATCTCATCTGATCACAACAATCCTGGGAGGTAGGTGCCGTGATTATCCCCATTTTGCATATAAGGAGGACTGAGGTTAAGAGAGGTTTAGTGACTTGCTTAGGGTCCCATAGCTAGTAAGTGCCTTAGAACGATTTGAACTCAGGTCTTCCCATATAGTAAAATCTAACACTATCCACTGCACCATTCTGTCTCTGTATTATTATAATTTCTGTCATTTTTACTATTGAATCTGCTATGATGATGATAGCACTGAAGCCATGAGGGAAGAATTAATCACTTTGGGGCCTACTTGCTATCCTAAGATAATTCAAAAGGAAGCAATTCAGTTTCCTATCTCAGCACTGCCATACTGTCCCAGTTTCATTGGCATACAACAATGAGGTCAGCACAAGGACTCTGTAGGCCTTCAGTCTGGTAGGCAGCTTAATACCTCTTCTCTCCCACCCTTTCTTTTGGAGCTTCCCATACACTGAGCTAGATCTGGTAATGCATGTGTGAACCTCATCATCTATGTGTATATCCCTGGAAAGTATACTGCCAAGATAAATGAACTTACACATAGCATTCAAAATCTCTCTATTTACTGTAACTGTTGGTTCCATCTATGTAGGGTATAGCGCTGACTGGTGAGAACCTCTGTTGTCTTGGTGTTGTCAGGACAAAATTAGAATGCGTAGCAGAGAAATGATCCATACTCTGTTGCCTCTCAGCCTCAGAGGCCACATTAAGTGCACAATCATCTGCAAACAAAAAGTCACACACCAACTCTCCCTCTACTTTGGTCTTGGCTTTTAGCCTTTTCAAATTAAGTAATTTATGGACAGTGTGGTTGCTGACTTTGATGTTGTTTTTGTCTTCATTAAAGGTGTCCAACAACATTGCTGAAAATATCATCATGGAAAGCATACATTTTTGCTGAGGGCAGCTAGGTGGTACAGTGGATAGAGCACCAGTGCAGGAGTCAGAAGGACCTGAGTTCAGATCTCATCTAGACACTTGACAGTCACTAGCTGTGTGACCTTGGGCAAGTTGCTTAACCCCAATTGCCTCATCCTGGGTCATCTCCAGTCATCTTGATGAATATCTGGCCACTGAATTCAGATGGCTCTGAAGGAGAAGTGAGGCTGGTGACCTGTACAGCCGTCCCTCACTCAAAACAAAGTCAAGCGCAAGTCATGTCATTATTTCTCTGATGGCATGATCTTCTTCTGCAATGAAGAATGAACACACACACACACACACACACACATACACTTCTTTGGTGAATGGGAAAGTGTGATAGCATTGTCTGTTATCTAGAACCTGTAAAGCATGCTGCCATGAAACTGGCATACAATAGTGATGAACTTTTCTGGGCAACTAAATTTTGCCATGATTCAAGACTGATACTATCTAAGGCCTTGTTCAGTTCGACAAACATTGTGTATAGACCTCTTCTCTACTCCTGGCATTTCTTCTGGTGCTGTCAGACAGCAAACACCATATTGATCATTATTCAGCCCTTTCTGAAGCCACACTGGCTCTTGGGTAGGTGAAGCCTATTAAGGAAGACTCTGACAAAAATCTTGTCATCAGTGACTAAGAGAAAGACCCCACTATGATCATCACAGGGCAACCTATTTCCTTTTCCTTTATAGAGATGAACAATGGTGACATCCTTGAACTCCTGGGAGATAATCTCTCCTTGCCATATAACCTGGAAAATTTCAGTCAGCTTTTGTATGAGCAATGGACCCTCTACCTTGTAAGTCTCAGCTGAAATAGAATCAATGCCATGTGCTTTGCCACATGAAACGAGTCTAATGACTCAAAACCTCTTTTTCAGTTGGATGTTTGGCAAAAGAAGGATTAACTGGGGTATGTGGTCAGTGACTTCAGCATTGATTGATGACGTTCTGTTGAGAACACTATGGAAATGTACAGCTCATATCTCTGAGTCTTAATACCTCTTGTATAGGACTCCTTCTCCTATCAGAAGTTGCCTCCATCCTGGTATTAGACCCTCATCACCTCTTAATTACTGCTGTAGCCTGCTAAATGATTTCCCTGCCTTAAGTCTCTCCCCCTTCAGCCCAGACTTAAGGAAAACTGCTAGGTCAGGAAAAGTAGAAAGGCAGAGATGTTGAAATGTAAAGGGGAAGGCCTTCAGATGCTAAATAAACATTCTACATCTTAGAAGAGCTTGACCGAAACCACCATCATCCAACCTGCTTGGGTTAACTTGGCAGTGGCCAAGCCCAGAGAGGAGCTAGCTCAGTAACCCGCTTGACCTGGCCCAGTCAAGAATTGATCCCCTTGGCTGAGTCACTGTGCTTTTGGAGGAGCAAACCCAAATGAACTTTCTGCCCATTTGAGGAGCTATATGCTTATGAGGAGCCAGCCCAAATGAATAGCAAGTGACTCGTCCGTCACTGATGCTGTGCCCCATTGTAAACTGTGAGAAGACTATTCAAAAAAAGATGTTACATCTACTGTTCCAGAGTTATGAGTTGCCTTGGCCTCATATGTTCCCTGTGTGTGTATCAATACCACTATACTTTAAGTTTTAACTCATTCTACCCCACTTCCCCATGTGTATTGGTGAGAGAGAATACACAGCTGATTTGGGAAATATTTTGTATCTACTATTTTTCCTCTGCTGTTTGAGTAAATACCTTTATTAAAGAACTAATTCTCCTGCCTGATTGTTAAAGGGAAGCATACCAGTGGGGGTTCATGAAGATAGCCATCCATAGGCCAACTCCTAGAATCTTGGAAGTAGTAGCAGCCTCTCCTTCAGGGAGGAGCATCTTGAAGAGGCTACTGTGAGTGAAAATGCACTTAAAATGTCTCCCAGGAACTCTTGGAGCCCTTGGGGCTTCAACAGCTTTGGTATTTTGTTGGACTGATGATTTCATCGGTATGACTAATTTCTCCCATACTCTCCCTCTCCAGTATTTTTGTCCTGTGCCATTCTCCTCCATATTTACCAAAAAATCCTCGCTAGAGGCATTACCCAATTGGAAGTCTTCCTCTGTTTTGTTTTTTTTTTAGTTTCCCAGGGAGGCCCTTATAGCATTTGGGCTGTCTCTCTGTGCTTGGTCATTTGGTCACTCTCAGATCCTGACCTTCCTACCTCATTTTCTGATCATACATTTCCTTGATTTTTTCCTTTACATGACTTGCTGCAGGCAAGTCCTTAGTGCCTTGCCATAGCATGCTTACATCTTCCCTACTGCTTTCATTAGTCTGTAAGCTCCTTCAGGGCAGACATTTTTTGGTTCTTTGCCCATGAATCTCTAGTACCTAGCACAGTTGGTGACACGTTGTAAAAAGAATAGTAATTTATATAGTGCTTTACAAATATTATTTCATTTTACTTCACAGAACTCTGAAAGAAGGCACTATAATTATCCTCATTTTACAGATGAAGACACTGAGGCAGAGGTTATGTAACTTGCTCACGGTCACCCACTTTGTAAGTATCTGATGCCAATTTTAACTCAGTCTGCCTCTGGGTCCAGTTCTATCCACTGTGCCACCTAGTTACCTCTAATAGGCACTTAATAGCTTTGTGATGGATTTCTTTGACTGCTGGGACTTTTGTCATTTCAATTAAAACCCTAGTATTGATTACCTAATCTGTTAGGATGAGGCCAGAAAGAATGGAATGTGGACATGTATCCTGATGATAGGGTGAAGGAGAGTCCAGAGCCCAGGCAGGGTAGGGCAGGTCAGGCTAGGGCACTATGAAGGGGCATCCAGCAGTCAGGGCCATCATGAATACATTGGACTTCTGAGGGAGAAGAGAGGAGCATGGAAAGGGGAGAGAATGACTTCACCTCTATCAGAATTTTTCCTAGGACTAGACAGAGATAATGTCTGGCTCAGCTACTCCTCCAAATTGAGTTACAGAGCATAGAAATATTAAGATGCTCTAGTTAGCTGCTCCATTTAGCATGCCAACTGAAAAGACCTCCCTCTGTGAAAAGTTTTCACGAAGCCAAGAATCTTTGGAGTGTAGCATCCACCCAAAATACCTTCCCTGACATTTCAGCATCTAATGACCATTCATTTGGAGTCATCTTTTGAAAGGCACTTTATATAATGGTTCTGAGCAAGCTCACCTTCCTCACTCATTGATTCAAGTCAATAGTCTCTAAGGACTTCTGGAAAGTAAAAGCCAAGCACAAATCCCTGCATATACCCTGCCAGTTTACCCAAGACATCACCGTGGCACATACCCTGACCGTTCCGTTCAGATTCCTCAAGTGTGGAATGGTTTCCATTTTTACATTAGTATACCCAGGGCCTGGCACTTAGTAACCTCTTAATAGATGCTTATTGATGATTGTTTCCCCAAGATGCATGAGTGTCCCATCTCCATGTGTCTACACAAGCTATGTAGGAGTTGACCAATGCTGTGTTGGAACTAAGCTAAATTTTGAGACTGTTCCCTAAGAGGCTGAGGTGATTTAGGAGAGAATATACCTTAGAGGCACTGGGGAAAATGTTTGTACACTTGTTCTTGTTATATCTTTGAAGTGTTGCTGTTGGTCAGTCATTTTCAGCCATGTTTGACTCTTTGTGACCCCATTTGGGGTTTTCTTGGCAGAGATACTGGAGTGGTTCGCCATTTCTTTCTCTAGCTCATTTTACAGATGAGAAAACTGAGACAAACAGAGTGAAGTGACTTACCCAGGGTCACACAGTTTGTAAGTGTCTAAGGTCAGATTTGAACGGAGTCTTCCTGACTATAGGTCCAGTGCTCTATCCACTGTGCCACCTAGCTACACCCTATGTCTTTGAATTATGCCTTTGGAAAAGTCATCTAATATAGTTAAATGAAACTGGAGTCCCTAGTCAATGAGGTGAAAACAAAGGGGGAGAGGGGATAGTTGAGCCAATGGCTGAGAGGAAACACACCCCACAAACTCCTCAGGGTGCCTGGGAGCCCTCAAGGGATATTAGCCCACCTGGCTCTGAGAGAGCCAGAGCAAAACACATGTAATAACTAAGTTAAGGCAGAACCTTCCCCGAGTTGTGACTGCCCTAGTTGCACACACCAGGGAAATTATCAACCTTGAAAATCAACCTCACCAAGTAGATATACAGTTCCCCAGGTGAGAATATCCAGTATCCTTACTCTGGTCAAGGACAACATTGCATCAGTAAACAGCACCAAGTTACTTGAAAATGAACTCTGTTGTGGGAGTGTACAAGTAGTGGGGTATAGCAGCAAGCACTCCGGCATACACAGGAGGACCTGCTGCACAGGTTCTTAGATCTGATTTTATAAAAGGAAATCAACCTCTAAGGGATCAATAATCTATTTTAATTACATTCACCAACAGAGAAAATACAAGCAGAAAAATAAAGACCAATAGACCGGGCTTCTAACTGTCTGACCGTAAGCAATATATACTTCACAGATCAACAGACAGATCCAGCTATCTGACCATTACATACATACAGAGTAATCAGAGACAGAAGCACCAACATCTGGGTTTTCAAAGGCTGGGGGGGGGGGGTCCTTAATGGCTACCCAAAGTCTCATCTGGCACATCAAACTTTTTCCAAGCCCCTAAAGCAAAACCTCATCTTAGAGTATACATACACTTTTTAGAGCAGAAGGGCATCATGATCCAGTGCCTCACTGAATTTAACCAAATCTTCCCTTAATGGGTGGGGAAGATCTTTAACTCTAATTAACATTACATGGGGGAATGTCAGGAGGAAGAATCATTGGTTGTCATCCTTCCTTCTCAAAGAGTACCAAAATGACTTCACTGTGTTGGAGTGAAGTTACAGTGTTTCCAACTGTGGCTAATCAGACTGATATGTCTTGGAAGACTCTACCATAGATCAGGAACAAACAGTCCATGCAAACATTTGGGGTGGAGTCCGTAGTAGAGTTGTGAACTGATCCAACCATTTTGGAGAGCAATTTGGAAATAAGCCCAAAGAACTATAAAACTGTGCGTATCCTTTGTCCCAGCAATATGACTATTAGGTCTATATCCCAAAGAGATAATAAAAAAGGGGAAAGACCCACATGTACAAAATTATTTATAGTAGCTCTTTTGTGGTGGTAAAGAATTGGATATTGAGGGGATGCCCATCAATTGGGGAATGACTGAAAAAGTTGTACTATATGAATGTAATGGAATACTACTGGGCTAGAAGAAATAATGGGCAGAAAAAACTGGAGTTACATGAACTGATGCTGGGTGAATTGAGCAAAACCAGGAGAATATTGTACATAGTAACAACAACATTGTGTGATGACCAACTTTGACAGACTCAGCTCTTCTCAGAAATACAATGATCCAAGACAATTCTAAAAGACACATGATGGAAAATGTTATCCACATCCAGAGAAAGAACTGATGGAGTCTGAGTACAGATCCAAACATATTAGTTCTTTGTTCTGTGTGTTTTTCCTTTAGTTCTATTTCTTCTGTCACAACATTACTGGAAATGTAGAAATATGTTTGATGTGATTGCATACGTATAACCTATATCAGATTGCTTGATGTCTTGGGGAGGATGGAGGGAGGGAGAAAACTTTGGAACTCAAAATCTTATAAAAAATAAATGTTGAAAACTATATTTGGAAAAAGAATAAAATACTATCTATGTAAAAAAGAATGTAAGGTCCTTAAGGGAGAGGACTGTCTTTTAAAAAATATTTTTGCCATCATTGATAACCACAGTGCCTTGCCTATAGCAAACAATACTTTTTCATTCATTCATTTGCCTCATTCTGTCTTTGGACCATTCCAACTATTAGGGAGTTTTTCCTTACCCCAAGGATAAAATATGCCTCTTTCCAATTCCTCCTCATTGTTTATGGTTCTGTTCTATGGGGCTGAGAATTCCAATCATTCTACAGGGAAACCTTTCAGAGTCTGTAGAAAACTAGCTCGTCCTTCCTCACCCCAACCCCGGCTCATTTTCCCCCGCTCCAGGATAAATATCTCTAGGCTTTCTCACCATTCCTCATATGGGCTGGCCAGGAGGTCCTTCACCCTATTAACCGCCTTTCTCTGGATGCTTTCCAGCATGTCCACATCTTTCCTAGAATGTACTGAACAGAGCACTGCATTCCAGATACCATCTCACAGTCTGTCATTGAGCTGAATGTTGATGTTTCTTAATTCATCCATGTCGGTAGACATCAAATTCTCTCCTTAACCAGACCTTTACGTCTTTATTTAACCCTGTCCTAAATATTTCAACCAACACTGCCTCTTCCCTGAGCCAAATAGCTTATGAGGCTCTCCTTCTATTTTTCTCCATCTAAATGTATCTTCTCATTCTTCAAGGTTTAGGACAAGTCCATTTCTTGGACAAAGTTGCTCTGACCACTGTCCATGTCCTACAGTGATCTTTCCCTCCTTAGAATACCCATTAGTTCCGGTTGACCCATCAGTAAACATTTATTAAGCACCTACTGTACGCTAAGCATTGTATGAAGAACTAGGGATGCAAGGAATGGCCAAGAAAAAAACCCAGGCCTTTCTCACAAGTCCACAGTCTACTGGGGGAGAAAACGTGCAAACCCCTCAAATGGCTTACATTCTTATGGGGGAGACAACTCATAAATAATGAAGTACATTTAAGATATAGACAGAGTGGATGGAAGGAAATTTCAAAGGGGAAGGACCTAGAAGCTGAGGCAACTAAAGGGGCCTTCTAGTGGAAGGTACGGTTTGAGCTCAGTCTTGAAGAAAGCTGCAGACACCAAGAGGTGGAGCTGAAGAAGGAGAGCATTGAAGACATGGCGCACAGCCATGGCAAAGACCTGGAGATAGGAAATGGAGTATCATGTAAGTCAGTGTAGTTGATTGATAGAGTAAGAGGTAAGAAGACTGGAAAGTTGGAAAGGAGCAGGTTGTGTTCTGGGCAGGGAGGACAGTCAGAACAGAGGCATGGAAATGGGGGATGGAGGGTCACCTTTAAGGAACAGCAAAGAGGTTCTCTCTCATATGGAAAGGTATTGAGGAAATGAACCGAAGCCCCCTGCCCACTTTCCATTCCTCCAGACGATGCCTCTGTCTTCAGATGCCCCAACATCTTCCTGGAGCTTGTAAAATCCAAATGGCCCTGGAAGCTCTTCATTGCTACAGTTGTTCAGTCATTTCAGTCACATCCGACTTTTTGTGACCTTGTTTGGAGTTTTCTTGGCAAAGGTACTGGAGTGATTTGTCACTTCCTTCTCCAGTTGTTTCAGATTCTTTGTGACCCCATTTGGGGTTTTCTTGGCAAAGATACTTCAGTGGTTTGCTATTTCCTTCTCCAGTGCATCCTACAAATGAGGAAATGAAGGCAAACAGGGTAAAGTGACTCACCCAGGGTCACACAGCTAATAAGTTATCTGAGGCCTGATTTGAACTCATGAAGATGAGTCCTGCTGATTCCAGGTCCTGTGCTCTGTCCACTGGGCCACTTAACTGCCTGTTGAAGCTCTCCACTATTGTTTCATGACAGTCCATTGACCCTTCTATATTATTTCAGTGACATGTCCTAGTAAGATTCAGTGGATTCCTCAACTGAGGCACAGGTATTCTACCCTGAGAAAACTCTGGTACTATGTCTGACCTTGCTATCTGACTGGATTTCAGAAGCCCTGGGTTTCCCTCTACACTCCTCTATTTCCCTTCCTATCCTCAGAGGCAAATTTCTTTCCAAAAAGAAACTAACAAAAGTTCAGATTCTCCCTGGCCTGTTTTTTTGTTTTGGTTTTTTTGTATCTGTAAAATGAGGGAATTGGAGTAGATGACAGCCAGCGAGGTGGCTCAATAGAGCATTGAACTTGGAGTCAAGAGGACCTGAGTTCAAATCTTGCCTCAGACATTAGCTGTGTGACTCTGGACAAGTCACTTAACCACTCTCTACCTCAGTTTCCTCACCTTTAACAAAAGGGGAACAATATCTCCCAAAGTCGTAAGGATCAAATGAGATAATATTTGTAATGGTGCAGTGAGTAGACTGCAGGTCATGGTCAGGAAGGCTTATCTTTCTGAGTTTAAGCCTGGTTTCAGACACTTACTAGTTGTGTAACCCTAGGTGAGTCCCCTGTTTGCCTCAGTTAAATCATCTGCAAAATGAGCTGGAGAAGGAAATGACAAACCCCTCCAGTATCTTTTCCAAGAAAACCCCAAATGGGGTCACGATAAGTCAGACTGGACTGAAAACAACCCAACAACCTGCGAACTTTAAAGAGCTCTGTAAATACAATTATTTTATTACCTCTGAGGTCTCTTCCAGCTCTGTGATCCTATAGCATACATATGTTGTATAGGACAGAATCTGACTTCACCGGCTTTTATTTATTACTTACACCTTGCTAAAAAGCCGCAGACATTAGTAGGAGTCAGGTCACAACTCTATCCCTACACAGTCGTTTTCAAAAATTCAGTTTCAGTGCACAGTTTGAAACTTTCACCTGTCTTAGGCACCCTGACTCATGGACTTTGACTTCCTTGCCTTCAGTTACTGAACCCAGCCTCATGCCAAACTCACTCCCTGAACTCAACAGTTTTACTCCCACTGGAGGATCCAAGCCAGATGACTCCCTTCAAAGTCTCTGAGTCTCCTTCTGCCCTCCCTCCAATTCTGTTCCCAGGAAGCCCCTAAACTGCCCTTTCAGCTAACACCAGTCCTGGGGGCTACTTCCTAATAAAAGAGTCTCCCTAGACTGGCAGATGTCTGCCTCATCTGCAGCCTTTGGGGCACACTGGTTTCTTTTTTATTTCTTGGCCCCATATGTGTTCCAAGAAAATTCTATCAGTCATCAACCATGATAACTGTTTTCCCCACTCACCTGTGGTTTATCGTCTGGATCCCTGAGCTATGGTCTGTTTCTGAGATATCTCTGCCTGTTTACTTGGTCTCCTGGTGGGTTAGTTATCCAGTAACGGCTGTAATTTCATGCTTTTGTCTGCAGTGGGATACAGACATGTATATGGATGGTTTCTTCAACCTAACTGGGTTCGCCTGGCTCCATCATAGCCCCTGACCTAGGAATGGTGAGGGGAAGAGATCCCCTTACCTGACTTCTGGATCCATTGTAGCCTCTAAGCCAGAAATGGCTGTGGGGAAAAGACCATTCACCTCACTTCTGGCTCCCAGAAGTGCTGATCATTTGACATCTCAGCTGGCAGTTGTATTGATGATCTAGTTCAGCTGGGAAAATTCCCCTCAGTTTGTCACATAGCTGTTTCATTTTCAGGCCTCTGGTCTTTATTTTAATTGTTCAGAACATGTCACCAGATGCCTCAAATAAACTGAGGGGAAAAAAAGAAAGGTAGCAGGAAAATAGGGTGGTAAGAAATTTAATGTCCAAACCATTTAGGATATATCAGGCTATTATCATCTTTGAAATAATCAGTTTTAACCTGCTGGATGGTGAATAAAAGCAATCCCAAAGGAGAATTAAAATGAGCAAGGAAATCTCTAATCTTCTGGATGGTTGTAAAAGCTGCATTTCATTGGCCATCAGCTCCCTGTCCTCAGCTACCCCTCTCAGTCCCTTTGCAGAAATAAGTCTCAGGGACAATTCATCCCACTATGTAAAGGTTAATGATGCATGAGGCCATTTCAGGTCTCATAGTGAATGACAAACTTTCAAATGGTTACCTTCTGCAAAGGGATTGGGGGCAGTGAGCCAGATTCGGAGTTTCTATCATCAGAATCATCATGAAGAAGAAGGAGTGTCTGTGAAAAGAGCAGTGGGAAGTAGCATGAAACCTAGGAATCCATGCTGCCTCTGGAGTCAGAGGGCAAGTCTGTCTCTGATACTTATTACTTGTATGTCTTTGGACAAATTACTTCATCTCCTTGGGCCCCAGTTTCCGAAACTGTAAAATGAGATGGTTGGGCTAGATGGATTCGGAGGTCCCTCCTGGTTCTAGATTTATGACAACAACATGAACACAGGAATTCTAGACCTTTTTCAGCTACTAGTTGTGTAACCTTGAAGTCACCAGTTGTGTGACTTCCTCTTTTGCACCTCGGTTTCCCATCCCTTCCCTTTTATAAAATAAAGGGTTGGGTTAGATGATATTGAAAGTCCCTTAAGCCTCTAAAAATTTATGCTCTATCCCATTTTGTTCTTAAGAACAGCCCAATGTCAAGGCCTTGAAAATATTAGGAGATATCACATCAACTGTTCCTCTGGACATCAGGCTGATCTCTCTTGCTTATAAAATGACATTGCTCTAGTGGGTCCTGAGTCCCATACAGTTCTAATCCATGAGTCTGAAGACACTGCTCCCTGAGATGTCATTGGTGGATCAGCCAAGGCTCCTTTCCATTACAAGCAATGACTGCCATGCTTGGAAGTTCATTGATTTCCTCTAACTCCTTCTGTGCGCTCTGCTAGCTCTGAATGGAGCCCTCTCCCGCAAATCATTCCCTTGCCTCACAGGACCTCTGGGCCATCTGCTGTGGGTATGAAGATGCCCTCTATTGCCATCTGGGTCCTTCACAGACAGCAGAAGGGAAGAAGAAATGCAAAAGTGGGAAGGAAAGACTACAGCAGAATTGGAATTTTACATCATATATATATGTATATGTATATATATACATATACATATATATGTATACATATACGTAATTGTGCCTAATGCTAGTCATCTCTAAAATAGGGTAGAAGGAAAAAAAAGAAAACAAAAGAAATTTATGTGACTTTATGATATATTTAAAAGGAATAGTGAGTTGTATATAATAGATTTGTAGTTTTATGTGTCTTTTTTATTATACTGTGTAATGGAAATGTTTGTTTATTCCATAAATTAAAAAGAAAATTTGAAAAATTTAAAAAGAAAAAAAGGAAGAAATGAAAATAACCTCAGCACCCTCTTGTCCAATTTCATTGAGTCCAACTCCCTCATTTTAGTTACTTGCCAAAGGTCATACAACTAGTAAGTATCAGAGGTGAGATTCTATGATGAATCTTAGAGATCATCAAGCCCAACTTTCTCATTTTATAAATGAGAAATTGACAGATAATGTGACTTTCTCAGAGTCACACCCCTTTTGTGTCTGATGAGAGATTTGAACTCGAGTCTTTCCAACTCCATGTCCAACACTGCCCACCACTTTATTCTTGTTTATTTTTATAATGGTTAGCACAACCCCAGCTCTTTCAATGTGTGAGTCATGAATTCATCTGGTTTAACAGATGTTGATTGTCTTGAAATAATCTGTTCCCTGTAAGATTGCTGATTCAAGCTGATTCCTGCTGATTCTGGAGTTTTCCATCAATTTTAAGGGAATCACCATGAAACAGAGTAAAAAGCGCTAAATTTAGAATCCAAAGATTTCAGTTTGGATCTCACATCTGCCCCTTACCACTCTGTGCAAGCTGCCTCATCTCTCTGGACTACAGTTTCTTCTATAAAGTGAGGGGGCTGTTGGATCTTCTTCAGTTGTGTCTGACTTTTAATGACCCTATTTGGGGTTCTCTTGGCAAAGATACTGGAGGAATTTGCCATTTTCTTCTCCCGCTCATGTTACAGATAAGGCAAACAGGATCACACAACTAGTAAGTGTCTGAAGCCAGATTTGAACTCAGGAAAATGAGTCTTCCTTACTCCAGTCACAGTACTCTACCCACTATGCCACCTAGCTGCCCATGTCACAGCTTGTACTAGACTATTAAAAGGATTACTCAGCTCACAAATCCTTGGCATTATCCCAGTGAATAACCGCCATCTCCTAACTACTTGGGAGTGGGGTAGAGTTCTAGAATAACCTTTGCCCTCATCTGGCCCCAGACAGTATAGGGGTATTCCCCAGAAGGTCACAGATTAAGGAAATTATTTTCTATTTAGGAATAGGACCTCTCCCCAGTCCCATTGGAGACTCCCCATTAAACATTTACCTCTTGTTTTGAAACTGTAGGCCTTAATGAGTCATGTTGATTTCTTTGAGATGGAAGCTGTTTTGCTTTTTGATGGGGTAGGCTCCCCTTTGATTCAAAACTTGGATTCAAAACTTCCTTCCTTGGAAGAGGGATACCTCTTCTCTTAACCTAGCAGATATTGATTAGATATTGATAAATCTCCAGGACGGACTGAGGAACAGATTTGGATCCCAGCAAGAAGGTACCTACCAAGATACATGTGACCAAATGTGATCAGTAGTGGTAGGTACAGCTTCCAGAACTTGGCCTTCTAGGATTCCTTCTCTTGGCTTTCTCCTTTTATGGAAGATGGAGCAGCACAGAGTATGGCGGCTTCATAGAGTCTCATCAGGCAGATGTAGATAGAAGGCTGGCCTTCTGTTGGGTGGAATAAAATCAGTTGTCATCCCTTTTTCTCTTCCTCCTTACTGTTAGTGGATAAATCCACATGACCTTGTGTCAAGGCAAGTCACACAAGGTACAGGACAGATATTGACCGAAAATTCTTTATCATCCTCATTTCAGGAATAATTGTATGTATTAGATTTTCAGGATTATCATTAAAGACTATACTTACAAGTCATTTTTATTGGGTTTGCTTTATGATGCTGATCTTGGAACTTCTCCCTTATATCTCCTATGCTTGTAAAGCTTCAATTTATATTGAGTTTATCTGACCATTATTAAGCAAATATTTTCTCCAATAGTCCATTGTGCTTCATGGTTTCCATTAAACACTTCTATCTCATGCCTGCAATTGTGTCGTTTCTTTGTAGGTTTTAGTTTCCAGGCAGTCTTGGCTTTCAGGACCTGGGAGATCCTGCCCCTGAAATGCTGGGGATGTGAGCAGACTCGGGAGGAGCAACAGAACAGGGAAGCAGAAAGCTTTCCTATCTTCTAGGAGAGGAAGATAGCAAGACCTATTTCCAAGATCTCTTTCAACTCTCAAGTTCTCTGGTTCTATGACCACTTACAATAGATTTTGTAGAGGGATTCCTGCTTTGGAGTGGTTGGGATGTGGTGGTCCCAGGCATCTCAAACATGGATATCAGGAACAATTCCTAACTCAGCACAAGCATGCAAACCTATCAAAAATTACCTCTGTGTCATGAGGACAGTGAGGTGGTGCAGTGGATAGAGTGCTGGACCTGGAGTCAGGATCTTCCTGAGTTCAAATCTGGCCTCAGACACTTACTAGCTGTGTGAGCCCAGACAGTTTCCTCATCTGTCAAATGAGCTGATGAAGAAAATGGCCAACCACTCCAGTTTCTCTGGCAAGAAATCCCCAAATGGGGTTACAAAGAGTCAGACATGACTGAAAACAACAAATGGACTTAATCAGCTCTTCTTAACCTAATCATCGAGTGGCAACAGCACTATCAGAAATGGGATTGGAGGGGAGTCTTCTAGGGGAGACTGTGACCTTAATGCAACGCCTTGCTTCAGAGAGCACAACTCCAATGGGCTAGGTATGTTGTTCGAATGCAAAATGTGCACTTGCCAAAAAGACTATTTTATGGAGAATTCACATGGGGTAGGTGGTCAGAAGAAGTGATACAAGGACACTCTCAAGGTCTCTCTCAAGAACTTTGGATTTGACTGTGCAACATGGGAGATACTGGCACAGGACCACTCAGCATGGTGTACCCACATCAGAAAGGGTACGGTGCTCTATGAGCAAAGCAGAATGGAGACAGCACAAAGAAAATGTAGGATGTGCAAATTTGGAATGTCCACCCCAAGTATTCATGTGAACTCTCTGTGCCCAACCTTTGGTAGAGCATCCCGCCACGGTCAGACACACTGAAACTTCACTTCATCAGGGTGATGTCCTTTTGGTCCTCTTTGAGAACAAAGAACCACAACAATTGTGACTTTTAACAAGTGGCAACAGGGAGAGGTAAAAGCATGAAATACAGGAGGAAATGAAACTTCCTCTGGGATCATGCCCCCAAATCCTCTTTAATACAAACTTTTAACCTGTTTAGTTCTTTGTTAAAAAACCAATCAGCGAACCATAATGATAAAAGCCAGATAGACTGGACTGGGAGTGGAAGTACCTATGAAAGGTGATTGGAGAGTGTCCAAAGCCCAGGTAGGGTTTCAATGGCTGAAGATGAGAAAGGGAACATTCCAGCCTTAGGAATGGGGAGCAAAGGCAAAGAAATATAGAAACATACGGGATGTGTTGAAAGAATAGGTTTATAGAACAGAAAGAGAATTAGCAATCATGTCACGTTTCAATCCTCTCATCTTTATAGAGACGTCAGGTGACACAGCGGATTGAGCGCTGGCCCTGGAGCCAGGAAGACCTAAGTTTAAATTTGGTTTCAGGTACTTAGGAGCTGTGTGATGCTGGGCAAGTCACTTCACTTTTGCCTCAATTTTCCCATCTATAAAATGGGAGTGGTAATAATCCCTACCTCTCAAGATTGCTATGAGAATCAAATCAGATGATAATTGTAAAGTGCTTAGCTCAATGCTTGGCACACAGTAGGCACTCTATAAATGGTAGCTAATATGATGATAATGAGGAGGAGGAGGAGAATAAAATGAGACAATATTTGCAAAGCTCTTTACAAACCTTAAAATACTCTATAAATACTGTTTTTGTTACAGAAGAGAATGTTGCGTCTCAGCCAACTTAAGTGACCTGCCCAAGGTCTCACATGGATTCCCAATCCAGCCAGATTTCTCCTTTCCACCGTGCTACCTCAGCATAGAGTACAAAAATAATAATAAAGTTAATAAAGCTAATTGACTTTCCAACAGGACTTTCCAACAGGACCCTCACAGAACACTTTTCTCATGACATCTTGTGAAACTAGTCGTGCCAGTGTTATGATCATCCCTATTTTGCAGATGAAAAACTGAAGGATGGATGAGTTAAGTGACTCATACACGTGACCATGTACAAGTAAATGTAAGTGGAGGAGTTTGGATGGGAAACTCCGATCTTCTGATTCCAAAGGCACTGCTTAAGAAGGAGAATCATTTAAAACAAGGCTGTAAAGGGAGGATCATCAATTTTTCTCCTTGCCGCTAACTCCCCACTCCAGCCCATCTTCCAGTCAGCTGCCAAGTGATCAAATTGGATCAACAAGCATTAATTAAGTGTCTGCTCTGTTCTAGGCACTGGACTAAGTGTTGGAAATTCAAACAAAACAAAACAAAGTGTGTATCAATAAGATCTATACAGGATAAATTGGAGAAAATTTCAAAGAGAAGTCACAAAGATTAAAGAGGGCTAGGAAAGAATTCTTGTATTTTGTGAACTTTAGCTGAGACTTGAAGAAAGCCAGGGGGAAGCTAAGAAGGAAGGGCATTCCAGGCATGGGGAACAGCCGGTCCAAATGCTTGGAGATGGGAGATTTGACAACATCAAATTGACTGCTAAACAGTCTGGACTGGAATGGGAAGAAACCTGAGGCAAGGAGATGTATCAGCAGGTTGTTTTGATAGTTCAGACATGAGATGATCTCTCTAAAGCTTTGGTCTGTTCATGTCACTCTCCTACTCAATGAAATCCAATGGTTCCCTATTATCTCCAAGATCAAATATAAAATTCTAAGTTTGGGTTTAGCCCTTCCCTATCCAGCCCCTTCCTAATTTTCTGGTCTTCTTGCACATTTCTCCCTTTCACATACTCTATGAGACAATGAAGGCAAGAACCTGTTTTCCCTGACTGTGTCCCATGCCTGGAATGTATCCCCTTCTCCATTCAGCCTCCTGGTTTCCTTTAAGAGTCAGCTCGATTTCCACCTTCTCTACCATTGTTAATAACTTCCCTATGTGATCACCTCCCATCCATCCTGTATTTTGGATATTTATTTATGTGTTGTCTCCTCCACTGAAATATGAGCTTCTCGAAGCGAGGAACCATGCATGTTTCTGCCTTTCTTTGTATCCTCTGAGCTTAACCTAATGCCACAAGTAAGTGCTCAATAAATGCTTCTTGACTGATTGACCTTAGAAGTCTTCTTCCTCGTTTTGTAGATGAAGAAATTCAGATTTCAAAGGGTGTACAAGGTCTCATAGGTAGTAAGTGGCAGAGTTACAGTTTGCATCCAAATTCAGAGTTCTTGCGACTACACTATGCTGACTCCTAGAGGCTGGTGCCATATTGCCAAGGACTTTGAATGCCAGGCTGAGGTGTTTGGATTTTATCTGTTAAACAAGAGGGAACCAATGAAGGTTTTAAAGGAGGGAAGTGGCATAGTCAGAGCTACGTGTTAGTAAGAAGAATCCACTGATAGATTCACCAGCACTATGATCAATTCCATGACATCTCTTGGTTGTTCTAAAAGGATTTCCATTAGTAGTTTATATTACCTCTCTTTCCCTCTATTAAGGGCAAGATTTAGGCGACAATTGCATATCAAATATTTGCACGTGAGAGAGCTTGATGTCAGTTTATGAGCTCTAAGTCAACAAGCCCCCACAGGAAGAAAAGTAGAGATAAAATAGCACATCCTTCACTTTATGAACTGACTTCAGGAGAACTTGTTAGCTCACATATTTGCTTCCAGAAATCCCATCATGCACTGTCTCCTACAAATGAATATTTGTTTCCAGAGATGCCTCACTACTTGTGAGGCAACTCCACATGGCTTTTTGCTGTAAATTTTGTGAAATCCCTTGCCTACCATGAGCATTCTTGTTACAGGGACCACAGAAGATTCCTCGAATAACCTTCGCAAAGATCAGCAGCCCAGAAACCAGGGAAGTGAACTATTTTTCACCTCAATAAAATATTCATTTCAAAACCATCAGTGCTTTTGAAGTGGATGTTTTTAATCACATGGGGAGTCTTGCCAAATGAGCTCCCCACACAGCTTGAATTTTCTGCTGTTCTAAGATTGACATAGAAATAGAGATGCACACCTGCCAAAGATGCAGCGAAGGAAGGACATATGGTAAAGTGAAAAGAGCACTGGATTTGGTGTCATAAGACCTGGTTTCAAATCCCACCTCTTAAACTTTTTATTTATATGACCTTTATATGACCTTTATTTATATGACTTCTCCAAGAGACTCATCTGAGTCTGTTTCCTCATCTACAAAATTAGTTAGACTAAAAAGTAGGTAAAGTCCTCATCTACAAAATTAGTTAGACTAAAAAGTAGGTAAAGTCTCTTCCAGCTCTAAATCTATGATCATCTGACTCAAACATGGGTGTGGTTCCCTTCTCTCAGAAATTACAACCCTGGTCTCTAAGTTTTCATCTTTTGGATGTGACCCTAAGTCAGTATTTCAATAATTTAATGCATCTATAATTTAATCAAATGATAGCTGATGTGACTCACGGTTCACCCCCATCTTATCTTTCATGATTCTTATTCACATTCTGACATAAATTCTTTAACAATCTTATCCATCATACTTTCTCTAGGTCTTTTAACATTCCATGAGTACTGGTACTATGCTCCTCAGACTGTCCCTCCTTTGATCCTACTCTGTTACCAGCCCATTTCCTTCATGATCATATGTTTCCTAGATATCATTTTCTACACCACCCCTTGCCTGCAACTCATTTTTGGTAATATGCTGCAGTCTACTTACAACCCTCCATGTGTTTCTATTTGTTCTTTGGGTCACCCATAATTTTGGTTCTTCTGAGACCACAGTGTTCTTTAATTTGTAGCCATCTAGCATCCCCAGTAGAATATTGGTGTTAAAAGCATGACAGACTTTTGTTTCAAAAAGCTGCTTGGGGTCATGGAAAGTACTGCAAATTCAATCCAGCCCACTCTCCTCTTCCTCCTCAATTGTGGCCCCAGCTCATTGGCCATTTGCCGTAACTGCCTATTCAAGACATATGTAATTATGGAATATTTTAATGGGTCAATTGCATGTCATAGAAGAAACTGGACTTGGAATCAGAAGACCTGAATCTGAATCTTACTTCAGGCTCTTACTAGCTCTGTGAACCTGAGCAAATAACCTCTCTCAACCTCAATTACCTCCTCTGTAAAATGTGAACATCTCCTATCTATATTATACGGTTGTTATGAGATAATATGTGTAAAACATTTTGCAGATCTCTTAAAAATATATTATGTGTGTTAGCTATTATCATTATAATAGTATAAGCAATAGTTTGGTTTTTCCAGTGGGAATGGCTAGGTTGCTTTCTTTGGAATGACTGCGAACCTCATGGAGGAACCTTTATGTTATTTGGGGGGTTGATGTGATGATCCAGTGTCAGTCCCCAGCAAGGGCATTTACAGGACCTCATCATCTTAATGAGCATCCTTTGAGCCTGAGTCTCAGTTGAAATTTTCATTTCATTCCTCTGCCTGCTGGAGAATATTCTATATCTCTAATTGAAATAGGGACTATTCATCTACAGAACTCATTACTTCAAGCAGAAGCTATTTCTGTCTCCTCTGAGTTTCGCTAGCACTGTCTGCCTCTCATTGCATTTTCCCATTCTGATTTATGTTGTAGTTATGCAGGGGGTGCTGCAATCTTTTGACCTTTTGACTTCTCCCCTTCTCCCCTAAACATTTGGGTTGGGAGTGGAGGAGAAGGAGATAGTAGTGTGGAAAAGAAGCAGCATTTGTGTACCTATATCTATATTCATGAGATACTCTATGCCTCAGGCATCAGGAAAGCACCAGATGTCTTCCTAATGTGGGTGATCCTGTATTGTGAGTGAGGCACAGTTATTGAATCACTGAAACAGAAGAGAGAAGGAGAGAGACAGAGGGACACAGAGACATACAGAGAAAAAGAGACTGAGCATGTGATTTCACTGACAGAGGGAATTCCCAAGTATGGGCACTCCCTCTACTAACATAGGCTGGAGTTTTCCCTTTGACTTGGAGATGTTTTGTTGCCTAAAGCACAAGAGTGACTTTCCTAGGGCTATATAGCCAGTGAGTGTCATTACTTGAATGTAAGCCTTCCTGGCTCTGAGAGCAACTCTCTCTACTTCATTAAATGTGGAAGTGGGCATGAAGGTCCATGGGATTTGTTTCGGACAGACTGTCTTTATTTTACAACTCTGAATTGTTCATGTGTCTTACCCGCCTTGTATCCTTGGAAATAGTCTCTTTCTATTTTTGTACAACTAAAATGTCTCGTGCTTCCTTTCCCTATTCAGCCCTAATTAGATAGTACTTGCTTCCCTTGTCATTGTTTAAGCCTCTTGCACAGGATTGGTCTTACTGTAGTGCTTGACCTCCCCCCTCACATCCTCCACCACAACACTGGGCTATTCTTTGGTGCTATGAGTCATCAGGATTTGTGCTGATTCATGCTCATTTAAACTGTATAAAAAGCTGGCACCTACAGTCAGACCCTTGGGTCACCTAAGCCTGGGCCGTTAATGTGGAATGGTGCCTAGACATCTCCTGGCTAGTGAATCTATCTGTGCTACCATGTATCCTAGAGACCCAAGGATGGATGCATGACTCTGATGTGTATCCTGTTAGCTGGTTCACCTCAGAAACCTTGAGGGAGCCAGGTAGATCGATGTGATCAATTATTGAGAGCAGATTCAAAGTTAGAGAATAACGAGAAACAAGTTTAAGGAAGGAAAAGTATCTGAGTAGATGCTCTTAGACCTGGTTCTGTGTTGACTGAGGCCTGTTTTTGGCTTTGGATTCCTCCACTTTGTACTCCGTGGAAAAGAATTTGGTTTATGTTTGGAAACCCATCAAATCAAGAGACCATCACAGTTGTCTCCCATATCTAGAATGTCCTCTTCTGTCTCTTTGAGTCCCAGACTCCCTGCTGAGGTTCAGCTTAAGCACTGTCTCCAGATCCTTCTAGCTGCCAATGCTTTCTTTCTCTCTCTCAAAGCATAGGGTATACATTTATCTCTTTATTTGTATGACTCCCCACAGAACAAAGCTCCCTGAGGGTAGGGATGGCCGAATTTTTGTTTCTCTATCTTGGAAGCCTAGTACAGTGCTGGGCACATAGAAAACACTTAATAAATGTTTCTTGGTTGGTTGATTGAAATGACTTGTAGGGTGAGGTAAGGGTATGTATCCTCTCTCTGTGTTGTGGATCCTGGGTTCTAGTGATCCTATCAGTATTTTGGGAATTGCGATGATGGAGACTCAGCAGTTAAAGATGACTGATTGGCCTCTGTCCATGTCATTCACTCACTCACTCACTCAACTTGAGGTAAGTATAAGAAATGGTTGCATTTAGCTTGAAGGAGAGTGTCAGTCAGTTATTCCATAAGCATTGATTAAGTACCTACTGCTGCCAGGTATTGGACACCAATTAGATGCCAAGTAAGGCAAAAACACAGTCCCTATTTTCAAGAAACTCACTGTCTAATGAGAAGACAACATATACACAATTGTGCACAAAGCAGATATATACACAGGATTTGCTAGGGGTAGACTCACAGGGAAAGCATTAAGATTAAGGACAAAGAAAGATGTCTTGCGGGGGCGGGACTTGAAAGAGGACAGTAGTATTTGGAGAGAGTTAATGGACTCAGTATATAGCGATATAGATATGTAGATAGAGATAGACATAGATACAGGTAGAGATATAAATAGATATAGTATATACCTCTCTATAAAGATAGGGAAATAGATAAAATATATTATATATATATATATACACATATGCATAGATACACACACACACACACACACACACATAGTAAGTGACAAATGGTGACAGGTCCTTGTGTGAATGAGCAGGAGTATGTCCCTAAGTGACTGGTGAGATTGTTCTCCCCAGAAAGTATGAAGGACTGTGGGTAAGGCTGGTAACTCTTAGAAATCAGAGGAAAAAGAAGTAGTAGGATGAGAGTATTCATGGAGAGGAATAGGCCTGTGGAGGTCCTGTCATTTTGCACAAAACAGATGCAACTGTGTGACTGGTGAGGTCTAGAGTCTGGTCCTCATTTTGCCTGAGAAATGGTGTGGACCATGTTCCTGGGAGACCTGGAAGGAACAGCACGAACTCTGAGTGACTCAATGGCCAAGCCCAATCCCAGAGAGCCAATGATGCTGCCGATCTTGACACATCCCACCAATCTTCTGTTAGAGAGCTAATAGGCTCAAGATGTGGAATGAATGAGTTGAATGAATGGCATATATTTTTTGAAGATGGGCAATGTGGGAATTGGTTTTTCTTTACCACGGTGATTTGTTACAAGGGATTTATTATTATTTTTCAATGGGATGAGGAAGTAGAAAGAGAAACATTTGTTAATTGAAAAAAAAACAAATTTAAAATAAAGAAATGGAGAATCTACCCATTGGTACTTACATGAATTTCAGCAAGAGAATTTAGAAAGACATAGCCAGCCTCTGTCAGATTGGTTTTGAAAATCTAAGCCTGAAATGACAGCAAAGTTCACAGAAGGCTTTGTGCTTAAGCTGTTATAAATCACCTCTGTGTGATTGAATCTGTTGGATCCTTTCCCAAGAGCAAGTTTGGGAATGAGGTGGGAAGCAGGATGGCAGAGGGGAAGTTGAAGGGGCCAAAAATTATACTTGCCTCTTCCACAATTTTTGTGAGTGCTGGCCGTTTGCCCACCCAAAGAATTTGGATCAATGGAACTGAGAGTGTGTGGTATGATGATAAAAAACTTGGCTTTGGAGTCAAAGGTATTGTGTTTTAATGTGAGCCTGAGTGACAAGTTATTTCACTTTTCTGCATTTCAGTTCCTTCGTATGCAAAATGAGAGAGTTAGATCCGATCATCCCCAAGGCCCGCCTCCTGCAGGTCTAGGGCTAAGGATCCTATGAATTCCAACTCTGAAGTACTGGAAATAAAGGGTTTGTAACTCTACTAATAAACTCTTGGAAATTTCCATTAGGAATTTAAATTGCTTTAGGCAGTATGCTACATTTTTCAAATCATATTTAAAGGCTGTTTTAAGAAGCCAATTCCTCTGCATCTTCCCTTCCTTCACCCTCTTGGCCCTCTCCTGCCTTTGCCCTCAATGCTCCAGTCCACAATAAGTATCTGGCCAGTGTTGGCTATTCGTTGACCTTGTTCTAGCATTGAACTGGGTGGCTCAGACAATCTTTATTGATGCCTGCAAAGGACACCGTTAAAAATGGCAATTCTACTGTAACTGAACTTTTGAGCTAGAAGGGACCTTCAACGTCTGCCAGGTCACCATTTTACACTGGAGGAAACTGGGTCCCAGAGAGGCAAATTCCCTCTGCAAGGATCCATAGCTAGTTAGTGACAGAACTGGAATTCATAGCCTTGTCATTAGAAGCTATGAATTCAGGTTTTAAAATGTTCTTTGTATATATAGAAAGTGGTGTGATACAGTAACACAACAGGGTGATCAAGGGGTTTCCTCTTTTTCAATGTTCTCTATTATTTTGAACTGCTTGTTTGCAAGTAGGGAGCTGGTCTCAATATAGAAAAAGGAAATAACAATACACATTTTCCCCACAGATCTACTTAATCACTCTCAGTCTCTGTGTCCTAATCTGTAAAAGGGGGATAGTAGAAGCATCTGTTTCACAGGGTTGTTGTGTGGATCCAACGGGTTAACAAATATACAGAGATCTGCAAACCTTAAAGTTCCTATTTGTTATTATTATATAATTATATTTATATGTTTGTTATAGGCAGAGGCTGAGGCTAAATGAATATTTTGCTAGTGACATTATGGAGGGAATCCCTGTTCAGGTACACAGGCTTCGACAATTCTGAGATGTCATTGATTCCTCTTATCGATGCCTTTGACTGGGGGGGCTCTTCTTGGCTTTGTCACCAATTATCTCTGACAGCTTTTTAGGCATGGAGAGCAATAATGGACCCCCTCACCATCCCAAGTGAGAATCCTTTAGTACCAAGCCAGGAACATATGCATCCCTAAAAGCCAGCATACACATGACCATCTTAAAAATGGACATAGACATGGACGTGGATGTGTCCACTGGTATGGACGAGATGATTTCTAAGGTCCCCTGTAGGGCCGATCTTCTGGCGTGATCACTAGAGGGGGATGAGCCCTCTGCATATGTGGTTCAGACCACCCAGCACCAGAGATCATTGTGGGATATCTGCCAACTGGCACATTTTCCGCATTTGTGGGAGTTAACTTGCACTGTGGAGCAGAGTTCAGACGCCACCTCAGAGACACTCAGCCATTTCAAGAATGGTCTTGAAAGATTGCCCTCTCTGAGCTGGAAGGCCTGGAGGGTCTGGTAGTCAACGGTATCATTGGAAAATCCCCAAGTTCGTATGACAGTCACTGCTGCAAGGCAGAGGAAAGCACTAGAGAGTCACCAAAGTCAGATTTACACAATTATATTTATAGATATCAAACATAATATATTCATATGTTAAATTAATTATTATAATTAAAAATGATATAATATATAAAAAATAAAATATAATTACATAACAATAACAAATATGCATTTATATGCACTTTAAGGTTTGCAAGGCTGTATATTTGTTGATCTGTTTGACCCTCATCACAACTCTATGAATTAGGTGTTTTTATTATCCCACTTTTACAGATAAGGACACTGAGGCTGAGAGTGGTTAAGGGACTTTCCCAGGATCACACAGCTAGTAAATGTCTGAGGCAAGATTTGAACTCACGTCTGTTTCTGACTCTAAGTTCAACACTCCATCCACTGCCTCCATAGGTGCCTCTTAGGCCAAAGATCTCGCCCCAGTTCCTTTAGTATTTCATTATGACCATGACAGAATTCAGGCTAAACTGTCCAACTGTTTTCCATTGCTGTCCTTTTCCATCTCACTTTTCTGTCCTTTGTGGTGATGTCTTACTTCAAGGTATAGGCACTTGCACATAGCAGGTGAATCAAATGTTTAAAGCTATCATTGGTTACCTGCCTGGCTTCACCCATCCTTTGCCTTTCCTATTTGTTTTGGGTCCTCAACAGTCTCGTTTCCTCAGAGATCATGGTGTTCCATGATTTAGAGTCATGTAGCCTCATGTAAGAATACTGCTGTTGAAAAGATAGGTCATGGGGCACAGTGAATAGGGCACCAGACCTGGAGTCAGGAGGGCCTGAGTTCAAATCTGGTCTCAGACACTAGCTAGTTGTGTGACCCTGGGCAAGTCACTCAACCCTGATTGCCTCCAAAAAAAGAAAAAATAGACCTTTGTGAGAGCCAACCCAGTGACAAATTAGGTAAGTGACATCTCAGTTTCCCCTACTATAGAAGGAGGAGGTTGAATGGGATAATCTCTAAGGCCTCTTCTTGGTCTAACATTCTGTGCTCTATGATCCATGTTCAAAGCTTCCATACAGCTCTAAATCCTACATAGCCTCTGGGAAGTCACTGAACCTCTCTAACGTTCATCTGTACAAGAGGTAAGAACTAGATGACCTCCACAGCAGCCTCCTTCTCTAATGTATTTGCTTTTGAATCTCCATTCCCAGAGAGGTAGAAATGCCTGTATCAGAGCCCTCCCTGAAGAATCTTTGCTGACTTCACGGGTTTCCTGAGGCCTGACTGCTGACTCATCGGGTATTTTCTATCACTCCCTGTTGGGTAAAGAGTATGAAAGAGTTTGGGATTTTTGCTTTATTTATTTCTTTTTAAGATAAAGGCCAGATCTAACAGAACAATTTGGAGATCCTTGTCACTTCTGCTTAGCTACACCGAGTGTTGCTCATGCAGGGCCTGTCTGGGCCAAAAAGATGAGAGAGCAGCATCCTGGGTCACTCAGATTCAAAGGCAGGAGTTCAGAGAAAGTCTGTGCAGAAATAAAACTGCACCTCCCCAAAAAGCAGAGTCTCCTGATGCAACAGCACCAGCAAAATCTAGTTACATTACGACAGGTACAGGCCAGTTGGAGGGGAGAATATTAAAGAGAAGGATGTGGGCTTGATACGCCTGAAACCGAATGAGTACAGAGTGGCAGGGGAAGCAGGGAAGGGGGCAGAAATGGAGTCTACTTCAAACCTCAGTGAATCTAAGCCAGGTCTCACCAGGAACCATGTCTGAGTCCTCTCCATCTGAATTCATTTGACAGTGAGGATTAAAGATAGAATGTAGTAGCAGTCTTACACACACACACACACACACACACACACACACACACACACACACACACACACAAAATGTGTGTCATAAATATGATGTATATCATTTGAAAGTTTACAAAACACTTTATATAGATTAATTAATTTGCTTTTATTACCTCCCTTTTACAGATGAGCAAACAGATTTAGAAAAGTTAAATGGCTTACCCAGGGTCATACAGGATTCAAACCTAGGTCTTCATGACTCCAAATTCATTGGCTCTATCCATTATGCCTTTTCAGGTGATCATTGAATTCCAGTCATATTATATGTTAATGAAATCACATTAGCAAAAGATATGTTTATAGCCAATCTAGGGGCTGGGTCTCTGTGAGCCGAATGAGAAAAAAATCCTTATATTTGGACTATATTAATATGAGCTTGAAATTTCCTAAGAAATCGGGACATGTCAGAAAGAAACTGTGGCTCTGGTGTATCCATACCCAGTGAAAATATCCGGTTTGTCAACTTTGATTGGAACCTACTCTAACTATTGGAATGAAATGAAATAAGCATTTATTAAGCACCTAATATGGTCCAGGCACTATACTACATACTCTACAAAGATCATCTCATTGATGGCCCTAGAAGGTAAATGCTATTATCGTTTTTATCTTACAGATGAAGAAACTGAGGCAGGCAGCCCAGGATCACATAGCTGGTAAGTATTTGAGGCTAGATTTGAACTCAGGTCTTCCCACTTCTGGGCCTAGCACTCTGTCCACTGTGCCACAATGCTCTGATGACAGATCCTTGCAGAAAAGTAGCAAAAACACAGACCAACAGTGACAGAACTGTGTGTATACCCACACTTCCATTTTGAAAGTAGACCTAGCTAGGTGATGATCAATGAAACTGATAAATCAATAGACACTTAAGTGCCAAGTATGTGTCAAGAACTAGCTGTAGAAAGAAAGGCAAAAGACAGTCCCTGCTTTCCAGGAACTCACAGTCTAATGGAGGAGATAACATGGAAACAACTATGTACAAATGTGAAATTTGTCAAAATGTCAAATCAGTCATGTCCGACTCTTCATGGCTCCATTTGGGCTTTTCTTGGCACAAATACTGGATTAGTCTGCCATTTCCTTCTCTAGCTCATTTTACATATGAGGAAACTAAGGCAAACAAGGTTAAGTGACTTGCCCAGGGTCACACAGGTAGGAAGTGTCTAAGGCCAGAATTTAAACTCATGAAGAAGAGTCTTCCTTGATTTCAAGCCCAGCACTCTGTGCACCATGGCTCCTCAAACAAACATGAAATAGATCAACAGAGGAAGGGCACTAGCATGAACCTAATTCTATGTGACCCCATGTTGAAGCCTGTTCAGATATTTTCATATCCTGACTCAGTCATTCAAAGAGTTAATTATACCTCCCAGTGTTGAGCTACCTACAAACTGGGTAGGCACACCCTTTCTGCTTTGATCCAAGTCATATATAAAAAAGTTAATCGGCACAGGTCCCAGCACAGACTTGTGGGGCATCTGAGAAGCCTGCCAAGCTGACACAGGGTTATTAACGATGATGTTCTGAGTCTGCCTATTCAAGTGGCTCCTCATTCACTTAATCATCATTTCTGGCATCTCTTGATTCTGTCCCTAAGAACAGGACAAGGGACTGTGGCAAATGCTTTGTTCAAATCCTGGCAAACTTCAGCTCTACAGAATTCCTCTAATCCATCGACGGAGTCACCTTGTCAAAAAAGGAAGTGATAAAACGACACTCGATTTTTGCGGTCACTGGTTCCCTTTCTGTATGCTCACTAGCCATCCCTTTAATAACAGACTTGAAGTTATGAGCACCTTGAGACCAGGACTGACTTAGCCTTTTTTTGTTTCCTCAGTTCTTGGCACAGTGCCTGGCTTGTTTTGTTGTAGTTCAGTGATGTCTGACTCCCTGTGATCCCATTTGGGGTTTTCTTGGCAAAGATACTGGAGGGCTTTGCCATCTCCTTCTCTAGATCATATTTAACAGATGAGAAAACTGAGGCAAACAGGATTAAGTGACTTGCCCAGAGTCACACACAGCTAGGATGTATCTGAAGTCAGATTTGAACTCACAAAGGTGAGTTGTCCCGATTCTTAGCCCAGTACTCTATTGGCTGTATCATCTAGGTGCCTGACTCACAGTAGGCACTTAATGATGACTGACTCAGTTGTATGTTCTGGAATTATACCAGGAATCAAAGTGGCCCATAGTTTGCAGCTGGCAAAGGAAATGGCACACCATGCCAGAGTCTTTGCCAAGAAAACCCCAAATGGGGTCACAAAAAGTCGGACACAACTGAAATGACTGAAAATAGTTTGCAAGTACCATTTTTCCCTTTTTTGGAAAATTGGGAGAATATTTTCCCTTCTATGGGACCTGTCTAGCTCTCCACAACCTTTCAATGATCACTGACAACAAAAGTTCCCTAATAACTGCTGCTTATAACACTTTAAGATTGGCAAGGTACTTCACAGTGTGAATTTGTCTGTGTTTTATCCTCGAAGCAAATCTGGGAGATGCATTTTGCTGAGATTTTTCTCTCTGTAGTAACACCCCATTGCTACATTCAGGATAGTAGAACCTATCGGCCTCTATTATCTACCCAAATTCTTGTTCATGAGTGCCCATTTCTGTTGGATCTTCTCCCACTGAGCCAAAAATTTGACACATGACATCATGCTAAGGTAAAGGACATTTATTCGACTGGATCCAAGGTAAATAGCATAGTGTTAAATCAAGCAGAAGGCATACACCCCACCCATTTCCCAGACCACCACCTTCCAAATCTCCAAGAATTAAAGGCTAAAAGTCTTCCTGTTTCTGTTCCCCAAACTGGCTTATCAGCTGGTCATTGTAATCTAGCAAACAGGAAAAGAAATATTACAGACTTTCCAAGTGGATGAAAACTGAAGCCTTAATGTTTGTGCAACACCCTCTCTGAGCTACCTTCCCTGCTCCCATTTATAATGGCATGTAGAGTCCCCAGAGAAGAACTGACTCCTCCTCCTCCTTATGGTTAATAGGTAACCATATACTAGTTAGTATTAGTCAATCATGAGTACTATTAGTCATGAGCCCCAACTAGGGTGCTTCTCACTGATTATCATCTAGACTTTAATTATCTTTTAGAAAAGGTATTTACCAAGCAGGTATGGCAAGGACAGTGGTCACAAAAGCAATCTCCCCAGACTGAGGGCACATTCCCCCTCTTACACATACAAAGTCCATAGGAAGAATAGACTTAAATTTAAAGCAGAAAGACAGGGAGATACACAAGCAGAGAGCATGTAGGAAAGGGGTAACCTACCATTTCTGGTATTTTTCTCCTTCTATGGAGTTTTAATGACATTCCCATTAGTTGTAGCCCTCTATGGGCTTTGAAGATCAGAGCCTTTCTAGACTCCATACCTTATACTTTTCTCCATCCTGAGGGGTCCCATTCTGTGAAAATGCATTTTGTAATTTCTTCTTGGTGTGTCAGCACCTGATGTACACTTCCAGAAGCCAGTACCACTCCAGGGAAGTTGTTATTAATGCCAATGGGAATTCAGATCATCTGACTTTTCCAAGTTCACAAGGGTGTCACCTGGTTGAGTGGGGGAGAGAGAAACTCTTCTTCACAGGCCATGGGCAATTCCTTCTCAAGAATCTTTCATCAGTGAATTGAACCACCAATTAATTGATAGTCTCTGAACTAGTATATATAAAAGCTCAAAGGTGTGTATGATTCAGTTAATCACAAGATATTTCTTGTGATGTCATCTGTCATCAAAGTAATAATAAAGTACCTTATTTCTTTTAAATTAAAGACTCGTTTGAATCTCATTTATACTTTTGATTGATTGATTCAACTCAGATATGTAGACCTTTTGTGATTAATTGGGTTAATCCATCTGCTCTGAATGAGAAGGCTGGAGTTTTGCAGAAAGCTCATTGTTTCCTTTTGGGACCTGGAGGGGAAACACCTCCCACTTCCACTTCTACCAGTACTGGCTGCACCTTAGTTAAAGGTCATTGAAGAGAGAATATCTCATGACTCTGGTCCAGTGGTTCTCATCCTAGGGTCTATGAACTTGCTTTTCTTGAAAAAAATATTATTTTATTAATTACATTTCAATGTAACTGGTTTCCTTTGTAATCCTCTGTATTTTATTGTATACATTAAAATCATTATTTTTAGAGGAATAGGGCCACAGGATTTGCTAGACTGCCAAAGAGACCATGACACACAAAAAAGTTAAGAACCCTGGTATAAGCCCTCTTGGAACCCAGAGAGGAATATCTTCTGCTGGTACTTCTACTGCTATCACTGTGCCTTTTGAGCTGGACTGCATTCAGGAGAGATGCTTTCACTGGTTCTAGCATGAATGGGGCTCAGCTCCCCATCTCTTTCTTTTCCTCTTCCTTGATCTTGTTCCTTCAAATGCTTTTTGTCTATACTTTCTTCTTGAGAATCCATGTCACCTTCTTTTCAACATCTTTGTGGATCACAGAGACTATCCCCTAATCACCTACAAATATTCCACAGAAGCTACATATCCCCATTTTCTAGATGGAGAGACTGAGGCTCAGAGGGGTTAAGTGACTTGTCTCTGATCACTCAACTGCAGCCAGAGACACAATTCAAACCCATGCCAAAGAGTTTTCATTATTCCCAGGAATCTGGGGTGCCAAAGGATGGATTTTTTAAAATTTATTTTTTGTTCTAGAGCAGGCAATCCTTCCATATTTTCAGTACTTAGCACAATGCCTAGCATATAGTAAGCATTTAATAAATGCTTGTTTCCTTCCTTGCTCCCTCCCTTCCTCTCTCCTCCCATCTCTCCATTCTTTCTTCCCTTTCTTCTCTTCCACTCTCCTTCCCTCTCTTCCTTTTTCCCTCTCCCTCCCTCCTGCCCTTCCACCCTCCCTTCTGTTGTTATTGATGCCAATGAGAATTCCAGATTGTCTGACTGTTAAAAGTTCACAAGACTGTCACCTGATCAAGTATAGAGGAGATGGTTATGTAAAGGTTAAATCATTCTAAGCCAAGAGCTTTACATTGGGAGTCAAGAGTCAGGTGATGAGTTCATTAAATATAGATCTTTTGTGGACCAGTTAAGGCGATTACTGGGTCTGAGAATTTTCAGGATTAAGGATCAGAACAGCCCATGGAGCTTTTCCCTTGGCAACATGAGGAGCCTTTGTCAGGAATGTGGGGAATGCTCATGTCTGCCCAAGCTCAGACGGAAATGAATTGTGTGTCTTGAGCGAACATTGCTCTCTACCAGCAAAACAGTAGGCTGCCAACATCTGACCTTCAGCATCATGGGATTTGGAACTGAAAGAGACCTTGAAGTTATTCCAACACTTGACAGAATAAGGAGGAAACTGAGGCCTAGACAACATAAATGATTTGCCAAATATCTCTCAGGGAGTTGAAGTGTGGGTAAGAGATTGTGTTGGCATCTCTTGTAAAGGAAAATGATAGTCATGTTCATTTACTTGTCACTGACGGCACTCATCTACACTCTTGTCTACATTGTTAATCAGTCTACTTGTGAACCTGCATGACCCAAAAGGTGTATATTACGGTCTGGGATCTGAGCACATGGATTTCCTTCACCCCTGGACTCGTTCACAGGTTACCCTGAACAGCTGAGCTAACCTGAGCCCAAGAGGATGTCAAATCTCCTACTTCCCACATAGGATTTGGGGACCACTAGTACTAGGGTAGGAAGAGAGACAAAAAAAGCCAAACTATGAGGGGTATGGAGAGGGAAAGCACTTGATCCTACACCCAGTTAGATGATCTAGATTCCAATACTAGATCTGATATTTATTCCCTGTGTTCTTGGAGATGTTTAAAGTCTCTGGGATTCAGTGTCTTCCTCTGGAAAATGAAGAGATTGGACCAGGTGATCTTGGAGTTTCCTGCCTCTTTGAAATCCAATGATGATCCTTCAGTGACCTCAGAGAAGGTCTTGTTCAGCTCCGTTAGGTCAGAGATTTCTAGCTGGAAAGAGTCTTAGAGGCCAACTGGTTCAGTCTTCTCATTTTACTTGTAATCTGGGTTCCTAGTCAAACCTGGAGAATTTTCTAATTGATAGAGAAAATGATGACATGATAATTTTACACTGTGTTGGTAACACACACACACACCCAGAGACAGAGAGAGACACACACAGATGGAGAGAGACAAAAAGAAACAGATATAGAAACAGACACAAAAACAGACACAGAGAGAAACGGAGAGACAGAGACAGACACAGAGACACAGAGATAGACACAGACACAGAGACAGAGAGGGAAACACACACATAAAGAGAGAGACAGAGACAGACAGACAGAGAAAGAGAGAGAAAGGGGGGGGAGGAGGGAGGGAGGGAGAGCAAACTTTGGGATTAATTCCAGGGAGGAGAAAGAAAAAAGACTTTGGAAGAGGCAAACCTGCAGAGGAAGCCTTGTTCCTCAACAACATCACCTCTAGCTTGCCTCTAGAGATTTCAGGGAATTTCCTTATCAGTGAGACTGGGACCTCTCTTTGTTGAACTATCTTGATCCCGCTGGAAGAGTTCATTCATTTTGTGTATTTTCCATTGTATTCTAAGTCATAGAACTATAGTTTCTCTTTGCTATGTGCTTGGATAAATGAGTTGACTTCTTACGTATTATTTGTAATGGTGTTTTATATAACTTGAATTTTATGGGAAGGAGCCAACCCATTGGGCATAAGCTTGAGGTACCTTTCCTTTTAAGAAATAACAAACAGGAAAACAATAGGAACCTAAAATTATCCTCCTAGACAAGTGATATGAGTGAGTGGGTGGAGGGCAACACTTAGTATAATTCTAGTCCAGTGCACTTTCAAAGGAGAATAAAGGGGAGATAGCCTTGTGGCCCCTTCTCCCTTCAAAGCTAGAATCAATTTCCCATTGAGGGGCATGGGCAAGATACTAGAAATATCTATCCATGCCTTCCTTCAAGTCACCTATTTAAGCATCTTATGTGGACACATGCATCTTTCATGGGAAGTATACACCTTACATACAGATAAAGAAATCGAGATCTAGAGAGGGTCTGACTGAACCAAAGTTACTTAGAGTCAGGAGAAGTGCCAAGACTGCAACCTGAGTTTCCCTGCCCCCATTCCAAATCCAATTTTACTAAGAGTTGATACAGCCTGAAAATATAAACTAATTTAAAATAAGTTTAGATAAAGTTATGGACAGAATCACAATGGGAAGTGAGGATATTAGAGAACATTCCCAAATTTTGGAGATTGAGGCCAAGGAGTCTGGTGCCTTCCCATCTCACAACATGTGGATTCACTATTCCTAGAGTGGACCCTGTGCCTTCCTATGCCTTTGTTTCCCCATCTGTAAGTTTCTCACTTCCCACCACTCCAATTTTTACTTACCAAAATCACACCTATAAGAAGCTGCATTCATAGTTCCCTACACCAATTAAACATGGACCTTGATTTAAAAAAAAATAAAACCCAGCATAGCAGAAAGAGTTCTGGAGTCAGAAATGTGGGCCCAGATCCTAACTCTGATATTTATTACCCAAGTGAACTTTTCCTGCCTTAGTTTCCTTATCTGAAAAATGAGGAAATGAGGCTAGAGGATCTCTAAGGTCCTATTTATCCCTAAATCCTAAATTCTTTCAGGGTCCAACTCAAATACTACTATTCAGTGAAGCCTTCCCAGATCCCCCTAGCCAGAGGTAATTTCTCCTGTCTCTTTGTTTCCATGACAATATCTCTTATGACGTTTACAGCATTCTACCTGACTTGACTGATCATTATTTGAGAGGATGCATGGTGCAGTGGAGAAGGTACTTGTTATCTCAGGGTAGGTTAAACGTTCCCCTTGTAATCTTGTTTTAATTTTAAATTCTCTTAATATACCCTTTTTTTTTGTAGACATTCTAAAGATTAAACAACTCTGTTCTTGTAAAAAATATCACAAAATCCAAGTAAGCAAGCTTGGAAATAAGTTCCTGAAAGTTTTTTTTTTGTTGTTCATTTTTGTATTTTTTTTCTGAATTGTAGAATGATTTGAATCTTTTATTTCGTTTGGTGGATATCTTCTTTACTCAGTCTGCGTGCCTGCAGCCCAGCAGAGGGGGCTGAAGGTTCACTACCTTAGTCGCTAAAATTTTCCACTCTTGTGAGGGTTTATGGTTTACCTTGAGAGCATTAATGAGATCCTTGACACTTCCAGCAGAATGCTTGCATTTTCCCCATGCCCATGGTCATCCTTCCTCTATTATACCACAAGTTCTGATTTGTGTTTTTCAGCTGTGTTGGGGTTGAGGAGTATGGTGAGGGGAATACATTGCCAACAGGGTATAGTGGCCCCATGCGTAGGACACAGGATTTAAAATTTGAAGGAAATTTAGAGAGGATCTCCTTCCTCTTCCTTTGATAGATGAGGAAACTGAGGCTGAGAGGTCACATGACTTGTCCAAAGTTACACAACCCACAAGCAGCAGAGCTAGATTGTGAATTCAGATACTGAACCTAAAAATGACTTCCCTGGATCAGCAATATTTAGGAAGGAGTGGATAGTCTGGCATCCCCTCTCTGAAGAGATCAGAGAGGCCAGCCTTGTGACTCCAAACTCCTGTTTCCTATCTGACAGAAATCAAGGTCTCCCTTGGAGAAAGCATGACCAAGATGATGCTAGAGACCATCTATCTCTAGATCTATCTTGTGATCTATCTCTAGGCAGAGCCATATATGGACACATGTAGCTACACAGGTATATGTATGCATGCACATACATACACACATATATCTTACACCAGCACAATACTGAAAATCAGTTCTATGTCAGTGGGGAGGCAATTCCCCAGTGTGTAGAATGAGCTATGTTATTGCCCATGAAATAAATATAGCTCACTTATTTTGTGAGCACTTCAAGAGGAATAAAACTCATTTACATGTGTAAATCCCATTGTGTTTCTTTAAAAAAAAATCACATGGCTTCATAAATAGTAGCATCCCCTCATCTACTCTGGCAAGACCATACCCCAGGGGATACTGAGTCTGCATCTCAGTCACTTCCTGGGAAACAGGAATAGTCAAGAACTTGACCTTTTGGGTTGATGCAATAAATGCTGAGTAATGCTTTGGTTCCCCACCCCATGAAAGCTGAAAGGATGGGAAGGGTGGGGAGGACTGCATTAAATTAAGAAAATTGTCCACTAAATCAGGAAGAGTGACCCATTCAGTGGACTTTAAAGGAAATGACAGTCCTCTGTTTCTCTTTTCCTCTCTGCAGAACGTGTCAACACTCTTTGATCCTCTTCCTGGTGGGGAAGAAGAAGGACTATCTTTCTCCCAACTTGGCAGGATGGCAGCTGAGAACATGTGTTGGATTAAGTGAGCCTGAGATCATGGATCTCAAAGCTCTTGTTGCCTCTTCTGCTTTGTGTTTCTTTCCTTAGTATAGATGACTGAGCAGTGGTCCTTAGGTGGATATTTCCAGTCTTGATGCCAACCTTGTGAGTCTAAAAGCTCCTGAGGTCCTCAGATGTTGCCAGCTACCACCACTTGGAGAAGATGAGCTCTATAGGAGGGTGAACCTAACCCCTGTCCTTGCCAGAAGACTTGGACTTGGAGGGATTTGTTTGGGCAATATAGAGCTGAGTAAAGGTGAAATGCAGATCCAGCAGTTTCACAAACTGTTTCATATTCTGATGTTTTAAGTAGCAACTTCCAGGAAAAGCATAACAGTGTAACACCCCTTAGAAGCCAAATAAGGTGGGTACCAGCTTTCTTTGGGTGTCCATGGCTTGGGGGCTCCAGTCTGCCATTCAAAAGTCCATACCCCAACTCTCTGTCTCTCTCTTTCTACCCATCTCTCTCAAGATCCAAGATCCTGCCTTGAAGTTTATATAACAAGTAAGTCTCTTCACTTATGCAGTGACTGGGTTCAGCATTCTCTCAGCTAATCGGAAATCACATCCCCTTTTCAGTAGGGTGAGGTCTATAAATCCTTTCTCAGAAAAATGTTTGGTTTTTTTTTAAACACACAAAGTAAAATGCATAGAATTACAGAGGAAACTAATTGTATTGAAATTGATTTTTTCCCCAATTACACACATGTAAGTCAGGAAAAACTGGTCACCTCTCTTGGGTGAGAATGGATATCACGACAGGAGAAGCAGAGAAGCAGAGAGACAGAAAGAGGCAAAAAGAGCCAGAGTCAGAGATAAATAGACAAAAACAGAGATAGAGATAAGTAGACATATGTAAGTAGACAGATAGACAGAATGAACGTATGCTTAGAATGTGCCAGACAGTGTCCTATGCACCAATGATACTACCATTACTACTACTACTGCTACTACTACTACTACTACTATTACTACTACCATCACTACTACTACTACTACTACTACTACTAGCCCACATTTATATAGCACTTAGGATATCCCCACCACTGTGCTAAGCACTTCGCAATTATGATCTCATTTAATTCTCCTTACAACCCTGAGAAGTAGGTGCTATTATGAGCCCCAGGCTAAGGAGGGAGCATACAAAGAACCAGAGAGTATGAGGAAAAAAAGGTCCTAGCCTTTTGTTCAGAGACCAGGCTCTTTAGGACCAAAGCATGTTTACAGAAGCTTGGCTCAAGAGCTGCGAGGGCCCCCTTACTGGAAAGGGAGATGATCAGCACCCTCGCTGGGTCCAGAAGCAGCTTTTTTTTTTTTTTTTATGTCTTGTGTAGGGGGAAGTAGCAAGAAGGACATAATCATGAGGCAATGGGGCACAGTAGAAAGCGCCCTTCCTGGGAGTCATGAGACCTGGGTGCTATTTCTGGATCTGCCACTAACTAGATAACCTTTACTCTTTCTCCTTCTTAGGTCTCAGTTTCCTCATTTCTAAAAGGCAGGGGTCTCCACAGTCCCTTATGACTTCAGACTTTTAGGTGGTAGATACTCCAGAATGTACACAGGAAGCATCCTCATTCCCCCATCCCCATTTTGGATTTATTGTTTTGATCAGTTAACAAATTGGATCGGCTTTCCACAAACAGGAAGATGGTATGTAAATAAAATGTATTTACTTTCATTCTTGGAATGGCAGCAATGTAATCCAGCTGCCTGGTGCTTTCCAGAGGTTGACTGGTTTTTTCTCCTTCATTCTGATCATTATTCACTGTTCATTCAATGGCTACCTATGGAACATCTTGCTAGGCACAAGTCATTGTGGGGGGCAGATAGGTGGGGCAGTGGATAGAGTGCTGGCCCCGCTCATCATCAAATCTGGCCTCAGACACTTAGGTGTTCTGTGGCCCTAGGCAAGTCACTTAACCCTGTTTGCCTCAGTTCCATATCTGTAAAAAATGGCAAACCACTCCAGTCTCTTTGTCAAGAAAACCTCAAATGGGGTCAAGGAGAGTCAGATAGGACTGATAAATGACTTAACAAAAAGTTATTCTACTGCTTGCTTGGGAAGGGGAGGTGTGTCATTAGGCAGCTTCCCTGCCCTCAGGTATAATTCTCATGGGGGTGATAGGACCTATAGATGTGATTGGGAAATCTCTGGGAATCAATTTCCTCATCAGTCAACACATTTATTAAGCCCTTAGAGAATAAGAGAGGTTGCCTAGATAACCTCTAAAGTTCCTTCCAACTTTAAATCCTAGGATTTCAATTCAATGAAATAAACATTTATTAGGCACTGACTGTATGCCAGATACTATGCTAAGCACTGGGGATACAAAATGAGGCTACAGACAGAGCCTGGAAGGAGTTCAGGATTTCATGGTGGAGGGAAGCATAGAAACTAGAAGCAATGTATAGGATAAATAGGAAATAATCAACAGAAAAGATCCTAGAATTAAGAAGGAGTGGTGAAGGCTTCCTATAGGAGGTGGGATTTTCATTGAGACTTGAAGCCAGGGAGGTCAGTAGTAGGCATGGAGGAGGGAGAGCATTCCAGGCATATGGAGGACAGTCAGAGAAAACACCCAGAACTAAGAGATGGAGTGTCCTGTTCATGGACTAGCCAGGAAGCCAGTGTCCCTGGACGGAAGCGTACATGTTGAGGGTGAGGATCCAAGAGGATGTAACAAGGCAGAATATGCTAAATAAGCAGAGGAGAGACAGTGTGGCGAACATACCTCTCAGACTGGCGTCAGGAGGTTTAGGTTCAAATACTGAATCAGGTCAGGCTCTCTGAGCCTGTTTCCTCATCCATAAAATGGGCATGACAATCCTTTCACCACCTACCTCATGGGGTTGTTGTACAAAGAGAGTTTTGCAGATCTTAAGATATAATAGAAATGTGCACTACCATTTTTATGGTTTCTAATCATAATAAGAGCGGAAGAAAGAAATTCTTAGACCAGTTCAACTACTTGTGTTTTTCCAAGGAAGCTAAATCCCAGAGAGCTGGGCCAAGCCCCTCAGGGTTAGCTGAAGTGTGTTTTGGCCCTTATAAGGCAGATGAGTTCTTGCCTGTTGAGTTGTCCAGCTATGAGCTCTTTACACTGTGAACAGCTCAAGGCACTTCCTTTTATCTTCCTTGAAAGGGGAGAGTAAGGGGGAGGGGCCTCTTGGGATTTGACTTGGGAGTTCTAGGAAGCATGAGGCCTTTGCCAAACAGATGGCCTGACCTGTGGGGGGAATGACCTTGGGGCAATGACTAGAACTATCAGGGAAACTACTCTCCCTTGCAGTCAATATGTTTAGGCAGCTGGACCTGTTGGTAAGGTGTCTAGAGACCTGGGACAGGGTTTTCTTCCTGGCTCTGCAATTAGCTAAATGTGTGTCCTAGGGCAAGTTGCTGGCTCTTTCTGGGCTAGAGTTTCTTTATTTATAAATGCTTTGGATGAGGGCCATTGATTCTTAACCTTTTCTGTGCCATGGAACCCTCTAGTGAAACCCATGGACTCCTCAGAATAATGGTTTTAAATGCCTAAAATGAAATACATAGGATCACAAAGGGAACCAATTCTATAGAAATAAAGATAAATTTTTTCCCATCCAATTTCATGGACCACCCTGAAAAATATTCATAGACCTCCCTGAGGTGTTCAAGGACCCCAGTTAACAACCCCTGGAGCAGGGGTTCTTTAAAGTCTCTTCCAGCCTCTGCCATGTGGTAATTCTCTAAATGTTAGTATTCCAAACAGCCTTTCCATTTCACTTTTGTTTTTCTCTTTCTCTGTTTGTCCCTGCCTCAAGCTCCAATATCTCACCCTGCCATGACCAAGTAAGTGCATATGTTTCTTCCATCATGGGAAATGCAACCCAAGATAAATCCCAGGGGAGAGGAGAAGATGGGAGTCACATGATGGGTCCAGGGATTTCTGTGAAGAAATCTTTGTAAACCTAAAAAAAAAGCCCTATAAAAATGGGGGCTAAAGTGAAATGATAATGATAATTCATGTTTCTACAGGGCCTCACAAGATCAATACACCCATGGAAACAGCTGCGTATAGTGAAAAGACCCTTGGATTAGGAATCAACTGCAGGACTTGAGCCAGAATCGTTCCCACCTCTATAACCTGAGGCAAATCACTTCCTTTCTTGGGTTTCATTTTCCTGGTCTGTAAAATAAAGATGTGTAAGCAGATAATTTTTTAGTTTCCATCTACTTCAAAATCCTAAAGCAAACTATTTTGGGGGGAGCTGTTTCTTTTTTCTCTTCTTTCTTCCCTTCTCTCTCTCTCTCTCTCTTTCTTCCTTTCTTTTCTTTTTTTTTTTTTGCCAGACCAATGGTGTCATCACTGATGGTCTCTGAAAGTATTTTTAAAAAGTTTCTTAATTCGTTTCCTAATACATCCCTGCCTCCACCCCTACCAATGAGCAATCTCTTGTGTAACGGATAATCCCCAGAGTTGGAGGTATACATAAGTCCCTTATCTGAGGGACTGTACCCTAAGCCCTCACCAAAGGACATGGACATTAATCTCCTTCAGTGGGATATGAGGTAAAGCTTGAGATAACTCAGAAACTCCTTACTTGTCCCTCTGAAGGAGGGAAGGAAGGAAATAGCATTTGTACAACAATCCTAGGAGGTAGATACTATTGTTACTCCTGTTTTACAAATGAAGAAACTGAGATAGGTTAAATGACTTGTCCAGGGTAACACATCTAGGAATCATCTGAGGCCACTTTTGAACTCCGGTCTTCCTAACTTGAGGCCCAGAATATGATTGGTGACGTAGGCATTTGCTTGGGGAAGTATAAAAAGGCATTACTGCTTTCTCTCTCTTTAGCTAAGAAGTACAGAGGATACAGCACCAGACTGAAGTCAGGAATCTGCCTTTCATATTTACTGGCTGTGTGCCTCAGACAAGATATTTAACCTCTTTGAGACTCAGTTTTCCTCATCTGTAAAATGAGTGGGCTGCACTTAATGGCCTTTGTAAGTCCTTACAAATCCAAATACTTATTCCTATGGTTTTGTCTACTCTTCCTTGGTACTAGCAGAAAGAATAGAGGTTTCCTTCCCTTCTCCATCCCCAGTAGGAGTGGAGACTGTGAGCCCACGACTATGAGAATATGGGCATGCCCAGGTAAACCTGAGTCTGTACCTCAGTTCTCTGCCTGCCTGTTTTCACTTTGCATTTCCTACTTTGAGCACAGGTCATCAGACTTTGGTCCTACAAAATGGATGTTCTCAGCCCTAGCAGTGACCTTGTGACCTAGAGAAATCAGAAGTTCCTGAGTTGAGTACTGGCTACCTAGCAGGAGGTGATTTTCACCACAACTTCTAGGAGAAGACTTGGGTAAATCTAGAAGAAAGAGTGAGGCTCACGACTTTGTGCAACTCTGCCTCACTTAAATCCAATCCACGCACAAGTCAGGTAATCACGCTGTGATGTCATGGGTCTTCTTCAAGAAGGAAGGACGGAAAACAGGGAGGAAGAGGACACACAGTTAGGAGCATTCTTCTGTTCAGGCTAAAGCCGAAGCCTCATCTGGACATCTGGGCATCCTGACTTCCTGAGGGAATATGAATCGGTGGTGAACATGCAGAAGTCTCACAAAATCATGTTTACCTCCTAGTTCATTCACTATACATTCAATATAGGTGACGAATTATTGTTTATTTTTAAAGTATTTCTTAATGTCTTAAATTAAAAAGACTTTTGAGTCACTCTTTTATTTATATTACATTGTTATTTTTATTATTTTGCTATTAATATATTTATTATATTGTATTTATTATTCGATTATCCTAAGTATTTCTTTTATACAGTGGAAGAAAGAAATAGTTGCGCCATGCCCGGTATTTCCTTTGTACTTTTTCTAGAAGGAATCTCTTTTAAGGTAGACCCTAGAAATGAGCCCTACTAAGTCTTTATTTTAGAGATTTTCCCCTGCACCTCTAGTCTAGAGCAAGAGTGTAACAAGTCAGAAAACCCAAGAAGACTCTGATTCTCTGATTTGTTGTAAGGTTGTCCCCAGGACGAATCTGGGCTGGGTGTGAGACCAGAGTAGGAGTTCCCTTTCCTGGAAGGGTCTCCTCCTGGATAATACTATTAAAAAAGATTGGGAAAGGAAAAGATGAAAAGAGAAATTCAGCAAAACAAACCAATGCGTCAATCATGATTGTCAGTATATGAAGTATTCCATACACATGATCTCCCTCCTCCATTTTAAATACTATTAATCCATCATTTGACAGATGAGGAAACTGGGTGTGACTTGCCCCAGGTCCAAGTCAGTTAGCAGCAGAAGCAAGGCTCCTGATTCCCAATGGTCTTTTCCAGTTTGCATGCCATAGTGTACGAGATTTGTGGAAGGTTTCTTCAACCAGCCATTGTCCTAATGATAAGGAGAGACACCTTCAGGGATCTCAGAAAGGGTTAAGAAAAACATGATGGGAAGAAGGAAATAAAAGAGGAGGAAAGAGGGAGATGGAGTAGTCGAATAATAAGGGAGGAAGGGGAAAGAAAAATAGGAAAAATGAGAGAAAAAAGAGGTGTGTTCCTAGGGGCAGAGAGGGATGGCAAAGTATAGTCTCACCCTTCTACGATGGAGGGACATTTTCAATAGACAGTCAGTGGTTGAGTTCATCATTTTCTGAATTTAGGTACATGTCAGATAATGATTTACTGCAGGACAATATGTTTTTGCCAAGTGATGCATTTCTTCCTCTAGGTGTTGAATAATTAGGGTCAAGGAGATTAAAAACCAAACCAAACCAAAACCTGATGCCAAATTAAAGTGCTGGTCCAGATCCGTTGCTTGGGAAGACTGTGTTGCTGCTACAAGTCCTGCATGTCCTCTATGGGATCCTCTTTTCCAAACAGCATCAGTCTTTGACCCTGAGGTAGGGAGAAGAAAGAAATTCCATTCAAGGCCTGAGACAGGCTTGACAGCGTCCACTCAACTGCAGGAGCTCAATACATAAGCTCTCCTAATCTCCAACCCCACAGGCCAGGCCAGTTTGGATAACCTTCAGCACCTAGCCCAACTGTCAAGCTTTCTTTCAGATGAAGAATGCTTTTGTTTTCAGAAAGACTCATTTCCCCACCCCAAGCCTCTCTAAATCCCGTAAGTGAGGTTCATGGGACAGTGCCATTTTCCTATTCACCAGGCTGGAAACTTGGAAGTCAGCCTTGACTCCTCTTTGTCCTCCCTCTTCCTCATCACCACAGTTGTCGATTCATTGACCGTTCTTTGAAATGACTCTTGAACCTTTCCCTTTCCCTCTATTCTCACAGAGTCTCCTCACTCTAGGACTGGTTGATTTAAAATAACTTCCTAACTGGTCTCCTTTCCTCCAGCCTTTCCCCTCTCCAACTCAAGCTGCTTGAGGGAGTACAATATAGAGAAAAGATCCCAAAATCTTGCTTTGTGGATGACTGGCTATGAGACCTTGGACAAGTCAACTAACCACTCAATGCCTCGTATTTCCTCATCCTCAAGGGGTTAGATCAAATAACCTTCCACTTTTAAATCATGGATAATTCATAGGATAATAGATTTTTCATGTGGGTTTAAATCCTAGCTTTACCATTGATTGTTCATGTAACCTTAAGCATGTCATCTAACTCCTCAGGAAAGGTTTGAATAAGTGAATGAGTGATGGAGATCTAATGGTAGGAGAGAATAGTAGGTAGGATTCGCATTCCAGAGCTAAACTCGAGAATTTAATGTCAGGGAAGTCAATTGCTTCTCACAAATTGTCCCCAATTTTGAATCTGATGCAAGATGGGAGATCTTTCTGTCTTGTACCCTTGACCCCTAAAAAGTTGACTCACCGGGCAGCTAGGTGTTGCTATAGATAAAATGTTGGACCTGGAGTCAGGAAGACTCATCTTCCTGAGTACAAATCCAGCCCCAGGTACTTATCAGCTGTGTGACTCTGTGCAAGTCACTTACCCCTGTTTGCCTCAGTTTCCTCATCTGTAAAATGAACTGGAGATGGAAATGGCAAACCACTCCAATAAAGATTTGCCAAGAAAATCCAGATGGGGTCACCAAGTCTCAGATATGACTGAAACAACTGAACAACAACCTAATTCTTTGAACAAAAGTATTTGGGTCCACAAGTCTCCTGTAAAATTAGACCTCACAAAGTGAACGTTGCCGCCTTTTTTCAGGATCTGTGATTTTGGTGGCATGGGTACTGATATGCACTCCTACAATGCCAACTGCAACACCTCTGTACCTTAGCCTATGGTTCCATGAGTTGTGGTAGCTAGCCTTCTTGGGATCAACTTCTCCAAAACCAACTCTGGTGGCCTTTTCATATCAGGCGCACAGTCTGTCACCTGGTCCATATTTGAGACCTTTTCAACTTAGTAGCTGACAGCCCAGGGTCATCTCAGGGCCATGATGAGGCATCACAGGAGTCCTGCAGTCAGGGAAGGAGTGGGCCATAACTGAGAAAAGACCTAGCTTGGAGCAACAGAGGCTTGCCTCAAGGTACTGGCATGAAGAATGGGGATAGGAGCAGGGGCTTCCTCCCCAAGGTATCCCCTCTTCCATGTAGCTTTCTGTGACTTTATCCTGTAGTCTTTTTTTACCACCTTTGGGATTTTACCCAGGCTGCCTAGGGTCCTGCTACCATAGTATCCCTCTCCCAGGCAACCAGGTCCCACAGAGTAACTCTCCCAATAAAGACACTTTTCCCCTGACCCTTTCCCCTACCCATAGTGGCACAGGTGGACTCTCATGGGGAGAATGGAGTTGGTTGCCATGTCTCTCTGCCCCTATACCTGGTGCTCACTCTCCTCTGTGTTACTGACAACTAAATTAGTCTCATAGCTACAGTTCTGGAGGATCAGCAGAGCTAAGGTTAGCATTTGTCTCTTTTTCTCTGTCTTTACCCCCTTCCTTAGTTTTGCGGCATTCCCTCCTCCCCCTACATCATGTGCCCAACGCCCTTCTTCTGTCCAAATCTGGGGACAAGGTGAGCTCTGATTATTCCTCAAGCCTAGTTCTGAGCATGTCTAATTCCCCTAGAGGCTCCAAGGTCCTATGGGGACTCCGGGCTTCCAGTCAAATCCAAGAACTACTGGATTTTTATCATTTATATTTTAGTGTGACTATGTTTCTCTGTCCTATCTCCCAGAGGTATTTGTAGCTTAAGCCTGAACTCTCCTTGTGAAAGGACTTTTACTTCCTCAGCCCTCTATAATAGGATTTCTAATATCAGGGAGCAGGCAAGGGCTTTATTTGGGGCAGGAGACTAGCTGCCTAGCTGGAAGGGACCTCATTAGTCAATCCAACCCACTCATTTGACATATGCAGAAATAGACCCAAGGGAAGGAGGTGACTTATTCAAGGACTCACGGGGGCAGAGGCAGGATTAAACCCTTAGTGCAGAAAGCACTAGCTTTGGAATCGGAGGACCTGGGTTTAAATTTTGCTTTTGCCACCTATTTGGATAACCTTGCCTTGGTTCCCTCATTTGTGGAAACCATCCCCCATCTAATGAGGTGGAGATGGAGGATGGGGGGTGGACCAGGTTACCTCCTAGGTTCCTTCCGGCTCTCAATCTATGATCCCGAGTCTCTCTTTCCTGAACTACATCCAGCTGCCTCTTCAAGACCCTATAGGTGGGCAGGCTTTGGCTGGAACAAGTCCCCAATGTCTTCCTACCATTTATTAAGAAGGAAGCCCATTTCCTCCTCTTTGAACAGAGTCTTTGGCAGCTCCCAGCTGTCAGGAGCACAGCAGGCAGGCTTCACAATCAGGTACTCTCCGAGCAGAGGAGATGAAAGAGACTCACCATATTCCCCAGGGTTTGCTCAGTGGAATCCAAGCCTGGCTAATCTTTAGGAAATTGCACTAATGAGTTCAGTCAGAGGAGACCCTGCAGGAGGGCTCCGGCTCTCATCTTAGAAATCACATCAGAGTCCTCACAGCTCGAATGACCCAGAAAAAACGGCCCCATAACCCCCTTGAACAAGAAAGCTCGTGGCTTTAGGAGAACAGTGGGCTAAGCCGTACCTCCGAGTGCTGATCCCTTAATTTCCCAAGTCCTCAAAGATTACATGCAATTAAATTGGTTACTGAGCAGAGAATTGTAATTTGCAAAGGATCAAAGGAAAATGGCTTGTATTTTTGTAACAAAGACTTTTTTTTCCCCAAGGGGAGAAACGGAACTTGTATTTTCATTCAAAAAAAATTTTTTTAATTGGCTGGATGTGGTGGTCAATGTCTGCAGTCCCTGATAGTGAGCTTCCTGGATCATTGAAGCTCTTAGATTATGGACTACAGATGGGCTGAAGTCCAACAGGTGCCAGCACTTTGTATGGAAGCAATATAGCAAGCCCTTAAATGCAGTGGGGCATGAATCTGGCCAAAGAGGGCTGAGCGGGCCACCGTTAGAAATGGAGCTAATCAAAGCTTCCAAGCCCATCAGTGGTGGAAGTGGGCCAAGAGTGTCCTCTGCTCCTTCACCGTGGGTATAACAGGAAGATCCAGTTGATACAAACAAACGGGAATGATAATAAAAGCTCACATCTGTATTGTGCTTCAAGATTTGCAAAGTACTTTACAGCTACTATCTTGTTTTATGCTCATAAGACCCCCACAGGGAAGTGTGTTATCATCATCATCCCCATTTTACAAGTGAGAAAATTGAGGCAGAGAAGTTAAATGATTCCCTAGGATCATACAAGCTAGTAAGTGTCTGAGGCTGCACTGGAATTCAGGTCTTCAGATCTTCCTGATTGTAGGAGCAGAGCTCTATCCACTATTATTTTAAATAGGTATTTAGACAATTGGATAAGTTAGTGGATAGATTGTCCCACCTGAACGGAAGAAGAGACTTGTCTTCCTGCGTTCAAATCTGGTCTTAGACCCTTCCTAGCTGTGTGACCCTAGGCAAGTCACTTAACTCTGTTTGCCTCAGTTTTCTTATATGTAAAATGAGTTGGAGAAGGAAATGGCAAACCACTCCAGTATTTTTGCCAAGAAAACCCCCAATGGAGTCATGAAGAGTTGGACATGACTGAAATGCCTGAAAAACAATATATGCATATACATATGCATTAAGCACATATTTGTGTATACACATGTGTGTATACATATAAACATATGATTATATGTAAGATATGTTTTATATATACTATATACACTATATAGCATATCTAAACACTATATTTTCTTACATAGCACATATATACTATACATACATACATATATACAGATACATAGAGATTTAGGGACATATGAATATAGCTATCTCTCTCTATATATATAGAGAGAGAGAGACATAGATATCTACACACATATGTATATAGACACATACACAGGATGTATATATTATATATATATATATATATATATGTATACACACACACACGTGTGTGTATAAATCCTTTGGAACACTGAGCACTTAGAGGTTTACTACCAGAACCAGAGAACCAGAGAGCAGAAGAATGCTCCTTGTCTTTTATTTGCTCTAAAGAAAACAGCCTGTAGGCATTCTTATGCTTGAAATACTCTCCAAAAACCAGAAGCCAACTTTTCTATTTGCTATTATTTAGGATGTTAAAAACCTCAGGAAGATAAGAGAGCTAGAAGACTCCAGTCCAACCTCCTCATTTTTAGAGATGAGGAGAACTCCATCAGAGTTAAATGTCTTAACCAAGGCCATACAGGTAGCAAACCGACATCCCCCGACTTGAGATCCAGTGCTTTTCCCACCATGCTGCATAGCTTATCCAGGAAATGAGTTCAGGAATCCTAGAGGTACTTATTGAGCGAGTGCCTATATCTGTGAAGTATACTAGATTAGGCTCAGGAGAATACAAGTGTAAACCCATGGCCAAAGGCTCCCCCCATCCCTATTCACACAGACCAAAACCAGTCCCAGGGTTCTGACCTTAAAGGGTTATTTCCTCTCCCCCACCTGCAGTTATTCCCAGAAAATCTCCAAAATAAAGCTTTCAGTTCATGTCTAGATTTCCTCAACTCTGGGCTCTCCTACATGCATTGAAGATAATGAATGTAATTCAGAATAAAATAAAAATATAGAATAGAAGAAAATAGAAAATAAAGAAGATTCAAAAGACCCATTAAAACTCACAAACAGATAAAGAAGCCCATGAAGCTTTCAAAATAGTTCATAAGGTCCTTCAGAAGGGAAATAAATGTGGGGTTTTCATCAGGGCAAACTCTGATATAGTCTCTCCTCCCACCCCAGACTCCTTCGGAAAGTGGGGATGCTTTGGTGATGCTGAGCAAACAATCCTCTTCGCATCAGACCTGCACTGTCTAGAGAGCTCACTGGAATATCTAGGAATGGTACAATTGAGGGTAATTAATATTTTATTGTGTTTTATATTCAAAATATAGAAATAATGCCTCTCTTTTCCCCCCTTGAAAAAGCCTTTGGTAGGAAACGAGCTATTTCCCTCTGATCCACAACAAATCATGATTCTTTTCTCAGAATCAATTTTTCTTCTAGGTCTCAGGTCACTTTTCACTGTTCCTTGAGCTGCGGGGACCATATGGATAATCCCCTTTTTTCACGGAACACTTTGGACCAGGAAATCTCCTTATTCTCAGGGGTTCTTGACCTTGGTTGTCTCTTGGACCCAACCGGTGGTCTGGTGAAACCTATGGAAATCTCACAATAACAGCAAAAATAGAATAATACACAAATGCATGCAAAAACAATATATATAATTTCAATATAATTGAATTTTTAAAGAACTGGTTCACAGGCCCCAGATTAAGAATGTTTGCAGATGTCCAGTTCCCAAATTCTTAACTTTCCAATTTGAGATTGCCCTATAAGGCTTTCCCTAAGCCTTTCAATGCCCAGGAAGTCTCCTTCCACTGGCTTGTGGGCTAGATTCCAGGCTCATGTTGCCTCAGAATTCAAAATCTCCCCTCTTCTGCCCAGGAGATTGGGCTTTGTGAGTGTCGTTCATGAACTTGGCTTGTGGACCAAGTGAACACACACATGCCTTCTCCTGTCACACACACCTACAGGGGGGTCTATCAGCCCTTGCAGATGCCATCCCTTGGACCAGGAGACATTCTCAAGAACTCTGCTTGCAGGTCATTTGCAAACACTTGTAACTTGTTTGTATCCCAACTTAAATTTCTAGTTGGGTCTCTAAGATTGCTTCCAAGAAACTCCCACAAGAATCCATCCTCCTGGATCCCATTCAGGCAATCAGTTTGGAGATAGCCCCAGTCACTGGTAACCACTCAGTAATTCCCTATGTCCTCTCAGCAAGGCATCAATGATCATGTCCATAGGGAGGACCCCTCAGATGTTTCCAAATAAAGGAATAGGGCCTTTAATCAGCCAGCATTCAGTCAACAACATTTATGACACGTTTACTTGTACCAGGGACTATACTAAAGGTATAGTGACAAAGAAAGAAAGAAAGAAAGAAAGAAATAAAGAAAGAAAGAAAGAAAGAAAGAAAGAAAGAAAGAAAGAAAGAAACAAAGGAAGGAAGGAAGGAAGGAAGGAAGAAAGAAAGAAAGAAAGAAAGAAAGAAAGAAAGAAAGAAAGAAAGAAAGAAAAAGAAAGAAAGAAAGAAAGAAAGACAAAAATATGGTTCTTATTCTCCAGAAGTGTTCATTCTGGTGGGGGAGGCAACATGCTAACAATTTTACATACAAAACTCATACAGTGCAAATGGAAGAAAATTTCCAAGGGAAGGTACTAGTAGTGAAGGAGGTGAGGGAGGAACAGAGAAAGAAAAGACCTTTGCAAAGGTGAAATTTGGGCTGAAACATGTCATCAAGATGATTGAGACCTCACCAAACTGAATCAAAGCAAGCAATCTCTCTTTATTGACAAAAAAGTATATAGGGGGAGTTAGGTGGCACAGTGACAGAGCCCTGACTCTGTCAGGAGGACCTGAGTTCAAATCCGGCTTCAGACACTTGACACTTACTAGCTGCGTGGCCTTGGGCAAGTCACTCCACCCTGTTTGCCTCAGTTTCCTCATCTGTCAAATAATCTGTCAAATGAGCTGGAGAAGGAAACGGTGAATCATTCCATAATCTTTGCCAAGAAAATCCCCCAAATGTGCTAAGTGCTGGAAATACAAAGAAATGTCTAGGACATCCCCTGCCCTCTAGGAACTCACAGACTAATGGGAGAGGCAGCAGCAAACAACTGTGTGTGAACAAACTTTATTCAGGATAAATTGGAAGTAGCCAACAGCCGGAAGGTTCTGGAATTAAGAGGAATCAGGGTGTTACAAATAATGGCATTTTTGTAGGTTTATGCTAAATTAGAAATGCTAATTACTTACTGTACTCCTCCCCTATCTTCTCCCTTTCATCTTGAGGAGAAAGGTCTTTAATACTACAGGAAACCAGGATTTCTTTGGCACCACTCCCAAGGTAGACGGCAATCCCCCCCATTCCCCAAGGGTCCCCCCCATGTCCTAATAGAACATTTTCCAGCAAGTTACAAGATTCGAAATTCATCACCTGTGGCCAATCTAAGTTGTAACAAGTTGTACTAAGTTGTGGCCAAGTCTCTTCATATTTAGCTCATCCTCAAATGGAAGGCTCATGATCTGTTACCTCCTGGACAGTTTTCCAGCTTGGCAGGGCTTGACAGACCTTACATCCTACTGAACAGCCTTCAATAACCCAGAATTACTTTCATGCCGTAATTAGGCTGCAGATGAGGATGTTCATGGAGAAGGGAGCATGATTACTTATTACCAGTCTCCACCAAGGTCTTAAAAAGTTCTATATACTAAAATGGAAATTATAAAGCTGGAAGAGATAGTCCCTGGGTTTATTCTCTCAATACTCAGCTAAGACCAGTTTCTCAGAATAATAATATCTATCCACCAATCCATCTATTATCTGTCTATCTAGCCATCTGACTATCTATATGTCTGTTTGACTATGTAGTTCTCTATCATTTTTATATGTAACTATCATTTGTTAATCTGTATATGTAGTTATCTGTCAATTATATAAACCTCTCTATCTACATACCATTATCTATATCATTATATTCATATTTATATGGAGAGATATAGGCATATACATTCATAGAGTGCTTTCTGATTTATAAAGCAACATGTGAGGTGGGTAGAAAGTATGATCAGACCTGTCCCTCCATTTTATAGATCAGAAAATGGAGACCTCTAGAGGAAGAGTGACCTGTTTATGGTCATAATTAATATATGGTATAGACAGGACATGGACACAGATCTTCTCCATCTCTGGGCCTATTTCTTTATCTGTAAAATGGCATGATTGGATTAGGTCAGGGTTCTTAAACTGCTTCGTTTCCCAGACCCTTTTGGCAAACTGGCAAAGAATATGGACCCTTTTTCAGAATGCTGAGAATTAAATTGAAAGGAATTCTAAATTTCAGTTTACAGAAGTGATGCTTTTTCTCATGAACTCCTTGAAATCTATTCCTGCCCCTTAGGGGTCCATGGACCAACGGGTTAGGACCCCATGGACTAGATGATCTCTAAGGTTCCTCCCAGCTTTGACATTTTATGTTCCAAAGACCCTTCCAGCCCCCAATCCTGTGAATATCCTAGGATAAGGGAAGGTCAGTGTCTTGCATTTTCTGCCTACCTTATGCTTATCTCCTCCCGTTCTTAGTCTGAAATGACTCCTCTCTTTTGCTTCCAAGCCCAGTTAAGTGACCTGACTCCCTGCATTCCAGATTTTCCAGGCTTAGTAACCTGATTCTAATCCCTTGATTCTTTGCCATTTCCTGTAGGCCTCAACGTCTACACCCAGATCTTGGTCTCTGTGTTTCTAACCCTGATCTGGTCATAGTCAACGTCAGCTGGCGTTATTGACCAGGGATTACCACTGCCCTTCCCTCCCAGTCCCCAGGTCCCACCATTTCCCAAATAGAGCAACATGTCTCTCTGTGATAAAAGAAATATTTATTGAGTGCCTGCCATGTTGCAAGATTTTGTACTGGGCAAGGTAGAGATCCCTCAAAAAGAGTTTAAAGTGGGATCTTTTCCAGATACTTTATTAGGAAAGATAAATCCATATAGTCATCAAAATAGCTGACATTTATGTAGGTTTTAAGAGTTACAAGGCACTTTGCATAATCTGAAATAGATATTATAATTATTACCTCCAATAGATAAGGAAATTGTGACAGAATAAATAATTTGTCCATGATTACACAGTTGATAAGTATAATAAATGAGACACAAACCCAGCTTTCAACTTTAGTGTTCTTTTTACCATGATCCTATACAGTACAGATCAGGAAGACCTGAGTTCAAATCTCATCTCAGATACTTGACAATCACTAGCTGTGCATGACCTTGGGCAAGTCACTTAACCCCAATTACTTCATCCTGGGTCATCTCCAGTCATCCTGATGAATATCTGGTCACTGGATTCAGATGGCTCTGGAGGAGAAGTGAGGCTGGTGTCCTGCACAGCTTCACTCAAAACAAAGTCAAGTGCAAGTCATGTCATTATTTCTCTGATGGCATGGTCTTCTTCAGCAACAAAGGATGAACACACATACAGTACAGATAAAATTGGAATGTAGAAAAAGGAATGACCATTTATTAAACCTCTACTGTGTATGGAGCACCTTGCTAGGAGCTAGGAAAGATATGAAGTTTATATAAGACACAGTGCATGCCTTCAAGGAGCTTACAATCTAGTAGGGGGGATAAGAAAAAAACCCAGTTATCTATGATATGCAGTATTTCAAAGCTCTTCATTTAGCAGCTCTCTAAAGTGCTTACCATGTGATATTTTGTGTGTGTTTGTGTGTGTGTGTGTGTGTGTGTGTGTGTGTGTATTGATGGACAAGCTCTAAAGATTCCACTAATGGATTTGTGTGTCAAAATCTGGACAACTGACATTTTTCATCCGTTGTTTTTTCTTTTATGGATCCTTTATGGATCATTAGGTGAAACTCTTTTTAGAGCTCTTCCAGAAGGCTCTGCAGTTCTAGCATTTGAAGGAATCAGCAAAATAGTATTTGCAAATAGGATCATTCAAGGGACCGAACCATTTATATGCAACACCTCTTCAAGGTGGATTCTGTGCTGTATTTCCTTCATGATAGTGGTGAATATTTTTGTTGAGCATGTCTCCCTGACTTAATGCCTTGCTTGATATTAATTAATAATAATATTAATGATAATAATGACCTTAATTAATGGTTGTCAAACACAGTGATTTCTGTTGCTACATCTTTCACAGAATCTTGAATAATTTTAATGTATGGGTGGGAGACACTTTGTCAGAAGTGGAATATTAAAGTGGCATTTGGCTCTATCAAACTGAATGATTTTTAAAAATAAAAAACAAACTGTAAATACAGTGGGATCAGTGGGTTATTGAATTCTCTATATCTTTCATACAAATGTATGGATAAATATGTGTGGTTGTACTGTGCAATATTGCTGGCAAATACTTTCCTGTTACTTATTCATCTTCTCATTGAGGATGCTTTCATGCATGTGCAGATATTCTCATAACATTTCTAAAAAGATAAAAAATAAGCACATAAGTTGGTACTTGCCAACAAATTTTCTTAGTTGTCTTCTTGGAGTTTTATAATATGCCACATGATAGACCTATAAATGTGATTCTAGACAGCTTACATAGCATATAATCTATATGAATGTGGGCTGAGAGATTCTCCAAACCTTTGGTATTTTCTGTTCTTTCATCTACTTTATGAATAGATTCCTCAGTTCCCTCAATGTGTCACCAGTTCCAGCATGGAACTCTTTGATGTACAATTGGTTTACTCCAGCTGGGTTTCTGATGTTTATTTTCTTTAGCACCACTTCTGCTTTTTCTATAAGCATGTTTGGAAATTGTGATGTTGGAGTTCAAATATGGTTGCTTTATTGCACTTGATGGTGAAAAGAGCTTGCATTAGATATTGTAGACATTTTCCATTTTTCTTCTGTTTGTTGGGCATACTTCCATTTTCATCCTTAAATATTTTTAGATTGATTGCTTAGTTGGGTCCCTCACTAAACTCTCTTTAAAGGGACTGCTTCTCTTTACTTCATGAGATTCTATTTTCTATAATTCTGGATATGGATCTACCTATTAGATTGTGAATTCCTCGAGAGCAGGGACTACGTGTTGCCTTTTTTTTTTTTTTTATCCCTAGCATTTAGCACAGTGGTAGCATATAGTAGGTGCTTAATAAATGTTTATTGAGTGATTGGTCATCTATCTCCACAAGATTTTACAAATGGGTTTATATTTTAAACTAGTGTCATCCTTGGTTGTCATACTTTTCTTCTGCTTGATGAGTAAGTTAAATATTTTCTGTCTAGAGAGCTTTTTATATTATGGCAATTGATCTTTATCTGTTACATTTGTTTTTTAAACCTATGCCAATTAAATTCTGTAGTCTACATCAATGTCCTTTTTCCTGTCCATATCTTATTTTTAAAAAATCAATAATTTGTTTAAAGAGTTCGGGACAGAGTTGTTTTAATTGCACACCATCTATTTCCCTCATTTTTGTTCTTCCTTCTAGGTTTGTGCTAATTTCAACCTTTGCTCTAACAAATAGGTGGTCTGACTATAGACAGAGAATTGATTCAGTTATCAAGAATTATTCGTTTAAATAAGAAGCCATTTCTTGGAGTGAAAGGGAATCCTTACCCATCAGAGGTTTCCTGGTTTTCTGGGATCACTGTATCCTGCCACCAACACCTTTTAAGCTGCTTGTCCCGGACTCTCTTTTTAGTATTTGCCTTAGGTGCAAAAATTCCCAGTTACAGCTCTCTGGGGAGAGTGATAGGGCATTGTGCTGGATAGAACACTGATCCTGGAGTCAGGAAGATTCATCTTTGTGAGTTCAAATCTGGTCTCAGCCACTTACTAGCTGTGTGACCCTGGGCAAGTCACTTAAATTAACCCTCTTCTCTTTAGTTTGCTCATCTGTAAAAGTGAGCTGGAGAAGGAAATGGCAAAACCACTCCAGTATCTTTGCTAAGAAAACTCCAAAATGGCGTCAGGACAAGTTGGACAGGACCGAACAAGAACTGGGAGAGGGAGGGGAGACTACATGTGAATTAAATTTTGGAGAAAGGAGGGGACTTCATCAGCTGGAAATGGAAGGAGTGGGGAGAGATGATGTGAACAAATGAATGATTAGAATATACATGAGGAGTAAAACTTGTCTAAAAAGTGTTCGGTACGCCTAGAAGTGCTATAGAAATAGGAGTTAATATGGTCACGAAGAAGGGTGGTTTCTTTCTCTTTTATTGCCTTTTCTCTGTTTAAAGGAGTTTTCCAATTGTAAAAGACCAACTTGATTTCATTAGGAACAGTTAAGTTAATACATGTGTTTCTACATTTTGTGGAAATGAAGGCTTATGAGTTCGGGACGTTTCCCCTCCTTGTCCAAATCCACTGAACGGCACACCTCCGGGGAGGGGACGGAATGTCCATGGGAAGTGCTTATTATCTTGGAAAGCCTGGGAAGGCCGCTTATTAGAGGCGGCTCTGCCCACGTCTGTCTGCAAGCAGGACTCCCCCGCCCCTCTCCCCCCGCAGCTGTCGTCTGATCTGACGCTGGAGCTTTGAACGTAGCTCTCTTGCGTGCCAGATGTGGGGCCACAAAAAAATAATCTCCCAGGCCATCACTGAGGGAGAGACACGTGCTTGGGGTGAGCTCGGGATCCAAGGACCCCGATCCAAGTGACCCCAAGGCCGAGCTCTGGACGGAACCCCACGGGGGGAGTTGGTCCCCTCCCAGGCTGCACCCCGCCCACCCCAGTCCAGGCTGCCTGCCTCCTCCGAACCCTTCACAGCTCGGGCTCCGCTTTTTGCATTGCCTGTGAAGAAAATGGTCCCCAGAAGTTTCAGCCAAGGAAGCCTGGCCCGGGGCTGGGGAATAGTTTTTCCCCACGCTCTGTGCATCATCTTGTTGCTATCAGAGACGAGCTCTGCCCGAGGGCTATGGAAACGGGCGGCGCACCTGAAGTTGGCAGAGAAATCCCAAGTAAGTACCTGGGTGAGAGAGGATCCGTTACCTGGCCCTGGGCGGGTTGGTGTCCGGCCGTGACGTAGGAATTCCCAGGCCGCGAGAAGGGAGGATAAACTGAGACTGGAGCCGGATGTGGAGGCTCTGGAAAGTCGATTGTTAAATTTTCAGTGTGAACACTTACACTTGAGCAATCCACGTGCTGCAACCAGGGCTAGATTTAATTGCTTTGGTAATTTTCTAGACTTTAAAAAGTGATGGAGAAAATGTTGGAAATGCAGATGAAATTTAAAAGTGTGTCCTGCAGTCAAGTGTGAATCATTGACCAGCAAACTCGTGGGGATAACATATACAGCTTTGCTCTACCGTATTACACACAAGCGTATTAGAAAGATACAAAATAAAAAACTGTGTGAGATCCAGTCAGGATGGTTGTTAGCAAACAAATCAGGAAAGTCTTCCTGGAGGAGGTAGCATTTGAGATAGGCTTTAGCGGAAAAGCCAATGGTCCGTGGAATCTGAAGACCTGAATTCAGATCGCAACAGCTACTTAGACCTGTGTGTGTGTGAGTAACCTCTTTAAATCTCAATTTTCTCCTCTACAAAATTAGAGGACCAAAGGATCTAAAATAAATGGATGGAACTTCAACAAGCAAAGGGAAGGGAGGGCATTCCAGGGATAGGGAATAATGTGGGCCAAAGCCTTTGTTGGGAAGGGTGGATTTGGGGGGTAGGGAATAGTCCAGATTGGTTGGTGCAGGGATTTTATAGAAGGAAGCTGGAAGGGCAGGGTAGAATAACATTATGAAAACTCAATGGAGGAGTGTGGATCGACTCAGGAAGCAATTGTTGTGCTTGAATGGGGTAACTCAGCTCCTCTTCTCCTGTCTGCCCCCCGGCCTCCCCTTCCTTCTCCTTTCCAAAGGAAGTCAAATTTAAATGGCTAAAAGATGCCCAGTGGACATGGGTTTCTCTTCTCCTCTCCTCTCCTCTCCTCCCCTTCTCTCTTCTCCCTTCCCCTCTCCTTCCCTCTTCTCCTGCCTCCTCTTCTCCCACAACCTTAGACCTACTGCACTCTGAAGCTGAGACACCTCTGGATCCACCTGGCTTCAAAGTGATTCTCAGTAGTAACTGTTGCTGTTTCCCTCCCAGCCTGATGTTTTTCTTTTTCTTTGCCTCATTAAAGGGGCCGTACCCTGGCTACTTCTTAAACAGGCCTATTCAATAAATAGCTTTACCTCATCCTAAGTGAGTAACTGCATAGACTTGGGTCTACTGGGGCCAAGGTCTCCCAGTGCATCCTGGGTCATCTCCAGTCATCCTGATGAATATATGGTCACTTGATTCACATGGCTCTGGAAGAGACTTGAGGCTGGTGACGTTGCAAAGACCTCCCTCACTCAAAACAATGTCAAGGGCAAGTCATGTCATCATTTCTCTGATAGTGTGGTCTTCTTTGGCAGCAAAGGAGAACACAAACAATTTGTTGTTGTTCGGTCATTTTCAGTTGTGTCTAACCCTATCTGGGGTTTTCATGGCAGAGATACTCTAATGGTTTGCCGTTTCCTTCCTCAACTCATTTTTATGAATGAGGAAACTGAGGCAAAGAGGGTTAAGTGACTTGCCCAGGGTCACAGAGCAACGAAGTGTCTGAGGTCAGATTTGAACTCAGGACCATCCATCTTCCTGACTCCAGGAACTGCACTCTATCCACTATACCATGTAACTGCCCCCAGGAAGCAATGGGGAGCCACTGAAGATTTATTTTAAGCCGAAAGTTGACATGAACTGATATATATATATATGTATATATATATTACATATATTATGTATATGCACACACATATACACACATGCACATGTATATATGTGTAATATACACACATGCATGTATAGTGTAATTATGTGTGTATACACACATACATGCATACATACATACATATATGTATATATGAAAGGTTTTGGCAGCAATGTGATGTGAAGGCTACCCAGGGAAGAAGGAAAGAATTGAAGTAAATATGTGAAAGGAAAAATGTGCCTTTTTTTTAGAACTACTAAGAGATTCCCAAAATACAGACGTTTATCTGAAGGATCAAAGCGCTTTGTCCTAACTGAATGAATCAGCTAACATTTCTGAGTTATACAATGTGTAAAGCATTCTTCCAGGTTCTGTGGAGTTACAGAGATGCATCAGATGCCTCTAACGCCCTAGACGAGCTTGTAGTTTTATAAAGGTTGAGACCTATATACAGAAGAAAAGACTACCAGGACAAGATAGTGGATGATCTATGCTAAATGAGGGAGTTAGAAAACAAATTAAGAGAGGAGAAAGACCATTGTGGTCAGGGAGTGGTGCCTGAGATGGACAGTGATTAGGGGGAGAAGAGAAAACACCCCCTGAAAATGGCAAGGTACAAAGGAAAAAAGTAGGGAAGGCAATGGGAAGGCCAGTCTGGTGCAGTGGAGAGGCTGTTCTCCAGTCTGAGTCTCCTCTGTGCCCTTTCCTCTTTCTCCTGACATGAAGATTTATTTCTGCAGTTTATATAGAGCCTTTTATTCCTAAGAATTCAAAGGACTTTCTCATATATCATCCAATGATATCCCCAAGATGTTCCTAATGGAACAAATTTTATTATCCCCAGTGGAAGGAGGTGATGATATCCAAAAGAAAGGAGATAATATTTGGAAAGGTTGACCACTGTAAAACTGGTGACCTAAATTAGTTGAGCGATATGATAGAAAAAACACTAAGTGGGGAGCTCAAAGACCTAGGTTCTTGCTCAGCCTCCACCATTTACTAGCTCTGTGACTTGGGGCTAGTCTCCTGTCTTGCCTATGCCTCAGTGGCTTCTTGTGTAAAATAGTTGACTCTAAATTCCCTTCCAACTTGAAGTCTTTGATCCAAAGTTACATGAGCTACCAATCTTTATAGGTAGAGTTTCCACAGCTGTCATAGGCTGATAGGTGGTACAGTGTGGGACCTGGATTCAGGAAGACCTGAGTTCAAATTTGACCTTAGACACTTCCTAGCAGTGCGATAATAAAAATTGTTTGCTTCCATCCTTCCAAAGTGGGAGATCCCCCCACTGATAGGTCTGAACCCAAATAAGAATAATAATGGCAGAGAGTAAAATGATGGGTAATTAATACTTTTTTTTCTTGGAGATCTTTGATTTCATCTGTTTAGGAAGCTCCTGGCAGTTTCTCTGCAATGTGGAGTTGCTGAGAATTTTCTGGAATGCTGAGAGATTAAAGGTCTTGTCCAGGGTCACACAGCTAGTATGTGTCAGACATAAAACTTGAACCCAGGTCTTTCTGATCCTGAAGGCCAGATCTCTAGATAATTCCATGCTAACTCACTGTAGCTGATGTCATAGGAACATGAAATTAGAACGAGAAGGGATCTTAGAGGTCATGTATTTGGACTCTTTACTTGTACAGATGAGGAGACAGGTCCAGGGCGTTAAGTGATTTACCCAAGGTCATATAGGTGGGATTTGAACCCACCTTCTCTAGACCCAAATTCAGTGCTATGCCTATAACTTAAGGGGCAGATTCATTAGCCTTTGAAAGGTAGTGTTATGCTCTCATGTTCAGTGAAACAGACCTGACCTATGTTCCTCTATAACAACCTCCTATCCTATTGGCTTAGCACTGCTATGCTTGGCCTGGGATCCATGCAGAGGGAGGAGGGGAAGAAGGAAGAGAGGGAGGAAGGAAGGAAGGGAGGGAGGAAGAGTGAGTAAAAAAGAAAATGAAGGAAGGAAGGAGAAAGGAAGAAAGAAAATAGAAAGGAAGGAAAGGAGAAATAGGGAGAGAGGAAGACAGAGAAGAACAGAGGAAGGGAGGAAAAAGAAAGAAAGAGAAGAGGAGAGAGCCAGGGAGACGGTGCTCTGGATTCACCAGCAGCCTCCTGGAGGATGATGTAATCCCAGTTGCAGAAGGATCCCGGAGCTCCCCTCCCTGGTCCTTGCAGCCTTATGCGTTTGTGTTCACTCTTCAAAGCTTCTGTGAGAACTTGGCAGCAGCCTCCAAAGTTCCACTGCCTTGTTGGGAGGCTGTGATGCCCAATAGGAAATCTTGCTAGGCTTCAGTGGGTTTGGCACGACCGCCTACATTCTGGTGCTGGTTAATTTCCTGAAAGTCTCCGGGTTTGTACTTTTCATGATGCCCATGTTCAGGCCCAGCCCAGGACCACAAAGCGGGGACCCTACCAGGCGACAGGAAGAAAAGCTCTGGCGTTTTCCCTGCCCCCTCCATGAGCTCCAGAATTCCATTTTCATATTTGGCCTCTTCTGATTACAATGTAAACCAAATACTTGAGGGTGTCTTGAATAAAGCAGGAAGCCATATGTTTGTAAATTGTTGGATCACTTTCTGCAGAGGTGGCCAGCTCAGAGGGGCAAATGCTTACTATTTCCAGTGCATCCTGAGGCTTCTCATGCCTCTTGAGCGTCTCTGTAATGTAGGCATGGACTTGAAGATGCTTCTGTTTGTTCAAGTGTCTTCACTGGAGGGAGTGGGTAGAAATTTCTAGGTCTAAACTTAGATCTTGCATAGTGTACTGGGTAACATCAGGCAAACCGGGATGTGAAAAGTTAGTAGGGAAAGAGAAGCAATGTGTAAAACATTCAGGAGTCCTGATTCTGTCTCTGTGTCGTTGTCTGACTTTGATCTGTCTCCCTTTCTCTCCTTGAGCTCAGTTTCCTCATCTGTAAAATGGGCGGCTTTTCTTTACTTCGATGGAATTAGAATTGGGAGGGACCCAAGAGATGATCAAGACTGATGATAATCTCAAATTGCATAACTGAAAGGGGACCCTGGACAATCTAGGGGAAAATGCTCAGTTTAAAGACGTCTGGGTGGCTCAGTGGATAGAGTATTGGGTTTGGAGTCAGGAAGACCTGAGTTCAAATCCAGCTTCATATATGTACTGTGTGACCCTGGGCAAGTCACTTAACTCCCTTTACCTCACCTATAAAATGAGCTGGAGAAGAAAATGTCGAATCACTCTAGTATCTTTGCCAAGAAAACCTTAAATGAGTCAGACAAGAGTCAGACATGACTGAGAAAGGACTGAACAAGCAACAACCGATTGATTATAAGCAGGGCCTAAATCAAAACTAAAATCCTGTGCCTTCGTGCAATGTGTTCACTCAAAACAATGAACATGGAATCATGGGATCTTATGAAAAGTACCACTGTGGTGTTGAGGAAAGGTACTGGATCTGGAGTCTGAAGGTCTGGGTTCAAATCCCAGTTCTGCTACTTAATGGCTGGGCAAATCATGTAATTCTCTGTGGCTCCAGACTTCTATCATGTAACATGAGAGACTTGGAGTAAAGTATCTCTAAGAGGCTTTCCAAAAGGCAGCTGCATGATAGAGTGGTGAAGACCTAGACTTGTTGTTCCAGAAGTCCTGAGTTCAAATCCTGCCTGGATACTTATTGTCTGTGTGATCATGGGCAAGTCACTTAAAACACTCTACTTGTTTCCTAAATGGAGATAATAATAGCACCTCCCTTATGGGGTTATTGTGAATACAAATATCACAGGTATGTAAACCTTAAAGCCATATGCAAATACTGGATATCGCTGTTATAATAAAAATAATATAATTAAATCATATTATAAATATTAAATAAATAGATATTAAACAACAAATAAAATTATAAATATTAGTTATTGTTATAATAACAATAATTATAGTATATTTTGAATAATATAATAAGCTTTTTATAAATGCTTTCTATTATAAATAATAATTACAATATATTTAAAATAATGTATAAATCCAGTGTAAGTATTAGCTATTGTTATAATAAAAATAATTATAATTAAATAGTATTATAATTATTAACTAAATGGATATTAAACAATAAATAAAAATAATATTATATGACACCATGTAAATACTAGCTATTGTTATAATAACAATCGCTATAGTATATTTTAAATACTATCCTACATAAGCTCCTTATAAATGCTTACCATTATTATTATAAATGGTAATTACAATATATTTAAATAGCATAAGCCCTATATAATATGAAAATAAATAATAAATATTATTGTTATAATTATAATATAAATAATATATGATATAATTATAAATGCAAATAATAATATTGCTCTCTATCTATGATTCTACCCCCACAGAGTTGTGAGGAATAACCTAAATTATATATGTAAAATTCTTTGTTAAAGGCATCCATAGCCAAAAGTCACACGATTGGCAGCTCATTCCCTTAAAATATGATATGGTAGAAGTCAACATGGTGCTGAATCTAAAGCGCTGGGTTTGGAGTCATAAAGCCTGGGTTCAAATTCCAGTTCTGTTACTTAATAGTTCTGTGAATGGGTAAATCACTTAATCTGTGATTCATTCTTTTCATCTGTAAAATAAAGAGTTTTGGATTAAATGACCTCTAAGGTCCCTTCCAGTACAGAATCCTGTTATCTTTGTAATATGCAGGTTGAGTCTTACTACAGTGCTGACTCCTACACTCACACCATCAAGTCAACAACAAGCATTTGTTAAGCACTTACTATTTGCCTAGGCAAATACAAGAAGAAAGACACCAATGTTAAGAGGAAACTGAAAAAGGCAGGGAGGGTACCCCATGATTTGTCATGATAAGAGAAAGTGTGATGGGTTGGGTTCCTCCAGGATGAAGGAGGAAGATGAAGACATGACTGGCCAGGGCCATCCATACCATGGAGGTTCTGGAGGAACCAGCCAATCAGACAAAGGAGCTGCAGGGGCAGAAGGTATTTCCAGGGTGAAAAGTCCAAGGTGAAGAGGTTTCTGAGGCTTGCCAGAAGGAGTGCAGCCTGGCATGGGAACTTGAGAATGAGAACAGTGACCCAACTATAACCTATTGGAGCTACATGAGATCCTATGTCAACTACTTCAACCTCTTCATTTTGCAAATGAGGAAACTGAAAGAGTCCCAGAGAAGGGAAATGCTTTACCCAAGGTCACTTGGCTATTTAGATGGGGAGCTGGTCTAGAACAAGTTCTCCTGATTCCCAGTCTTATATGGTTTTTGTTTTACAGTAGTGAATATAGAATTTCTCCTGGTATAGGCTCCAACCCCAATCAGCCCCATGATAAGTCCTGGTCTTTGGAAAATAGCATAGTAGTGACTGTCTGTGAATTTGTTCTGACCCGTGGGACTTTTGTTCTACAGAGAAATGTATTCAGGCGTTTGACGTCTGCATTCCGGAGGAGAGTAAATAATGTTTGAAGGAAAACTGGCTTGCTTTCTCAATCAGGGAAAATTTGTTGTGAGTTGTGGTTTTTTTTTTTTAAGATGGGTTGTTAAGTCTGTTATAATCTTCCAAAGAAAGTCGAGGGCCTCTTACAGGGGAGGTAAAGAGATTGGGGAGGGCAGATCCTCATTTCCTGTGGTTTCATCCAAATGTGCCCTTCTTATTAGCCTAAGAGTTAAGTAACTGAATTAAGCCTTCCCTGGCTGAACTCTTCCTCCTGTGAAGACCTCATTTTGGAAATCTTCTTGGAGTTTAAGATTGGTCCTTCTCCAATGAAAAATATCCAAAAGGTTATAAACCCTGAGCAAACCTGAGGCCAGAGTTTGAGGTTAGGAAATCCAGTTCAAAGACAAGCAGTGGTTATGTTCACAAAGCATTTTGAAAATAAACTTGCAAAGCAACTCAGAGGCAGTGTGAGCCTGTGATAGGAACTCTAGATTTGGAAGTCTGAGGGCCTAGATTGTACTCTTGGCCCGTGGCCCTACTCCCTGTTAGATGTGTGATGTTGGATAAACTACTTCCCAGTCTGTGCTAGGGGTTCCTCCTCTGCAAGATGACTGTGTTGGATTAGATTAGAAATTCTTAATTCAGGGGTCCATGAACTTTTTTTCTTTTAAATATTTTGGTATCTACATTTCAGTAGAATTGATTTTCTTTGTAACCCTGTGTATTTTTTGTTATGCATTTAAAAACACAATTCTGAGATGAAGTCCACGTTCTTTACCAGACTTCCAGAACAAGAAACAGTTAAGATCCCTTGGATTAAATGATCTCTAAGATTCCTTTGAGTTATGTTAGTCAATCAAGAAGCCTTTATTTAGCACTCACTTATATTCCAGTCACTGGATTAGGTGCTGTCAACACAAAGAGAAAAGGAAAATTGTCCCTGCCTTCAGGGAGCTTACATTCTTTCTGAGGGGGTGACCTGTATATGTCTAATTCTAATAACAGATGGTGGGTTCAAGGAGCTGAGACACTGAACCTATTCCCCATTCTACTAATAGTCCCCTCTCTAGTCTGGACGCTCAGTTCAGACCAGGTTCAGTCTTTGGGGGCCCTGGATTCTAATGACAAGAGTAGGTTCTGTTTTCTCACATTCTTAGTGTGTTCGTTACACTTCCACATTGGTACCTTGGGGATGACTAACTTATAGCTTAGATTTGGGCTCCTGTCTAGGGTTTCCCCAAAAGGAGAGCAGGAAAGTATGATATCAGAGGTATGATAAATATATTTCTTATGCACTAACAGAATGCTAAAAGATGCTAAAGTCTAACTTATAACAATGATAAGATCTAGACATAACATCTAACTGCTATTAAAATCTGCCAGGAGGCTGAGCCATAAGCATCAGGACATGAAGCACTTTGTAAAACCACTGTATAGGTATTTCCCATTTCACTTCGCCTCTATATTGCCTCCCTTAATTTTTATGTCCTTTAACTATCCAGCCAGGTATTGAAACCCTTCCCCTTGCTGGTGATATCTTTTCTGATATCCTCTGGGATATCCTTTCTCATAAAATGTCCCCTGTTCCCAGGCATCTCCATTTGAAGGATCCAAGACCTGTGAACCTTTCAGATTCATAAGTTGGCCTTCAAACCTAGACACATCCACACTGAATCCATTCTCATTCCCCTGAAGTCAAAATCAAAAGGGGCAGCCTCGTATCCAGGCCCAGGCTCACAGTGTTTTAACTGTGATGTGCCTGGGCAGTCTGACATTTCTGCTGGAATGCAGAAGAGGCATCCCTGCCCCCACCCCTCAGGGGGTTTCAGTATCACATAGGGAGTTGGAAGAAGAAAGGGACAAAGGCAGAGGCATCACCTTTTTAAAAGTCCGGTGAATCACTCTTCCTGCTCAGGAGCCAATAAGACGATGCTTCTGTATCTCCAAGCACAAATCTTGTCAGTCCTAAGTCATGATCAACATGTGCTTAGAAGCAAGAGGAGCTTTGCACATGCCCTGTTCAACCCCTATTAAACACATTTAGATATAATTAAAATACATTTTTGGAAAAAATGGCATCAGCGTTTGGGGGTATCAGAAAAGGTTGCGTAGAAGATAATGCTTGAGCTGAGTTTTAAGGGACTAGGGCTCCTAGAAGGTGAAGGTGAAGAGGGAGCAGATTCCAAGCTCACAGGAGTCAGTACAAAACCTCAGAGTTGGGAAATGGAATGTAAGTGCATGAAACATGCTAACTAAATTTTGTGACTCTAAATATGCAGAATGAGTTTTATTTATTCCTTTTAAAAGTTATCAATTCCTGTATTTACATCTCAGTTGTTTCTTGATGTACCCAACCATTCAGTTCAAACAATTAGCTTTTCCTTGCAACAGTGAAAAACATCTGTCTTTAACAAAGAAAAACAGTCGTCAGTTCAGTGACTGTGCTTGGAACATCACCCATCCATCTTCTCTACTTCACCAATGAAAGCGAAAAACATACTTCTTCTCTTCCTCAGGGTCAAGAATATACCCCATTTAGAGTGGTTCAGGATTCTTTTCTTTTACAGTACAGCAAATACAATTTTAGGTGGTGCAGTGGATAAAAGGCCAGGCCTGTAATCAGGAAGACTCATCTTCCTGAGTTCAAATCTGGCCTCAGACGCTTATTAGCTGTGTGACCCTAGGCAAGTCACTTAATTCTATTTGCCTCAGTTTCCTCATCTGTCAGATGAGTTGGAGAAGGAAATGGTAAACCACTCCAGTGTCTTTGCCTTTGAAATGTCAAATGGGGTCATGAAGAGTCAGACATGACTGAAATAATCGAACAATAACATATGCCAGGTACTGTGCAAATCCAGCCTGATGGAGAGGTCAAAGAAAGGAGTTCTGAATGAATGAAGTTGAGTGGAAAATGAGGCAATGCTAGCAAATAGCAGAAGTCAGAATCTGCACTCAGGGGCTACGCCCTTTCAGGTGTGCTCTATTGCCTTAGGTAATCTCTAAGGTACCCTCTAGTCCTAATGATCCATTTACTCTAAGACCTCCAAGCCACATTGTTGATCCCACATCCTGTTTCTCTTGGATTTTCTGGAATTCTCAGGAGAGAGGAGACTATAGCAAATAGTGGAGTCCCCACATTCTGTCTTTATGAACAGGGAAACCCTTCAGTAGCCCCTCATCTCAAGTCTTGAGGTTCAAAGAAAGCACAGTATAAAGCTTATCAAAAAGATGTTGGTACCATTTGGGTTCAGACCAGAACTGGGTCCTTAAGTGATAACCTTGAGCACTCTAGAAAATAAAACTTATAATTTTTTAGTTCTAGAATCAAGATTACTGACTCCTTTGGGGAAAAAAGCTCAGCAGCAGCAAATCCACACACAGAGTGAGACATTTTAGAGTGGCAAATTCTCAAATTCTTAGAAGGATGATGTTCACATGCACAGAGCATGTTCTGGATGAAAATTTAGGAAGGAAACAGGCAGGGTTTTACAAGATAGAGCTAGAGGTGAAGGTCAAAGATGTTAAACACATGGCCATCTGCGTCCACAACCCTCCTGAGTTTGGCTTAACCAGATTAAAATGTAATTGGGAAATTTTTAATAAAATAAATGAAATATAATAAAATATAGGTTATATTACATTTTAAAACTAAGTCACTGAGCTGTCCCTCAATTCCAATACATTCATGTATCACAATTTATTTAGCTATCCCCAATCTTTGGGCATCTACTTTGTTTCCAGTTCTTATAACCACACAAAAAGTGTGGTTATAAATATTTTCATGTTCTTTCTGTTAGTGACCTCCTTTACTTCCATGCCTAGCAGTGGAACCTCTGAGTCAAAGAGTAGGGTCATTTTAGTCACTTTATTTGCATAATTCCAAATGGATTTTTAACTACTCCAAGTTTCTCTTTAAAACAAAGGTCCATCTGTTCAACACCAATGTTCTTCCAGTGATGCTGGGTGGCCCCAAGTCCTGTTATAGTAGAGTCTCTGAAAAATTTAAGTTGAGGGTTACCAGAAGGGCAGTGGAGAGGTCCATGGTGGGTGTGTGCAGACTGGAACATGGGACAAATGAGAGATGAATTTTCCAGGAGGAGAAAGAAGAAAGGATGTCTTCATAGATAAATACATTGGATAAATAGTAATGAGAAATAACCAGCTTTTCCCTAACACACTGTGGTTAGTATTCAAAGCTTTTCACAAGTTCAACCCCTTCTTACTTTTCTAATTTTCTTCTGTGTTACTTCCTGTACTCTATAAGCCAATTCATCCCCTTTCCTTGTTACTTTCTTTTTGTACATCACCAAGTCATGGAATATCTGAGTTATAAGAGACTTTGGAAGGTATCCAGTTACACCATGTACCTTACCAGGAATCCTCTCTAGAACAGTCCTTGAAAGCTGCCATTTGGCTTTTATTTGAGGACCTCAAGTGAGGGGAACCTCCTACTTTCCATTAGAGCCCCTTTCATATTGAGACGTCTTTCTTTGTTCAGTAGATTTTTCTTACATTACATTTATTAAGCACCTACTATGTGCCAGTCACCATGCTAAACACTGGAGATATAAGGAAGGGAAAAGACAGAAAATGATCTCAGGGAGTTCATAATCTAATGGAACAAACAGCATGCAAACAATTATGTGCAGACAGGCTGAAATAGAGATAAACTCAGAAGATGCTACCATTAAGAGGGTTGGGGAAAGGTTTCTCGTACAAGGCAAGATTTTGGCTGGGACTTGGAGGAAGTCAAGAAGATGTGTTGGGGAGGGAGAGAGTTCCAGGCATGAGGGAGAAATAGAAGATATGGAATTAGGAATGTCCTGTTCAAAAACAGCAAAGTGACAAGTGTCACTTTGCCAATCACAAAGTATTTTCCAGGATTTGCTAGATTGCTGATCACATGGGGTGAGCAAGTTGTTAGAAGACTGGAAAAGAGGGGGAGGGGCCAGGTTATGAAGAGCTTGAAAAGCCAAACAGAAGGTTTTATATTTGATCCTGGAGATAACTGGGAGACATTGGAGTTTATTGGGTATTGATATGGTCAGACTTTAGGAAGACCAGTTTTACAGATGAGTATAAGATGGACTGTGATGGGGAGAGGCAGTCCAGATAGGAGGTGATGAAAATCTGTGCCAGAGTGGTAACATCATGAGGAGAGAAGGGGACATATATGAGAGAAGCTATAGCATATTGGATATCGGGTAGGGTAGGGTGAGAGAGAGGTGTCACAGCTGACATGACTGGAAGGATGGTGGTCCCCTCAACAATCATAGGGAAGTTAGGAAGAGGTCAAGTTTGGGGGGGAAAGATATGGGTTTAGTTTGGAGAATGTTGAGTTTAAGATGTCTGGGACGTCCAGTATGAGATGTCCAATAGGAAATTGGATATGTAAGTCTGGAGGTTAGGTGAGAGTTTGGGGCTGGATAAGTAAATTCAAGAATCGTTAGCATAGGGATGATAATTGAATCCACTGGAGCTGATGAGATTGCCAGTTGAAATAATATTAAGGGAGAAGAGAAGGAGGCAGACAGAGCCCTGGGGACACCCACCATTAGTAGACCTGACCTGGATGGGAATCGTTTCCTCACCATAATCCTCTGGAGTAGGTAGGATGAAGTCCAGACTCTCCACCGTGGCATCAGAGGCTCTGAACAATATTGCCTTTCTGGTTTTCTCATCAAGTTTTATTATTCCCTGATATCCTGTGTCTGCACCTTTGCTCGTTCCATCCCTCTACTTCTAATGCTCTTCCCCATCCTTTCTTCAAAGCCCATCTCATAGATTTTGTAGGATGTAGGGCTAGAACATTCGCAAGACTCTTCTGATCTAACCCCTTCACTTTACAGAAGTAGAAACCAGGGACCAGAGAAGGGAAATAACCCCCCACAGACCACACAGGCAGCTAAACAGCAAAGCTGGGATTTAAAATCTTCCCTTCCCGAGAGTCTTTCTTGATCATTCTCTGCTACCCCCAACCAGATTTTTCCCTTGAATTTCTTTTTCACTCTTTATTTTCCTTCACTTATGGATTTCTCACATTTTGCCTTACTCCAGTTTATTGTAAACCTGTTTTATCTTGCCTGTTAAATTGAAAATTCCATGAAGGCGAGCCTGTGTTTTGTATGTTTTGGTCACTTTTGTATACCCTACAATACTTTACACATAATAGATGCCTCATAACTATTTTCTGAATTGAATCTGAGATATGTAGGGGGAGGTGAGCTTAAGATTAGATCACTGGAGGAGTATATTTTCTTCTGAAGCCTAGTACAAGGTATAAGAGAGATAATGTGATTTTTGAGAGAAGTAAAAATCGGAGAATAACTCTTTGTTTTTATTTATGGAAGGAAGAAAGCCTTGGCTGTGTTGGGTGGATCCCTGTGGTGAGTTCACTTCTGGGAGGATATGGATAAGAGTTGAACAGGGGGAAGAAGAGGAGGAGGAGGGAGAAGGGAAGGGGATAAACATCTATACAGTACCAATTATGTGCCAGGCACTGTGCTAGCCCGTTTATAAATAATCTTGCAAAATTACAAAAATCTTACAACAACCCTATGAAGTGGGCACTATTTATTATCCTCATTTTACAATTGAGACAAACTGAGGCAAACACAGGATCTTACCCAGGATCACACATCTTGTAAGCATCTGAGCTGGATTTGAACACAGAGCTTTTTGCTCCAAGATGCGAGGTGGTCATCCTACAGGAAAAGGAGACATGGATGGGTTGTAATCTAGAGGGGCCCCTATCCAATTGATGAGATCATAGAAGTCCTAGAAGTAGAAGGAGAAAGGAGATGTTAAAGAGTCTTTCTATGATCTTACAACAGTATATGATTAAATTCCTTTTTCAGTTTGAGAAGATTCGAGAATCTTGGCCATTGGATAAAGACAATTGACACCATACAAGAAATATGTCATGCTCTTTGACCATATATAAAAAAGAAATAAATCATTTAGCCCTTGAAAAGCCTTGGCTTAGGGGCTTTGTAGAGGAAACCACTATATGGGCAGAGGAGAGGACTTTTTCTCCTCTCCTTCCCTTCCTGCACCCCACATCGACCATGCCACCAGAACTACTGGACCCATAGCAAATAATGGACCCTGGAAGCCCAGTTGTATGGCCCACCAAACAGAACTGTTGTACTCAAGGGGAACTATATGAAAGTTCTGGAAGTAGACCATGCTCTACAGTACCAAGAGTCATGAATTGTTTGGGCCATATATGCTCCTTACATATCTGCTCCACTACTTCAAGTTTGTGCCCACTTTTCCTACAGATGTAATGTATATTTGTGGAAGAGTTATGCTTCAGCTTATGGAGAGGCCATTGTTTTTCTATGTCCCTTGAGTAAATGCCTTTGCTAAGAACTAAAATCCTACTGGGTAATTGTTAATGGGAAACACCAGTGTGGGCTCATGAACTACAGGAATAGGAGTAGTCATCTACAAGATTATTCCTAGAACCTGAGAGAGCTGCCACTCTTTGGAGATTGGACCTTTGAGTGCAGATTGGAGGGAATATTCCAAAGGGAGTGTTACAACTACATATAAAAATTAAATAACTTTAGAGTACAGTTTCCAAGTCATAATTAAGAAAGATGTGGTCGAGTGGAAAGCTCCGGATTAGGAGTCAGATCTTCCATCCAATTTAAAATCTAATCATCCTTTGAATTAACAAAATCACTGAATAATCATATTCAATTACTCGTGGGAATATATGGCATTCTGTCCATAAATTTCCAGTGGTGAAAGTGTGTGGGGATTACATTGATCTTAGGAAGCTGTTCCAGGGGGCGGAGCCAAGATGGCGGAGTAGAAGGACGCACGTTTACGAGCTCCGAAACCACAGCGCATAGAATTAATGTAAAAAGAGACCCCCATAACTTCTGGACCACTGAAAGGTGTACAGAAACAGAGTGGAAGAGATTTCCGTTCCAGAGAGCCCTGGAGACCCATCCCCAGGGTCTGTCGCGCCCCGGAAAGTGGACCCCACCCCAGCACTGCCCTGGCCGCGGCCCCAGAGAAGCTGACCCAAGCAGGCTTCAGGGACGGAAGCTCCGGCAGCCGGAAAAGTCCCTCCGCCCACAGAAGCTACAGGTCAGTGAGAGAGAAGGCTAGGCTGGACGAGAGGGGGAGCGGAGTGTCTCCGTGACTCGGGCCCCCTCGGGAGGAAGTGGCGGTGGCAGAGATGGGGGCAGGAAGCGGCGGAGGCAGAGGCGTGGGCGGCAGCAGAGGCAGCAGCGGCTGCGGCTGGCCCGGGACTCCCCCAGCAGCAGGCAGGATCTTCATTACTGAAAGTCTCTGCATAAACAACCTGAGGGAACTGAGCCTGGGAGACAGCCCTGCCCCACCCTGCTCTATTACTGAAGGCCTCTGCATAAAGCCCCTGAGGGAGCTGAGCCTGGGAGGCGGCCCCCCCCCCCGCTCCGTTCCTGAAGGTCTCTGCATAAAGCCCCTGAGGAAGCCGAGCCTGGGAGGCGGCCCTGCCCCCACCCCAGCACCAGAACTAAAGCTCACATTGATTAGCGCGGAGAGCACATTTGAATCTCAGACCCCAAGCACTAGCTGGGCGGATCTAGGCGGGGGTGGACAGGAATCTCAGAAGTCAAGTAACTGGCTGGGAAAATGCCTAGAAAAGGGAAGAAAAATAAGACTATTTATAATTTTGCAAGATTTTTTATAAATGAACAAATTTTTTCCAACAAATGCAAATGATCCCGACCTTCGGATCTGACGAGGAGGAGGACGTATTCTTGCCATCAGGGAAAGACGTGGAGGGCAGGACCTCAGTAACCCAGACATCCCAGGGGGATGTCGGGTGGACTCAGGCCTTGGAAGAGCTCAAAAAGGATTTTGAAAAGCAAGTTAGGTGGAGGAAAAACTGGGAAGAGAAATGAGAGAGATGCAAGAAAAGTATGAAAAATGGGTCAATACCTTGGTTAAGGAGACCCAAAAAAATGCTGAAGAAAATAGCACCTTGAAGACTAGGCTCACTCAATTGGCAAAAGAGGTTCAAAAAGCCAATGAGGAGAGGAAGCTGTTCCATCAAACAAAGACCTTAAACCATCCTGATCCATGAAAGGAGAAACTTAGAAGACATACTCACTAAGTTCTCTTTCAGACCTAGACTCTAGGATCCTATAAGAAAGTTGTGTTTCTATTTTGTGGCTGCCATCACCATATGGTGCAATGTGTCTTCAACTTTCTGAGAATGATTTGTTATATCCACACACTTTTAAGACTTTTCCCAGTTTATTCATTTTTTGAATGAGGAAGGGAAAAAAGAAGGCAGAAAAGAAAGAAGAAAGTGAGGAAGAAAGGGAAGGAAGAAGAGAGGGAGGAAGGAAAGGAAGGAAAGAAGGGGAAAGGAGAGAGAGAAGAAAGGAAGGGAGAGAAGGAGAGAGGGAGGAAGGAAACAAGCATTTATTAAGTGCTTACTATGTTCTAGGCCCTATGCTAAGCATTTTACAAATATTATCTCCCTTGATTCTCACAACAACCCTGGGTGGAAGGTGTCATCATTATCCCTATTATGTAGTTAAAGAACTAAGTCAGACAAAGGTTAAGTGACTTGTCCAGGGACACACAGTTGCTAAGTGTCTGAGAACAGATTGGAACTCATGTCTTCCTAACTCCAGGCTCAGTGCTCTATGCTTCATCCCAGCTCTGACATTCTTTATTCAGTTCTGACATTCTGAATTTGAAGGACCCTTCCTTCTATGTTTTTTCCCCAAAATTTATTCATTTATTTGTTTTCAGTTTTCAACAATCACTACCATAAATTCCAAGTTTTCTTCACCTCCTCCCCTCCATCTGCTCTACACATACATTCCTATTAAACACATTTTCACATCAGTCATGTTGTATGGAAGAATTAAAACGAAAGGGAGAAACCACGAGAAAAACAAAACATCACAAAAGAGAAAATAGTCTGCTTCATTCTGTGTTCTGACTCCGTAGTTCTTTCTCTGAATGTGGATGGCATTTTGCATCATGCATCCTTTGGAAATGTTTTAGGTCCTTGCATTGCTAAGGGCTAAGTCTTTTAGAAAGAATCCTTGCACACTGTGGCTGTTACTGTGTACAGTGTTCTTCTGGTTCTGCTCACTTCACTCAGCATCAATTTATTTAAGTCTTTCCAGGTTTTTCTGAAGTCTGCCTGTTTGTTATTTCTTATAGCACAATAGTATTATTACATTCATATATCACAACTTGTTTGGCCTTTCCCCAATTGATGGGCATCCCCTCAATTTCCAGTTCTTGGACACCACAAAAAGAGCTGCTATAAATATTTTTGTACATGTAGGTCTTTTCCCCATTTTTGTGATCTCTTTGGGATGCAGCCCTGGAAGTGGTATTGCTGGGTCAAAGGGTATGCCCATTTTTGAAGCCCTTTGGGCATAGTTTCAAATTGCTCTCCAGAATGGTTGGATCAGCTCACAGCTCCACCAGCAATGAATTAGTGTTCCAACTCTCCCACATCTTCTCCAACATTTATCATTTTCCTGTTTTGTCATGTTATCCAGTCTGATAAGGTGTGATGTGGTGCCTCAGAATTGTTTTGATTTGTATCTCTCTAATCAATAGTGATTTAGAGAATTTTTTCATATGACTATAGACAGCTTTAATTTCTTCCTCTCTGTTCATATCCTTTGATTATTTATCCATTGAGGAATGACTAATAGTTTTGTAAATTTGATTCAGTTCTCTATATATTTTAGAAATGAAGCCTTTTTCATAGACACTAGCTATAAAAATTCCCAGTTTTCTGCTTGCCTCCTGTTCCTGGTTGCATTGGCTTTGTTTATGCAAAAACTTTTCAATTTAATGTAATCAAAGTTAGCCATTTTTTGTTTCAAGGATGACGTGAGAACATGGAACGTGAAGCCCCTTGAAGCCACAAAAGGTTTGAGTGATTATTCTTTTGATCGATGGGCGTTCTTTCTCAGCATTTAGTTATTCCCCTGCCTCAGAACTTTCTGGAATCTCTCCTAGACCCTAAACTTCAGGAAAGGATGGGCTGGCCAATGTGAACTTGACCTTTCTACTCTATCCCCCATGCCTTGTAACACTCCACGCTTCATCCTGTTGTTGCTGCTGAGTCATTGCAGTAGTGCCCTAGTCTTCGTGACCCCATTTGGGGTTTTCTTGGCAAAGATACTGGAGTGGTTTGCCATTACCTTCTCCAGCTCCTTTTACAGATGAGGAAACTGAGGCAAGCAGGGTTAAGTGTCTAGCCTTGCGTTACACAGCTAGTAAGCATCTGAGGCTAGGTTTGAACTCAAGAAGATGAGTCTTCCTGTCTCCAGGCTCATAAAGCCTATATATAAAGTCCATAAAGTTCAGGAACTTTATGTACTGTGCCACCTAGCTTCTATACTTCGTAGCCACTTGATAATTTTTTTTGAATGATTTACAGAGTATACGCATATCCATTTTTAAAAATTATATATTTTTTTCTGAATTTAGCAAGCACTAAAGCAAACAGGTATTTCAAGATATATAACAGAAGAAAAAAAAAGAGGCTTGTTCATGGCAAATATCCATTCCTAGAGTTATTCAACAATAATCTCACCCTTTCTTAAAAACCTGTCACCAGAACATTGCAGGACATGGAATAGTAAGCAATACTCAACCCTTTCCTCATGCTTCCCTGGACTAGTGGTTCTTGGTCATTTATCACCATCCATTGTTATAGCAAATAACCAGGAGAGATTGTATTTCAAAGATACTAACCTCATCTGTGCTATAAAGTCAGAGAAGACACATTGGATTTTTCCCCTTAAGGACAAGGGAACTAACCAACGGACAATATTCACAGATTCATTTTTGCTGTTCATGCACAGAAAACCATCTCACAGCATTTTAGCAAATTAAAAACCATTTTAGTTTCTAATCTTAATTTACTTGGAACTTTCAAGTGATAAAGCTTGATAAAAACACACCAAGTGGAAAAGTTAGCCTCTCCCGCAGGCAATGCACTCTTTATTTGTCTCTAAAGCAGAGAGCTCAGCCTGTCAGATTAACATGCAAATAATATTGTGATCAGCTTGTTTGAGTCCTGTTTCATTAATTCTGTAGGAAATGAGATAACAGGGAAAGGAATTGGGTTGTTTCTGCTGCTTGCATCTTGAAAATTACTGACTGCAACCTAGCAATTAGGCAGTAAATGACTAGTTCTCTGAGTAGTGGAAAGTGCGGTAGATAAAATACCAGGGCCTAAAGTGGGATTAGGAAAGCAGTGGATATAGGAGCAGAAGACCTGGACTCACACCCTGAATCTTTTCCTTACTACCTGTGTGATTATGGACAAGACATAGAATCCATAGAACCCTAGAATTTCAGAATTGAGAAGGACCTCAATCCAGCTTGAATTTTGATAAATAATAACTAACATTCCCCAAAGGGCCACAAAAATGTGCATGCCCTTTGACCCGGCAATATTGCTTTTGGGACTGTATCCCAAAGAGATCATAAAAATGGGAAAGAGTCCCATGTGTGCAAAAATATTTATAGCGACTCTCTTTATGTTGGCCTAGAACTGGAAATCGAGAGGATGCCCATCAATTGGGGAATGGCTGAACAAGTTGTGGTACATGAATGTAATGGAATACTATTGTGCTATAAGAAATGATGAGCAGGAAGACTTCAGAGAGGCCTGGAAGGACTTACATGAACTGACGCTGAGTGAAAGGAGCAGAACCAGGAGATCATTGTATACAGTAACAACAACAGTATGTGAGGAATTTTTCTGGTAGACTTAGTCCTTCACAGAAGTTCAGGGCCCCAAAACATTCCCACTGGACTCTTGAGGCAAAATGCCATCCACATCCAGGGAAAGAACTATGGAATTGGAACACAGAATGAAGCAGAATGTTTTCTCTTGCGTTTTGTTTTGTTTGGGTTTTTCTCATGGTTTCTCTCATTCATTTTAATTCTTCTATGCAACATGGCTAATATGAAAATGTGTATAATAAGAATATATGTGTAGAACCCATATAAGATTGCATGCCATCTCGGGGTGGGGGGAGCGGGGAGAAAGGGGGAAGAATATCTCAGACTTTGTGGAAGTGCAAAATTACAAATTAATTTTAAAAATAACATGAATATAGCACTTTTCATGTATTATCACATTTGAGTCTTGGTGTCCCTAGGTGGTAAAGTGCTATTATTTATTATGCCCCTTTTGTAGGGCAGAAACAGGTAAGTTAAGTGAATTTCTCAGGGTTCCCCACTTTGTTAGCATCTCAGGCAGATTTTAAAATTGGTCTTCTTGACTCCAAGATGAATGTTCTGTCCATGGTACCACCAAGATGTCTGTAAGAATCTCACTCAATATATCAATAATCGGCTGCTCCATGACCTCCTGTGGCAGCCCATTCTATGATGGGAGAGCTCTGACTTTTGGAATCTTTTCCCTTTTGTTGAGCCTTTGCTGACCTCAATATTTCCCTGCAGACTCTTGGTTTTGGATTAGATGGAAATTCCCTTTCTGTTTTATGAGTCTGTTTCTAGCTTCTAGTCATTGACAAAATTGTAGTTGCCCAGACTCTCAGCTGTGAACTGAAGCCATCTGCAGGGGGCTGAGAGCAATTCGCCATCTTTGTTAACACCACCTCTCGGATGCTCCTTGTTTTTAAAGTTGAGAAGAAGGGGTCAATTAATCCTCTCTGGATAGTCAAACAAGAACCCTTTAAAATGCAGACAACAGTCCTTTGCCACCGATTGACAGGAGATCCCTTCTTGCAAAAGATGCTTGGCTGGTCAGACTCCTACCTTTCTCCCATCTTCTCCCATCCTTTTCCTTTTCCTTCCCCATCACCACATTTACCTCTGCCTGTACCTACCAACCAGTCTTTCCTCTAACATCAACATTGTCTTCTTCTGACAGGCATCAGGTTATTTATTTTTTCCTCTTCTACGGTGGGTGGAATCTTGGACTTGGAATCAAGAGGATGGAGATCTGTGTCTGATGCTGACCAGAATTACGTGACTGGGCAAATCACCTAACTTCTCTGTAAAGTGGGGCTCATAATACATGCAGGATGCCCTTTGGGGTGCTTGAGATAATGTGCATGGACTGTTTTGCAAAAGCATAAAGCACTATACCAAAAACTTTGGCAGAGAGGTGGTACAGTGGATAGAGCTTTGTACACAGAGTCAGAAGGACCTTATTTTGAATCCTGCCTCAGACACTAGCTGCGTAACCCTGGGCAAGTCATTTGATGTCCCTATGTTTTCTCATCTGTAAAATGGGGACAATAACAGCACCCACCTTTCAGTATTATTGTGAGGATCAAATGAGATAACATATATGAAATGTTTTGCAAACTTTCAATTGTTATATAAACACTAGCTACTACCATTATTATATAGGACATAAATGTCAATTAAGATTATCCTAGCACCTGTGCCTACAGAAGGGAAGGATCAGGTTGTTGTGTTTGTCCTTCGTTCTCCAAGAGGACCATGACCTCAAGATGATGACGTGACTTTGAGTTGACTTTGATTTGAGTGAGGGAGGGCTGTGCAAGGTCACCAACCTCACTTTCTCCTCCTGAGCCATCTGGGTTCAGTGGCCTGATATTCATCAGGAAGACTGAAGGTGGCCCAGGATGCAATGGGAGACCCTGGCCCTTTTAGGCTAAGGTCTTATCACATTCTTACTTTGAATGAGATACATCCATTCAATGAATAGGTCTCTTTAAGTAGTTACTCAAGGGATGGCCCCTTTTAATAAAAAAAAAAAAATCATACTAGGAGGGGAAGACCCTCAGGGTTCCTGGGTAAAAGAGAACAGTTACTATTTAGTATTTATCTGGAAAGATCAGGTATTTAGAACTAGAAAGGACTTTCGAATTCCTCTAGTCCAACCCTTTCATTTTGCAAAGGGAAGAAAGGTGAAATGACTTATCCATAGTCACACAGCTAGCCAGGGCCAGGATTTGAACTCAGCTCCTCTGGTTTCATATCCAGCCTTCTTCTCATTATATCATGCTTGGGGTAAATGGGTGGGAAGGAAAAATTTGGAAGAAAAAGAAATATCTGCAAACTCAAGATAATAGATATAAAGGTTGAAGGGACTTCAAGGGCCACCTAGTCCAAACTCCATAATTTTAAATTTAAGGAAGCTGAAGCTCCAGAAGTTTAAATGACTTGCCCAAAGTCACTGTAGGTAGTATGTATCAGAGGCAGAATTTGTATTCGGATACTCTGACTGCAGTCTGGGTGCTCTTCCTTCTCTGCCACAACTTTCCCCTAGCTGGGGTGCAAAAGCAGAATTTGGAGTCAGATGACCCGAGTTTGAATCTGGATTCTTTTGCTTGTTGCCTCTATAACCCTGGATAATTCACTGCCCTGCATGGGCTCTCACTTTCCCCATTTACAAAATAAAGAACCAGGTCCTTTCCAACTCCTAAGTCCTATCATCCTTGGTTATACCAAATGAATTTTTCCCTGGGATATTTAAGTTTTTCTAGGAAATAAAAGTTTAAGTTTTATTTAATTTAAAAGTTTAAAGGTTTCAGGAAGTAAAAGATTTTTTTTTCATCTTGCTTTTAAGTTCCTGGGTATTCCCCTCCCCCTTCATGCTGCTCTCCCCAGGTCTTCCTATGGCTGCCTGGATCTCCAAAGTTTATGTTGGTGGGGGCTCAGAGATGATGGGAAGCAGGATCATGAGATTTCGCCCTTAAAGGGACCCTAGAGAGGAGAGAGTTCACGTCCAGACCAAAGGATCATGGACTTAAAGCTAGAAGATGTCTATCAAAGGTCATTTACTCTGACTCCCTCATTTTAAAAATAAGGAAACTGAGGTTCAAAGAGGTCAAATTATTTACACAAGTAGCAGCAATCAGAATTCAAACTTAGGTCCTCTGATTTTACATCTGATGCTTCTTCCATTATACCATCCTGGACCTCAGTTTCCTTATCTATAAAATGGGTATGTGTGGTAAAAGTGACTTCTCTAGATCACACACTTTCAGAGGCAGTATTCAAACACAGGTGTATTCTGAAAAACAAATCTACTGCTCAGAGGTCCTAGGTTCAAATTCTAGCTCTCCTCACTACTTATGGGACCTTGGGTCAAGCGCTTGACCTCTCCAGCCATCAGCTTCTTCATCTATTAAATGAGGGATCTGAACAAAAGGTCCCTTCCAACCCCAAATGTGTCCATACGGCCCCAGGTTTTTCAAAATTGGACTCCATGGGGTGATAAAACCTCAGGCCTGTCGAGTTTCTCTCTCAGTTCTTCCAGTATCTTAGCTACTCAGTCACAGACTACAAACGGTCAGATAAAACGGTCAGAAGGTAGAAGAGTTTGCAGGTTGAGGTGGCACAGTCACCAAAGTAACCAGACTCTTCTACACGTGGAGATAGATACCAGCCAGGAGCTGTTTACTTGGCTAGTGGGGGTGCCTGACATCCCTATGTTTCTATGGTGGAAAGCTTTTACTGCAATGCCAGTCCCCATCAGAGGAACCAATTCCTCCAGGCATGTTCGTTAGAGTCTAATTTCCTTGAGGGCAGGGCCTATCTTTTGCCTCTTTTTGCTTTCCCAGAATTTAGTATAGTACTGGGTGCTTAATAAATGTTTGTTGAAGGACAGGCCACTCAGGAAAAAACTAGCTAGGTAAGTGAAGGGAACAGAGTTTCGGATTTCTCTTTCTTACAATAGGATAGGAGCAAGCACTTTCCCTCCATTCCTGGTGGCTGGGTTTCAGAAATTCTGTGAAAGAATTTTGCTTGCTATTAATAACTGCTCAACTAGATGAGCTCAGACAAGCATTGTGCTGGTTTCCTCAGGGGGGAGTGAAGGTTTGGGAGCAAACTTGGAATCAGAGCAGGTCTTAACTCCCTACAGGCTCCCCAGGGAGGAAGCCAGACCCCATTCACGGCACCTCCTTCTGTCATCTTGGAGTGGATTCCAGGGTCAGAGGAGAGTCAGAGGACACAGACACCTCATCCTGTCCTTTAGACAGTAGAACAGGGCTAAATGTGCTGACTTCCCAGGCCATTATCGGAGATGAGAGTCGAGGCCTCAGAGGAGAGAAGAGGGAAGAGATTTTTACTGAAAGAAAATAGGTCACAATTCATTACTTTAAAAAGTAACAAGGCACTTAACTGCCTGGAACTCAGTGTCCTCCCAGGAGGTGGTTAGAATAGATCAGGGGTTCATATCTTTTTTTATATGTCCTGGGCACCCTTGGCAATCTAATGCAGCCAGTAGACCCCTTCTCAAAGTAGTATTTTCAAAGGCATAAAATAAAATGGATAGAATTACAAAGGAGACCAATTTTATTAAGATATAGTTATCCAAATAAATATAATTTTCAAAAACTGAGTTCATGGACCCCATTTTTAGAACCCATATACTGGAGGGTCTCCAAAGGTCTCAATCAATTCTGCCATCTTATGAATTTGTTTGGGGAAAAAAACATTTTAAAAAATAAAGGAGGGGCAGCTAGGTGGTGCAGTGGATAGAGCACCAGCCCTGGAGTCAGGAGGATTTGAGTTCAAATTTGTCCTCTGACATTTCCTAGCTGTATGACTCTGGGTAAGTCACTTAACCCCAATTGCCTCGATAAACAAACAAATAGATAGATAGATGAATGAATGCATGAGTGAATAAATAAATAAAACAATGTTTCAGTCCAGGACCACAACCATATTGGAGCATTTAGGACATTTTGTGCATTAAACGCTTTATTTTGAGAAGGGGTCCATTGGCTTTACCAGACTACAAAACGTATCCATGACACAGAAAAGGTTAAGAACCCCTGATTTAGAGTCAGAGGAAGGAGGGATGTTTCTATTGCTCCTTTCCAACAAAAAATCATAGTCTTCCCTAATGACAAAGATAAATTGAGTTTTTTTAAATCACCCCATAAACCTTCATCAAATAGCTACTGTCTACAACAGTGGTGTCAAACTCAAGTAGAAATGAGGCTGCATGTGGCACTGTGATTGATACCTCTGGTACACAAGGTCCTTGCGTTTAGCATGAGGGATACAAAGATAGATTTGACACAAATCCTCTCCTCAAGGAGTTTGTATTTTTGAAAGGGAAAAGACATATATTCATACAGAAAAGTCACCTAGCCCTTTTAGGCCTTGATTTTCCTATCTGTAAATGAAGAAATGACACAAGATGATCTCTAAGTTTTCTTTAAGCTCTAAATTACAAGAATGTTTGTACTACGATACAAACAGATTGATAAGTTAATGAGTGCATGAGCATAGACCAAAGTATGAATGAGAAGTCCAGGCAAAGTGTTTATTTATGTAATGAGGAAGCTATCACATTCATTTTAGGAAGGCTTAGCAAAGACTTTACAGAAGAAATGACATCTGCCTTGCGTATTGAGAGAAAGAGAGGGACCTTGAGAAACAGAGAAACCATTATAATCAGCAGAGTGTTAACAAAGTAACAGGCTAAGGCAGAATGGATACCAGAGAATGAAAACAGTAATAATGAGAGCCAACACTTATATAACATCTTAAGATTTGAAAACTATTATTCCATGTTATTTGATTTTCAAATCATCCTAATGAAGCAAGTGCTGTTAATATCCCTATTTTACAGATGAGGAAACTGAGGTTGAGTGGTTAAAAGTGACTTGCCCATGGTCACATAACTGGTCTCTAAGGCAGCTTTGAATTCGTCTCTGGGATTTTAAGACCACTGTTACCTACCTACCATAGCTCAGAAAGGCTGTAATATAAAGTCCATGAAGAGAAGTCAAATGAGAGAAAGCTGGAAAGTTAAGTTGGAACCATATTCTAGAAAGCATTGAGTGCCAAGATAAGGAATTTAGACATTTATGATTTAGAAGAATTTATTCAATGGTACTGGCATAAAGGATATGTTATAGAAAGGTGGCAGGAAGACCAGGTAGGAATCCATCCTAGTAGACCGGGGAGAGGAGGGAAGAATGAGAGCCCAACTGAGATAGCTGCAGTAGGGTGATCCATACCCTCATAAATGATATTATGAAAAGGTATGAACTATTTCTGAATACACATTTAATTCCATTTGACTCAAAATGAATGTTTCTCTTTCTCTCGTGTTCTCTCTGTCTTTGGGGGGAATCAAGGATTATGAATACCCTCTCCATACTCATGGTGGCCACCATCCCCGGAATGAGCGCTGTCCCCCACCCCCTCAAACATTACCCAAAGGGGCTTGTGAAGTGACCAGCTGCCGCTCAGATTCAGTGTGTGAAAGGCACAAGCGTTGCTGCTTCAATGGGTGCACCTATGCCTGTCTGGAATCAGTGCAGCCTCCACCAGGTAAGGATCAGAGCTAGGGTCAAGAGGAGCAGTTTCCTTCAGTTCCACAATGGGAGTGGAGGTGGGGAAGGAAGCAAGGAGAGAAGTTCTTTAATATAGCTTTTAGGAAAGGCAGTATTTTTAATGCCTGAAAATCTCATCCTCCATAATACATCTGGCAGTGAATGAATGAATGAAGCCAAATCCTGTGTGTTGAAATGGGGGTTCAAAGCCTCAGGCAAATAAATTGCATTGGGGATGTCAACTTTTTAAACCCAGGATGAGGATACATAATTTTTGAGCCTTGCCTAGGTCATTAGAATGTCTTGTCCCATCTCTGCCAGCAACATCACTCAGAAGAGATCACTAGAGGTACAGGTTGAATAGGAGGCAGCTAGGTGGTGCATTCCTGGAGTCAGGAAGACTTGAGTTCAAATTTCACCTCAGTACTTCCTAGCTGGTTTACCTCAGTTTCTTCATGTGTATAATGAACTGGAGAAGGAAATGGCAAACCACAACAGTATCTTTTGTTAAGAAAACTCCAAATGGGATCATGAAGAGTCAGGCACAACTGAAAACAACTGAACAACATGTTAAAAAGAAAGAATTTAATGCATTCTATTGGTAGTTATGTTGGTGTGGCAAGGATACCAGATTTGGAATCAGGAGATCTGAATTTCAATCTTGGACACGCTTTGTGTGACCTTGGACAAGTCACTTCCTTTGCTCTGGGACTCGGTTTATCCATCTATAAAATGAAAGAGTTGGACTAGATGACCACTAAGATCCCATCCATTTCTAAATCCTATGATCCCAAATGAAAGCTTTGTGGGGAGAACTGGATTTTTCTCTTGTTTATGTCCATCATGAAACCAATTTGCCCATATTCAGCTTCCAGTCCCTTCCCTGGGGTGTATTTCAGGTACCCCCTCCCCAAACATCTCACTGTCTTCTAAATTGTCCCCCCATTGACTGGTACCTGAGAGTTCTGAGATACTTAGAGAGCATAAGGGCATGCAAAAGGGGATATGGGAATGTCATACCTTCTTTGAACTGTTACTAGTGCCAAGATGCCTTGTGTGGTTAGAGTAATTCCTGAGCATATAACACAGCATGATTGGCAGTGAATATGTGGACACCAGATTCTAAAGAGGGTGAGGAAGGACCCCCTGGCATGGAGGAGTTAGCTGGCATTGATATAGCCCTCTAAGATTTGCAGAGTGTTTTACATATTTTATCTCATTGGAGCCTCACAGCATCCTTTGAGAGGCAAGAGGCATTATGCCCATTTTGCAGAATGGGCATGGGGATGGATGCACTGGAAGACAAAAGTTCTTTCCTTCCCAGTTCTGTAGGGCTGACCTACCTGCTAAGAGCCCTTGAAGGTGACTCATACCTTGCCTTTGTGAAATGCTCATCACAGTGCTGCTGAGGTCATTCCATAAGCCCTAGTCATTTTCCCCGCTGAAAAGGATATTGAGCAACTGTTTCCCCTTGAGAAGGCGTATTTCTGAGAAATCATTACCAACCTCCATAGTGAGTGGTGACAGAATTAGAAATAGGAATTCATGTTCAGGCTAACTTCAAAGTCATGAGGGAGGACGCACAAGACACAGCCTCTCCTGACTGTACATTTCCATGCTCACTTTACCCTTCTTGAGGTGAGTGACCTCTTTCTCCCCTCCTTCCTTCCTTCCTTCCTTCCTTCCTTCCTTCCTTCCTTCCTTCCTTCCTTCCTTCCTTCCTTCCTTCCTTCCCTCCTTCCTTCCCTCCTTCCTTCCCTCCTTCCTTCCCTCCTTCCCTCCTTCCTTCCCTCCTTCCTTCCTTCCTTCCTTCCTTCCTTCCTTCCTTCCTTCCTTCCTTCCTTCCTTCCTTCCTTCCTTCCCTCCTTCCTTTCCTCCTTCCTTCCTTCTTGAACCTGTGATTTTATTGCTGTAAGAAACTCCCAGGTAAGGAAACTGCTTCAGCCAATGTAGGCTGGCATCTTCTCTGAAGTCTGTCATCTTAGGGTCGCCCAGAGCACTGGAAGGTTAAGTGAATTGGCTAAGGTCATGCAGCCAGTATGACTGGCTTCTAGGCTGACTCCCTATCCACTTCACAGTACTGCCTCTCTATCACCATCACCATCACAACCATTACCACCACCACCACCATCATCATCATCATCGTCATCATCATCATCATCACCATTGTCATCATTATCGGCTTATTCTAGCATGAATGAATCTACCTAGATCTATCAAGGGCAAAGTAGGACCAGGGCTTCCTACTGATGAGTGTCTTGGGCTTCCCATGGCCAAATGGGGTGAGCACTTTCCTTTTATGTCTTTGTTTTTTGTCTGTTTTTTCCTAGAATATTAGTGTATAGTATTTTCTAAAGAACTGGAAAGGGCCTTAGAGCTATCATATAATTTGACACCCTCATTGTATGTTGGAGAAAACTTGGATCCTACAAGGAAAGTTGAACTAAGTTAAGAAATGGCAGAACCAGATACTATAACCTGGCTCTCCTGATTCCCATCCAGCCCCACTTTATCATGTTTCTCACATGGGAAACAAGGCCTGTAAGCCAAGGCTGCAGCAAGCAGGTATTCTTGGCTTCACAAGATAGCAGGCTGTTTGGATGTGGCTCCCGTATTCCCTTCTCCCATTGCCAATTTTTGTCCAGCCTACTAGTAAATACTAGTTCTCTATGTATTTTTCAAAAAACATATTAAGAAATTTCTATAATGTCTTTAGGATAGCAGACACTTACTAGTTGTGTGACCCTGGGGAAATCACTTAACCCCATTTGCCTCAGTTTCCTCATCTGTAAAGTGGAAACTATAATAGTCCCCTGTCTCACAGGGTTGTTTTGAGGATCAAATGAGAAAATATGTGTAAAGCCCTCTGCAAAACTTAAAGACATGTGTAAATGTGAGCTATTTTTACTGTTCATGCTCAAAAAAATGTTTCAAATAAATTTACATTTATACATGTACAAGTATCCCCTATGTAGAATTCTTCCCCATTCATAACACCTATACTTTTCTGCCTAGTGTTTAGTACACAAAGGAAAAACAAAGAAACAAAAACACTTTAAGTCAGAAGACCTAAATTCTAGTCACACCTTTCCTTCTTACTAACTGTGTGATCAAGGGCTAGTCTTTTCATCTTCCCCCTGAGACTCAGTTTCCCCATCTGTAAAATGGACATAATATTTGCATTGAATGTGCCTATTCCTCATGGGACTGTCCAGGAACCTCTTCTCTTCTCCTTCTATACCATCTCTCTTGGTTCCCATGAATCTGGATATCATCTCTATGCAGATGATTCCTAGGTCTGTATATAGCCCATCCTAACCTCTCTCCTGACGTCCATTCTCACACTACCTGTTGCCTCTTGGATATTTTGAACTCGATGTCCCCTAGGCATCTCAAACTCAACATGTCCTAAACAGAACTTTAATCTTCCCTGTCCCCCTTCTTCCCAACTTTCCAGTTATTGTGGAGGACTGGGGTCCACTGGAGCCAGCTCTAAACAGCTTGCAAGAGCCAAGTGTCAGATTTTCAGAGAGAGCCTTTATTCCTGAGAAATCAGCAATCATGATAAGTCAGGGCCTGGGTTACTGTTATGTGACTGATTAGACTTAAGAAAGTGTTAACAATGCATAGTAAACTTAAAAGTGTATGTGCATACATTTTATACCTTTTTCTCCCAAAAGCCCAGCTGTTCATCCTTTTCCAGCCCATTCCTGTGTTGCTGCATGAACATTGCTCTGGGTTCAGTGGGAGTGCAGTGGAAGGATTGGGAAAGGGATGATCGCCAGAGTAGAAGCCTGGGGACCAGAGCTGATTTTCAGTTTCCTCTAGTTCTACCTCTAGGCATTGGCAGTGCTCCTAGAAAGACTTCCCTAGTTATTACTAGCAACAGCGATGATGATGAAGATGATGATGGCAGCTAGCATTTACGTAGCACTTTAAAGTTGGCAAAGTGGCTTTATATCATTATTTCATTTGAGGTTCACAGCACCCTAGCCTAGGGTACCACTCTTCCTGCATTCATTCAGGCTTCTCCCTCTCACTCACTCCACATATCCAGTCTGTTGTCCAACCTTGTCATTCCTGGATGATTGCAGTGGCTTTCTAACTGGTCTCCCTACCTCATCTCTTCCCAACACCAATCAATCCTCCACTTATTTCCAAACTAATATTTCTAAACAGTCTGATCAAGTCACACCTCCTTCCTCAATCAATTCCAGTGGCTCCCTATTGCCTTAAGGATCAAATATAAAGTCTTTTGCTCACCATTTAAAGTCTCTCAACTTGGATATTTCCAGTCTTGTCTTTCTTCTTGCACTTCCCTCTCCTGCAAGCTCCCTTCCTTTTAGGTACACTGGTCTAGTGGCTGTTCCTCACACAAGACACTTCATGCCTCAGGGAGGGGATAAACATGAATATGGTTCATATTATGATTGGGGGATACACATTAGGATACCACCAACACATGTGTAAGTAGTGAGTAAATGAAGCGTGTTGGAACGGGTTGCACAGAAAGTGTTTGACCAGGGAAGTCTTCTTGGAAGCAGTTCCTGGTGGTGGAATAGGCTCTGAACATTGAATTGCCCCTATTGACATTTTTGCTTCACCGGTCACTTCCTTGCATTCAAAAGCTATGAATGTTTCCACCTGAGACAGACAGACTCTGTCACAAAGTCTGGGATAGGAGGGAGAGTGCTGAAAGAAATATTTACTATTGAGAGAGCACCATGTTGAGTACATGCTTAGTAAAGTGTTAGTGACTTCCTTGGATATATTCACTTTGTAAAAGAGGAGCGAAAAAAGGGAAGTGCTCAACCCAAAGGAGAGTCACAGAATTTTAAGACTGGAAAGGCCCTTGGAGACCATCTAGTTTTCTCATTCCTTCCTTGATCCCTTTGAACAGGCAAGTTCTTCCCTCCTCTACGTCTTACTGTCCTCCTTTACCAAAGGAGACCTGAACCGTTTAGAGTGTCCAAATGCTACTGCACTCAAAACCTTTGAAGTTCCTTCCAGCTCTCTGGATCTAAGATATGAGGTGGCAGCTAGAGGTGCCATGGACACTAATTTGTATCAGAAAGAAGACTTGAGTAGGACCCAAGGTCTGCAAAATTAGAAACCGGGCAAAGTCCAATCCCCCACTCTCCTTTCTGGGATGTTCAGTGCCTTGGGAGGCAATTAGTGAATAGAGGGTTGAGCTTTGAGTCAGGAAGACCTGAGTTCAAATCCTACTTTAAACAGCCGTTATGGGATTCTGGGGAAGACAGAACCTCTCTCGGAGTCACTTTTTTTCATCAGTAAAATGGAAATAATAACACCTACCTCACAGGTTGGTTGTGAGCATCAAATGAGTGTGTGTATGTATCCACACACACATATATATATATATATATATACATACACATGCATATACACATGTGTATATATAACTACAGGTACATATGCATGCACCCATGCAATACATGTATACCTGTATACACATGTATACTGCATATGACATGTATATACACATCATATACATAGACATATATGTACAGCATGCTTGCATATATACACAAGCTTGTGTGTGCATGTGCATGTGTGTGTGCATGTATACACACATATTTGTGGGTATATAAAGCTAGGTGGTCGAAGTGGCTAGAGGGTTAAATTTAGAGCCAGCAAGAACTAATTATAAAACACCCAGCACTTATATGGCTTGTTAAAGTGTACAAAGCACCACAATATGTTATCTTACAACAACCCTGTGAAGTAGATACTGTCATCCCCGTTTTGTCAATGAGAAAACTGAGGCTGAGCTAGGTTGGATGACTTCCCTGGGGCCACATACCTGAGGCAGGATTTGAATTCAAATCTTCCTGATTTCACAGACAGCATTGTCTTTACATAAACACACATGTGTGTAGATGTGTATATATGGATGTGCCCACATTCACACATATGTACAGGCACATACACGTGTATTGTTACCAAGTAGATCCTCTCATGACCTAAGCTCAAAATCATACCTCAGATGATTACTAGCTGCATGATGTTGGCCAAGTCACTTAACCCCTACCTGCCTCAGTTTCCCCATCTTTAAATGAAGGCAATAATAGCACCTACCCCCCAGGTGGTTGTGAGGCTCAAATGAGACTATATATAAAGCATTTTGCAAAGCTTAAAGAGCCATAAAGGTGCGCTGTTATTTCTGCTAAATTCACTCTGTTCAGTTCAATAAACATATCTTGCTCCTGTGGTGTGCTAGGTGCCTTCCTACTAAGATGCTGGGAATTCATGTGTTAGAACTCCAGAGTTATTTGTATTTTTAAAAAGAGTGAGAAGGTGGTGTGTTTAACTTAAAGCGACTCACCAAATTTTGATTCAACACATTTATATGTTTTTAAAATGTTTTCTCTCAGTTACATATAAAGACAATTTTTAACATTCATTTTTAAAAACTGAGTTTCCAGTTTATTTTTCCCTCCCTTTCCTCCCCTCCTCCCTGAGACAGTAAGCAGTTTGACATAGGTTATACATATACATTTATTTGTTAAATGAACCAAATTTCAGAGAAGACCTTCATTTGAATCCCCAGCCCTGCATTCTAGGTCTCAGTGGGCAAATGAGTTCGATGGTAGGAGTGCGTCTTCCCATGATCCCTTGCATCTCATCACCTAGGCCCAGCCCCAGGTCCCATAGGTCCTATTTGCCCTTCAGCCAGAGGTCCTTCCCATTTTCTAAGTTTTTCCACCTCTTGTGAGTTGATTTAGGGATTATTGGGAGGGGGGGTGGGCTCCTAGAAATAAGGCCCAGCCAGCAAAGAAGCATTCTTCATTGGAATTGCCATGATATGACAAGTGACTAACATGTGACCATGTGTTTTATTAGTTCTAGACTGGCTGGTGCAGCCCAAACCACGCTGGCTGGGGGGCAATGGCTGGCTGCTTGATGGACCGGAGGAGGTTTTACAAGGTACTTTGTGTGGTCTACCATGGTGTAACTGACTGGGCTTATCCTTAGTTTTTATGTCACTGATCGGATGTCGAGATTCTGGGCCTGCCGAGTGAAAATTTCAGAATGGACCTGGTAACCCTTGGGAAGGCATTGTAACATACATCTCCAACAAGGAAGGAAGGAAAGAAGGATTATATTTGTGAAGCACCTACTATGTGTCAGGCACTTTGTTAAATATTATCCCATTTGACCCTTGAAACAACTCTGGGAAGTGGGTGCTTTCATTATCCTCATTTGGCTGATGAGGAAACTCAGGCAGGCAATCTTGTCCAGGATCAGCCAGCTTGTAAGTGTCTGAGGCAGGTCTTCCTGACTCCAGGCCCAGCACTCTACCACTGAGTCATCTAGTGACCTCAGTAAACACAAAGAAAACTGCTCTTTGATATGAACTTGCAGATATCCTTGGTGTTACTTATACTGAATCAGTAGGAACCTTCAAATAGAGCTTTATGAGGGTCTATTGAAGGGATGGTCAGCCTGGGGAGGGAACCATTTGGAGGAGGGGATATGACAGCTATCTTCAGAAGAAGTAACTGAAGAACTGAGTTGAAATAAAGACCTACATTTATTCTGCTGGATCCCAGAGGGCAGAAAGAGTTACCATGGATGGAGCTGTGGAGAGGCAGATTTCAACTCAATACACATCAATCAGTCAGTCAATGAACATTTTATTAAGTTTTTCCTATATGGCAGCTAGGTGGATAGAATGCCGGGCTTGGAGTCAGAAAGGCACCTCTTCCTGAGTTCAAATCCAGCCTCAGACACTTACTAGAGGGGTGACCCTGGGCAAGTCACTTAACCTTGTTTGCCTCAGTTTCCTGATCTGTAAAATGAGGTGGAGAAGGAAATAGCAAACAACTCCAGTGTCTTTGCCAAGAAAAACCTCAAATGGTGTCATGAAGAGTAGGACATGACTGAAAAAGTGACTAAGCAAGACCTGAATGAGGCAGATACTGGCTAAATGCTGCGAATACAAATATAAGCACAAAGAAAGACAGCTCCTACCCTCAAGGCAGCTGAAGTGGGTTGGGGGGTGGGGGAGGGGAGGGACCTACTGCTGCTGCTGCTGAAGTCCAGATGACTGCAGCACGGTGGGAAAGAAGGCGCAGCTAGTGTGGGCACCTTCCTTAAATGGAGCTGTCTTACAGCATACTGGACATTTTGACAGCAGATTTGAAGGGCAGCTAGGTGGTGCAGTGGAAAGAACACTGTCCCTGGGGTAGGAGGATGTGAGTTCAGATCCAGCCTCAGACACTTGCTAGCTGTATGACCCTAAGCAAGTCACTTAACCCTGATTGCTTCTAAAAAAAAAAAAGACATTAGATTTGAGATGGATAGGAGTCTTAGATGTCATCTAATTTAACCCTCTTCATTTTTTTGCATGAGGAAACTGAGGTTTGGACCTGAAATGATTGGCCCAAATTTGTTCCACCAGTAATTGGTGGGTCTGGCATTTGAACACAGGTTCAGAGAACTTTCCACTACTGATGCTAGGAACATGGAACCGGGCTGTCGCATTAGTGAGTTCCCTGTTGTTGGGTGTGCATTCAGACTGTGACTGGATGTCCACCTGTTAGAGATGTTCCTAAATCGCCAACCCCTTCTCCCTCCCCGCTCCCCATAATGACTGAATGAGCTCTAAGTATACAATACACTTAAGGTGTTGGTATCAAAGAACATAGCTTTGGGAGATAATGCGTTCATCTAGCCGGTGGCACTGACTCCTTATAAATGAGCAATGTCCTCTTCGGGTAAAGGTTGAAATGCCAAACAGTTGGCCTAGGATTCGGTGGCTTTATTCACTTACCTGGCACAATTCACTCGCCTCTGTACCTGGTGTTTTTCCTAAAGTGTTAGTGTTTTTGTACAGTTGGTTTTCAGTCATGTCCAACTCTTTGTGATGCCATTTGGGCGTTTTTGGCAAAAACGCTGGAGTGCTTTGCCATTTCCTTCTCCAGCTCATTCTCCAGATGAGGAAACTGAGACAAACTTGCCCAGAGTCACGTGGCTAGGAAGTGTTTGAGACCAGATGTGAGCTCAGGATGATGAGCCTTCCTGACTCCAGACCTGCTACTCTATCCACTCTAGCTGCTCAATATTGGGTATTAGTAGATGTTATTAGTATCCTCGTTTTACAGGTGAGGAAACTGAGGCAAGCACAGGTTAGAGACTTGCCCAGGGTCACACAGCTAGTAAGTAATTGTCCAAGACCATATCTGAACTCAGTTCTTTCTGACTCCAGACCCACTGCACCACCTGAATGCCTTTGGGGAATGGGATGCCCCCATCCATGGTCCAACTGCCTCCCTAACCCCACTAAACTGAATTAAATTTGACCTCCAAATTTCTAGTTCCAGCTGTCCAGCTGTGGTCCTACTTTTCAGTCTAAGCTAGCCTCCACTGGGCCCTAATTTTTCTGATTTACTTGACCTGCATGTTAGGAATGGACAGTCTTTGAAGTTTACCTTGGGTTATTTTCTGCACTCAAAACCATCTCTGGGGAGATGGGTGGGATGGCTGCTTGTCCTCCTTCCTCTGTCCCTCTTTCCCATCCTGGCATCTGGTAACTGGGCTGAGGGAGGGAGGCAGCCAGTGGAGAGAAAGAAATTGTTCAAGGGGCTGGTGCATTAAAAAAAAAAAATGTCCTGGAATACACCTTCCTATCAGACTGCCTTGACCCAGACACCGCAGAGAGAACCAGAGTAGAGAAGATGGGAATCTGATGCCCCCTTTTGGTCTTTGTGTGTACTTCTTGAAGACTTACATCAAAATTTGTGAAACCCATACCCACACCCACCCCCACACACACCCACACACACGCACACACACACACATGCACACACACCCTCCCTCCCTTGCTCTTAAGGCAGTTTCATCATCTGTACAATGGGGCCATTGCATCATCTCTAAGATCACTTCCTTCTTCTTCTCCGGCAGGTTATATACTAAGGTCCCTTGGCATTCTGTGATTTTGGCAATTCTCTCCCATTTCCCCTTCGTTCTCCTTCATCCTCAGTGGGTCAGTATCCTCTGATAGAACCTGGACTCAGGAAGACCTAAATTCAAATCCAACCCAGCTGTGTGTCCATGGACAATCCTCTGTTTGCCTCAGTGGCCTCACCTATAAAGTAAGGATAGTGATGACACCCACCCCCAGGGTTGTTGTGAAGACCAAGTGAGATAATCATTGTAAACAGCTTAGCACAAAGTGCCTGGCTCATAGTATAAACATTATACTATATAAACATCAGCCATTGTTGGGGATGGCTTGACCTGCACATGAATTGGATTTAAGCGAGGCAGTGCTGGGCAGAGTCATCAGACTCACTCTCTCTTCCAGAGTCACGGGCTTCCAGGGTCTCAGAAACGATTCTCTAGAAAGTAGTGGACAAATTCATTACCTTAAAGATGTAAGTGGATCATAAGGGGGAAAGTTCTTGGGGTAGGGGAACCGGAGGGACTTGCATTGTAATAGGATCAAAATCTTAAGCCAGAGGACTGAGGTTCTCATGGTGGAATTTCAGGCTTCAGAAGTTCAGTTAGCCAACAAGCATTTATTAAATACCAATGATATACGAGGCACTGTGCTAAGCAAGAGGGATACAAAGAAAGACAAAAGATAGCCCCTTTCCTGGAGCGGGGAGACAATATGAAAACAACTGGGTACAAACAAGATAGAGAAAGGATAATTAGAGATAATTAGAGGGAAGATACTAACCTCAAAGGAGATAGGGAGTGTCTTCTTATGGAAGGTAGAATTTCAGCTGAGAGTTGAAGGAAGCCAAGGAAGCTGGGAGGCAGGTAAGAAATGTCTTTAAGTATTTGAAAGGATATCATAAAAGCCAAAGTGGCATAATGGATAGAGTCAGAAAGCTCTGGGTTCAAATCTTCCCTCTGGCTTAGATTGTGTTACCCTGGGGAAATCACTTAACCTGCTGGTGTCCCCGTTTGTTTATCTGGGTGTTCCCAATACGAACTAATGAAATCATAGATCCAATCCCTATCTTCTTAGGGGAAAAAAGGAATAGACTTGTTCTAAGCTGAGCCAAGAACACTTGGTTGAAATTGAATGGAGGCCTTCTTTGTAAAGAAAAACTTCCAACATTCAGTGCTATCTAAAAGTGAAGTGTGCTACCTTGATAGGTAATGAGTTCCCCATCACGGGAGGAAGTATTCAAGTGGGAGAAGTCCAATACTCACTTGTTGGGAATGTTGTAGTGGGAATTTTTGCTTAGGCATAGGTTGGACTAGTAATCATAGGTTCTTAGCCTGAGGTATGTGAACTTGGGTTAATTTTAAAAATCTATTTTGAAAACTGTATTTCAATAGAGTTGGCTTCCCTGGTAATCCCATGTATTTTATTTTATGTATTTAAAAGCCATGATTCTGAGAAGAGGTCCTCAGTCTTCACCAAGGGGTCCAGGACACCAAAAATGGTTCAGAGCCTCTGGTCTGGATGACCCTGAGTGCCCTTTTAGTTTTGTGTCCTGTCCTTGGGAGCCTGAGGGACTGGCTGAATGACGTGAAGCCAGCCCCTGCAGAAAGGGGCCACATGGCTGACTTTGCACTGGACAATAAGCCAGGGCTTCTCTCTTTGTCTCTTCCAGCAGAGGCCTGCAGCACCACGGAGGATGGGGCCGAACCTCTCCACTGCCCCACAGGCTACGAATGTCACATCCTAAACCCCGGCAACTCTGCGGAGGGCATCCCCAACAGAGGGCAATGTATCAAGCAACGGAAGGTTTCTGGTCAGTTCATCAGCAGTGGCACCTACCACATAAGGGGAATTGAGCTCAGCACAGAGGAGACACAGCTGGCCCAGTTCCTGCCCTAAAGGAGCTTCTGGTCTGATGGGGGGAAGGAGGCAGGTGCAGGCTATACTCAGATAGCCAGTAGAAGGTAAAAGGTGATGGGGCAAAAGAAAGATCCAAACAGTGTTGAAGGAAAAAGGGGAGACACTGTCACACTGGGAGGGCTGGAGAAGGCTTCATGGATGGGAAAGCATCTGAGCTGGGCCTTTAAGAAAAATAGGGACTGGAACACAGCAGGACAGAGGGAAGGAGGAAGGAGGTTTTTCCAGGAATGAGGATGACTTGGGAAAGGCACGGAGTTGGGTGAAAAAGAACAGGTGACGGGGGTTGGCCTGACCTATTTAATTTCCTTGAAGTAATTTACTGAAGTCCTAGCTCCTAAGGCAGGTTAGAAAACACTGGTATATTCCTACTCCAGCCTTTTTCTAATTCCAATATTCATTAGCTTAAACCATCTCTCCTTCCTTCCTTCCTTCCTTCCTTCCTTCCTTCCTTCCTTCCTTCCTTCCTTCCTTCCTTCCTTCCTTCCTTCCTTCCTTCCTTCCTTCCTTCCTTCCTTCCTCTCTCCCTCTTTCTCTTTCTCTCTCTTTTTCTCTTTCTTCCTTCCTTTCTTAGTAAATCGGTAGTTAACCGGTAATCAGAGTTAGGTGACTTGTCCATGGTCACACAGCTAGTAAGTGTATGGAGTTCAAATTCAAACTCAGGTCTTCCCGACTCCAGCACTGGTATTCTGTGCACTGCTTCACCTAGCTGGCCCCACCTTTGCTTCCTGTAAATTCTTTCCATCCTTCACAGGTCTACTGAACTCACAGGATCAATGGATTTAGGGTTCTATTTTCCCTGTGAAGAGTTCCCTAACCCTTCTATTCTATCCCACACTTGAACTCCTCTAGACCTTCGTCAAAGATCAAGTACCTGTTCTCCAATTGTTTCATGTATGAATCCAGCCCCCATCCCATCAGCTACCTCTCAGATAGATTGTAAGCTCCCTGGGGCTAGGACGAGAGTCAAGTGATAGGGGAGCCCTTTCCAGATGAACATTGCTCTTCTATTACTTGCATTTTCTAATACAGGTCATTCACCCTTCTTATTATTAACATTTAATTTGACTAATTAATTATAATTAATAATAGTTCCTTAAGAATTCAAAAGTGATTTATACACACACACACACACACACACACACACACACACATGCATCTCATTTGACCCTCACAACAACACTGTGAAGTAGATGTTATTATTATCCCTGTTTTACAGAAGAGGAAACTAAGTCTGAGAGCAATTTGGTGACTTTTTTAGGGTCACGCAGCTAGTATGGATCTAAGAAAGGACTTAAATTCAGGACTTCCTGACTTCAAGTCAAACACTCTCTCTCCCCCTGTGCCACCATAACTCCATTGAAATGTCATGTGTGTAACCTCAGAAATCAGGAATCTTTAAAAATTGTATAAAAGCCCATTGAAATCACATTCAGATATTCTGATTTTAAAAAACTGAAGTCTTACTTTTGTTTACTTGGTATTATTTAACAATCAACCCATGAACAAGAATTAATTGAATACTCATGTGCATGCTAACTGGGTGCTTTTAAAAATATATATAATAAATTTTACACATAACTTTCAAAACTGTCTGCCTTGTCTGTACTCCCTTCTTAATTACCTTCTGTTCCTTGCTACGCATTAAAAAAATATTTCCATGACCCTCCTTTTTTAAAATCACTGTTGATAACCCTTCGCCCCCTCAACTCCCTCCTTTCCAGTTAAAAGTAAAGGAAAAAACCCACCCTTGTCACAAATGAACATAATCAGGTCACACAATAGCCATGTCCAAAAATATAAACCTCTTTCTGTACCTTCTGTCAACATGTTTCTGCCATGCAACATGTCTGTTACATTCTGTCTGTGCAATATGTCTCTATCAACATGCTTCATCACTGGTCCTAAGCAGACATGACTGGTCATTGCATTGAAAGGAGTTCTTAAGTCTGTCAAAGTTGTTTCTTCTTTAGAATGTCGCTGTCCTTGTATAAATAATTCGCCTGGTTCTGATCACTTTGCTCTACCAGTATATATTACCCAGGATTCTCTGAAATCATCTCTTTTATCATGTCTTATGGTGCAATAATATTCCATTCCATTAATTTGCTTCAGTTTGTTCAGTTATTCCCCAGTTGTCTAAGAGATGACCTGAGGTGCCTCCTAAGATTCTTTTTTTTTCCCTTTATAATCCCTCTCTTAGGATCAGGAAGTTTGCTTTGCTTGTGACTGTTCCCTACATTACTCTCCCTCTTAACCCTTTCCCCACCCCTGCTTGTTTTCTGTTGACACTGATGTATTTCTATATTAAAGTGTTTGCATGAATGTGTATATTATATTCAACACTCCTTTGTCCATTTCAGCTGATGGTCACTCTCCCACTCTTTTCTCCATGTTTGTATATTTTTCTTCTCATATGCCCCAATTATGAGAAATGACAAAGTCTTCTTTCTATACTAATGTGTTCCTTCCCCCTGCCCCATCCTCTTTTCCCTCTCCAAACCCTCAGACCAAAATCAGGACTTCTGTTTTTCTTATTTAACTCTCTCAATGTCTTTTGAAGAATACATTATCATATAGCCCCATTCCAATTGCTCAAATTAAAAAAACAAACACCTTTCTGCACTCATATTTGTATTTCAAAGTTCCTCCTCAGCTCTGGTCTTTTTCTCATAAATGTTTGAAAGTCCTTTGTTCCATTAAAAGTCTATTTCCCCTCTCCGCCTTTAGGATTGTATTCAGTTTTGCAGGGTAAATTAATCTTGGCTGTAAGCCTACCTTTTGCTTTTTTTTTTTTTTTTTTTTTTTTTAATTTTATTTTTTTTTTTTATTTATTTAGCTTTTTACATTCATTTTCACAAATTTTTGGGTTCCAAATTTTCTCCCCTTTTCTCCCCTCCCCCCACCCCAATACCCCAAGCAATCTAATTTTCCCTATTTCCAATCTGTCCTCTCTTCTGTCATCCCTCCCTTCCCTTGTCTCTATCTTCTCTTTTCTCCTGTAGGGCCAGATGACTTTCTATTCCTCATTAACTGTATGTCTTCTTTCCTAGTTGCTACAACAATACTAAACAATTGTTCCTAAAACTTTGAGTTCCAAATTCTCCCCATCCCTCCCTCCCCACCCATTCCCTTTGGTACGGCAGGCAATTCATTATAGGCCATATCTGTGTAGCTTTGCAAATGACCTTCCTGATAGTCGTGTTGTGTAAGACTAACTGAATTGCCATCCCTCCTAACCTGCCCCTCATTGTTTCTCTTCTGTCCTTTGATCCTGTCCCTCCCCAAGTGTTAACTTTCAATTACTCCCTCCTCCCTTTGCCCTCCCTTCCATCATCCCCCCCCCCATATCTCCTTCTCCCCCGCTTTCTTATACTGTAAGATAGGTTTTCATACCAAAATGAGTGTGCATTTCACTCCTTCGTTTAGTCAAATGTGATGAGGGTAAACTTTTGTTTGTTTGTTTTTGTTTTTGTTTTTTTTTTTCCCTCAGCTCTCCTCTTTTTCCCTCCACTAAAAACATCTCCTACTTGCCTCTTAAATGACATATAGTTACCCCCTTCCATTTCCCCCTCTTTCCTCTCACTACATTTCTCTCTCACCATTTACCTTAATTTCTTTTAAGGTATGGTCCCATCCTATTCAGTTCAATCTGTGCTCTCTGTCTCTGCATGTGAATGCATGTGTGTATGTGTGTGCATGCGTGTACATGTGTATGTGTGGTCCCACCAACCACCCAGATACTGAAAAGTTTTAAGAGTTAGAAATATTGTCCTTCCCTGTATAAATGCAAACAGTTCATTTCTGGTAGGTCCCTTAATACTTCTCCTTGCTGTTTACTTTTGCATGCTTCCTCTCATTCTTGTGTTTGAAAGTCAAATTTTCTTTTCAGCTCTGGTTTTTTCATCAAGAATGCTTGAAAGCCCTCTGTTTCATTGAAAGACCATATTTTCCCCTGAAGTATTATACTCAGTTTAGCTGGGTAGGTGATTCTTGGTTTCAGTCCTAGTTCCTTTGCCTTCTGGAATATCCTATTCCACGCCCTTCGATCCCTTAATGTAGAAGCTGCTAGATCTTGGGTTATCCTGATTGTATTTCCACAGTACTGGAATTGTTTCTTTCTAGCTGCTTGCAAGATTTTTTCCTTGAGCTGGGAGTTCTGGAATTTGGCCACAATGTTCCTAGGAGTTTCTCTTTTTGGATCTCTTTCAGGTGGTGATCGATGGATTCTTTCAATACTTATTTTGCCCTCTGGTCCTAGAATGTCAGGGCAGTTTTCCTTGATAATTTCATGCAAGACGATGTCTAGGCTCTTTTTTTGATCATGGCTTTCAGGTAGTCCCATAATTTTTAAGTTGTCTCTCCTGGATCTATTTTCCAGGTCAGTTGTTTTTCCCATGAGATATTTCACATTCTCTTCCATTTTATCGTTCTTTTGGTTTTGTTTGGTGATTTCTTGGTTTCTCATAAAGTCATTAGACTCCATCTGTTCCATTCTAATTTTGAGAGAACTATTAAATTCAGTGAGCTTTTGAGCCTCTTTTTCCATTTGGCTCATTCTGCTTTTGAATGCATTCTTCTCCTCATTGGCTTTTTGAACCTCTTTTGCCAATTGAGTGAGCCTATTTTTCAAGGTGTTAATTTCCTCAGCATTTTTTTGGGTCTCCTTTACCAAGATATTGACCTTTTTTTCATACTCTTCTTGCATCTTTGTCATTTCTCTTCCCAGTCTTTCCTCCACCTGTCTAACTTGCTTTTCAAAATCCTTTTTAAGCTCTTCCAAGGCCTGAGCCCACCCACCACCCCCCTGGGGTGTCTGGGGTACTGAGGCCCCGCCCTCCACATCTTTCCCTGATGGGAAAAATATGTTCTCATCCTCCCCATCAGATCCGAATGTCGGGATCATTTGCATTTGTTGGAAAAAACTCTCTAAAGTCTTATTTTTCTTCCCCTTTCTAGGCATTTTCCCAGCCAGTTACTTGACTTCTGAGATTCCTTTCCACCTCCACCTGGATCCGCCCAGTTAGTGCTTGGCCTCTGAGATTCAAATGCGCTTTCCCGCGGCAAGCTTTGGTTCTGGCGCAGGGGTGGGGGCAGGGCCGCCTCCTAATCTTGGGCCCTCAGGGGCTTCCTGCAGAGACTTTCAGGAACGGAGCGGGTGGGGGTGGGGGGCCCCTCCGCCTGCTGTGCTCAGCTCCCTTGGGGGTTTTATTCAGAGGCGTTCAGCAGTAGAGCAGGGTGGGGGCAGGGCCGTTTCCCCTACTCGGCTCCCTCAGGTTGGAAAGACCTTCAGTATTGAAGATCCTGCCTGCTGCTGGGGAATTCCTGAGTCCCGGGCCGTTGCCGCCTCAGCCGCCCGCCCACGCCTCTGCCTCCGCCGCTTCCTGCCCCCGTCTCTGCCGCAGCCACTTCCTCCCGAGGGGGCCCGATTCACGGAGAAGCTCTGCTCCCCTCCCCTATCGCAGCCTTCTTTCTTACTGACCTGTAGTTTCTGTGGGCGGAGGGACTTTCCCGGCCGCCGGAGCTTCCCCCAGAGCTTTCCTCTCAGAAGTCTGCTCGGGTCAGCTTCTCTGGGTCGCGGCCAGGGGTGGGGGTGGGGTCCTCTTTCCGGAGTGCGAAGGACCCCGGGGACGGCTCTCCAGGGTTCAGTGGAACGGAAATCTCTTCCCCTATGTTTATGCACCCCCTGCAGAGATTCAGAATTTATGGGGATCTCCTTTTACCTCAATTCCATGGGTTGTGGGCTCGGAGCTCGTAAATTCCCGTCCTTCTACTCCGCCATCTTGGCTCCGCCCCCCTACCTTTTGCTTTTTGGAAGACTGAATTACAAGATCTCCTCTGTTTTAAAGTAGGAGTTACCTAGTCTTGAGTGATTTGGACTGTGGTTCCTTGGTACTTGAATTATTTATTTCAGGATGTATGCAGCATTTTTTTAATGTGGAACCCCTGAATTCTGACTATAACATTCCTGGAACCTGTCTTGGTTCTTGGTTCCTAACGAAAGGATCAGGGATCTTCATGTTGTCTTTTGGTTATAATAGAGCTGAACAATTTTCATATTTTACTTTTTTGATATATAATAACCAGACTTTTTTTTAAAAATGGTTTTCAGGAAGTCCACCAATTCTTAAATTATCTCTTCTTGACTAGCTCTCCAAGTCAATTGTTTTTTATATCAGATCTTAAATTTTTTTCCTATCTTTTATTTATTTTTTTTATTTACTATGTGATGGAGCCAACGATTTCTTTTTGGTCTATTCTAACTTTCAGAGAGTCCATTTCTTGATTCACATTTACCATTTCCTCTTCTAAACTATCCATTCTTCTTCCATTTCTTTCCTCCAGAAAATTTTGTTTAAATTTATTGCTTCCTTTTTTCTAGTTATTTGGTGTAGCCCTTGTAGAAAATCCATTTTTTTTCCTTTGGGTATCTGTTTGCAGCTGCTGATGAGTTCTCTCATTTTGGAGAACCTCTCATTTATAATATTTTTTATACTGCCTAGTTTTGTCTTTGGTTTACTGATTTCTTCAGCTTCAGTTCCTGAGTTAGGGTTTTGTGTAAAGGACCAGGCTTCCCATCTGCTACCCTTTTGGATCAGATGGTTGACCCTGCTCAATCTCATGCTGCTTCTTGCACTCACTTGGCCTTCTTAGTCCTCTGAAGTTCAGAATGCTAGATCCTTAGGGCCTTTTCTGGTGTGCTTGTTGAAGGTCTGAGGACATTGCTTGATGGCCCTTCTAGTATAGCTTAATAATAATGATCATAGCTGATTCCGAAATGTCTCTCTTACCAGTGACCATTTGTTTCTTGTCCAGTGAGATATAGGCTGTGGCACTGACTATGGTAATATTTTGTCAGGTTGTCCATTGCTTGCCATGTCCAGTGCACTTTGGCTCTTTCATAAAGGAAATATTTGTGATACTTGCCTAGTGTGTCTTAGAAGATTGTTATTCAGGTACAGGTTGGACTTGATGGCTCCATTGTCCCTTTCATCTCAGTGATTCTACAGTATATACATTTGAGAATCCAGTCCAGTTTACAAGCTCCCACTTTTCTTTCATTTGTTAGTTCTAAATCCTTTTTTTCCAACATAATATTTACCATCTTCCCCATATCTACATTCACACTAATTTGGAGGACCTTGACACAGTAGAGTGGAAAGCTGAACCTAGAGTCAAGAAGATCTGGATTCAGATTCAGCATCACACACTTACTACTTGTGTGACCCTGGGCAAGTCATTTAACTCTGTTTGCCTCAGTTTCTTCATCTGTCAAATGAGCCAAATAAAAAAATAGCAAACCACTCCAGTATCTATGCCAAGAAAACCCCAAATGGGGTCACCAAGAGTCAAACATGACTGAATAACAGTAACACATTCTTCATATAATTTCTTCTTTGCCATGGATGTTCACTCATAAGCTGCAGTTATCTCTATTGTGGGTCCATCATGAACACTTCAAAGCAAAAAGACCAAAATGACAGGAATATATAGTTTTCCAAAATATGTCTCTTATGAGTGAGAATTTAATATTTCTGTCACTTCAAATAAAAATGGTATGTTCATTTTTATCATATACTTTAATTTTACTATTTTTCTCATACCAAGAATATAATTTGTATAGCTAGGTCCCAATTAGTACAGATAATGAATCCTCTGAAGTAGCTGCATTATTTAAATTTCCACTTTTTGAAGTTATAACATGGGCATTGGTTCAGCCCAATGAAAATATGCAATGAACGTTTTAATCTGTTTATTAACATAACAGTAAAGGAAAAGAACAACGTATTTTTGATTCAATCTTATTACAAAGTAATAGAGCAGTTATGGGAAGCAAAATTTAAAAATTATTGAATATTGTACCTAAAGATAAGCATACACTGATGATATGGCACAAACAGTTTTATTGTTTAAAATGCTTTAGCAGCATAGACTTCTCTCCTGAAATCTTCAGAGGTACACTGGACGGTGCAGAGAGTTTTATAGACATCGAGGGGAATTTACATGTTCACATCCTCACACAATGAACCAAGTATAATCAGATGACCTGGGATTTTATCTCAAATCAGCAATACCTTAGATGTGATATTGTTGTCCTTGAAATGTTTTCTAGTAGCTGGGCGGGGAGGAGAAGGGAGGCTGGTGACCTGCACAGCCCTCCCTCATGCAAAACAAAGTCAAGTGCAAGTCATGTCATCATTTCTCTGATGGCATGGTCTTCCTCGGCAACAAAGAATGAGCACAAGTAGCTGGGTTAAAATACTTGTAAACTAGTCTTTAAAAACAGCTTTAGTCACTCATGCTTTCTTATTTAACCACCAAAGGAGTGGAAAGGATTGATGGTATTAGACTCTCAAAGCAAGGATTTCAAAACCAGTTGATTTTAAGATCCCCTTCTGCATTTCAGTCAGTTGTTCAGCTGTGTCTGATTCTTCACCATCCCGTTTGGGGTTTTCTTGGCAAAGTTACTGGAGGGATTTGCCATTTCCTTCTCCAGCTTCATTTTACAGATGAGGAAACTGAGAGAGACAGGATGAAGTGACTTGCCCAGGGTCACAGAGCTAGGAGGTGTCTGAGAGCCTACCTCCCATTAAAAATGTTAGATAATTTTGAGACATTTAAGATCTAGGTTGAGTTTTTTCTTTCTTCAAAAATGTGAGTTCTGGAAGGCATCTCTTTCCAGAATAAACCTGCGTCATTCACAGGAACATTTTGTTGATTAGTGCATCCCCCTTCTCGGATTATTGTCTTTAAAAGATCAAGATATTTAGCTGCTATGTCCTCATCTGCACCAGACACCTCTCCAGTAATTTTAACATTATACAATTGAATGAGATTTTAAAAGTAATCAAGCAAACCCACACTTGTAGTAAAAGTTTCTTTGCTGTCCACTTAATTTCATCTTTCTTTCACTGACTTAAATATACTCAAAACTTTTGTCTGAAAAGCTGCTTTGCTAAGAGGAATTTATTTTTTAATGACAATCTTCAATCCACGCAGATAAAAGAAACTCCATTTCTCTTCCTTATAATTGTCTGCAAACCACAAAAAGGGGGCGCAATTCTGCTTTTTTCTTTTAGCTTGTTTGCATGTTTTTAAATATTCTTCAGGCATGTTTGCATCTCATTCTATATTAGAATTACTACGGCCATGTTCGTGCCATTCAGTTTATATCACATTCCTGTTTTAATACAATAACAAGTCTCTTCTTTTTTGCATTGGCAGTGCTTCCCTCTGAAGTATTCTTTCTTTTCTCCATTTTGTTAAGGGCTCTTTAATAAAAAAAAATAACATAACTTTTGGAAATATGGTACACATCCACACAAGATGATAGATGTGCACACTAACCACTTAGGGAAACATTAAAACCCTTAACTGTTCATCAGTTGATAAAACTGATAAAATATATAAGGCTTATTATGCACCTCATACTATGCTAAGAACTAAGGATACAAAGAGTTTAAAGACAGTGCTTGACCTCAAAGGGTTTACAATGTAATTGAAGGGCTCACAACATATAAGGGGACTAGCTCACACGAATTTGGTTCACATTAAATGTGACCTGGCATCATTTCATAATTCATATCAAATTAAATTTTGCCTAACTAGATTTCTTTCTAATACTGACCTAGCTGCACCTAGCTTTACTCAGCTAGGTGGTACAGTGGATAGAGCACTGGACCTGGGGTCAGAAAAGCTCATGTTCCTGAGTTCAAATGTGACCTCACATTTCTACTAGCTGTGTGACCAAGTCACCCAGCCCTATTTGCAAGTCACTTTGCCCTATTTGCCTCAGTTTCCTCTTTTGTCAAATGAGCTGGAGAAGAAAATGGCAAAACACTCCAGTGTCTTTGCCAGGAAAACCCCGAATGAGGTCACAGCGAGTGGGACAGGACTTCACAACTAATAACAAGCAGTACTCAAGTCTTGTAGTATCCAGATTTGGTGAGAAGGAGGGAATTTGAGGGCAGAGGAAGATATGAGGCTTGTAGTATTTAAACCAATATGGTACTTTTAGGAAACAACATTGAAGCCTAATTTATGCATCTTCCAGTTTTACTACCTAAATTGAAGATAGTTCTGATAAAAGTGTAGTTTGTCAAAAGAATTCTCAAATTTCCTCTTCAAATTGGAGCAGAGGAGAAAGATAACTAGTGATTTCTTTGTGGTTTTATATATACACACACACACATACATACACACATATGGGCGTATATATACATATGTACATACCTAGTTATATATACATATACACATATCTTTAAGAGAATTTAGAAGGTATAGAAATCATGGGATTTAGAGCTGGAAAGGACCTTATGGAGAGTCTAGTCCAAGACCCTCATTTTATAGAGGAAAAACAAACCCAGGGAGAGCTCAAGGTCACACAGCAAATAGACATCAGAGCTGAAATTCTAGCTGACATATTCTAACACCAGATTCTTTCAACTAGACCAGTGGCTCTCAAACTATGGTCTGCAGATCCCTGTGAGTCCCCAAGACACTTTCAAGGGATCTGCAAGGTCAAAATTATTTTCACAATAACACTAAGATATGATTTGCCTGTTAAAATATTCTTCTCTTTTCCAACTACATATCTGTGTGAAACTAGATTTTCTTCATATACTTCAACCAAAACAACATGTCACAACGGACTGAATGCAGAAGCAAATAAGAAAATCCAAAGAAATTTGCAAAAATATGTAAAACAATGTCACTCTTCTCACTAATTTTTTTTTTGTTTTGGAAAATATGGTTTTTTTTTCATTAAAATATGTTATTTATGTTAATGCTGTAGATTTACTATGATTATTTTTATTCAACTAGCAAATAAATATTTTTAAAATATATCAGGTTTTAATTTCTAATATGGTAAATATTGAAATATATGTTTTATGTATAATTAATATTTATTAGAATGATAATATATTTAATACTTATTCATATTTTATTCTAAAATTATATATAAAATAATATAATATGCTATGATACAAATTATATATAATTGTATATAATACATAATGGCATATTATAACAAATAAAATAATACATACTATATAAATAAGACAAATTTAAAATGACATATTTTACAAATAAATTAAAACAAATATACAAAATATATATTTTACAACTAAATAAAAACAAATATTAAAATGTATATTTTACAAATAAATAATGACAAATATTAAAATATATTTTATAAATAAATAAAAACAAATATTTAAATAAAAACTCTTTGAGATGTCAGTAATTTTTAAGTGAGTAAAGGGATTCTGAGACCACAAAGCTTGAGAACTACTGAATTGGACCAATCTAATTTGACTCTATAGCAATAAGAATTACACAAAACAAACATTGCTTAAGTACCTACTGTATACAGGGAGTATAATTTTAGATTCTGAATTTAAATGTAGCATCTTTATAACTACACTGCATGAAATCAGTCGTAAAAATGAGTCAGACTCTTTTTACAACTTCTTGTCTCCTGAATTCACCTAACAAAACAAACAGGAACTCCAGTGACAAATTTAAACTTTAATTAGTGCTAGTATAACTTTATGGCTGAAATGATTCGTAAAAGGCTCATTAATAGAGACTTCATTTTTAATCTGGTACAATTTTATTTCCTGCTTCTATGATAACTAGATTCAAATGAAAGTTACTGTGATGGTGTCGAGGAAAGTGAGCTGTCTTCAAATTCTGAATCTGTGAGTTAATCCATGCACTTTGGGCAAATCGTGGTTTGGTAGAAAAGGCCCTGGACTTAGGGAGGTACAAATCTTGGCTTCAAATCCAGCTCTCACACTCAATCACTAGCTGTGAGACTGTAGGTTAGTCACTTCACTCTATAAACCTCAGTTTCCCCATCTATAAACTGGAGACAAGAATTCCTGTAGTTCATGGGAAAGCACTTAGTAAAATGTAAACGGCTATAGAAATGTGAGTAACTATTGGTGATGACAATGTTGATATTAAGCTGGACAATTTATAAATTCCCTTCTGGCTCTAAACCCTAGGATCCTGTGTTTCAGTATAATCTATTTAATATAACCTAACACATTACCTTACTTTTTATTCTATTATCAAATTATATTATTAATATAATTTATAATTTGTAAAGATGCTCACCTAATAGCATGTTTAAAACTGTCCTCATTTTATCTTTCGACAGACTTTCTTGAGGTTTTTTCTTTATTTTGGTTTTAAAATTTTCCTTTTTTTATTATTATAACTTGATGAATATGAACATCCCCACATACAAAGAAGAGCAGAAAAGGAGGAATTAAAGTATATATCGAATTTAACATTGTAGTACCAGCACTGCCCTCATTGTCTGTGACCCTTCTGAACTTCCTTCTGCTCTCTTCTGAGTATTTTTAAGTTATTTCATTGATGTTCTTTGTTTGTTTCTTTCTTTTGTTTCCTCTGTATGTGTAGGACATGTGTGTTGCCCATGAAGGCCATGTGTAGAACATGCATGTTGCCCATGAAGGCCATGTCTGTGTATACATACTTTGTCTAATCGAGGCTCACAAGGAGGGATAAATATCAGGAATCTTGCCAGATCTGACTCTCAAATCATAGTTTTCCAAACTTGCTCTAATAATAATAATACATGGTCAATTTTTCTTAAAGTGTCATACACTACTGAAAAATGTGTATATTTCTTTTCCTAAAAATGCATATTCCTTTGCCTAGAGGCAAATAAATGGTGCACTAGATAGAGAGCTAGACCTAAAATTCCAGTTTTGTGATCCCAGGTAAGTTATCTAACCTTTGTCTATCTCATTTTCCTCAACTTTAAAATGGATAATAATAACACCTCCCTCTCCGGGTTGTTATGTGAATCAAATGAGATAATATTTATAAAGTGTTTGTTACAATGCCTAGTAGTTAGTAGGTGCTTAATAAATTCTTATTTCCTTCCCTTCCTTCTTCCCCTTTCCCAGTTCTATCATATCTAAGTTTTCTAAAACTCTTTCAGATCCTTAACATATTTCTTATTTATCTTTTTGTTAGAATTGTCTAGTTCTGAAAGGGGTATATTGAGGTTCCCAACTATTATAATTTTGTTATTTCTCCCTTTAATTGAATTAGATTTTTTTGTGATATATATATATACATAAATGTATACATTCACATTGAATAGCATAAAAAACCTAATTGAATATGATGCCCACTCCCAGATGATGGGTTATACAAGGATAAGTAGACAGAGACAGGCCAAAGCAAGCAGCTGCCTTTGACCAATAGGAGATAAAGGCATATCTATATCTATATGAATATAGATATATATTTGAAGCTAATTGAATATGAATATTCAATGAGCATACACATATATATGTAGGTATACACACAAAATATAGGTATATACATACATAAATACATACACACATATATATATAATTGATATTATTTCATTACCTGTGTTTACCTTAAAGCATAATGTAGTTTTCCTCTTCTAAGCATCTCTATTTTTGCTATTGCCTCATTTGAGACCATGATAGCTGCTTCTGTTTATTTGTTTTTTAACTCAGATGAGAGAAAAAATTCTACTTCAACAGAATACCAAAATGTTCCTCATTTTAATCTTATATTTCAATTGTGTTTTCTTAAATAACATATGGCTAGATTCTACTTTCTAATTCAACTTCCTTTTGATGGATGAATTCATCCCATTCCCACTCATTACTGATTGAGTTTTTTCCACAATTATATCTTCTTTTACTTTTTCTTCTCTTTTCCCCTATTCCCTCTTAACAAGAAGGTGACAAATTAAAAGAAATATCAGCAGTAGTTATTTATAACTCAAATGGTCTTATTCCATTCCTCTCTTTCTCTTAACCTTGCTCAGAAGCATCCATTCTTATACTTATTTCCTCTCCCTCTATCATCATCATTTAGCCCATTTCAGTTATTCAAATGTAGTAAATCTTTTGTGTTTCTCGTCTCCAATATTTTCATTTCAGTGTTTATATTGTACCCAGCTCTGACCTTTTTTACAAGAAATAATTGAAAGTCCTCTATTCTATTAAATACCCATTTCTCCTGTATAATTATACTTGGTTTTTCAGCATGTTACTTTTGCTGTAAACTTTTTTTTTGCTTAGAATTTGATATGACCAGGTTCTTTTGCTTGCATAGTAGTAACAGTGTTGTCTTGTGTGATCATGACTGTGCTTTCTTGGTATTTGAACTTTTTCTTTCTGGCTTGTCTACAATATTTTTTATGTTTCAATTTTATGCTTTTATGGATTTGGGCTATCATGTTCCTGGGTATTTTCAGTTTAGGATTTCTTTCAGAAGGTGACTAGTAAATTCTTTCTATTTTGTTTTCTTTCAAGGGATGCCTAGTAAAGTCTTTATATTTTCACTCTGTCCATTTTGCCCTTTAAGAGAGCTGGGCAATTTATTTCATGACTCTTCAGAAATAAGGCATTATGTTTTTTTTTTCCTTTCTTTTCCTTTTTTCCTTTTATGTTTTCAGGGGGTACAATACTTCTTAAATCATCTTTTTTTGACTTTTTATAGGTCAGTTGTTTTTAATAGTAGATACCATCTGTGTTCTAATTCCTCTATCTTTTTTAACTTCTATTTTTTTTTTTGTTTCTTGAAATCACTGAATTCTGTTTGCTCCATTTTATTTTTCAGGGAATCTACTACTTCCATAAGCTTTCCTACTTTCTATTCTAAGCCATTTTATTCTCCTTCCAATTTTTTCCTCAAGCACTCTACTTTTACTTTTTCTTTCATTTCATTCCTTCTAATCATTTTTAAACTCCTTGTGGTTAAGCCATTCTTTTGAAGCTCTGCTAGCACCTTTTTTTGGAGTAACTCTTTTCTTCTTGGATCACTTCTCAGACTTCTCTTCATCCATAGTATTTCTATAATGTATTCAAAATTTTATTCTACTTCCTCATATTTCTAGCCTCTGGTCCTAGATTGACACTCCAGGCTCTGCTCCATCTTGAGCTATTGGAGGTGGTAGTCAGACCTCTTCAAGTCCTCTTACCTCCCCTTAGTCTGGATGCTGCTGCCAATCTAGCTCTGGATTTGGTGGCTGAGGTAATTGCAACATCCTCTGCCACAATCCCAGGCTTCTGCCTTTATCTCATTTCTGTCAAAGACAGCTGCTTGCTTTGTCCTGTCTCTGTCTACCTATTCTTGTACAGCCCATCATCTGGAGTGGGCTTCATCCCTTCTATGGCCCTGATAAGCTGCAGTATAATGTCAAAAATTGCTCAGGTTTCCTGCAGGGTCTCCTGGAGCATGTATGTGACTGGTTTTTGAACTTTCCCTGTTTTCTGCTTATAGTAATGAGTGCTCCAAAGCGTATTCTGCTTAGCCTCGACTCCCTGTATAATGATCTACTGGAGGCTGGTTATCCCCTCACCAACAGGACTGTTTCAAGAGATCAGGACCCAAGATCCCACTGGCTTAAGATCCTGTTTGTGAGAGATTGTCCTAGCCCTCTCCTCCCGTGCATCTGGCTTCAGGCTGTATTGGCCGGATCCATAGTGGCTCTCTATTCCCATCCCCAACCCCCATCCTCTCTCCAAGTGCCGGCAGGCTTTTGGCCATATTTGTGGGTCTTTCTAGACTGCATAGAGGAGTCTATTGATGTTTCTCTTTGTTCCCCTTTATCTTTATTCCATCTGGTGCCCTTTTAGATCTTTGCTGGGGTGTTTATGGAGGAGCTAGGTTTCTTTAGGACCTTTCAAGTTACCATACTAACCAGAAGTCTTTCTTGTTTTTCTTTCCAGATGGACAAAACCTAAAACCTAAAACTTACAAGGAAGTTGTGGGTAAGATAAAAGTGTGTCCTTCTTTGTTCATTCTTGTGTTGTGAGCGCATGAAAGGAGGCAGAGTGCCTTATTGTGGTTGAAGAATGAAATGACAGTTGCCAAAGGAAAAAAAAAGACTTGAAGTCAAACAGATCTGGGTTTGAATCCCAGCGCTATCTCTTACTAGTTCTGGTCCTCTGGCCAGTCGTTGAATTTTTCTGATACCTCCCCCCCTTTTTTTTTCATTTATATAGTGGCAATAATGCTTACAAAACATCCTTCGCTGAGTTGTTTTAAAAATTAACTAGCATAATCTGCTATGAAAGTCCTCCTCTGGTAGCCCATTATGACATGGGAATGACCCTGGGCTCTGGAAGGCAATACCAGCTAGGCATAACCTTAGAAGGTCCTGCCAGGCTGGGAGGGATTTAATTACTGCCCAGAGAGTGGCATTACAGCTGTCACCTGAGGACCATGTTTGTATATTTTTATGTATCCCTAATGCTTAGGGGCTTAATATATGCTCTTTTCAGCCAAATGACTCTTCTCCTTCTCCTTCCCCCCTCCTCACATTTTCCCTTCTTCTTCCATCCTTGCCAGTCGAGGGAAGATGCCTTTTGAAATAAGAAAATTTACCTGCTAATCTGTTTTTGGAAGCTGCTCTTGTATATCCAGTTTTCTTAAGATTAATGGAAAGGCTGTCAGATTTGATACTGCTAGAATGAAATGAAAACACAACTTTTTAAAAAAAATCTGTGATTAAATTTAATCCCATAGTGTAAATTAAGTGTGAAAAGGGGCAGGAATCTTAAAAGGTAATCTGGTCCATTTCCCTCAGCATATAGCCCATGTCTTATAGTTAATGAGTGGAAGAAACCAGATGAAATTTCAAGCCTTCTTCCCACCCAGTCCATTGCTCTTGGCATTGGACCACAGTGCCTTTCTACTTACATTTGTGTCTTCTAGTCATTCTACTTTCCTTCCTTCCTTTTTTTTCTTCCTTCTTTTCCTCCTTCCTTCTTTCCCTCTTCCCTCCTTTCCCTCTTCCTTCCTTCCTTCCTTCCTTCCTTCCTTCCTTCCTTCCTTCCTTCCTTCCTTCCTTCCTTCCTTCCTTCCTTCCTTCCTTCCTTTCTTCTTTACCTCCTTCCTACCATCTTACTGTTCACTCAGCCACTATGGGTGTTGTTCCACCTGTGCTCAAGGCATTGTGCTGGGTGCTGTGCAGGATAGAAAGTTGTTCAAGATACAGTCCCTGCTCTCATAGAACTTAGAGTCTGGCATTTATTTAAATGCTTCAGTGTGGGCACTCTTTTCCCCAGTGCAGATCAGAATCTCTACATGTCTTCTTACTGTGAGTGATTCTTATCCATGCCTTTCCATAAGTCCTCCTTGGATGACTGATCCAAGGCTCCAAAAGCCCTGAGTTCCTTTATATTTCATGACTTATGGCAGGGCATTTGGGCTGTCAATCTGCTAATCATTAATTGGACCCCTATGGTCATCCTACCTCCTTTTCCAGACATCACTGTCCTTCAGGATGTCTTTTCCACCAAGCACACAGTCTTTTCCACTGTGCTTGGTCTTAAGACTTGGGTTCAAATTTCCCTACTGCTACTTGGTATCAGCATGTTTGGGAAAGTCACTTAACTCTGTTGGGCCTCAGTTTCTTTCTCTGTAAAATGAAGGCATGGGCCAGATAAGCTCTGAGGTCCCTTATAGCTCTAAGTCTATGATACTATGGTCCTAGGGACAGGCTCCCTTCTGCTTACACATAACACATTCCTTTCTCTTGTCCATTGTATTATCTGTCATTGGGAGTCCTCTGGGATCATAGTACCCCATGCATGATTCATAACCACAGTATGTCAGTTAGAGAATATAGATATTAGAAATGGGTTCTGGCAGCTCAGAGCAGCTGGGGTTCATTGAGATGGTCTAATAGGGGAAATATATATATATATATAAATACTATATTATATACATATATATTATATATATAGTACATGGATATAAAGCAGAATGTGATGCGACCTGCATAAGCACCAGAAGCTACAGGAATGAATATAAGTCCATAAAGGAAAGCTTCTTGGAAATGGTGGCATTTGAATTAGGCCTCAAAGGTGTTTGCTAGATTTGGGAGGACATTGGATGGATATTGTAGTGATGAGAATGACAAGTCAGGGAGGAATAAAGAATGTTTCAGGAATGGTAATTAGTCTAGAAAGGTTGGGTTGTATAGAATGTAGAATGCAACAGATAACAGAAAAGTTAGATTGAGGCCGGCCAGGGCTTTGAGGGCATTGAAAGCCCAAAACAGGAGTTATTTTGGTGATAGTAATAAAAATAGTTCCCATTCTGTAGTATTTTATAGTTTACAAAAGAAATTTCTCACAATCACCCCATGAGGTTGGCAATACTATGTGTCTGATATTTGTGTGGCATTTTAAAGTTTGCAAAATGCTTTACATTCATTTCCTCATGCGAATCTCACAACTACCCTAAAAGGTGTAGGTAGAATATATATTATTCTATTTTTAGAATGAGGGAGTGAGGCTTAAAGATCTTTTAAAAATGACTTATCCTTGGTAACATAGCTACTAAATATCATGTCATTTTTGGACCCAGGGTCTTCCTACAATCTATCCACTACTCCTCTGTTAAATGTAGACAATAACACCTAAATCATGGGCTGTTGTGTGGCTCAAAAGGCTTAATGTGGAAAGTGCCTTGCAAATCTTTAAATGCTATATAAATGCTAAATATAATTATTCCTATTATTATACCAAGGTGCCCATTTTTCAGATAATGAAACTGAAGCACAAAGACCATGATGTGACTTGCCCAGAGTCATACAACTAACATCAGAACTGATTCAAAATGAGGTTTTTCAAATGTAAAACCAACACTCTTTCCATTGTATTGATCTGTAGGGAGTAGAGAGATACTGAAGACTTGGTTTGTTTGTTGTGAGGGAAGTCTGAAGGGACAGAGGGGAAAGTTAATGGAATTATTTTGATGTAATTATCACTTATTTTACAGGAAGTAATTCAAATTATGTGGTCCGCTATGAGAAAGAACAACAGAAGCGTTTGCATTAATCCAACAGAAGAACTTAAAAATGAGTGAATTAATGAAAAGTTATACAAACTTGGTCCCAAAGAAGAGATATGAGAATGCAACACCCTCCTTGCTTCTTAGAGGTGGGAGAACAAGAGTCGGAGCACTTCATGCAACGTTTAACTTGATTTGCTTATTGGCTAGTTTTGCTGAATTATTTTCAGATATTTTTCAGAATTTTCAAAATTCACTATTTTCAGAATTATGAAAAAATAATTTTTTAATTCTTTATTCTAAGAATGGCTCTATGCAGGAAGAGAGAAAGGTATATTGAGGAATGTAGATGATATAAAAACAAAGATTATCAATAAAATTGTTTTGAAATCAAAAGGTATGAATTTTAATATTAAGAAGGAATTTTCATCGTGGGGCAGTTTTGACCAATAAGGGAGAACCTAAGATTTTTGTTGTTCAATAGAGGAATAGGAGAGGGGTCTGTCACCATTTTAAAGATTTCTAAATGAATAGGTGCTTTTCCTGCAGACAGACTTGATGGTTTTCTGGAAATCACACAGAATTTGGAACAAGAAGACTTGGTTTGACTCCTTGGGCAAGTTCCATTATCATTCGGAATCTCAATCTCTTCTTTCCATAAAAGGGAGAGTTTAGTTTTTTCCAACTCAGAGTTCTAACAGTGCATAAACTTAGGACTGTCTATTTCAAGGTGCAAGAGACTTTAGAGACTATTTAGCCCAACCCTCATTTTACAGATGAAGACTCCCAAAGAAGTAAGTGACTTGGTCCCGTGGTAGAGTGATATAGTCAAGATTTGAGCTCAGTTCTTCTGACTCTAAATTCATCCTTTCCATTACATTAGGCCAACTTTTTATTATTACCTTAGAGGAGTTTATGGGGCAGCTGTGAAATATTTTATATGCTGTAGCCACAATATCTCAAGATTGAAGAGCCCTTAAATATCACCACATTCAATTCCTCTCCAAATCATGCATTCCCCTCATATGAATCATACAAAGTAAGCACTTGGGTCCTGTAGATGAGACATGAATCACCTAGGTCAAAGAGTGGACAAGGAAAGCAGAATGAACAAGGTAGTACTTGAGTCTTGTAGAATGAATAGATGCTTTATGTTTCTGGACCTAAATCCCAAGAATGTTCTCTAACTCTCCTGAGCGCTTTCCTTCCTTTACCCCTTATCTTTCCTGAATAGAATGACCACTGACCTGCACTGTCACAGATTTGAGAGAATAGTGAATAGTCCCTTGACTCATATTTGGGGACTAGATTGGGAAGTAACCATCCCACAAAGTATTAGAACAGGAAAGGATCTAGAGGTATCTAGTCCAACTCTCTAATTTTGCACTTGAGAAGATTGAGGCCAGGAGAGGGGAAATAATTTGACCATAGTCATGTATCCAATATAAGTTGGAATCTTAACCTGAATCTTCTACATCTTTGGACTCCAAGTCCATTTCTTTCCATTTTACCAAGCTTCCTGCCTCTTCTGGGATCAATGGGACCCCAGAGTGGGAGAATTCTTATGCCTAGACAGCTAGATGGTATAGTGAAGAGAGTGCAGGACCTGGAGTCAGTAAGATCCAAACTCAGATTCTCCCTCAGACACTAGCTGTGTAACCTTGGCCAAACCACTTACCCTCTATTTGCCTCAGTTTCCTCAACTGTAAAATGGGGATCATAATAGCACCTACCTCCCAGGATCGCTCTGAGAATCAAATGTGACAGTATCTGTAAAGTGTTTAATATAATGCCTAGTAGGTGATTAATGAATACTTGCCCTCTTCCCCTTCTGCCCCACCCAGCATGATTTATTAAGGATGTTGTTGCTCTGTCTGACAAAGTAAAGGGCAAATCCCACCAGACTGGATTTCCCTAAGGCCAAATATATGAGAACACCCTGTTTTCCGCTTGCGACTATTTAGACACTGGCCAAAAGGTCATATTATACCAAACCCCTCTCTCTTTTGCTTGCTTCTTCCACTTTCACAGTTTGTTCCAGATTAAATTGAATATTGAATGCTGGTGGATTGAGAAGGTAATGTTCAGCTGGGGGAAAGGTGAGAAAGGGCAAGGAGAGAAACAGGAAATACATCAGCCAATAAGATTTAGAACTAGTCCAGTCACATACTTTTTTATAGGAAGAAACCTTGTCCCATGTGGCATTGTTTCCAAGGTCACAAACATGGGTAATAGCACAGCTAGAAACTCAGCTCAGATCCTTTGACTCCAGACTCCAGAGCTGTGCTCTTTCCTTCACACCAAATGGTCTTCTCAATTGACTTCATGTTTCTTATGCAATAGGCATTGGAGGCAAGATATTCATTGACAATAGTGTCTTCCCTCAGCGAGTTTGCAGTGCAGTTAGGGGGCTGACTCCAGAAACTAACATGGGAGAAAAGTTACCACAAAGTAAAAAGGAGCATGGGCCAAGTGCCCAAGGAATGGTGCAGACAGGAGAGTACCTGAGGATGAAGTTGGCAGGCAAGGATTCATGGAGATGGGGGTAGGGGGATTATATGTGTGTGTGTGCTCGTCCTTTGTTGCCAAAGAAAACCATGCCATCAGAGAAATAGTGACATGACTTGCACTTGACTTTGTTTTGAGTGAGGGAGGGCTGTGGAGGGCACCAGCCTCACTTGTCCTCCACAGCCATCTGAATCCAGTGACCAGATATTCATCAGGATGACTGGAGATGACCCAGGATGAGGCAATTGGGGTTAAGTGACTTGCCCAAGGTCATGCATAGCTAGTGAGTGTCAAGTGTCTGAGGTGAGATTTGAACTCAGGGCCTCCTGACTCCTGCACTGGTGTTCTAGCCACTGTACCACCTAGCTGACCCGGGGTGGGGGGAGGGTGGGGAGGATTGATCTAAGCCTGAAGGATGAGTAGGAGTAGGATTTCAATAAGTAGGAAACAGAGAAGAAGGGATTCCAGGTAGGAGGTACTTCATGAGCGAAGGCATGTTAGGAAAGCTCAGGCTTTGTTGGAGGAAACAATGAATAAAATTGGAAAATCCCCGTCCCAAAAAACCCCAGCATTTAAGATAACTTCCTATCCATTAATACCTAAACTTGTCATTCAGGGTAAGTGTGCCCTATGTGCACTAGGGTGCCTCCATACCTACTTATACGATATTTTGAATGCTGGCCGCCTACATGATGGTGAAAGAGACAATATCCCCTCCTGTCTCCTTTTTTCTATCTGAGTGTCTCTCATTTTGAATCTCCTCATTCAGTTGGTTATCAACCTGTTCCTGTATTAACCTCCAAGTATGATCTTTCACTTAATCCTACTTGCCTCAGTTTCCCCATCTGTAAAATGAGCTGGAGAAGGAAACGGCAAGCCATTCTAGTATCTTTGTCAAGAGAACCCCAAATAGAGTCACAGAGAATCAGACATGACTGAAAAGTGAATGAGCCACAATAAATAACTCTTCTCTGGAGTTTTGGCATAGTAAAGCATTAGACCTTAAGAATGATTCTAATGGTAAAATTTCAAGTTACTGGGAAGATATTATTTCCCTTTTTAGATGGCTTCTCTCAAATAACACTGTGTAGCCTCTCCATATGCCTTTCTCTTCTACTGGTTCTAACCCCATCATCATCTAATCAAATACCTTTCTTTCTTTATTTATTTGAAAAACCAGCTCAGGCCCAGAAGGTAGAAATTACTTTCTCAAGGTAAAAATAGAAAAGATAAATAGCAGAGCTGAAATTTGAAACCAATTCCTGCAATGCCAGACCCAATCTTTTCTTCATTACTCCACACCAGAGACAGTCTCTGAGGTCAGTCAACTAAGATATCCCTGTTACGTCCTCTCTTCAGGTCCCACTCAGGCACTGAACAGAGCCAGCTCATGGAAACACAGAATCATGGACAGATCCATCTCTGAGCTTCTTGATTTGGGGAACTACACAGAACTATTGCTGATATTGCTGACAGACACTGGCCAAAAAAAGGTCGTGTTACATGCAACCCTTTCCCAAACATGCCTATTCCACACAGAATGTCAGAACTGGAAGGAACTTCCGAAAGCATCTTGTCCAACCCTCCATGTTGCAGTTGGGGAAAATAAAGTCAAGAAGGGGCATTTGACTTAACCAAGTCACAAGGCTCATTGTCAGGATAGCTGGGGCTAGAACTGAGTTCTCCTAATGACTGGAGCATTACCATTTCCTCTTTAATGTGCTCCCCATCTCTGTTAAGTGCAGTGTAGTGTACTGGGCAGTAAGTAGTACTGAGTACTATATAAAAGGCAGTTGAATCCTGAATCGGATGATGAGGAGGCCAATGATAGAACATTTTTGAAACACTTACTATTGCCAGGCATTGAGACTATAAATGCAAGAAAGCAAGATAGCTCCTGCCCTCAAGGACTTTATAATCTAATGGGAAAAGACAATCTGTAAAGGGGAGCAGGAAAGGGGTGTGTGTGACATATTTCCATGTCTGCAATGTTCTGTGTCTTCAATTCTGCTGATTAATTTCCAAGCCCCATCTGTTACAGGAAGCTTTTCTCAACCCTGTAATTCTGGTGCCTTCCCTCTGTTAATTATTTCCTATGTATCCAGTATGTAGCTTGCTCTGTGTGTATCTGTTTGCACATGTTTCTCGCATTAGATTATAAGTTCCTTGCCCTTGAATTAAGGGACTGTCTTTGTCTCTTCTTAGAGTCCCAGTGCTTTGCACAGTGCCTGGCACAGAGTAGGTGCTTAATAAATGTTTAGTGATTGATTGATTGATTGATAAAGGTGGGGGCATAAGTATGGCAGCATGGTTTGGAAATGGTGAGGTGGACGTGTCCTAGGTCTCGTTTCTGGTAAAAATAGAGTGAAGTTCAACTATCAAACTCTGGAGTGATTCCATGGGCAGAGAGTCCAAGGGTCTCTTTATGTACCTATCTGTCTGTCTGTCTATCTATCTATCTATCTGTCTATCTATCTATCTATCTATCTGTCTATCTATCTATCTATCTATCTATCTATCTATCTATCTATCTATCTATCTATCTATCTATCTATCTATCTATCTATCTAATAGTATTTTATTTTTCCCCTAGTGAGTCCAAGGTCCTTGTGTGATCTGGATGAGAAGGATGAGGATGAGTACAATGCAGCATTAGAGGGAGTACTAGCGTGATTTACCCTGGTGCTAAACTTTTCCCTTCCCCTGACATCCTTGTATGTAGCAGAGAGGAAATCCTTTAAGACAAGAGGATTAGGATTTTCAGTTAATCAGAATATTTGATTAATCTGCTTCCCAACCACCCTGAAGGAAGGCAAGGGTGATTTATGTTCTGACCAAACAGATCTAGTGAAGGAAGCCTCCTGACACTTTCAACTATGACCTTGAAGGGAGAGAGTCTGACTCAGGGCATCAGAATGTCTCTTCCTGTATCTGTTATTAAAATCTTAATAAAATCACCGGCACTTGGAGATTGAGGTTTTTTTCCCCCTCTTGTGGTTAGTTATTAACATCTGATGAAAAGACTAAACTATAAAAAGTCACCTGGTCCAACCCATTTCTGAACATGCTTGCCCTTTATGATATGTTTGAAGAATGGTCATCCAATTATTTGTTCCAAACCCTACAGGGAGGAAGTGCAGAGCTGGGACTCAATCCCCACTGAGTTTCACAGAGAATTGGAACGGACTTCAGCTGCCATTTAACTCACACCGTACATGAAAAGAATCTTTACTGTATCACACCCAGAATGCTAACATTCAGTCCAGTCTCAGCTTCGAGGTCTCCAAGGAGGGGGCACCCCCACTTCTCACCTGTATAATTTCAGATCCATTACTCTTGCCATTATATCATAAGCCCAGATCCCCTGGCACCAAGTCCAGTGTTTTTCAACTACACCATGCCACCTGGAAAAAATACTAATCTCATACCTAATAATAGCTCACATTCCTATAATTTAATGAGGTTTGCAGAACGCTTTCCCTAAAGTAGCCCCATAAAGGAGGGAGCATGTTATCCAAATGTGGTGCCCCATATGGCACCCACACTCCCCTTTGAATACTTTATGTACTGGCTCACTCTCTCCAACCTATTTTCATGATGCCAGGTATAAAAAGTTTTTGGGGGCAAGGAGGCATATCATGGTCATTTTGCAGCTGCAGCTCACTTTTAGCGGTCATTCTGGTATGGGGGGATTACATGTCTACACTCATAGGCATAGCTGCCATTTACTTAAATCAGTCACAAATATTTACTAAATGAGAAGACAGAAGCAAAAATAATCATAAAAAAATTACAATAGAGACAAAATCAAGACTACTTGATAGCATCGCCCCCAAACCTGGGTCATATTCTTCTACACAATGTCAGGGGCACAGGAGGAAAAAGTGGATAAAACTTAGAGAAATCTAACAGGGAGATACATGAACAGGGAAATGCACAAGCCCAAGGCAACTTATGACTCTAGACTGTGGTCTCTTTAGGGAATAATCTGCACCATGTGTCACTTGTTGGTTGGGACCACTCCTCTTTGGGGTTTCTCCATTGCTTATCTGGCTTCTTTAGTACTCTTAGGCCATTAAAGTAGCATTACACTCTTTAGCTAACAGCAGCCTTAGGTCTGAGTCTTCAGTTTCCAAAATCTGCTCCTTCAGCTAGGTCATGAGAGGGTGTTACCCTCATTCAGTAAAATGGGGAACCCTTTACATCTGGGGTCTGTGAAACTATTCAGGTTTTTGTTTTCTATAGGCTTTTGATGCTTTCTCAAGCCATGGAATGCAGAAAATGTCAAAAGAGACAGTCTTTGAGAGATTTCCCCTCTCTCAAGTTGTAGATGCTAGAAGACAAGGAATCCTTTCCTCCAATCAACTCTTTATTCATCACAATGGGTTTACCTTTCCTCCAACCACTTCTTTCAAACAGCACAACTCCAATTAGATCCACTCCCTGTCTCAACAGCAGTGCTTCCTGGTCATCCTCTCAGTGACTTGGCTTCACAGCTGTGTAGGCTAAAGTATTATTTCTCCTGCCTTCTTATGTCCTAGCTTCTTTAATCTGTTTCCTAGACTGTTTCTTTGGTCACAGACTCCTTATTTGGTTCTCATCTAGAGAGGTCTATTATGTTTTAAATAGTTTTTCCTTTAGATTTAATTCTAATAATTTAATCTCCAAATACTCCACCATTTATTGACATTTAATTCTATGTAGTCTTTTCTTTTATGAAAGTCATGCTAATCAGGTTACTTTCTGAAAGTCCTATATTAGAATGTTAGATATCTTCTGGCATTTTACAGAAAATGGATGGGATTTTTATCTTTTTCCTCATACACACACCCACATTCCCCTTTTCTCTCTTTATGGACTAGCTTACTCCCTCCAATCTATACCCAAGATGCCAAGTATAGGAGATTTTCTCATTTGGAAAGCTATGGCCTTGGCTACTATTTGGCTATAACTTGCACTCAGATTCTTAGGGATAATCCTGGTTTAGACCACCCGTGTTCTTCCTATTTATACAAGTAAGTCACAATGACACTATTAACTATTAAACATGAAACATTTACTAGACAAAAATGCAAAAGTAATAATCAAAACATAAAACCCCTTTCAGAAATCTAGGTTATAAGTAAAACCATTATTACCCCTCTTTTACAGATGGGAAACTGTCATGGAGAGGATAAGTGATTCAATTTTCCAGGACCACAGAGTGCAATCCTGGCAGAGGTAGTATTCAAATTCAGGGCTCTTGAGTATAAGCACAATTTTACGATACCACAGCTGCCTCTGTCAATCAAAAGAAAACTAAGGTATAAGATTCATGAATTCTCTTCAGATGCACTTGATTTGACTCTCATTGAGATTTTGATGACTGCTTTGACAAATTTTGGACTTTTAAAATATGAGTGTTTTCAATATGCTTTAAAGAATATATTTCCAAGGGATAATGAAGTGATTAAAAAACAAACATTGTAATGAATAAATCCTAAAAAGGAATTTTAGAATTTAAATCTTTCCTGAAATGGAGTATGCCTCTGAAAGAAGGGCATTTGTATGAAGCATGTATGTCATTGTAAGTTTTGTACAGGCCCTGAAGTGTTTTAATGCTTCCCCCCTGCCACTGCCTTAACTTCAAATCACGAAAGCCCAGCTGTATGTGGTTTTCAAAGTTTCTCATTTCTGCAGCACTACAAATAATAATAATGGCAAACCACTCCAGTATCTTTGCCAAGAAAACCCCGAATGCTGTCACAGAGAGTCACGGAAATGAGCAAACAAGCAGCAGGTCTCTGATCACCAGCAAATGTATCATTTCACATGGCCACGTACCCATCTACAGTATGTTTGAAAATTAGCTGTTGTTATGATTTAGACATAAATTGACTGATTTATGGGGATTCAGGGACACATAGTCCTTGAAAATCCCTCCCTCACTGTCAGGTGGGGTTGACACATATGGTTTGGGGAGGGAAAAGATTAAGTTCAGTCAATCATTTTAAAACAACCCATTTGGAATTTAACTCACTACCTGCTAATGGCATTCATTATTTCAGAACACGTTTACGAAGTCCTTATTAACATGTCAAGCACTGTTCTGGAGCTGAGGAGGTACAAAGATTTTTTTAAAAAAAGACATTAATCCTTCCCTCGATGAACCTTACAATAAAGAGGTCAAGATGATTATACAAATACGTAAAATTGAAATAAGAATATGGTCATTAATAATATGCAACTACCGACTTGAAGCCACCACATATGGCTGTAGTCTTTTCCTGATAAATCACTAAACATTTATTAAGTACCTACTATGAGACAGGCACCATATTAAGCACTAGAATTACAAAAGAGGCAAAAAGATAGCCTCTACCTTCAAGGAGTTCACTGAATAAGGGAGACAACAAACAAAGAAACATATGAAAATAGAACAAATTGGAAACAATTAAAAGAGAAAAGGCACTGAAATTAAGAGGCGTTAGGAAAAGCTTCCTATAGAAGAAAGGATTTTAGTTGGTACTTAAAGGAAAGCAGGGAGATCAGTAGAAGCGGAGGAGTGAGAGCATTCTAGGCTTGGGGGACAGCCAAAGAAGAAGCCCAGAGGCAAAAGATGGAGTGTCTTGTTGGAGGAATACCATGGAAGTCTGTGTCACTGAATCAGAGGACAGAGTGGGTTGTGTTGTAAGAAGATGGGGAAAGTAGGAAGGGCTCAGGTTAGGAAGGGCTTTGAATGTCAGAGGAGTTTGTGTTTGTTCCTGAAGGTGATAAGGAACCACTGGAGTTTACAGAGTAGGGAAGAGCAGTGACATGGCCAGACAAGAAATGGTATAAAATATATTATTTATAGTGTACATACTCAGAAAATGAGGTAGGCTGGTGGAAGAGGCATCACCATCAATGACATCACAGATTTATTGAGGGATTGTGATAGTTGGAGAAAAGAATACATTGTACTATTATCTGTAAAACTCTCTCAATCTCTGGTCTTCCATTGCACTCATGAGCACTCATTTTTTAAAAGACAAAATCTGCATCTTATTAGAATAAATTCAAACTGAAGCATTTTTTTTTCAAAACAAACCTCTTTGGCAAACATCATTACTTCCCCAGGCTACGATTTAACACATTAAATTTAACCTTCATGGTATCACCTTTCTGACAACCTAATATGAAGAACTGTGTTTAAAACTCATGAAACAATAGAAAATATAATCAATGATTTTCAAGAATGTGGAATGCTAAAATTCATGACTGGCTAAAAAATGATATGGAATTTTGTTTTGGTGGGAAAAAAAAGATAGCTTCCTCTCAGAAGAAAAAACTTAATTAAAAGCAGTAAAGTATCTCAATGGGGATTTCTACAGATGTCATCCAACAGATTTAGTTATACATCACTGGTAATTACACACATTCCACATTTCTATAGCACTTTTATTAACAAGAGGACCAAAAAACAAAAAGAGAACCCAACCCAAAAGCCACCTGAGTCAGCAGATATTTAACTAAGCAGATATATTTTCTATAAGAAATAATGAGCAGACAGATTTCAGAAGAATCTGGAAAGACCTTCATGAACTAATACTGAGTGACGTTTGAAGACCCAGGAGAATTTTGTACACAGTAATAGCAACATTGTAGGATGACCAGCTATGATGGACTTAGCTCTCCTTAGCAATATAATGATCTAAGACAACTCCAAAAGACTCATGATGGAAAACGCTATCCACATCCAGTGAAAGAACTATAGAGTCTGAATGAAGATGGAAGGACACCATTTTCTCTTTTTTTGTGGTTGTTTTTTCTTTCTCATGGTTTTTCCCTTTTGTTCTGATTCTTTTTTTACAACATGACTAAATATAGCCAAGGACAACATTTGTTTAAAATGTAAACTTGTGTAAAATCTAATAGGTAGGATGGTGCAAGATTATAAGTAACACTGCATCATAAAACATAGTGAGAAACTTTATAGGAGGAAGCTTTATGACAGTGGAGGAAAAGTCCAACTTGAAGGGAATTTGGCAAGAGACAAAAATAAGCAAAGTTATCCTAAGGGCATTTAAAGGTGAAAATGAAGGACCACAAATAAATGAAAGATGGAAAAGATCTGAATATTTGTTTGTTTAGAACAAACAATAAATCCTCTTCATCATTAAAGATGGTGGAACCAAGACATTCAGACTGCTCTAAATGTAATATTCCATACCATTTATTTTTATCATGCACAACGGATTGTAAGATGCAGAGTACAAGATTTTGGTGTGTTTACCACAAAAAGGCATTTGATTCAATAGTGCAACACACCACCTGGTCCTTCTTCTTCCAAGGTGACTCTAAGACATGTAAAAATCATACAAGAATCCTTGAAATACATAACAACAGAGATAACCTTGATCAATGACAATAACAAGCAGGGCACTAAATGGAGTGGTATGTGTCCCAACGTTGTACAATTCAACAGTGAGATGTAGAAGAGGATGCAAAATGAGGAGTGCTTTCCTAACAGTAATGTGATCTTCCAGATGCCCTTTTCTACATGGCATTGTACATCTTACACCAAAGCCCAGAATATTGTAGAACCTTCTTAATTAGATCCACATGCACTCAAAGGAATTTGGTTTAACTATTCACACAAGAAAAACTAAGCAGATGAGTAATAGCTATGGTCCAGATTATGCTGCTGAATGAACAATTTATAGAAGCCATATATTTGTGTGTGTATACACACACATACGTATACACACATATATACACATACACCTATATATACATATATTTGCAATTATGTGTGCATGTGTGTATGTCTATATGTTGAATGTGTGTTCGTCTTTTGTTGCCAAAAAAGACCATGCCATCAGAGAAATAATGACATGACTTGCAGTTGACTTTGCTTTGAGTGAGGGAGGACTGTGCAGGTCATCAGTGTCACTTCTCCTCCAGAGCCATCTGAATCCAGTGACCAGATATTCATCAGGATGACTGGAGATGACCCAGGACCATCCTGGGTCATGTCTATATGTATGCACACATGAGTATAGGTGTCTGTGTATAAGATGGACACTATAAACTGATAATGAGTCTTGCCTGGAATTGAATAGGCATTGAAGAACAGGCTGGATTGCCTTCAGGAAACTGTAAAGCTCTTCTAATCTTCTTCCTAAAACAGACTCCAATCTTTATAACATCAGTGTTCTTCTAATGTTATTGAGTGGCTACAAGTCAAGGAACACTACAGTCACAAAGAATTTAAGTTGAGGATCATCCAAAGGACAACAAAAGGGGTAAAAAGCGACTGCAATCTGGCCAGAACATACTTCAGACAAGGGATTATGAGGAAGGTGGGGTGAAGAGGATGTCAACAAAGAAATGACTGAGTAAAAAAGAAGAAAGATGGTCTGTTAAATATGTTAAATATGACATGTGAGAAATAACCAAGGAACACCCTTTAGGCTCCATTAGTGTCCAAAGGTGCCAAGAGAAATCAAGAAAGCCCTTCAGAGCACTGGGTCTACTATGTGTAGAGACCTCTGGGGAGGAGAAAGACAAGACCCCCCCCCAGGATGGACAGGCACTGATGAGTTGTGATGGACATCACTAGAGATAAACCCACATCAATGAGATCATAGTTCGGTTTGAGTGTGGAGTACAGCACGCTAAGGTTTACAAAGTTTACAAAATTTATTCCTAATGTCCTTGGAAGGGACTTATTGCTAGTTTTATTATGTCTAATTTTTTTTAAACTCATGATTTCTTCAGCGTGAGGCATTCCAGATGAAGAGCTTTCTCCCCCAAAGATCAGTATCTCCTCTATAATTTATAGTTTTAGGAAGGAAACAAGTATTTATTTAACACCTACTATGTGCCAGCCATTATGTGCTAAGTATTGGTGGGGTTTATTTTGGTTTTACAAATACTATCTCATGTTTAGCATGACTGTACATGCTTAATCTGTATCAAATTACTTGCCTTCTCAAGAAGTGGGAGGAAAGAAGGGAGAGAATTTGGAACTTGAAACTTTAAAAAACAAATGTTAAAAATTGTTTTATGTATAATTTAAAAAATATTGAAAAATTAAACAAGAACAAAAAAAAAACAAAAGAAGAAAACACCTCACAACCCCAGGAGATCTCTGTCCCAATTTGCAGATGAGGAAACTGAGGCAGGTAAAGGTTAAATGACTTGTCCAGGGTCACAGCTTAGTAAGTATATGAGTCAGGATATGATCTCAGGTCTTCCTGTCTCCAGGTCCAGAACTCTCTCCATTTGGACCATCTAGCTGCTTTTTAGTGAGGTTAACCATGAAGAGTTTGAGTAACTTGTCTAAGGTCACACAGCCATTACATAGCAGAGGTAACATTTGGACCCAAGTGTTAGGTCCCAGTTCCTGACTCTAAAAATCAGCTTTTCTACACCATTTCACAATTGAAGAATTTGAGTGAATTACCTACAGTTCCACAGCCTGGAGCCCAAGCCATGCTCACCTTTTATATTTGTATTTGTATCACTGGGGCTTAACACAATGCCTGACATATATATAGTAAGCATTTAACAAATGCTGCCTCTGTCTGACTGTTTCTCCCCAAACCCTCAGTTTCTATGTTAGGCCCTGTTGAAATGAGCTCTTTGCAGGACTCTTTCTTGATTTTCTGGGGGGACAGTGGAGTTTGACTGGGATTCACTGCTATCACCTTGGTCTCAGGTGTTGGCTTTCCCTTTGCTGTCCAGAAAATCTTCCCTCCCCTCTGCTCTGAATAGCCACCCTGACCAGGAGGATCATCTAACAAGGCCTAGGAGACATTTATAACAGCTGACCTATAACCAAGCCCCTAAGTGTTCAGCTATAGTGAGGCTTTAGCATTTTTAGCTCAAATTGCCTGTTCTTAAGATAGGGTGATCAGCTCCTCATTTGAAACTATTACAGGAAATCTTACCTCTGTCCCACCATCAAATAAAACGCAAAGGGATCTGGTGGAGCCCTTCATGCCCAACTTATAAATGACCTACTCAGGTTATACCTCAAGTTACAAGTGACACTCTTCTCTCTCACCCAATCAGTTGGCAAGTGTTACTGATTCCACCTCCTCACTAACCCTTGAATTCATCCCCTTCGCTCTACTAATACTGAACCACTTAAATTCAGACCTTCACCAGCTCCTGCCTACACCATCACAACATGCTCCCAGTTGATGTCCTTGCACCTAGTCATTTCTCTCTTCCACATGGATATCAAATGGATATTCCAAAAAGTACAGGTCACTCCCAGTACACCCAGCACTCAGCACAGTGCCTGGCACATAATAACATGTACGTAATGTTCATTGACTGACTGACTGAGTGACAGACTGACTCTGCTGCTTAAGAGCCTTCAGTGACTCCCCATTGCCTTTTGGATAAAATACAATCTCCTCTATCTGCCACTTAAAGTCTTCCGCAGTCTGACTCTAATCTATCTTTATAGGCTGATTATATATTATTCCTCCTCATGCACTCTGTAGTCTAGTCAAATGGGCCTACTTGTTCCCTGTACATGACATTTCATCTCCAAACTTTGTGTCTTTGCATAGTCTGATTCCATGATTGGAACGCTCTCCTTCCTCAATTCCACCTCTTGGAAACTCTGGCTATCTTCAAAGCTCCATGGTCTTCTTCTTCTCCTTCTCCTCTTCCTCCTCTCCTCCTCCTCTTTTTTTTCCAGGTTAAATGACTTGTCCAGGGTCACATAGCTAATAACAGGACCTTTCTCAATGTCACTTGTTAACTTCCCCACACCCCCACAATCATTGCTTATATACTGTCATTTGACTATATTTGCTTATCCATGTATAGGCACTATCCCACCAGTAGAAAGTAAGTTTCTTGAGGGCAGGGATTGTGTCACTTTTAAAAAAAAACATAATTCTATCTCCAGTGCCTAGTAGAATGTCTGTTTCTCCTCTCTCAAGTGACAGAATTGAACTAGATGATTTCCAGGTGCCCTTCCAACTCTAAAATGACATAATTCTATGAATGAAGCTTTAATTTATAGAATTTGAGGCATCATCCAACTAGATGGTAAAGATATTTAGGAAGAAGGAAGACCCCATTCTCAACGCCCAATTCTCTCTTCCTCTGCTGACACAATAAGAAAATATTTATTTAATCTTTGTATCAGAAATGACCTTCTGAATTGATGGTCCCAATTGCATTTTTAAGGGACTTCCCATTTCTCTGGTATATTGCCCCCACAAAGATAATCTCAGAACTTCAATACCTAATGCTGTTTCATCCAAGATTTAGTAACAAATTTCCTTTAAAAGCACACAGGCTGGACTTCTGGGAGCCAAGATGGTGGAGTAAGCAGTAACCTGCTGCAACTTTCCCATAGTTACCTCCAAACAACCACAAAATAGAGCCCCCAGACAAATCCTGGAACAGCAGAACTGGCAAAAAGATGAGGTGAAACCATCTTTTAGCCCAAGAAACTTAGCCCAAGGATCAGCAAGAATGTTCCCATTTCACTGAGGTGAAAAGGGAGTGCAATCCAGGACAGGGAGTGTTCCAGCGAGCCAGCAGCAAGCCACACTTGTCTTTTTGATCTGTTTCTTCTTCCATAACTGTGATGAACATGGAAATATGTTTTACATGAAGCACATGTAGAAAGTAGATCAAACTGCCTACCATTTTCAGAAGGGGGAGGGGAGTGAGGGAAAATATTTGGAACTCAAAATTGTGTAAAAATGAATGCTAAATTTTCTTGATATCTAATTGGGGAAAATAAATAATATTTTAATTATGTTTTTTTAAATCACACAGTCTCACGAAGTTTATTGACAAGTCAAGGGGAGCAAATACAATACAAATCATCACCCATTGCAGAGAACTAAACAAGCATGTATTAATGTTCCTACTATGTGCTAAGTATTGTACTAGGTACCTTATAAATATTTGATTTGATCCTCATAACAACCATAGAAGGTAAGTACTGTTATTATCCTCATTTTACAGTGAAAAAAATTGAGGCAGGAATAGGTTAAGTGACTTGCCCTGGGTTATATAGCAAACTTCAGGCACAGCATACTTTGCACCGTTCTACCTAGCTGCCTCATTGGAGGGAAAACCATTTCTAACAGTGGATCCCAGTGGATATCCCCTTTCTCAAAAGTCTATACTATCACAGTTGCTAGCAATATTGCTCTGTGTAGGACTCCAGCAGGGAATGCCTGCAAGGGGTTGGGGTGGAGTGTTGTTGCTCCTCACTGGTACTTCTTTCCAGAGCTACCTTCCTTGATGGGTTATTTTTCCTACAGTTTACACCTCTAAAAGCAGTCAGGAGATATCAATAGATTTGGCTCCCTATTGGAGTTCTTTCTATGATCCTACATTGATTGCTGGGTAGTTCAGCTCTTCTGCAGTTCTCCTCAGTTGCCAGAAGATGACACTCACTCCCTTTCCCAGGGGACCAGCTCTCCATCTTCAGAATTCCTGGTATCTTGCATCACAGTTCAGCGTCTCTGTTTCTGAACTCACAGAGGTGGTTCTTGCAGGCCTCAGGAACAACTTGTCCAGTATTCAGTTAGCTTAGGGTAACAATGAAATTTGATGCTTTCAGTCTTTTAGTAACATGTGTCTGCCTTTGTCACTGCCTCCCACAGACTTCCAGTTTTAGAGGCTTGGGGGAGAGAGAGAATTCAAAGTTTTCCTTAATTCGAGCTTTTTCCTGAGCCAGTCAGCCAGAACAATTCAAATCATTCAAGTCTGCTTTTGGTAAAACAGAGGAGGAAGCTAGGAGAGAGAATGGGAAACTTTCCTCACTAGGGAGAAAAAAAAAATTATAGTCTCTGCTATGCTTGTAAGGAAGTTGTTCAGATATTTCAATCATATTCGACTCTTTGGGACTGAAATTGGGGTATTGTTGGCAAAGATCCTGGAGTGATTTGTCATTTCCTTCTCTAACTCACTTTACAGATGAGAAAACTGAGGCAAATAGGGTTAAGTGACTTGCCCAGAGTAAAACAGCTAGTAAGTATCTGAGGCAGGATTTGAATTCACACCTTCTTGACTCCAGGCCTGGTGCTCTATTCACAGTGCCACCTAGATACTCCTAGAATCTTTTAGAAGATGGTTTTCTTTAGAATGTTAGTGCACATTTGTTCAGGGTTCCACCTTCCCTATTTTTTTTACAAGCCCTTCCTCCCTCTCCCTACCTTTGACCTCAACCTTAGCAGGTGTCTACATTTCTAGACAGTTGGCATTAGGTAGTTTCTGAATCGTTGTCAAAGGACTTCTTCAAAACTAGGTAGTTTTCAAGGTAGATGATGTCACTTTTCTCTCAAGCCCAGAACAGTGATCACAGTTGGAGAGTAGCAGAATGATTCAATAGAAAGTGACCTTCTCAGTTTGGATCACTAAGTTCATCACCCTTGTTCTGCAGAAGTGGAAACTGAGGCCCATACCATGTATCCAATGTGTCACCCACTCATGACAGAAATACTAATGATAACTGATTTTAATGACAATTCAAAGTTTTGAAGGTCCATCTAACGCAGAGTGAAGTAAGAAAAGTCAAGGAAACATAGTACACCATGACTACAAAAATGAAAGTGAAAAGAACATGGGTAGACCAGTGGAATAGGTTAGGTACTCAAGACACAGTAGTCAATGAATATAGTAATCTGTTGTTTGATAAATCCAAGGACCAAAATCTCTGGGATCTCACTGTTTGACAAAAACTGCTGGGAAAACTAGATAACAATGTGACAAAAACTGGGCATAGACCAATGCCTGACACTGTACACAAGAATAAAGTCCCAATGGATACATGATCTAGGTATAAAGAGTGATACTATAAACAAATTAGGGGAGCAAGGAATAGCGTATTTGTTAGCTTTATGGAGAATGGAAAAATTTATGACCAAACAAGAGATAGTAAACATTATGAAGTGAAAAACTGATAATTTTGATTACATTAAATTGAAAAGATTCTGCACAAAAACATCCAATGCAACCAAGATTAGGAGGGAAGCAGAAAACTGGAAAAGACTTTTTGCAACTAGTATCTATGATAAAGGCTTCATTTCTTTTTTTTTTCAGAGTATTCTTTTTTTTTCTCTTTTAATATAAATTTATTTATTTAACTTTTTACATTCATTTTCACAAAATTTTGGGTACCAAATTTTCTCCCCATTTATCCCCTCCCCACACCCCAATACACCGAGCATTATAATTTCCCCTATCACCAATCTGCCCTCTCTTCTGTCATCCCTCCCTTCTCTTGTCCCCATCTTCTCTTTTGTCCTGTAGGGCCAGATGACTTCTATTCCCCATTAACTGTATTTCTTATTTCCTAGTAGCAAGAACAATACTCAACAGTTGTTCCTAAAACTTTGAGTTCCAAATTCTCCCCATCCCTCCCTCCCCACCCATTCCCTTTGGGAAGGCAGGCAATTCAGTATGGGCCATATCTGTGTAGTTTTGCAAATGACTTCAATAATAGTCATGTTGTGTAAGACTAACTGTATTTCCCTCCATCCTATTCTGCCCCTCATTGTTTCTATTCTGTCTTTTGGTCTTGTCCCTCCCCAAGTGTTGACTTCAAATTGCTCCCTTCTCCCATTGCCCTCCCTTCCATCATCACCCCCTCCCTGCTTATCTCCTTCTCCCCCACTTTCCTGAATTGTAAGATAGGTTTTCATACCAAAATGAGTGTGCATTTTGCTCCTTCCTTTAGTCAAATGTGATGAGGGTAAACTTCATGTTTTTTTCTCAGCTATCCTCTTTTTCCCTCCACTAAAAAGTTTCCTGCCTGCCTCTTGAATGAGATATAATTTACCCCATTCCATTTCACCCTCTCTCCTCCCAATACATTTCTCTCTCACCATTTACCTTAATTTCTTTTAAGATATTGTCCCATACTATTCAATTCATTCTGTGCTCTCTGTCTCTGTATGTATGTGCATGCATGTACATGTGTGTGTGTGCATGTGTGCATGTGCATGTGTGTGTGTGTGTATGTGGTCCCACCAACTACCCAGATACTGAAAAGTTTTAAGAGTTACAAATATTGTCTTTCCATGTAGGAATGTAAACAGTTCACCTTTGGTAAGTCCCTTATGACTTCTCTTTGCTGTTTACTTTTTCATGCTTCTTCTCATTCTTGTGTTTGAAAGTCAAATTTTCTTTTCAGCTCTGGTCTTTTCATCTAGAATGCTTGAAAGTCCTCTGTTTCATTGAAAGACCATATTTTCCCCTGAAGTATTATACTCAGTTTTGCTGGGTAGGTGATTCTTGGTTTTAGTCCTTGTTCCTTTGACTTCTGGAATATCCTATTCCAAGCCCTTCGATCCCTTAATGTAGAAGCTGCTAGATCTTGTGTTATCCTGATTTTATTTCCACAGTACTGGAATTGTTTCTTTCTAGCTGCTTGCAAGATTTTCTCCTTGACCTGGGAATTCTGGAATTTGGCCACAATGTTCCTAGGAGTTTCTCTTTTTGGATCTCTCTCAGGTGGTGATTGGTGGATTCCTTCAATACTTATTTTGCCCTCTGATTCTAGAATATCAAGGCAATTTTCCTTGATAATTTCATGAAAGATGATGTCTAGGCTCTTTTTTTGATCATGGCTTTCAGGTAGTCCCATAATTTTTAAATTGTCTCTCCTGGATCTATTTTTCAGGTCAGTTGTTTTTCCCATGAGATATTTCACATTCTCTTCCATTTTTTCATTCTTTTGGTTTTGTTTGGTGATTTCTTGGTTTCTCAGAAAGTCATTAGACTCCATCTGTTCCATTCTAATTTTGAGAGAACTATTTTCTTCAGTGATCTTTTGAACCTCTTTTTCCATTTGGCTATTTCTGCTTTTGAAAACATTCTTCTCCTCATTGGCTTTTTGAACCTCTTTTGCCAATTGAGTGAGCCTATTTTTCAAGGTGTTATTTTCTTCAACATTTTTTTGGGTCTCCTTTAGCAAGGTATTGACCTGTTTTTCATGCTTTTCTTGCATTTCTCTCATTTCTCTTCCCAGTTTTTCCTCCACCTGTCTAACTTGATTTTCAAAATCCTTTTTGAGCTCTTCCATGGCCTGAGCCCACCGGACATCCACCTTGGATGTCTGGGATACAGAGGCCCCGACCTCCACATCTTTCCCTGATGGTAAGAATTGTTCCTCGTCATCAGAAATGAAAGGCAGGAACATCTGTCCCCCAAGAAAGTAGCTTTCTATGGTCTTATTTTTCTTCCCTTTTCTGGGCATTTTCCCAGCCAGTTACTTGACTTCTGAGATTCCTATCCACCCCTGCCTAGATCCGCCCAGCTAGAGCTTGGGGTCTGAGATTCAAATGCTGCTCCCCAGCCTCAGGGCTTTCCGTGTTGGGCGGGGCTGCTAATCAATGTGAGCTTAAGTTCTGGTGCTCAGGTGGGAGCAGGGCCATCTCCCAGGCTCAGTTCCCTCAGGGGGTTTATGCAGAGACCTTCAGTAATGGCCCTGAGCTCCTGTCTGCTCTGGGAGTGCCGGGCCGCCACTGCCTCTGCCGCTGCCTCTGCTGCTGCCTCTGCTGCTGCCTCCCGAGGGGGCCCGAGTCACAGAGACACCCCGCTCCCCTCTCGGCCAGCCCAGACGTCTCTCTCACTGACCTGGAGCGCCTGTGGGTGGAGGGACCTTCGCGGCCACCGGAGATTCCGTCCCTGAAGCCTGCTTGGATCTGCTCCTCTCGGGCCGTGCGGCCAGGGCAGTGCAGGGGTGGGCTCCACTGTTCGGTGCATGATGGACCTTTGGGGTCAGTTTTTCAGGGCTCTCTGGAATGGAAATCTCTTCCACTGTGTTTCTGCGCAGCTTGGTCTGCTCCAGAATTTGTGGGGAGTTCTTTTTACAGAAAATTTACGGGCTGTGGATTCAGAGCTAGCATACATGAGTCTTTCTACTCCGCCATCTTGGCTCCTCCTCCCCCACAACTCTTCATTTCTAAAATACATGGAGAAGTGAGTTAAATGCACAAGAATACAAGTCATTCCCCAATTGATAAAGAATATGAACAGACAGTTTTCAAAGGAAGAAATTAAAGCTATCCATAGTCATATGAAAAAATGCTCTAAATCAATATTGTTTAGAGAGATGCAAATCAAAACAACTCTGAGGTACATCACACCTATCAGACTGAGTAACATGACAAAACAGGAAGATAATAAATGTTGAAGAAGAAAGTTGGAACAGTAATTCATTGCTGGTAGAGCTATGATCTGATCCAACCATTCTGGAGAGCAATTTGGAACTATGCCGAAATGACTACAAAAATGGGCATTCCCTTTGACCCAGCAATATTGCTTCTAGGTCTGTCTCCCAAAGAAATCATGAAAATGAGAAAAGGGTCCCACATGTACAAAAATATTTATAGTAGCTCTCTTTGTGGTGGCCAAGAACTGGAAATTGAGGGGATGCCCATCAACTGGGGAATGGCTGAACAAGTTGTGGTATATGAATGTAATGGAATACTATTGTGCTATAAGAAGTAATGAACAGAAGGACTTCAGAGAGGCTTGGAAGGACTTATATGAACTTAGGCTGAGTGAAAGGACCAGAACCAGGAGATCATAGTACACAGTAACAACCACAGTGCACAACAAATTTTTCATGTAGACTTAGCTCTTCACAGCAATGCAAGGACTTAAAACATTCCCAAAGGTCTCTTGAGGCAAAATGCCATCCACATCCATGGAAAGAACAATGTGTTTAATAAGAATATATGTGTAGAACCATATAACATTGTATGCTATCTTGGGGAGGGAGCGGGGAAGGAGAGGGAGAAAATCTAAGACTGATGGAAGTGATTGTAGAAAACTGAAAACAAATACATTAATAATAAAAAATAAAATATAAAAAACAACCACAAAAACAAAATCAAGTGAATCTTGTAAAATTATAAAGAAAACACAACATGGTTTAAAAGAAGAGCTACAAGGAGACGTTCCCACCCTCAGCACTTTGCAGAGATGGGAGGTTCATATGTGTTATACAATGCAGATATTTTCAGGTTTTTACATTGTATCCATCAGTTATGCTGATTTTTCCCTTTTTCTTTTTTTTAATCTTTAAAAAATACTATTTGTTTATGGGATGGATCTCTGGGATGGAGAGATTAAGAGATTCTGGGAGAAACTATGGTGATGCTAAAAAAAAGACATCAACAAAACCTCATTTGAAAAAACAAAATGTTTTTAAGGCCATTTGTGTGAACTTTCATTTAAACCTCGCAACAACCCTGCGAAGCATATACCACAGATAATATCCCTTTTTTACAGATGAGGAAACTGAGGATCAAAGGGATGAAGAGACTTGCCCTAGGTTATTTGGTTAGTGTCAGATGCAGGATTTGAATAAACAGCATTTTCTGCCCAATTTCTGTATTGTATACACAATACCACTAGACCCAGTTTTCCTAGGTCTCTAATACTTTCCATTACAACATAGAACCTCACATTGAGAAAGACTGAAATTGTGTGGCTTGCCCTCTACCTGATTTGTGGTATGACTTCCTTCTTGTCCACACTGAAGGACGAGAGTGCACCTGGCTGGGGAGAGGCAAGAAAGTGTTTGTGGAGCTTGGGAAATAAGGGTGATATGAGAGTAAACAGCACGGTTTACCATTTTATGATAACCAAACAGCATTCTAAAAATCAGCTTAGTCAAGTGTAATTGAGTGTTCCTTTTTCCCTGAAGTGGAACAGAGCATTCATGAGGGTCTAGATCAGTGTGGAAACCATAAGGACTGGGACCAGTCGGTAGTAATATTGCCTAAATCTACTTGGGAAACAATTCATGTCCTGAGAAGACGACAAGGGTCATTCAGCGGCAATGCAAATCATAGCCATCTGGAGAGTCTAAAAAAACAATAAAAATATCTTTGTTCTTTAGTAGAGTTAACATTAATGTGTTCCCCTACATAGCTGCCAATATTTGCTTTATTTTCCCCCAAAAGCCTTCCTCTATCGTAAGGGAACACTTAAAAAGAAAAAAGTTGGGATCCAATTCCACAAACATTGAGCTCTGCTGTATGTCAGGTGCTGTCCCCCAGCTGGATTGCAAAGGTGAAAATCAACACAGATCCTCCCCTCAGGAGCTTACAACCTACTAGGATTAGCTGCCAGAGATAACTAAGTGGAAAAGTGGATGAAGTGCCGGACTTCTGGTCTAGACCTGAGTTAAATCCAACCTTTCATACTTTCCAGCTCTAATGACCCTGGGGAAGTTATTTATTACTAATAATTTGCAGGTTACTAGTAAGATAAGACTTCTGAAAGTTAGAGACAAGGAGGGAACATGTAGATATGGGGAATATCTTACATAGGTGTACAGAGAGAGGAGACTTCAGATCCAATTTAGGAAAAAGCTAACAGAGTACCTTGGCTAGCATACAGATTGGGTGGTGGGGAATAATGTGAACTATAGCTGGAAAGGTAGTTGGGCTTGCGATTGTGGATGACCTTAAAAGCCAGAGAAATGAGTTTGATATTATCCTGGAGACCATGGGAATTCTTTGAAGGCATTTGAGCAGGTGCATAATACAGTCAAACTTACTTTTTAGAAAGATTGTTTTATTAGCTTGTGTGCAGAAGGGATTGTGAATAGTGAAAAATCATTTAGGAGACTACTACAATAGGACCGTGGCTATGTTTTGAAGAGGGATTGTTTCATTAAATGTATGTCTCTGGTGACTATCCAAGTACTTGATACATGAGAGGCACTTAATAAATGTTTATAGTTTGAGAGAGTGAGTGGAAAGAAGGAAACAGATTTAAGAAATGTAGAGGGACACAAGGGGCAACTGGGAAAGGAAGAGTCAAAGACTGGGATTTTGAGCCTAGATAAATGGTATAATGGTGCCACCATCAACAGAAATTATGAAGATGGGAGGATGAAAAATGTCTTTTTCTTGAAGGCAGAAAATGTTGAATTTGAGGCATTAATTGGATAACTGGATTGAAATAAATGTCCAGAAGGTAACTGGGGGCAACTAGATGGTACAGTGGATAGAGTACTAGGCCTAGAGTCAGGGAGACTCATCTCCTTGAGTTCAAATCTGTCCTCAGACACTTACTATCTGTATGACCCTGGGCAAGTCACTTCAACCTGTGTGCCTCAGTTTTCTCCTCTGTGAAGTGAGTTGGAGAAGGAAATGAAACCCACTCCAGTAGCTTTGCAAAGAAAATCCCAGACGGGGTCATGAAGAGTCAGACATGACTGAAATGACTGAATACAGCAATAAAAGTTGAAAATGCAGAAATGGAATTTAGGGGATGGGCCTCTAGCATCACAGACACGTACAGTTGGAAGGTCTCCCACAGGTTGAAATTCCCTTCACATATCTCTGCTAAATGGCAACTCAGTGTCTACCTAAAAACAAGAGACCAACTACCCCAATAATATAGCCCATTCTATTTTGGGGAGCTAGTCATTGTTAGAAAGCTCTTACTTGCATTAAACCTAAAATTCACTTCAGCAACTTCTACCCTTTGCCTCCATCTACTTTAGACTTCTGGTCCCAAGCAAAATAAGTCTGTGATGGGACCAGAGTTGCCCCACTTTCCTGCACAAAGGATTAGTTTTCTCTATGAGGCAACAAAGCTTTCTCTGGAACCTGATAGCCTCTGCTTCCCTTGAAAGAACTTCCTGATCACCTAAAGACATAAGCAGTCCCACCCTTGAGAATTTGGTGTCCCTCTGACTTAGTGAATTTCTGTGGGAGTCCATATGAGTCACCACACCCTGCCTTACTAACTAGTTGAGTTTCCTTATGGGTAGGAGGAGATGGGGATAAATCCAGAGAAGCTAAAATGTCACTCCTTTGTTACATATCCTTGCTGTGTTGGGGCAAAGTAAACCTCCTCTTGTGAACTGTTAAATGACTTGAAAGTGCTTTGTTTTGTCCTAATAATATCAAACCTGAACTAACATGTAGTGACATTACACCTGCCTCTATAAAATCCAATACCTCTGTCACATGCCCATTCTTTAAATACTTGAACATGGCTATCATGTCTTGCCAGTTTTACCTCCCAAACATCTTTTAGATCTATGCCCTTTCCACCAATCAGTAGTTCTGGCTATCACACCTTCCACCTGTTCTATTATAATTGTAATTTTTGTAGTTGTTCTTTTTTTCCATTCTCTCTGCTCTCCAAAGAATTCTTTTCAGAGAAAATCTGGGTTAAGTGACTTGCCAAGGATTATACAAATAGCAAGTGTCTGAGGCTGGATTTGAACTCAGGTCCTCCTGACTTCAGGCCAGTGCTCTATCTACTACACCACCTAGCTGTCCCCCAAAATAACACTTAAGAGACAGTTCTGATCATACTATTCCTCTGTTCAAAACCCTACAGTTACTCTTTGCTTCTAGAATAAAATATCATTCCTCTACTTGACATTTAAGTCATTCCATAATCAGGTTCTAACATACCTTTTTTAGCCTTATTTCATATTATCCCTTTCATAAACTCCATTCTCCTATCAAACTGGATTACTACCTGTTCCCTGAACTCAATATCCCATCTCCCATCACTGTACATTTGCCCAAGTTGCTCCCATTTCTAAAATGCTGTCACTTTTCATTTCTTCCTTTAAGAATACTTATCTTCCTTCAAGACTCAGCTGAGGTTCTATCTTCTCTATGAAACCTACCCTGATTGCCTTAGTTAGTAGTTCTTTCTCCTTTCTATTCTGTATTTACTTTTGTATGCATGTTTATATGCATATATGTTAATATCCCTACAGGAGAACAATTTTAATAGCTGGCATTTATAAATATTATCTCATATGGTCCTCATATAATCTCCTGCATCCTCCGTGCCTAACATAGCACCCTGCACATACTGGTTACTTAGTGAATGTTTGTTGAACTGAATCAAATATCTCCCCTTCCTGCCAAGTCTCTTGTCTCTGGGCTACGCAGTTCCAGTACCTTCAACTGTTCCTCATATGACATGATCTCAAGGTCCTTACTTCTGGATATGCTCCAGCCTTCCTAAGATGTGGCACTCAGAACTGTATACCATATTCCATATGTGTTCTGACCTGGGCTGTTGTTGTTACCTGTCCTTTGTTCTTGGGGAGGAGGACTGTGACATCAGGGAGATATGCCATGACATGCAAGTGAATTGGATTTAAGTGAGGCAAGGCTGTGCAAAGTCACCAGCTTCACTTTCTCCTCCAGAGCCATCTGAGTCCAGTGGCAAGATATAGATTAGAATGACTAGAGATGACCCTGGAAACAGTGGGAGACCTTGGCATTAGCTCTATTGCCTCTTTGTTCCTGGAAGACCTGTCTTTCCCTATTGTAGTCTAAGAGCACACATCACATTCCTGACTCCTATGGGGCTAAAAGTCCATTAAATACCTAGATTCTGACATACCAAAAAAAAAAATTCTTTCCTATGACACAAAGGTGCATTATATATTCCTTATCAGTGTTCCCCTCCCATGCTGTCTTCCTGTTATCAGTAAGTGTAGGTTTCAGGTTCATTTAGAATATAGCTGAGGTTTATTAGAACAGGTTGAACAGGGATAATGAGGTAAGAGAACAACACTCCTGCCTATAATCTAAGGTAAAGCTTTGTCTTCAGGGCTGTTTATAAGCTTCAGATCATTTTAAGATTTTTTTTTTAAATCACCTTGGGTTCTAAGCTTAAAGGAAAGTTTGGAGTCCTGTTGAAGGGGAAGGAATCCTAGGGTTTGGTTAGAAAGAAACTTAGTGACCAGATAACCCAACTCTCTTTTACAGAAATTTTACAGAAACTGAGCCCCAGGATGGGGGAGGGATGAGCCCAAGACCATTCAGGTAGTTAATAGGGAAGATAGTATTTGAACTTAGGAACTCTGACTCCCATTTCACCATGCTGCTAAAAGAGAGGTTAGATCAACCTGCCCTGTCTCCCATACCACAATGTCCTATACTTTGCATACTCCTTCAAAGACATCCAGGAGCCAAGGTGGCAGAGTAAGCAGCAAATCACTGTAACTCTCTCATGCAAACCTCCAAACAAAAATTAAAATAACGCCCCCAAACCAATCCTGGTACAGCAGAACCAGCAAAAAGGTGAGGTCGAACAATTTTTTAGCCCAAGAAACTTGGAAGACCTACAAGAAAGATCTATTCCTAGGGTGGAGGGGAACTTTCTTAGGCTTCTAGTGCCTGGGGCTACAGGCTTTGGCTGCTTAGAAGCCTAGGACAGTGCCCCTTCCACTCCAGGAGTAGAGTTCAAGTTTAAATGAAAGGGGAAAGGCCAAAAAAAGAGCAAAGAATAACAAAAAAGTAATCCGACTGCAGAAAGTTATCATGATGATAGGGAAGGCCAAAACACAAACTCAGAAGAGGACAGCCATGTCAAAACACCTATGGGCAAAACCCCAAAGAAAAAATGGGAGGTGGTCTCAAGCCCAGTAAGAATTCATAGAAGAGCTTAAAAAGAGCTTAAAATCACATAAGAGAGATAGAAGAAAAACTGGGAAAAGAAATGAAAATGATACAAGAGAATTATTAAAAAAGACTCAACAGCTTGGAAAACTGCTTAAAAAGTAGAATTGTCCAAATGGAAAACGATAAATCCACTGAAGAAGACAACTCCTTAAAGAGTACAGTTGGGCAAATGGAAAAGAAAGTACAAAAGCTAATTGAGGAAAACAATACCTTAAAGGTTCAACTTGGGAAAGTGGAAGCTAATGACTCTATGAGACATGATGAACAAATCAAACACATTTTTATTAAAAAATGAAGAAAATGTAAAATACCTCATGGGAAAATAATTGACCTGGCAAATAGATCCAGGAGAGACAATGTCAGAATTATTGGACTACCTGAAATCACAGATTGGGCTACCATAATCGCAAGGAAGATCTGGACAGTATTTTCAAGAAATTATCAAGGAAAACTATTGTTTCCTGATGTCCTGGAACCAGAAGGCAAAATAGTCATTGATAGAATCCCTGATTACCTCGGGAGAGAGATCCCAAAATAAAAATCCCAAGGAACATTAGAACCAAATTTCAGAACTGTCAGGTCAAAGAAGAAAATATTATAAGTGGCCAGAGAGAAACTATTAAAATATCAAGGAGTCATAATTAGGATCACACAGAACTTGGCAGCTGCTACATTAAAGGATCAGAGGTAATGGAACATGATATTCTGGAGGGCAAAGGAGGTAGGACCACAACCAAGAATCATTTACTTGGCAAAATAATACATCACAATACATCAAGGGATAAAGTAATCATTCAATGAAGTAGAAGAATTTCAAACCTTCATAAGGAGAAGACCAGACCTAAACTAAAAATTTGACTTCCAATATCAAGACCTAAGAGAAGCATAAACATGTAAAAAGAGGAAAGAAAACATAAGGGATTCAATAGAACTATACTGCTTACATCTCTACACAGAAAAATGCAACTTTTAAAAATTGTATCATTAACAGTACAGATAGAAGGAATATACATACATAGATGATACAGTATAACATGAATGTGAAGAAATGGCAAAAAAATTAAGGGATGAGAAAGAGGGGTATAATGGGTGCAGAAGGAAGGGAGAGGGAGAGGTAGAATGGAAGAAATCACCTCACATGAAGAGGTGAGAAAGACCTATTACGGGGGGGAGGGGAATGGAAGGGTGGGCAATGAGCATTGCTTGAACTTTACTTTCATCAGTATTGGGTCAAAGATTGAATAATATACACAACCAGTTGAATATAGAAATGTATCACGCCTGACAAGGAAGTAGGAGGGGAGGAGATTAAGGAAAGGCTGGTGGGAGGGACTGACAGAAGAGAGGCCAGACTAGGGGAGGTGGTAGACAGAAACAAAACACTGTCAAGCAGGGAAAGGGTAAAAGGAGAGAGATGAGAAAAAGGAGAAAAAATAAGACAGATATACATATATGTATACAGTATACAGTTAGTAATCATAACTGTGAATGGGAATGGGATGAACACTCCCATAAAATGGAAGCAGATAGCAGAATAAATTTAAAAAACTAGACTCCTACAATATATTTTTTACAAGAAACACACTTAAAACAGAGACATACACATACAGAGAGAGAATAAAGGTAAGGGCCTAGAGCAGAATCTATTATGCTTCAGTTGAAATAAAAAAAAATCAGAAATCCTGATCTCAGACAAAGTAAAAGCAAAAATACACCTAATTAAAAGAGATAAGGGAGGAAACTACATCTTCCTAAAAGATGTCATAGACAATGAAATAATAGCAATACTAAACATATATTCACCAAGTGGTATAGCATCCAGTTAGATAGAGAACATTAAGAAATGTAAAATGGATAATTTTGATTATATTAAATTTAAAAGCTTTTGCACAAACAAAACCAATGCACCCAAGATTAGAAGGAAAGCAGAAAGCTGGAGAACAATCTTTAGAGCAAGTGTCTCAGATAAAGGCCTCCTTTCTCAAATATAGGAAACTGAGTCAAGTTTATAAGAATACAAGCCATTCCCCAATTGGTTAAATAGGTTTAAATGGTTAAAGGTTATGAGCAGGCAGCTTTCAGATGAAGAAATCAAAGCTATCTGTAGGTATATGAAGAAGTGCTCTAAATTACTTTTGATTAGAGAAATGCAAATGAAAACAACTGTGAAGTACTATTTCATACCTATCAGAATGGCTAATATGACAAAAAAGAAAAATGATAAATGTTGGAGAGGATGTAGAAAAATACACAATGCACTGTAGGTGGAAGTGTGAACTGATCCAACAATTCTGGAGAGCAATTTGGAATTATGCCCAAAGGGCAACCAAACTGTGTATACCGTTTGACCCAGAAATACCACTACTAGATCTGTATCCCAAAGAGTTCATAAAAAAGGGAAAAGGACCTACATCTGCAAAAATATTTACAGCAGCTCTTTTTGTGGTGGTCAAGAACTGGAAATTGAGGGGATGCCCATCAGTTGGGGAATGGTCGAACAAATTGTGGTATATGAATATAATGGAATCCTATTGTGCAATAAGAAATGATGAATAGGCAAATTTCAGAAAAACCTAGAAAGACTTGTATGAACTGATGCAAAATGAAATAGTAGAATCAGGAAAATGTTGTCCCCAGTATCTGTAACATTGTGTGATAATCAGTATTAATGACTCAGCTCTTCTCAGCAACAGTGTTCTAAGACAAACACAAGGGACTCATGATGGAAAATGCTATCCATATTCAGATAAAGAACTGATACACTCCAAATACAGACTGAAGCATACTTTTTTCACTTTATTGTTTTTGTGGTATTTTTCTTTTGATTGTTTTCTTTCTTTCACAACTGTGAGTAATATGAGAATGTGTTTTACATGATAGCACATGTACAATCTATATCCAAGTGCATACCATTTTCAGAAGAGGGGAAGGGAGGAAAGGGGGAGAAAAGGGAGAAAAAAGAGAGAAAAAGGAGGGTGAAACTCAAAAATCTTGTAAGAAGAAATGCTGAAAAAGAATCTCAACATGTAATAGGAAAAAAATAAAATACTATTTAAAAAAAACAAAAAACTCAACCATATAAAATGGTTCTATAAGAATTGTTATGCTTATCTTACAGATGAGGAAACTAAGGTTTGGGGAGCTTTGTTCAGGGTCACAGAGCTGGTTAGAGTTAGAGCTAGCATCTCAGAACAGAAATTTCTTTGTTTCAAGTCCAATGCTCTAAAATGAATGTCCCCATGACCCTCATTCAGTCAGTAAGCATTAATTAAAAACCTCCTATGTGTCAGAACAGATGATAAGTGCTGGAGATACAAAGAAAAGCAAAAACACTGCTCACAAGGAAATCATAGTCGAAAGGGGGGAACAGCATGAGAATAGCAATGTACTAAGGAATTACATACAAGATACATTGAAAATAATCAGGAGGAAAGGCAGGAGAGTTAAGAAAGATAAGTGAAGGTCTCCCTCTAGAAGGTGTGATTTATCTGGGACTTGAAGGAGGCCAGAGAAGCCAGCAGGCAGGGCTGAAGAGGGACAGCATTCCAGGTATAGGGAACAGCTGGTAAAAATGCCCAGTTTCCAGAGATGAAACGTCTTGTTTGAAGAACTGAAGTGCCTATCATTGGATTGTGAGAGTACTTGGTAGGAGTCAGGGGAATAGGAGTAAGATGTAAGAGGGCTGGAAAGGTGGGGGTAGGTCCTGGTTAGGAAGGGCTTTTAACATCCAAGGATTTTATATTTGATTCTGGAGATGATGGGAAATGACTGGGATTTATTAGGAGGTGACATGGTTAAATCTATGCTTTATGAAGATCCCTTTAACAGTTGAGTGGAAGATGATTTGTTGTAGGGAGCGATTTATGGGAGAACAACCAGTAGGCTATGGCAATAGTCCAAGCAAGAGGTGATCACCTGTGTCAAGGTGGTGATAGTGTCCAAAGATGAGAAGGGATCATATTCAAGAGGTGTTATTGCCTTGGCAATAGATGGGAAATGGGGAGTGAGAAAGAGTGAGGTGTTGAAGATGACACCTGTGTTGTAAGTCTGGGAGACTGGGAAGATGGTGGTACCCTCAACAGTAATAGGAAAGTCAGGAAGAGGGGAGAATTGGAGGGGAGCAAATGAGTTCAGTTTTGGACATGTGAGTTTCAACTACCTACAAGACATCTTGTCTGAGCCATCCAATAAGTCGTTGGTTATGAAAGGCTAGAGATCTGTAGAGATTAGAGTTAGATAAGTAAATCTGAGAATCACTGGCATAGAAATGATCATGGAATTCATAGGAGCTGAAGTGAAATCCTATCAAGGAAGAAGAGAAGAAGGACAGGACTGAGCCCTGGGGGCACTCTGGTTTCTTCATCTATGAAATGAGGATTATAATCCCTGACCTCATATGAATATTCCTGAATCAATGCCAGAAGGAAATACTCTTAGCTATTTTCCTTGTTAGACAGATGACAGTGTTAAGCAATCCCCAGCCCAATAATATATAATAAGTGCTTAATATCATTAAACATATCATTGATTTGAGATCTGAGAACCATTCTTCTGTACAAAGGAAGCCGACTCATACAGGGATTAATTTTGTTATTTTGGGTCCAATACCCTGATATTTTAAGCCAACCTACTTCAGAGAAGGATTAAAATGGACCATTGACATTTTAGGTAAGATAATCCCCTTCCCTCAGTGACTATGTTAAGGGATTTAAGTTCAGAAATAATCAAATCCAGAAGCCCTTGGTTACAGTCTTAGCTCTGCTGCTAACTAGGTAGGCAACTGTGGGCAAGTCATTTAACCCCTGAACCTCTTGTTCTCTAAAACTGGGACAATAATGCTCAAATTGCCAGCTTAGTGGTGCAGTGTGTAGAATACCAGCCCTAGATTCAGGAAGACCCAAGTTCAAATCCTGCCTCAGACACTTCCTAGCAGTGTAACCCTGCCAGAAAAAACCCCAAACGGGGTCACGAAGAGTCTGATATGACTGAAATGACTGAACAATAAGAAGAGCAAATATCAAGACAAACCCAATTCACTCCGGAGCACACGGACTGGACTACAAGTTCCCACCCACCTAGCACAGAGTGGATTTAAATACCAAATAGTAACTGTTTCTCTTTTACCTAGGAACCCTAAGGGTCTTCTCCCAGTTTGATTTTTTTTTTTATTAAAGTGGCCATCCCTTGAGCAACTACTTAAAGAAGCCTATTCATTGAATGGATATATCTAACTCAAAGTGAGAATGTGATAAGACCTCAGCCTGAAAGGGCCAGGGTCTCCCATTGCATCCTGGGCCATCGCCAGCCATCCTGATGAATATCAGGCCACTGCACTCAGATGGCTCAGGAGAAGAAGGTGAGGCTGGTGACCTTGCACAGCCCTCCCTCCCTCCCTCAGATTAAAGTCAACTGCACGTCATGTTATCATCTTGATGTCATGGTTCTCTTCAAGAACAAAGGACAAACACAACAACAGCTCCCTTTGGCAACACATCCTCCTTGGTTTTTAATTCTTTTTCCTATATAATCTCCTTCTAGAGTCTCTCAGTTTATCCCAGGAAGGGCAAAAACAGTGCTATCTGTTGGGCACTAAATTTCCTAGAAACCTCTGAGGACCTTCTTTTACTGACCACAGAGTAACTAATCAATGCAAAACTTGACTATATGATCATCTTTATGAAATTAACTCTAAAATATACATATGCATCCCTAGTCTCTCCATAAGAGTTCTGATTTCTCATTACCAGCTGTCTTTTAGACATTCCAAACTAGATGTTCCATGAGCAACTTAAACTCAACACAACCAAAACTTGTTAATCTTCTCTTTCTCTTTTCCCCCTCCAGTCACCTTTCTTTTGAACGTCCTATTCCTGTAGAGGGCTTTCAGTCACAATGGTTGACTGCCTTTATATTATCCTAAATTCATTCTCTTATTCACACACATCTACTTAGTTGCCAACTCATTTCTACCAACATAACATTCACATTTTATCCCCTATTTACCACTGACATGGACACAGCCCTAGTTCAAGCCCTCATCACCTCTTGCTATTACAATAGGACATGTCAATCAATTGCCTTTAACTCAACCCACCTTTAACTCAAGCCACCATGCTTGTGGCTTCTCTGATCAAAACACATTCTTGTGGTTACCACTTGTCCATAAGTGCTATCTCTTATTAGAATGGAATCTTCCTAAGGGCATGAACTGTCTTATTTTGCATTCCCACTGCTTAACACAATACCTGACACGTTAATATGCTTGGTAAATGCTTTTTCACTGATTCAGTTGCCTCCTAACTGGTGTCCCTGTCTCAAGGCTCTCTTCTCTTCATTCCATCTTTCATCACAACTGCCATCACAATTTTCCTAAAGTACAAATATGAAAGAATTCCTCATTATGACTCTGGACAAGGTAAGTACATAGAAGAGATCTACATAGATCTAGTGAAGGCGAGTTCTATAAAGTGTGATAGGAGAAAATTAGGGAAGGAGAGGTCCATATAGAGTTGTATGAGAAGTCTAGGAAAGGAAATGTCATTCATACTTTAAGGAATCAGATAAAGCTTCATAGAAAAGGTAACATTTAAGTTGAGTCTTGGGAAAAAAATTGCTTTCTTTTTTTTATAATATAAATTTATTTATTTAACTTTTTACATTCATTTTCACAAAATTTTGGGTTCCAAATTTTCTCCCCATTTGTCCCCTCCCCCCACGCCAATACACTGAGCATTCTAATTTCCCCTATCACCAATCTGCCCTCTCTTCTATCATCCTTCCCTTCCCTTGTCCCCATCTTCTCTTTTGTCCTGTAGGGCCAGATGACTTTCTATTCCCCTTTCACTGTATTTCTTATTTCCTAGTAGCAAGAACAATACTCAACAGTTGTTCCTAAAACTTTGAGTTCCAACTTCTCCCCATCCCTCCCTCCCCACCCATTCCCTTTGGGAAGGCAGGCAATTCAGTATAGGCCATATCTGTGTAGTTTTGCAAATGACTTCGATAATAGTCATGTTGTGTAAGACTAACTGTATTTCCCTCCATCCTTTCCTGCGCCCCATTGTTTCTATTCTGTCTTTTGATCCTGTTCCTCCCCAAGTGTTGACTTCAAATTGCTCCCTCCTCCCATTACCCTCTCTTCCATCATCCCCCCCCACCCTGCTTATCCCCTTCTCCCCCACTTTCCTGTATTGTAAGATAGGTTTTCATACCAAAATGAGTGTGCATTTTACTCCTTCCTTTAGTCGAATGTGATGAGGGTAAACTTCATGTTTTTTTTTTTTTTCTCAGCCCTCCTCTTTTTCCCTCCACTAAAAAGTCTCCTGCTTGCCTCTTGAATGAGATATAATTTACCCCATTCCATTTCACCCTCTCTCCTCCCAATACATTTCTCTCTCACCATTTACCTTAATTTCTTTTAAGATATGGTCCCATCCTATTCAATTCATTCTGTGCTCTCTGTCTCTGTGTGTGTGTGCATGTGTGTATGTGTGTGTGTGCGTATGCACGTGTGTGTGTGTGTGTGTGTATGTGTGTGTAATCCCACCAACTACCCAGATACTGAAAAGTTTTAAGAGTTACAAATATTGTCTTTCCATGTAGGAATGTAAACAGTTCAACTTTGGTAAGTCCCTTATGACTTCTCTTTGTTGTTTACTTTTTCATGCTTCTTCTCATACTTGTGTTTTCTTTTCAGCTCTGGTCTTTTCCTCAAGAATGCTTGAAAGTCCTCGATTTCACTGAAAGACCATTTTTTTCCCCTGAAGTATTATACTCAGTTTTGCTGGGTAGGTGATTCTTGGTTTTAGTCCTAGTTCCTTTGACTTCTGGAATATCCTATTCCACACCCTTCGATCCCTTAACATAGAAGCTGCTAGATCTTGTGTTATCCTGATTGTATTTCCACAATACTGGAAGTGTTTCTTTCTAGCTGCTTGCAGTATTTTCTCCTTGATCTGGGAATTCTGGAATTTGGACACAATGTTCCTAGGAGTTTCACTTTTTGGATCTCTTTCAGGCAGTGATCAGTAGATTCTTTCAGTACTTATTTTGCCCTCTGGTTCTAGAATATCAAGGCAGTTTTCCTTGATAATTTCATGAAAGATGATGTCTAGGCTCCTTTTTTGATCATGGCTTTCAGGTAGTCCCATAATTTTTAAATTGTCTCTCCTGGATCTATTTTCCAGGTCAGTTGTTTTTCCCATGAGATATTTCACATTCTCTTCCATTTTCTCATTCTTTTGGTTTTTTTTAATGATTTCTTGGTTTCTCATAAAGTCATTAGACTCCATCTGTTCCATTCTAATCTTGAGAGAACCATTTTCTTCAGTGAGCTTTTGAACCTCTTTTTCCATTTGGCTAATTTTGCTTTTGAAAGCATTCTTCTCCTCATTGGTTTTTTGAACCTCTTTTGCCAATTGAGTGAGCCTATTTTTCAAGGTGTTATTTTCTTCAGCATTTTTTTGGGTCTCCTTTAGCAAGGTATTGACCCATTTTTCATGCTTTTCTTGCATCTCTCTCATTTCTCTTCCAAGTTTTTCCTCCACCTGTCTAACTTGATTTTCAAAATCCTTTTTGAGCTCTTCCATGGCCTGAGCCCATTGGATATCTATTTCAGATGTTTGGGATACAGAGGCCTTGACTTCTATGTCTTTACCTGATGGTAAGCATTGTTCTTCCTCATCAGAAAGGAAAGGAGGAAGCATCTGTTCACCAAGAAAGTAACCTTCTATGGTCTTGCTTTTTTTTTCCTTTTCTGGACATTTTCCCAGCCAGTTACTTGACTTCTGAGCTTCTTCTCCAGCCCTGCCTCTCACCTCCAGATCCACCCAGCTAGTGCTTGGGTCTGAGATTCAAATGCTGCTCCCCAGCCTCAGGGCTTTCAGCAGCAGGCATGGCTGCTATTCAGGGTAAGATTAAATTCAGGTTCTCAGGTGGGGGCAGGGCCACCTCCCAGGTTCAGTTCCCTCAGGGGGTTTATGCAGAGACCTTCAGTAATGGACCCGAGCTCCTTCCTGCTTTGGGAGCTGCTTCCCTGCTGCTGCCTCCCGAGGGGGCCTGAGTTATGGAGACACCCCACTCCCCTCTCGGCCAGCCCAGAAGTCTCTCTCACTGACCTGTGCGCCTGTGGGTGGAGGGACCTTCGGAGCCACTGGAGGTTCCGTCCCTGAAGCCTGCTTGGATCTGCTCTTCTCGGTGCCGCACGGCCAAGGGAGGGCTGGGCTCCACTCCGATCCGGTGCACAACGAACCTTTGGTGACGGTTTTTCAGAGCTCTCTGGAACAGAAATCTCCTCCACTCCATTGCTGCATGGCTTCCAGTGAAGCTCCAGAACCCATTGGGAGTTCTTTTTATAGGTAATTTATGAGCTATGGGTTCAGAGTTAGCATATGTGAATCTTTCTACTCCACCATCTTGGCTTGAAAAAATTGCTTTCAAAAAGTATTATGTAATGGAGAAAAACAGTGGCCTGGAAATGAAGAAATGTGGGTCCTAATGATGGGGTACAGGCTCTGGGAACCTCCTTGAACTCTCTTTGAATCTTTGGGCAATCTCTTGAGGCCCATAAGCTTTTCATTATCACTATGCCCAGATCTCTGTGGCACTCCCCACCCTTGATCCTATGAAAACCCCATTCCCCAGGCTGCTGATCACTTCCATCAAAATCTTCCCTAGATTACATCTGTATTCACCTCAGGGTACTGGTCATTCTCATCAAGACCTCTGGACATTCCAGTTAAACTCCCCATCAAGATCATCCCTGAGACCCCGGACTACTTGGTGGTACCTAGACTCTCCCCTCAGTCTTTTTCTGTATTTAAGTTCCATCTTGCATCCATGAAGGCGCTTATATTCAATCCATTTCAGACTCTGTCTAGCTGAGATTCTATCTGGCCTGCTTGTTAATACAAGTGTTGCAAATGCTTAGGCTCCTTAAGAGTCAACCCAATATGGCGAATCTTCAATAAACTTTGCTTTTCTTTGACTTTAAGGAGGCTTGTGTTGAATTTGAGCAGGACCCAGTGTGTCAGTATTTTGGGGTGCCAGCACCCCAAACCTCAACACTAATACTATCTCTGCCACTAACTAACTGACCTTGAGGTAGTTAATTCTCATCTCTTGGCTTTGGTTTCTTACTCTGTACATGACACTACACTAGACTCTATACATTAGAGTAGATGTTATAGTAATAACTACAGTAATGAAAACTTCTACAGTACTTTAAAGTTTGCAAAGCCTCTTTACAAATAATATCTCACTGATAATCATACCAACCATGGGTAGAAGATAGGTGCTGTTTAGTTTACAGAGAAGGAAACTGAGGCATAGAAAGGTTAAATGACTTGCCCAGGGTCACATAGCCAGTCTTATGTTTTCCTGACTCCAAGTCAAACACTCTATCCCTAGGACCTCAGAACTTCTAAATGGTCTCATTCAATTCTAAAATTTTATGAATAGGTAGAGAAATTAAGAAGAACCATAGGTTTCCTCAAACATGTAGCTGAATGATTTCATGATTGTTTAGTCCAAGCTTTTCATTTTATAGATGAAGAAATCAAGGACCAAGAGGGTGAAGAGATTTAAAATAAATTTACTGGGGAATTATTTATCAGTTTGATGGGTTGATAGTATCTTGAGTGACCTAAAAGGCATTGAAAGGATACTTAGCTATTACTAATAATTATTTGCCTGTGAGAAGTGGCAAGAAATTAACATAGGTGACTGGAAATATAGGTTGGTTAGTCAAGTAGCAAGAATGAGGAATGATAATGCCTGACATTTATATAGCAAAGTTAACTATATTACATATATATGTAAAAGTGTGTATATTATATATGGGAGTGTGTGTATATATGTGTATGTGTATATATGTGTGTGTATATATGTACACACAAGCTATAGTAGCTCCTTTAAGTCTCATAACAACCTTGAAAAATACTATAGTTTCATTACCCCCTTTTTACAAATGAGGAAACTGAGGTTCTGAGAGTTTAGGTGATTTGCTAGTAAGTGGGAGGGCTGGAATTGTCCCTGCAAGTGTCCTTGACAGTCTACCACTGTCTCCACAGCAGAGACTAGACCTGTAGTCTCCCCTTATATCCATATGATATTAGAGAAGCTAGATGAGGACCTCCAGCTGAATAGATAGGCTATGGAAGATTTAAGGAAAGATAGGGACTCAAAGGCATGGTAAGGTTTGGATCTGCACTGGTGGAGGGATTGTTGATATCACTGAGATGAAGGATCCATCCAAGTATTAAAATACTAAGGAGTTTAAAAGAAAAATAACTGAAGAAAATAAGTTGTGGTCAGAGTCACAAACACATGGAGATGCTTATTATCCCCTTCCATCTTCCTTGAGCTCCATGGGTCTGAAAGATGCCTTTCTGAAAACACCCGCTTATCCTAACAGTCTATAAACTGCTGATGGTTGATTCCCAGTCCAAGAATATCTTCTCGGTGACTTTCTAAGGGTGCTTTATAATTAATATACAGGTTCTTTCTGTATAACGAGCTTGTGTTTGTCTTTTGTTTTCGCAGAGGACCATGACATCAGGGAAATGATGACATAATTTGTAGTTGACTTTGATTTGAGGCAGGGAGGGCTGTTCAAGGTCACCAGACTCACTTCTCCTCCAGAGCATCTGGATCCAGTGACTAGATATTCATCAGGATGTCTGGAGATGGCCCAGAATGCAATGGGAGACCTTGGCCCTTTTAGGATAAGGCCTTTTCAGGTACTCACTTAGAGTGAGGCAATGCCCATTCAATGAATAGTCTTCTTTAAGAAATGAGTGACCTTGCACAAGCAGCTAGAAGAACCCTAAAGAAGGAAGCATTTAAGCATCTACCATGTGCCAAGGAGGCCATCTCCAGTTGTCCTGATCTACATCTTGCCACTGGACCCAGACGGTTCCAGAGGACAAAGTGAGGGTGGTAACTTTTCACAGCCCTGACTCACTTAAAACTAATTCACTTGTAAGTCAAGACTTCACCTTCCTGATTCCACTGGTCTTTTATGAGAATGAAGAACAACAGTCTGTGAGTAGCTGTCCCACTGGGAAACCAACTGGCCAATTCCAATTGGACAACGCTGCTCCTCCCTTCCTTCCTTTCTTTCTTCCTTCCTTCTTTTCCCTCCTTCCTTCTTTTCCTTCCTTCTTTTCCTTCCTTCCCTCCTCTTCCTCCCTCCTCTCCTTCATCTCCTTCTGTCCACATAGAGACAGAGGTGGTTGCTTTACCCAAAGGAATATAAATTGAGATTACTGAAATCCTGCAAGATATGTTGGGGCTTACAGGCTAGATTTCTTTTTTTTTTCTTCCCTACTTATTTATTCTATCATTTTTTAAAAAATCATGCCTTAAACCCAAACCCAAATCACTCTGGCTCTCATTAATTGGCCAACAATAGATTCCAATCCAAGTCTCACAAGGTCATCGTTTGGATTTTGATAGGTCTGAGTGTAAATAGCAAGTGTTTCTGTTTTGGCCAGAAACCTTGAGGGTCTGCCCCTCCCAGAATGCTTTTTTTCTTCCACTAGTTAAAGAGGACATTTTTGCTTAATTTCTTACCTAGCCTTAATCAATGAGTGGGTGTTGTCTCAAACTGAGACCTGCGAAAGACCTTAGCTTAAAAACGTCTCCCACTGTATCCTGGGCCATCTTCAGTCATCCTCCTGATCTATATCTTGCCACTGGACTCAGATGGCTCTGGAGGAGAGAGTGAGGCTGGTGACCTTGCACAACTCTGCTTCATTTAAATCCAATTAACTGAAGACTTCAAGGTCATTAATCTACTTTGAGAATAAATGACAAACAACTATGTGCCAAACACTTTGCAAATATTATCTCAATTCTCAAAACAACCCTGGAAGGCAGAAGCTATTATTTTACACTTTACAGTTGGGGAATCAACAGTTACAGGTGTTGTTACCAAGGTATCTTTTAGACCCAGGGAGAAGAGAGAATGTGGGTGAGGCTGATAAGTCTAGAAAAGAATAGGTGACTTGAGGATGGTGGGGGCTGATAAACTGAGGAAACTGAAGTAAAGTGGTACACCCAGAGTCACACAGTTGTTAGGTGTCTGAGGCCAAATTTGAAGTGGCCTAACTCCAGACCCAATACTCTATCCACTGAGCCAACCAGCTGCCCCTCATCTGAGCTCAGACTGTAGCTCTGTCATTTACTGTTATGACCTTTGGCAGGATACTTCACTTTTTTAAAGTCTCAGTTTCTTCATCTGTAAAATGAATATAATAATGCCTTATCTGTCTTCATCAGAGGGTGGTAATTGCAAGGAAAGTGTTTAGCAAGCCCCAAAATCTATAGAAATGAAAGTTACTCTTAATCCATTTAGGATCAAATGCAAAAGACCTTTAAGGTCATCTGATCTAACTTCCTCATCCAAAGATGACAAAGGGCCAAAAAAGTTAAGGGACATGACCAAGGTCACATAGCTGGCAGATAGGGAAGCTGAGATTCAAACTTGGTTCTTCTGACTCGTCTTCCAGCATCCTTTTCTTTTCTTTTTTTTTTTTTGAACTATATAGTGTCCTCTCTGGGTCTTAGCTTCCCATTTATGAAATGAGATTGGACTAGGTGATACATAAGATTTTGTCCATCTTAGACATTCTCAGATCCCTCCAGCTTTAAGGAGTGGAATCATGTTTTCTATGTATCTGTACTCCCATAGTGCCTCACATATAGTGGACACTCAAAAGAAAATGCAACAATAAAAATATAACCTGAAAATAGATCATAGTTTATATAGCTTGGATTTAGGCAAATGTACTAATTATTCCTTTCAGGTTTGCACATATTCAGTAGATTCCTCCAGGACAGAACTGGACAAGTGATATAATTGTAGTTTTCAGACACTTTAAAAAAATAAAAGATTCTATAGGTTTCATCGAAAGAAACCTTATAAGTCTCCTTATTTTATAGACGAGGAAAGAGAGACAGACAGACAGAGACAGATACATAGAGAGTGAGAGACATCCTGAGAGACAGGGAGAGAGAAATAAAGGCAGAGACAGAGAGAAAAGGAGAGAGAGGGAGAGAGAGGGAGAGAGAGAAAGAGAGAGAGAGAGAGAGAGAGAGAGAGAGAGAGAGAGAGAGAGAGAGAGAGAGAGAGAGAGAGAGGAAGAGGCAGAGAGAGAGAGAGAGAGAGAGAGAGAGAGAGAGAGAGAGAGAGAGAGAGAGGAAGAGGCAGAGAGAGACAGAGAGAGAGACTTGCCTGTCATATGAGTAGTAAGTCACAGAGAATAATTAAAATCTAAGTCTTATTTTAGGGTCTTCACAAACCTGTTCTAATATCAAACCTCTTATAATTAGGAAATAGTACTGGGTTAGGCTACACCCTTTATGAATAGGATACTAGCTTTAAAACTTGTGGGTGAAATTTACTCTTAACCAAATTTCAGGTTCTGCAGCATTCTAACAAGGCTTCCCAACAGTGCTCACCAGCTGGAGATAATTTGTGTGTGATGAAATAACACCATTTTCATAACAAGAATGAATAAGAAGGCAACACACAAAAGGTGTTGCTGGCGTGGTATAATATGGGACTAGCAGGTATTTCAGGAGGAGCAGGAAGAACTTGGTTAATGCCCTGTGGCACTTGGGAATGATCTGATTGTAGAAACTGATGAAATCAAGACAGGGAGTCTTTTGGTGCCCAATTCTAAGAGGAATAACTGTGAAAGGGGACCAAAGGAACCCAGTCGTGGAGTCAGGAGAGTCAAGCTCCAAACTTTACTCAGCCATTCATTCAGTTTGTGACCTCAGACAATCCTGCCACTCTTCTGGACCATGGGTTCCTTATCTGTCAACAAGGGATCATAATACCTTCTGTCTGTCACTGGGTTATTGTTGAAGTAAAATGATATGAGATGGGATAGTGCTTTGAAAGAGTTAAAAGGCACCATACAGATATAAGGTATCATAATTGTAACTCAATCACTCAGCAACAATTTATCAAAGAACTTGCTCTGTGTGAGACTCTGTATTCAGGACTAGGAAAGAAGCTACAAAAGAAATAGAATCAATGAATGTTAGGAGGGGACATCAGACTATAAAATGTCAGCACTTGGCAGGGGTAGCACAGATCATCTGATAACGAGGCCATCTCCTTGTTTTAAAGATAGGGAAAATGAATCTCTCTCTTTAAGATCCTTATAGTTTAGTTGGAGAGATGAAAATACACACTCATCGATGGCCTAGAGAGATAAATATCCTCTCTGTCACGATCTACTTTTTGAATCCAGCAGCCTTTTCTTTATACTAACAGTCTCTGTGGTATTCTGCATTGCTGGTCATTTATGATATCATACTCTCATATCCTTTATCTTTGGGGATCCTAAAATCTTAGGTGACCTCCCACTTTTCTGACTGCTCCTTCTTCCAATCCATTTCTGGTTCTTCTTTCTCCTAAGACTTTTCTATGTGGGTTCCTCTCAAGATGCATTCTTGACCTATATGTTTCTTTCTCTCTGTAATCACTGCATCTGTAAATTCATCCATTTCTATGGATTCAACTCTCTCTTCTATGTGGATGGTTCTGCAATTTACATACACACACACACACATAGGTATGTATATATGTATTTAAGCCCTGATGACTTCTCTGGTTTCATATCTCCAACTGCCTTCTGGACATTTCCATTTGGATAATCTATCATCACTACAAATCAACATGAGAAGCAGTGTGGTACAGTGAAAAGAGTGCCAGACCTGAAGGCCTGAAGTCTTCAGACTTGGCTTGGTAGCTCTGATATTTCCTAGTTATTTGGCCACCTGTGAAATGCTTTTCCTCTCTGAGCCTCAATTTCCTCAACTGTAAAATGGAAACAATAATACCTGTACTAACTACCTTGCAGGTTTTTTTAAATAAAGAAAGCACTTTCTAAACCTCAGAACACTCGAGAAATGTGTTATTTCTCAAAATGAAATTTAAAACCTACCTCTATTTCTCAACTATCCTACTTTGATTAGTAATCCTAAATCCTTCCAGTCTAGAAACTATGAAGTCACCTTTGTTTTTTCCATCTCTTTCACTTCTTTGATTCATGTTGTTGCCAAATCATCTTATCTGTTCTTTTAAATATTTCTTTCTGTCTTCCCTTCTATTCCATTCCCATTACTACCAACTTAGTGCAGGCACTCACCACACATTCAACTTCCTGAATGCTTTACCTGCCTTTAGTTTCTCTCTGGGATGTATGGGGTGTTCAGGGAGGATTGGCACCTCTGGAGTGAAGGCTTACCAAATCCTTTTCAGGGCTGCTCATCTACCTTTAGGTGCCTACCTGCTACCCAACTCTCCCCTGTGGTTCAAAGAAGCTGTAGCTTATGTAGAAGCTATACCCTGGTAAAACTTTCTTGGCAGATGGGCTAAACCAGGTTGAAGGTAACCCATAGACCTCAAACCTGTCAGTGAGTTAGGTGAATGCCTTCCCTTGGCAGAATAGGCAGATGAGAACAATTTATTCCAGTAGCCATGAAGGCAACTGGAATTTAGCCAGACATTGAATGCACCAAGGTCATCCACTGCATCCCAAGCCATTACTAGTCAACTTGACTTTCGTCTTGCCACTGGACTTCAATGACTCTGGAAGAAAGAGTGAGGCTGACAATTTTTGCAACTCTGCCTCACTTAAATCCAATTCACTTGCAAGATAAGACATCACCCTACGATGTCATGGTCCTCTTTGAAAATGAAGGACAAAGAACGACAGTTTCTCCCTACACAAAAGGCAAAGTCTGGACCCTTCTGTCTAGTTTTCAAAGTTCTCTCAAAAACTTGGACCCATGATACATGGTAAACTTTAATTTCCACTTTCCTGATGTAGGTCCTAACATTTAGTTAGACTTGCTTCCACCTTGGTCATCCCCATAACAGAGCACGTTCATTTCCACCTTTGTTCATGAGGACACCTTTCTGCCAATTTCAAATCCTTTCTCTCTACAGAATAAAAGAAAGTTAGGACTGGACAGGACCATCCTTTTCCATTTAAATGTCATAGTTACACAGCATCCTAGACTTAAAATGTGGAAGGGCTGTATAGGTAACCCAGTCTGGCTCCTTTGTTTTACAAAGGAGAAAACTGAGGCTTGGAGAGGAAATTATTTGTCCAAATTAACAGAGCTATTAAGTGGCAAAGCTGCAACTCGAGTCCAGATTTTTAATGTCAAAGTTCAAGGCTCTTTAAGCCCCAACTTTCTTCTTCCATGAAGCTTTCCTCAAAGTCCAGTGATTATCCCATTTTCTGAATTCCTACCTTACAGACATACACCACATAAGGTTGTCTCAAAAGACAATAGGACATGGTGAAAAGAAAACTGAATTTAGAGACAGATGTTCTAGATTCAGATTTCTCTTCTGCTATGTGTGTGTGTTTGGACAAAGCCTGTAGCTTAACTACTGTAGGCCTCCCACCTGTAAAATGAGGAGGTTGGCTCCTCAGAGGTGTCAAACTAATGATGCCATAAAACTCTTGAGTAATCTGAACCAGATTAAAATGTAATTGGTCAATGTTTATCAGAATAAAGTCCAACATAAGAAATTCTAATTTGAAGTTTTCTAAGACAATATGGTAGCTTTATTGTTATTGTTACAGATGAGGAAACTGAGGCAAACAAGATTAAAGGACCTGTCCAGGGCCAAACAGCTAGTAAGTGTCTGAGGCCATATTTGAACTCAGGAAGATGAGTGTTCTCATCTAGAGTGCCTGGCACTCTATCCATTAAGCCACTTAACTGTCCTAATATGGCACTTGGGAAGCAGCTAGATGGCTCAGTAGGTAAAGCTCCAGGCCTGGGATCTAGAAGATCTGAGTTCAAATTCAGCCTCAGATCCATATTAGCTAGCTGCATGAGCCTGCACAAATTACTTAACCTCTGTTTGCCTTAGTTCACTGGAGAAGAAAATAGCAAACCATTCTATTACCTTTACTAAGAAAAGCCCATATGGTATCATGAAGAGTTAGATATGACTGAAAATAAAACAAGTTAATAAGTGATCTGCAAGGATCAGTTTGAGTGTGAGACCACTGAATTGGATGATTTCTAAAGTGCCTCCTACATGTAAATCCTTAGAATGAATGTTATTTTCTCATTAGTGATATTAACTTAGTGATATTAACTTAATTAGACAAATCCTACTAGAAAGCCATGAAACTTACTATAAAATTGTTTAGCCAGCCAATTGTCCATGTAAAATACAAACTACATTTTCCCTATAGCACTAATTATCCTCTGTAATGTTGTTTCACCTGAGATGAAACAATAAAAACTGTGTAGGTATAGCATATAGATCTCTATACTCAGTGTTAGGAAGAACTGGGTTCATTTCCTGGCTCAGACACTAGTCCTGTCTCTGTGCCTCTGGGAAAGGCACACCACCTCTGAGCCTTAGTTTCTTCATCTGTAAAATGAGGGCAATCATAGCACTCACTTCCCAGGATTGGAGTGTATGAATAATGTGCAGAATGCCCTTTGCCAACCTTCAAATTCTTTGTCGATGTCAGCTATTTTTAAGATCATGTTTTCATAGAACAAATAGCAGGTGGGGATGTCCCTTTGACTTACTACCTTCAACATATCATTTGGCACTTAATTGCCATGTGTCCTTTCAGTTATTGCTCTCTAATTGCTTCATTTATCTTAGTCTTGTCTCTCCAACTAGATTACAGAGCTTCCTATTTGATCCTAGGTTGCGCTGAAAGATATCGCATCCTACAAAAGGTAGGTTATAGTCACCCCATCACTTGCCATGGTCAGACTGAATATCTCGTGTTCAAGAATGGGTACCACATTGTAGGAAGGATATTGATGAAATGGAACATTTCAGAGGAGAATGACTAGCATGGACAGAAAATTGGAGATCATATTTAAGGGCCAGTTGCAGGAACTGGAGTGATTTAGGCTGGAGAAGAGAAGGGGGTAAGGAAGAGGGGGAGACACTTGCTAGTTATTTTCAAGTATTTGGGCTGTCATAGGGAAGAGGGATTAGATTCAGCCCCAGGACAGAACAATATGGAAAAGGTAGAGAGGAGTAGAACTGAAGTTGAAATAAAAAAACCAAAACTTTCTAGCACTTAGAGCTGATTCAAAGTGGAATGGACTTCTTTAGGAGGTAGTGAGCTCCCCGTAACTGAGAGGTTTCAAGTGGAGGCTGAATGACCATTTATGAGGGAAGTTTTAGGTAGGATTCTCCTTCCACCATAGGTTGTCCCTTGCAGCTCTGAAAATCTGCCATTCTACAATTCCCGAGAGCAGGAATTGCATCCTCTAACTCTCTAGAAGCTAGCACAGTGATGAGCACATAACAAACCCTCAATACATATTGATTGGCTGAGTTGGCATTTAAAACTTCAAATCACTGTTGAGGAGTTTAGTCGGGGATTGGGGAAGACCTTTCACTTGATAGATGGGAATACAAGCCGCTAAAAAGCAACTCAGAGTGTCTTCCTTAAAGCAGTAAACAACTGGACTTGGAGTCAGAACACCTTGGTTGGAATCCTGACTTTGCCACTTACCTTGAGCAAGTCATTTCCTCTCTGTGGGCCTCAGTTTCCTTATCTACAAAATAAGAGTATTAAGCAATGGATATGGAAGCAGAGAACCAGCCTTCAAATTTAGGGCCTGCTACTTATTATTTGATGTCATCAATTCACTTTGCCTCTGGGTCTCGGTTTCACTATAAGTAAGAATTGGAAATAGATGATCTTTGAAATGATGAATAGATCCTTTCTTGTTCTAAATCTGAAACTATGTTTCGTATCATGTAGAATCCCAGCCCTTTGGTTCTTGTTACTGTCCTTTCAAGTTGGTACCAATTGTTGGTTTCTGTTCCAAGAGTCTCGCTCAATGCTGCCAATTTGGATTAAATCCCCATTTCACAAGGACCAAAAATCAACAATCCTCCAAATCTCTTTTACACATATTCCACAGCCTGTATTAACTCAGGCATTTAATAGGTCTTACCCTGGTCATAATCATTGTTTCACATGGATTAGGTTGTGGGTATCTATTTGACTTACCCTCACCTACTGGCCTCTGTCTGGGCCTAGGGCCCAAAAGCCAGGGTGTTTGCAGAAAGTTTCTACCAGGAAAAGCACTATTAACTGTTCACACAGTAAATAGTGCCAGAGGACAAGGTGGGGGTTGGGGGGAGAAAGAGGATTGCAAGAGGATCATCTTTCCTTCTGGGATGGGTGGAGACCCCTGGATAGCTGAGAAACTGCTGCTTGGTCTAGTGGAAAGACGACTTGGCCCTAAAACTCCAGGACATGACTTGAGATCCTACTGCCTCTTCCCCTTCTAGCTATATAATAGAAGGAAGGGAGTAGGGCATGATATTTCACCTCTAGGTGCCTTGATTTCCTCATCTGTAAAATAATAGCTCAAATATCTATAATGCTATATGGTTAATAAATATTTTCCCTCACAACAACCTGGGAGGTAGTAGCAAGTGTGTGGGTTGGTGGTTTTTTTTTTATCTGATGGAGAAACTAAGGATTTAAAAGATAAAGTACCTGCTAAACAAGTGACAGTCCCTGGATAACACACCTTTGCTATTTAGGAAGGCTCTGGTGGAGTGTGAAAAGGGACTGAGGGAAGGAAAAAACCATTCATTAAGCTTATGACTATCCTAAGTGCTTTACAATATCATCTCATTTGATCTCGAGTCAAGACAAGCCAGGGAGTCAGGACCTGTTATTATTCCCATTTTACACTTGGGGAAACTGAGGTTAAGGGACTTGCCAGGGACACATACAAGTATGTACAACTGGATTTGAACTCAGGCATTCCTGACTCCAGGCCCAACCCTGTGCTACCTAGCTGGTTTTGTAACCAGAGAACCTAAGTGACCACACTAGCTCTTCCACGAATGTACAGTTTGTGAATCTGCCAGGGCTTCTAAATCTTTTCTGTGTCTGGAAACCCCTTTGGCAGTGTGGTGAGGTCTTCTCACTAGAATCATTCTTTAGATGCATAAACTAAAATAGATAGGATTACAAAGGAAGCCAATTATGTTGAAATACAGTCATACAACAATTTTTTTTTTTTTTTAAGTTCTTGGGCTCCAGTTTAGGAATCCTAGGAAAATGTTTGCTAACATTTGGATGAACGTTACGACTGATGAAGCTCTTTCCCTGTTTGATACTCTGAACCACTTTGTGAAATGGGTACTAAGGTCCAGAGAGGTTATAGAACCGAGACTTTCCCTGGGTCACAGTGAGGATATTGTCCTTCAGGTTTCTGCTGATTCAGATTTCTGTATCCTTTCCACTATGCCACATTCCACTACTGCATGATGCAGCCACTTCCCCTGTCCAAGTGTCAGTCAATAAGCATTTATTTGTTGTTCAGTAGTTGTGTCTGACTCTTAGTGACCCCATTGGGGGTTTGCTAATAAAAGATACTGGAGTAGTTTGCCATTTACTTGTCCAGCTCATTTTATAGATGAGGAAACAGAGGCAAACAGGGTTAAGTGACTTGCCAGGGTCGAAAGCTACTAAGTATCTCAGGTCAGATTTGAACTCAGGAAGATGTCTTCCTGAATCTTAGGCACGAACCATCTAACTACCCTAAGCATTTATTAAGTGCTTACTATATACCGAGAGACACCCTGCTAAGTGTTGGGAACACAAAGGTAAAAGACAGTCCCACAGTCTAATAGAAAATGAATGTAAAACGAGCTGGAGAAAGAAATGGCATACCACTCCAGTATCCCCGCCAAAACACCAAATGGGGTCACCAAGAGTCGGACACGACGGACAGAACAAGAAAAATGAAAGAAGGGGTAATCCCTAAGGCCTCATCCTTTGAGTTCTAGATCCCACAGCGCTCTAGAATCATGGAAGGAGAGCGGGCAGGGGTTCCTCAGTCTCCTCCCCGGCCGCCAAGGTTAGTCCCCGAGGGCTGCAGGTCCTCCTTTCCCCAGCACTTTCTCCCATCCCTCCAGGGATTGCCCTCCGGGAATCCTCAGTGCGTGCCCCCGGGGAGCGCGGAGGAAGGCAGGCAGCTTCTGCACCCCAGCGCCCGGCGGCACATCCGGGCTTCCCCGCCCAGTCCTCCCCCGCAGTGGGGTCTGCGGTCCGAGCGCGACCCACTACGCAGCTGTCCGGCACGTCCCCATCCAAGCGAGCCTGGGTCCAAGTTGAGGCGCACGCCGCCGCCCGGGAAGGAGATGGGGCTCGCTCGCCCCGCCCCCAGCGAGGGGGCGGGGCATCACCTGCCGGCAGACTGGCACCAGGTAACCTAGGCGCAGCCTCTCGGACTCGCTCGGGCGCGCGCGCCCTGCCCCCAGCTCGCCGAGAGGCGATTCCAGCCGCAGCCTAGCCCGGCCGGAGCGAGCGAGGAAGCCGGCGGGGTGCCGCGCTCTGTCCCCAGCAGCCCAGAGGGAGCGGGCGCCAGCCGCGGCGCCTGCTCGCCCCCCGACCGCGATCAGGATGGTGGAGAGGCGCTTCTCCAAACTCCTGCAGAAACTTTCCCTGCTCCGCTTGACGCGCCAGTACGAGCCGGTGGAGGATGCGGAGCTGGAGGGGCTGGTGGTGAGTGCAGGCTTCTCGGCGGGCGGGGAGAAGGGATGGGCACCCCCGGGGGATCGGCGGCCAAGCGGCGGGTCCCTGCGCTCCCTGCCGCGGGCCGGCTCAGCCCAGACCTCCGGCTGCGAGCGGGGCTGCGCCGGTGCACGAGCGGAGGGCTCCGAGGGCTGTGTGGGTGTGACGTCCCTGGGGCCGGCAGGAGGGCCGGTCTGCAGGTGAGCGAACCCGGGAAGCCGGGCTCCGGAGCCCCGCCGGCGCTGCTCCGGGATGGGGCCGGGCAGCAGACCGCGCGCGTTCCCGGGCACGGGCACCAAGGGAGCTGCCCGCTCGAGGCCTGCCACCCGGGAACCCTTGGGAAGCCCCGAACCAAACAGGAAGGCGAGGCTGCTAATCAACCGCCGCAGGATTTCACCTGGTTGTCCTACTCTCCCTAAGGATTTTGAAATCATCAAAGCAGAATTCAAAATAAAATAGGCAATGGAGACTTCAAAGTAAACGTTTATTAATAAAATACTTCAACGCATGCCTGATCTCATCTCTGGCTGTACTCCCACCACCTGTTCAGATTGTAAGCCAATGCAAAGCTTTTTCTGGGGGATTCTTTGACCATGCCCTCACGATTAGATGTGAAGCGGTTGAATCAAAACACGGCTTTCAGTTTTGCCAAGTACTTTCTGTTCAGCAGCCCTTAGAGGTAAGAAGTGATTAAATCCCTATTATTTTCAGAGAATTTATTATGCACTTTTTTATGTAGCAGGCGCTGGGCTAAGACAAGAAATGCAAAAACCATCCTAGCCCTTATGAAATTTACAGACTCCTAATGAACGTAAGACAAACACGAACTGTAATACAACATGAAATGTTCCTCAGGTCAATGAAACATTGATTCTGCCCCTACTAAGTATTAGGGAACTGTACACACACTGAGTAAAGAACAGAGGTAAATAAAAGTCCACCTCATGGTCCCCACAGTCCAGTAGATGAAAGAAACTTGAGAGGAACAATTGCTTGATTTGAATGAACTATTTTAAGAAATATCAGTTTAGAAAAATGTCAACAAAAAGAAATAGTGTTCAAGTTCTAGTTGTTAATACTACGATTACACGAAAGTATCAACAGGCAAAATTAATAAGAAGGATTCACTCTAGATCTCTGGCATCCTTCAAGTCCCAGCTGAAATATGACTTGTAGAAAGCAAGTAACTGATCTTTCTGAATCCTTGCCTCTGCTAATTAGCTCCAGTTTTTCCAGTCTCCAGTTTATTTTCTTTATACATAATTGTTTGCATATTATCTCCCCCATTAGATCTCTTTGAGATCAGGGATCGAGTGGGTTTTTTTGGTCTTTGTATAACCAGAGCTTACCACAGTGCCTGATACATATTAAGTGTTTAAAAAATAAATATTTCTTGTCTTATCTTGATCCCATGCAAGAGGGTTTAGTTTCTACCAAGTTTCTACTAATTGCTGCCAGGAATGCTGTAGAGAGGACACCTGTACTAAGGTGGGGGGGCGGGGGTTGCACTCCATGATCTCTGAAGAGGAGAAGGGTAAAGGAAGGGAATACACCTTTATTAAGTGCCTACTATGTACCAGTTATTGTTGTTGGGTCATTTTCAATTGTATGTGACACTCCATGACTCCATTGGGGGTTTTCTTGGCAAAGATACTGGAGCTGTTAGCTATTTCCTTCTCCATCTGCTTTTACAGATGAGGAAATGGAGGCAAAGAAGACTAAATGATTTGCCTAGGGTCCCAAAGCTAGTAGGTATTTGAGGTTGAATTTGAACTCAGGTCACTGTACTAAATACTTTACAAATAGTATCTCATTTGATAATGAATCCCTTCCCATTCTTAAGATTTTTTGGAGGAAGATGGAGGAAGAAATACAACTTGGCAATTATATTTTCCCTGAAGAACTAAGTTAAGGGCCTCTTATTTGACAGGTAGAGTGAGAACTTGGAAAACATGGTAATATTTTCTATTTTTATATAATTTGTAATGTTTTCTATTTAGTGTCACTTTCCCCATAGATTGTTCAAAATGTGTTTGCCCTGTTTTGACAGTCGCTTAACATTTGAACATATCTAAAATATTTAGTATACCACAAATGGGAAGGAATCAATAAACATTCATCTATCAACAAGATTTATTAAATCCTATGTGCCGAGTACTGGTTTGCGGTGCTGAGGATACAAGCACAAAAGTGAGACTGTTCTGGCTTTCAAAGAGTCTACATTCAACCGAGTGTTGACATGGATCTCAGTGTGAAGACGTGCAGTTTTAATTTACCCTTTACTTTTATAAAATGAATTATGCAAAGAAAGACTGTTTCTAACTTGTTTTAGGTATGGTGAGATTTATGGCGAGATTTGTAAAATCATAGACTATTTAGAGCTGGAAAGGACATGAGAGATCATCCAGTCCTTATTTTACAGATGAGAAAGGCCCAGAGGTCACATAGCCAGTTAGTGGCAGAATGAGGCTTAGGACCCAACTGTCCTGATTTTTGATGCACAGAATGGAATGATTTGAATTCTGGGGTCTTGTGTTTGTCTTGGGTTTATCTCTAGCCTTGTAAACTTGTGCAAATCATTCAGATCTCTGTGAGCCTCTGTTTTCTCATTCATGAAATGGGAGTAACAGTCCCTGCCTTGCCTCCTTCATCTGAAGATCAAAGGACCTTGTGTATGTGAAAGTCTTTGGAAAATGACATATTTCAATTGCATGTGACACTCCATGACTCCATTGGGGGTTTTCTTGGCAAAGATAGTGGAGCAAAAAATACATATATTTGATTGATCGAAGAGCCGTTTTGTAGTATATGGAAGAAAGACAGATGTGACCAGCCAATGGCGAAATCCTAAAACCAAGGCATTCTATCTCCAACTCCCTTGCTTTAATGAAGAGATTGCCATTAAGAGTGAGCGTGACATGATCGTTTATCTGTGTGCAAAGAAAAGCACATTAAAAATTGTTTTCCCTTAAAACTTAGATGGAAGGGAAGAAAGGTGGCACGAACAGGATAAGACCAGTCATTGGAAAAACTCAGAGAGCTGCAATGATTTGTCTTTTTAGGCCATGGCAGTATATTTGGAGGGGACACAGAGGATAGAGTGCCAGGCCTGGAGTCAAGAAGACCCGAGTTCAAATCCAACCTCAGATAGTTAGTAGCTGTTGTGACCGTGGGCAAGTCCCTGAACCTGTTTGCCTGTGTTTCTTCATCTGTAAAATGAGTTGGAGGAGGAAATAGCAAAACACTCCAATGTTTTTGCCAAAAAAAAAAAACCCAAACAGGGTCATGAAAAGTCAGGCTGGTCTGAACAGGAACACTGTAGCGGGAAAAGTTTTGACTTGTGAGTCAGGAGATCTGAGTTCTAACCTTGACTTTGCTATGTGACCTGGGGCATGTAACTTCATCTCTTGGAGGCTGTTTTGTCATCCCTAAAATGAGGATCTTTTAAGAGCCTTGTAATGCCAACATTCTATGTTCTAGGGTCTAGAAGTTCCTTTAGGAGGGTTTATTTTTTGGTTTGTTTGTTTTTGAATCCCCAGTGCCCAGCATAACATGTTTACTGAATTTCAGTTGTGATGTTCTGTGTTCTTAAGGCCTGTACAACTCTGATATTCTGACCTCTCGGCTCCTGGCCAACTTAGTTGGAGAGAAGGATTGGGGTAGATGCATTCATATAATGGTAAACTGCAAAAGAAGAAGGCTTCTCCTTGGTGCCAGTTGTAATGACAAGAGGAGGAAGTCGACTTTTTTTTGCCTCATCCCTTGTGTCTTAGGGCCCCTTTGTCAGCCCAGGCGCGTCACTCTTGATGCTTCATAGCAAAAAAGGACCTCATTTGGAGAAAGAAAGGAACTGAAATTGGACCAGTCAATAGTAGTGTCCTCACAACTGCTCATGAGCCAGGAATTCTACCTTCTCTAGGAATTCCAGGTGTGTCTTGAGAAAGTTACTCAGGCTTCCTCCCTGTACCTCAGTTTTCCCTTCTGTAAAATGAACCTAAGAGCCACCACGCCTATTCGTCTGTCATATTGCTGGATGGGACCTGAAAAGCAATCAAGTCCAACTGTGTCATTTTACAGATGGAGAAACTAAGGGATTTACCCAAAGACTCACAACTAGTAGGTAACAGAGCCAGGATTTGAACTCAGGTCTTCTGGGCTCCACAGAGCCAGAATTTGAACTTAGGCCTTCTGGCTCCAATTCCAGCACATTTTAGACTGCATGGCCCTTGGCATAAGACTTTGAACATAGTGGATACTTAGTAATGGCTTGAATCAGATTATGGACTGAGAACTCCATGGAAGAAAGAACTATCAGGCAGTTCCAGGTTATGAACAAGTTGTTCTCCAAAGGGTCATCTGTAAGGTCATCCATTGTTTGGAATTTGGAAATCATTTGCCATTGAAACAATATTATACAGGGTAATTTCCTGAGCCAGCCTGCAAAGATCTAATTTAATAGTAATAATATCTCATGTATGCTAAGTGCTTTAAGGTTTATAATATATTTTTCTTACAAGTCTTTGTGGTAGACTGTGTAGATCGTATTATCATCATCTGCATTTTACAGAAGAGGAAACAGGCCCAGAGAAGTAAACCAACTTAGGATCGTAGGATTGAGAGTTGGCAAGGACTTTATTATTGTGTTCAGATCTTTTATTTAAAGATGAAGTAAGGGAGGCCCAGAGAGACGAACTGACTAGGGGATCATAGAATTTAGAGCTAGGAAGGATTTAAGAGATCAGAGTGTAAACCTTTCATTTTACGGATGAAAAAACTGAGGTTTTGAGAAATTAATTGACATGCCCAATGATTCACAGATTACAAGTGGCAAAACTGAGATTTGAACGCAGATCCTTGCTCCAAAGGCCAACAGCTCTTTCCTTTTCACCAAATGAGATGTCAGAGTTTTCAAAGACTGGAGAAGTGGGAAATTCTTAGCCAGTAAGATGAGCGAAGTCATAGCGTTGGGTCAAAGGAAGGAGTTGGGAGAGCCTGTGTGCCTGAGTGTGCGCCGCGGCTGTTTTGCCATGATACATCTTCACATTATATAACTTTAAAGCAGAAAGGAAACCTGGAGATCCTGAAAGTCCAAGTAAAAACTGAAAAAAAGAGGGAGAAATGAGTACAAGTGAGTGTGAAATTTCCATTACTGCATTCTGTTATTTCCTAAAGTTAGATTGAAATGTCAAACAAAAGCATTTCTTTTATCTCTTGGTGATAATTATTCCCCTCCCTGCCTTACTGTTAAGCGCCCCATCCCCAGCTCTTGTAGGTAGGCTTTCCACCAGGCACTGAGCCTTTTCTCCTTTTCTAGACCAGTTCCATTAGACGCAGGCTTGAGGCTCTTTAGGCCTGCTCTCTTCCAGCCAGGGAATCTCCTACTGGATACCAAGGCTGGGGTGGGGTGGAGAGAGGAGCAATCTTTCACCATCCCCCCTTCAATCTAGAAGACTCCTGGGGGAAAAGGTACAGAGTATCCTCCAGAATAGAGTCCTTATCTCTGGTGGTTCTTTTGGATCAACTCTTAAACTGACAAGCCACAGTAGGATCTGGCTGGTTTTGATGCGTCCATTTAACAAATAACTGTCATGACAAATGGCAGCCCATTGCCTGGCACACAGTGAGTATTTAATAAATGCTTATTGCCTTGACTTGTAAAAGGAAATTTGTATTCAGTGAATTGGAGCTCAAATGTGAAGATATTTTGGTTACTGGCAAGTCTGGAAAATGATGTAAAGTTTCCCCTCATTCTGAATAATCATTAGATGGCTATAATGAATACTCAGAAATGATTTGCAGATTTAAATCGGTGCCCAATCGTTGATCATCTTTATTGTGGGGGGCACCAAGTGGGGCTCATAAATGTGGTATTCATGGTCCTTTCCTTCCAGGAACTTAACATGCAGCTGGAGAGACAAGATGTGAGCATATATGTGAAATTATTATATCCAGATGGCCCCAAAGATGAAATATGATATTTTTTTCTTCCTTCTGTGCAGAGCCAGAGGACTCTAGATATGGAAAATTGCATATAATGTTCAGTTTGGTTAATGGATTGGCTAGTTGGATTGAAGAGGGTTTTTTCTCTGTACTTCTTGTTTAAAGAGATGGCTGTTTGGGAGGAGTGCAGAGTATATTGGGTAGCAGGTAATATAAAAAAAACCAGGTAATTTTAAAAAAGAAATATTTATAAGCGCATGAAAAGGTAACCATGATAAAATATGTAAATGCTCAGGGGTAAAAAATAATCTTTCACCAAGCACTTATCATGTGTCCTACATGGTGCTGCCCTACTGGTAAGCATGGAGGATGCAAATATCAAAATGCCATAGTTCCTGACCTCAGAGGTCTTACATTCTACTGGGATGGCAACAGGTGGGCACTGATGCAACATGTACATAAATCAATAGAATACAAAATAGAGAGGGATAGGGGTTAAGGAGAGATTCAGGAGAAAGGTGTTAGGAGAACATGGAGAGGGAGAGAGAGGGAGAGGCCACTTTTAGCTGGGGCAGGATGATACTTTAGCCTTGAAGGAAAACGAAGCTTCAGAAAAACAGAGATGAGGAGCATATGCATTCCAGATTTGGAAGCCGTTTGTGGAAATTCATGATGACTGAACAGTGATTCTTAAATCTGGGGAATAGCTAATTGTCCAGGTTGGTTGGAATGCAGAGTTTGTGATAAGGAGTAACATTAATTTAGACTAGTAGATTGAGGGCAGCCAGGTGGCAATGTATGATCCTAGGCAAGTCATTTCATCTGTTTGCCTTAGTTTTCTCATCTGTAAAATGAGCTGGAGAAAGAAAATGGTAAACTACTTCATTATTTTTGCCAAGAAAACTCCAAATGGGGTCATGAAGAGTCAGACATGACTAAAAAATGACTAAACAAAACAGCAAAAGTAGATTTTCATTCAGTTGTGGAGGGATGTAAATATCTGAGGCTGAGGAGTGGGCATTCATTTTATCCCAGAGGAATCTGAGCAGGGGAATTTGAATCATATGTTTCTTGGGAAGATTATTTTGGCAGCTGTATGGAGGCAGGATTGGAGAGAGGTTACTAGAAGCTGATTGACGGTGTCAAATGCTGCAGAAAGGTCAAGCAGGATGAAGATTGTCGTTAGATTTGGTAAATAAGAGGTCAGCTTTGGAAAGAGCTGTTTTAGTTGAATGAGGACTTCAAAAGTCAGACTATATTTAGTTACAAAGCAATGAAAGGAAGTAAAGGATCATAGATAGTCTTCTCTAGGAGTTTTACCACAAAGGGGAAATACAGTAATGGTGAATCAAGTGAATGGTCTTTGAGTAGGAGGGAGACATGGGCATATTTGTAGACAGTAGACAATGAGAACCTCAAGGTAAGTGAGAGAATGGGTATGGTGGAAGGGGCAGTCTGCCATAGAAGACAGGGTGGAATGGAATCACTTGGGCATGTAGTGTCATTTGCCTTGGCGAGAAGATCCATCTTGTTATGTGAGACTCGGGTGAACGAAACAATAGAGAAGGAACCTGGGCAGTGTGGGATGAGAAGGGGAGAAGGGGGAGCTCTTAGCCAATGATTTTCATTTTTTCAGTAAAATATGAGGCAAGGTTTTTTTCTGTAAGGTTCTCTCTGACTGTCTACCTATTTATATTTCACAGGTAGCTTCGATAGATATGATCTGAGGTCTGGTTGGCTTCTTTGAAAAGTAGAAGTTTCAAGGTCAATGTCTGTACGGACAGCATGTTAGCTAGGAAGGGGAGAGGAAAGGTAATCCCTAGGAGGCAACCAGCACTGGACTTTCTTTCCTTCAGTCTCAGAAAAGGGGATGTTATTATCCTTCTCCAATATTGGTAGTCTAGGAGTTCAGGAGACAACTCCTTCCCTAATGACTCTTAAGGAGGAGTCCTTAAGTTTATTTATTTATTTAGTAAATATATTTTTTTAAAATATAAATTATATTTATAAGTTATTTATTAAGCCCTTAGTCTATTCCAGTCAGTTTAGCTTCTTCCCCAAAACACTAATTACTCAAGACTATCTCAAAAAAAAAACTCAATCATGAGTAAACCCACCTACCCAAGCAAAACAGTAAACAGAAGTAAGAGAAGTTATAGATATTAGAATAGACAAAATACACAAAAGTAAATGAGCTTTTCATTTGGGAGCAAGATAAGATCTCAGCTCAGTCAAGGAAAGAAGCCTGGATCTCACTCAAGGGGAAGTCCTCTCTCTGAAGTCTTTAGGAAAGTAAGCTGGAAATCAGCGACACGTAAGAGGAACTACTTTCCCTTCATGTCTGCAGCATCTCTCACTACACATGTCTTCCTAGAATAAAATATTTCTGGGACCAACTCAGTAAGTCCCTTCTTCAGATCAAAAGCATTGCACTCATATCTCTTTAGCAATTAGGAGTCTATTTTTCCTGGCATGAACATGTCTCCAAGTTCAAGTAGAAGTTGGTTACATACATGCATACACTCATACATACACACATGCATAGATATATACATACTGTGTAAGCATGTAAAAATTTCCTGTTATTTTTGTGATATATATATATATATATATTTCACATGGTCATGTGTGTGTGTGTGACAGTGGAAACTTTCCATCAAATTAATACCTACCATCTTCTTTCCCCTTCTAGCTGAAATTCCACCTCCCCATGAAACCATTCTTGGTCCTTTTGGACATCACTCATCTCGCTTTCTTTTGAACTCCTTCCTATAGGACTCTTTACCACAAATTAACACTTAATTATGCTCATTCATTCATTTTTTCATTCAGCATCGACTTCAATGACTATATTTGAGTGGTCCTTTTCATTCCTAGGCCAAACCTTCATTATTCAAGCCTTCTTACACAACGGTAATAGTATGCTAACAGGCCATTCCATTCTCTTCTCCTTCCAATTAACTCAGAACCCTTCCTTGGACCCTACAGAATCAAGTTCAGAACTGTTTGCCTGGTACTTAAGGGTCTCCACAGTCTGATACCATCCTTCTTTTCCTATCGTAACTCACTATTTTACCCCTCTATATTCTGTTATCAATCTCTTGTATGCCTCTTATACTTTTTTTGGTGGGTTTTTTAAAATTAAAAATGTTTTCATTTTTCTACAATCACTTCCATATATCATAGGTTTTTTTCCCCCTTCCCTCCCCCACATTCTCCCTCCCTCTACCCTCTCTCCCCGAGATGGTGCACAATCTTATATAGGTTCTACACATATATTCTTATTAAATAAATTTTTGCCTTAGTCATGTTGCATAGAAAAATTAAAATAAATGGGAGAAACCATGAAAGCAAAACAAGACATAACGTAACACAAGAGAAAATGGTCTGCTTCATTTTGCGATCCAATTCCATAGTTCTTGCTCTGGATGTGGAAGGGGTTTTGCCTCAAGAGTCCGTTGGGAATTTTTTAGGTCCTTACATTGCTGTGAAGTTCTAAGTCTACCAGAAAAAGTCCTCGCACACTGTGGTTGTTGCTATGTACAAAGTTCTCCTGGTTCTGCTCCTTTCACTCAGCATCAGTTCATAAAGTCCTTCCAGCCCTCTCTGAAGTCCTCCTGTTCATTGTTTCTCATAGCACAATAGTATTCCATTACATTCATACACCACAACTTGTTCATCCATTCCCCCTTGATGGGCATCTCCTCGATTTCCAGTTCTTGGCCACCACAGAGAGAGCTGCTATAAATATTTTTGTACATATGGGACCTTTTCCCGTATGCCTTTTATACTTAAAAAATTTTTTTTAACCTCTCTGCTTTTGCTCACACTGTTCTTTATTTCTGGAATGTCCTGTTTTCTCTCCCTATACCCACACAAATGGATTGAAAGTTTTCTTTTTGTGATTTTTTAAAATCAAATATATACATTGTCCTGTTGTTTTTCAGTCATGTCTGACTCTTTCTTTGGGCTTTTCTTGGCAAAGATACTAGAGTCTTTTGGCGTTCCCTTCCTCAGCTCATTTTTTACAGATGAGGAAATTGAGACAAACTGGATGAAGTGACTTGCCTAGGATCACACAGCTAATAAGTGTCTGAGGCTAGATTTGAACTCATGAATATGAGTCTTCCTGAGTCCAGGCCTGAAACTTTATACAATTTATTCAACAAATAATTTTAAAATTGACTTCTTTTCTATTTCCTACCAATTAAAGGCCAGAGAAGGGATAGGAAGGGAGTGAAAAAGGGAAAGAGAACCAGGAAGACAGAATTAAATTTTTATTAATTTTAAAATGTCACCTCTTCCCGGAAACCTTCCCTGGTTTGTCTCAGTAGTTTTGCTTGCATTTCTCCCGTACACTTACCTTGTTTTATTTTGTACTCTACTTCTCTGTATATCTTACCACCTCCATCCCCATCCCCGGCTCGGCCAGGAGCTCCCTAAAGGAAGGGGCCGTGTCTTACCTAAAATGTGGCTCCCACAGCACTGAGTATAGTATTTTGCTCACAGTAGTCACTCAATAAATGCGCATGAAGTTGAATTGAATTCTATGCCTAGCATTAAGTAGACTCCTGTAAATAGGGGCTGCTGATCAGACCCAACTCTGATCTCCTTCAGCTTCTAGTCTAGTAGGAGAGGTAAGACATGGTAGAATAACATAAGCAAATCCTTTCCATTCTTCAGGCCTCAGTTTTTCCCTCTGTAAAATGAATTCATAGGAAGTCACTGAGGATGGTGAAGATTCCTTAGTTAATGGCATTCAAGGATCTCTTGAAAGAACTGGGTGTGCTTAGAAGGGAGAAGATTTAGTGGGATGAGGAACCCTTGGTTAGGATAGTGATTTTCAAAGCTCTGAAAGAGGATTAGAGAACGAGAATGTTTAGGCAAGACATTGCCCCTGCCTTCAGGGAGTTTGTGGTTGAATAAGTGGATGAGGCAAATATACAGTGACCCTAGTCAAATTATCTTCCCCTCTCTGGGCCTCATTTTCCTTATCTACAAAAATGGGGCTGAGATTGGGGTTCGGGTTAGATTGGGAGTTCCAAGCCAGTGGGGAAAATTCTTGAAACAAGTTCTTTAATCCATATGTGCATAGTCATCATTTTTTTGTTTTTTATTTTCCTTCAAACCCACCCCCCCAAAAAAAAACATATGCAGGGAAACTTAGTTAAGAGGCAACTAGGTGGTGAAAGAGATGAAATCCTCAGCCTAGAGTCAGGAAGACCTGAGTTCCAATGTGGCCTCAAACCCTTGAAAGTTGTGTTACCCTGGGCAAGTCACTTAACCTCAGTTTTCTCAGCTGTAAAATGGGGATTGTAACAGCACCTCCTAGGGTTGTTGTGAGTATCAAATGAGAGAATATTTGTAAAGCAGTTTAGAGCAAAGTGTCTGGCACATAGTAAGCACTTAATAAATGATCGTTCCCTTCCCCTTCCTCTCCATTTTTGTCCCAGGTAAAAAAATATTCCTCGTTGTAGCTCTGATAAGAATTCAGCAAGTGTTTATCAAGCACCTACTATGTGCATGGCAGTGCTTTAGGCATTGGGGATGCAAAATTGAAATCAATTAATCAGAAATAATGTGAAGAAAAACTTAAGAAAGTAAAAGATAATTTAATCTAGGGCAATGATATGTCCCAAAGATTATCTACCCTTTGGGAGGTGATTGTTGGAGGAACAAATATTTGTAGAATAGTCTACTTTGAAATCTAACAAAACGGCGTGATGCCATGCTAATATGATCATGGTTAAGCTTTTTTGACAAGACAGAACAAATACCACATACATCAGGAGTGTCAAAGATATTTCTGTAGTTTGTAGGATTGTTTTTAATTTCTGTTTTTCAAATATAATTTAAGATTTCCTTTAAAAAGTTTCAGAGTCCTTTCAGTGATCCTTAACATTTCCCTGAAACAAAAGGCCTTTTAAAAATGCCAATATTTTGCTCTTATCATAATAGGGCTGTAAACTATGAAACAATATTTTGATTTTTAATCCCATACTACTGAAAATCAGTGTCATTCAGAGGGTAATGGAGATACACATAGTGAGTGTGAGCAGGCTGCAACACATAGCAAATTGAACCCTACAAAGAAGAGCCAGAATAGAGCATGATTGAAGAGGAAGCCAGATTGATCATATGGTATATATTTGGGATATCTGATCCACAGTCCATGAGTTCCACTGGTAATCTCTCGGTGTCAGAAGAAATGGGGAAAGTTCACCAACTCATTGGGTAGACTCCCTATGACAAATTTATGATAGGATGTGGGCAACAGTAGCCTAGAATGAGCAGCTATTTGCCTTACTGAAATGAACATTCATCCACATGGAGGAGATCACAGATCCATTTGAATATTTTTGAATATAGCAAAAGCTGAGACCTCTATTTCATCTCTGCTACAGGGATGTGGGAAAGGGAGGAGGATGCTGTTGTTCAAGCTAGAATTGTTTCCCAGTTTCTTTCTGAAACTGGTCAACTCCTTCAGAGCCCAGCCTGTTCAAGGATGAGAGCAGGTGCCAAGCTGCCAATATTGAGTAATCAAATCCCACAACCCACTGAATGGTAGGGTGTGAGTGTAGCAGCTTGCCTCCATTTAACTTATCTCAGAGAATACAGAACCTTCATTTTTTCTTCTTTTTATCCTTCCCCTTTTGTCTTCTTTTATGTCTTCTTTTGTCTTTCTCCTCTGTCTCATTAGCTTTTTTCTAACTATCCTTTTACTTCCCCTTTCTCTCTTTTATTTTTCTCTCTTTATTATCTTTTTTATTTGTCTCTTCTGTCCTTTAGTTGAATATATGTGGAGTAGAGTAAATTTTAAAAGTATTTGTTGACGTTGTTACAAATATTGAATAAAATGTTTTATTTCCTGCTGGATGGACAGTCCATTGAGTTGATCTATGAGCTGCTTGATTGCTATATATCTATATCTATATATCTATTATATATACATATGTGTGTACATATGTATGTATATATATATATGTATTTATGTATCTTGGCTACTATAGACAGACTGCTCACTAGAAGAGTCCACAATTGAATATGAGGAAGAGATTAGGCAGAACTGCACGTCTGCAGGATGATCAGTGTTCCCAAGCTGCTTTTTCCTTGGAATAACAACTCATCTTTTTAGCAACAACATTCTTCCATTTAGCAACAACGTTCTTCCATAACTGCAACTCATAGAATGCCACATTCTTCAAAGAAGCAAATTTCAAAGGCAATGGAGAAATAAACGTTGGACCTAAATTGGCTGGAAGCCATTACCAACAATGACGTGTGCCCCAGCAGTGTTAGGTCTAAAACATATCCTGAAAATAAATGATTAGAAAAAGAAGCTAATGGATCATGTAGAGAATAAAGAATGAGAAATGGATAGCTGAAGTACTTCATTAATAACCACATGATTTCAGATAACCTCCAAAAAGGGCTCCAGAACATTGAATGGACCCTCATGGAGGATTCATGGTAGGATGAGCACATGCCTTTTACAAGATAAGGTGCAGATAAATTGCAGTCTATTCTATTGGGAATGAGCATATTGATAGGAGGATCCACTGAAATTCTGAGCCTCCCTTTTGTCAATTAAAAAATAAATTGAATGACTTGCCTTACTCTGGGAGAGGAAAACAACTGAATTTAATTGCTTTTTTTTGTAGGAAAACAACTGAATTAAGTTGCTTTTTCATTTGTGTATAACTCCTAAACTGAAGAGCTGATGAATAAATCCTTCCCCATCTTGTCTGTTTTGTTGCCACAGAGAGAAGAGGATAGAGACTAGACCAATGATTTTATTGGTTTAGGGAACTCTCAGATAAGGAAAGTCCCCACCAGTGCAGTTAGCACCTGCTTTAAAAGGCATAATCTTAAAGAATTGCCTAGAGCACTTAGACATTTTGTGATTTACTCAGAGATTTACAGCCAATATGTGCCAAAGGTCTTCTTGAAAGGAACATCCATTCACATAGAGGAGATCACAGATTCATTTATAAATAAATTAAATATATGTATACATATTATATATAAAATAAAATATAAAAGTATATAAAAATATAAGATAAATAAATATAAATAAATAAAATTATTTCAAGTTTAACTCATTGTGAGATCAATGGTTAGAATCATAGACTTAGAGTCGGAAAGGAACTTAGAAGATAATCTAGTCCAGCTCCCTCATTTTTCAGATGGGAAAACTGAGGCCAAGAGAAGTTAAATGATTTCCTCAAGGTCTTGCAGAGAGCAAGTAATAGAGCTTGTATTTAAATCCAGAACCTCTGACTTCAAATCCTATTCTTTTCACAGTACAGCTGTAGTATATGATGTTGCAAGCCTTGGAGGAAAAAATCTATTTCTCATATAGGCATTTTGTGTATAACAGCATGAACTGCTTATCCGGATATGGGCACAAGTCAACAATGTTATCTCATTAAGATGAGGATTTATGATCTGTCCTGCTTTCCCTGCTGTTGTTGCATCCTTTATTGGTCCATATTCTTTGGGCAGCAGAGGAAAGAAGCATGTTAAATCGCGAAAAGGGAATTATCCCTATTTCTGTCTATGGCTCCATTGTCCCAGTCTGACAGGATACCTCAAAGCTGACTCATTCTTCTCCTTTAATGCCTGTGGTCAGTCTGTCTGTCATAAAGTCTTGTTAATTCTGTCAAGCTGTACTGCCCATGCTCATCCCATCAACACCACCCTGGTGGAGGTTTTTTTACCCTCATGTCTGGATTCTGGCCTCCTCGCTGGACTGACTGGCTTTTTTCTCCTCCTGCTGCACACATACAGATATATAGATCCTTCTGCTGGAAATGTTGCATTTGTCATTGCCGTTCCTTTGCTGGGAAGCCTCCCACAGGTCACCCGTTAGCTGTTAGTAGCCAAGATTTTAATAGTCTTCTTAAATTTGAAAAATACTTTAATCCCATAAGGTAGGTCATATGAGAATTGTTGGTCCAATTTTCCAAATGAGAAAATTGAGAGTCCCAGAAGTTTAATAATGATTTACTTGTATTCATGCAGGTAAGTACAGTAGTAAGTAAGGATTTGACTTGGTCCATGAGATTACCCTTAAATAACAAAACTAACATACATAACTGTTCATTTTTATATAGCTGGTGCATGTGTGTGATGTGTGTGGTCTCCCCAGAGCTAGGTGACGCAGTGGCTAATGCACACTTAGGAAGACCTAAGTTCAAATCCTGCCTCAGATACTTCCTAGCTGTGTGTCTCTGGGCAACCCACTTTACTTCCGCCTGCCTCAGTCTCCTCATACATGAAACAACAATTATAATAGTACCTACTCCCAGGGTTGTCATGAGGATCAAATGAGATAATGTTTGTAATGTGCTTTGCAAACTTTAGTACTCTATGTAAATATTAGATACCATCATCATCATTATTATATTATTGAAGGAATTTAATGTTGTGTCTTCTTGTTATTTTCTGGACGGAGTTTTCACATATTGATAGCCAAGAGTTTCATCAGTGTTCGTAGGTTATCTAATAACTGTGATTTTTAGCACACTCTGCTCCCCTTTCTACCATTATCACTATAGAAGCAGGTTGAGGACATAGCACTGACTATGATTTTTATATTGTCTTTTTTTCATGGATTGCCTTCCATAGCCAAATATTTGATCACCAAATGGCCAGCCTACCGGTGATGACCTCCTTCAAGCTGGCCTTGGCTGCTTATTGCAAAGCAGAACTCGTCTGTTTCAGGGACCTTTCTCAAAGTCTGGGGCCATAGCCTGGTAGAATCTCCCAGGCTTGCATTCCTCTGGCAGGGCCTTCAGGAGCCCCTGGTGACATCCATGGCACCATGTGGGATTAGAGGAACCCTTTGTGGAGGTCACTGACATCCATGATGTCAAATCTGCCTCCTTGCATTAGAGAGTCTGGTTCACTTTGCCTGCTAAGCAGACTTTGTGCATTTGTGTGTAGACATCTGAGATGGTGGATCTTGTCGCTGGCTCCTTTCTTGGATTCTGTCTCCTATGGACCTGTGTATGTTTCCATTCTTCTTCTTGCTATGCTGCATTTCTTCTTTATGGTATCTAACTTTGTGTATATACCTTGGGGGTTTTCTCCTTCCCTTTTCCCTTTTAGGCAAAAGTCCTTTTTAGATAACAAGCACATGCATTTTTCCCAGCCCAGCCATTCCTAATCATCATATTTGTATTTTAAGGTGTGGTCCAGAAATTTAAATCCTAAGTGGTGCAGGGGATAGATTTATATTCCTGAGTTCAAATCTGGCCTCTGATACTTAGTAGCTGTGTGACCCTGAGCAAGTCACTTCACTCTGTTTGTCTCAGTTTCCTCATCTATAAAATGAGCCGGAGAAGTAAATGGCAAACCATTCTAGTATCTCTGCCAAGAAAACCCCACATGAAGTCGAGGAAGAGTTGGACATAGCTAAAAAGAACTGAGCAACAGCAACCACCCCTTCCCTGTGTCCTTCTGGGCAAATGTTTCCCCTTGTCCCAAGGAGTTCATTTGCTCTTTTTCTCTAGGTAGCCCCTTGCAGTTGGCTCAGCTATGCTTGCCTCTCTTTTAATGTGACTTGATATTCAGCATTTTAAATAAATGTGCCCTTCCTGGGTGCAAAGGTTATATAGCTTTTTGACATAAGGCATGGCTATCTATATATTCACACCCAAAGCACTGCTCAGATTGTTTCCTGGATACACCCTACATTCATGCGGTTTTCTTGAGCCATATGTTTTGTAACTATCCCCCAGACCAGCAAACAACTTTCTTGATCCCTCCTTGAGGGTACTAGTTAACTCCCTCCTTCCCTTCCCACGTTTCTGTTTTCTAGTTAAGGACAAGGATGTTAATTCTTCAGTCTAGATCTCAAACCCATTTACCTCTTTTTATAAGAATGGCTGATGCTTTCCAGCCTTGTTTTAGCCCAGTCCCAGTGTCTACTGTATCCACTGGGTTATTCCTGAACAGAATGAGCCATCTCTAATCTTGGCCTGAGTAGCAAAACCATCACAAAGTTCTCCAGTCAGTTGGCTCCTTTTTTTGTATTGATACATTTTCTAAAAGGAGCCTAGTTTCTCTGTCTAAATTCCTTGCACTTGTGACTAAATTGTTTTTTAACATTAACTTAACAAGCAGGAACATTGCAATAAACAAAGAACAGAAAAGATGACTGTGTTTGAACTTGTTACATATAACTTCGTTTTAAAAGATAGATTCAATTTAACCAAATTGTGACAAAGCTTCCCCACTTTTGTGGCCCATTCTCAACTTCCCACTATTGTTTGCTCTTAAGAATTCAAACCCAGAAAGGTTCCCATATGTACAAAAATATTTATAGCAGCTCTCTTTGTGGGGACCAAGAGCTGGAAATCGAAGGGATGCCCATCCATTGGGGAATGGCTGAGCAAGGTGTGGTATATGAATGTAATGGAATACTATTGTGCTATAAGAAATGATGAACAGGAAGACTTCGGAGAGGCCTGGAAGGACTTATATGAACTGATGCTGAGTGAAAGGAGCAGTACCAGGAGAACTTTGTACACAGCAACAACCACAGTGTGCGAGGAATTTTTCTGGTAGACTTAGCCCTTCACAGCAATGCAAGGCCTTGAAACATTCCCAAAGGACTCTTGAGGCAAAATGCCATCCACATCTAGAGAAAGAATTAATGGAATTGGAATGCAGAATATTTTCTCTAGTGTTGTGTTTTGTTTTGTTTGGGTTTTTCTCATGTTTCTCCCATTCATTTTAATTCTTCTATGCAACATGACTAATGCAAAAATGTGTTTAATAAGAATGTATGTGTAGAACCCATATAAGATTGCATTCCATTTCAGTTCAAATTTAGGTTTAAATTTTGCTCTAAGATGAATATACATTCCATCCTGTCACAGTCTTACACCCTCTGATTTTTCAGATCAGGAAATGAATTCCCAGAGAAGCAAGGGACTTATCTAAAATCAATGGATTAGCCAGTGATATAACCAAGACTAGAACCTGAAGTTTTCTTTCTACTCTGCTTTATGGTGTTTACATATTACATGTTTATCTTCTTCTCTGGCCTGCAAGGAAGCATTCAGAGACAAGAACAAGAGACAAGAGTTCTTGGGTATAGGAACTGTCCAGGTCTCAGTCACTCACTGGAAGAGCATGGATATAGCTGTGTGTGGATGGATGGGAGAGGGAAAGGCAGATGATTGCTAAAGCCATAGATGGGATGGTTTTTAGGTCATGGCAGGAAGAGCATCTAGGCTATGCAGAAACCTTGGAAAAGGAAAACCTTTGTAAAATTACTCATTTTCATAGGGTTTGTTCATTGAAAACATTTTTTTTGATACTGGATCTGTGATTTGATCCATGTAGGGAACTCTAGGTAAGGAAATTCCCTCATCCAGTGCAGATCAGAACTTTCTCTGCAACTTAGAGTTTTGGAGAATTGTCTAGGGGTACCCAGGGTTTTATTAGCTTTTTATTATTATATTTATTAGCTGCCCAGGGTCACACAGCCAGTAGGTGTCAGGGCTAAGACTTGAATGCACAAGCCTCACTCCAAATCCGTCTTCTTCACTACATCATAGCATCGGGAGTTGGTCAACATGCAGCTGAAATCCATAGCGAATCAGACATACTAGGTGGTCAATAGTATATTTGTGTTCAAATTGCATGGAAAAGTCCAACAAGGATATATTCCAGGAAGATGACCTCATGGTTACTTGCTTTAGCTAACTAATCTTTTAGCAAATGACACTCCACTTCTATGCTTCAATTGAAGTCTTGAGCCATCCTGGGTTTTGAAAATAATGTGAAAAGGTATTCTCTGAAGGTCAGTTTCCTGGTTTGAGGCACTCAGTTATAAAACAGACCATTCATCATTCAAAAGTCTGACATACTGACAAAAACTCTAATTGTCCCAGGTAAACAACCCTTTGGGAAGCAAAAAAGGGGTGTGGAAAAGTGGTTGAGCATGCAGGGAATTCTAGTTCCCATTCCTAGTGATGGTTGTAGACATGATAGATAGAGCATTTATTAAGGGCTCACTGCATTCTAGCCCAAGTCATGTCACCAAGCATTTATTAATTCTTACTATGTATCAGACACTGTGCTAAGTGCTAGGGATACAAAGGGCAAAAGGAGTCACTGTCTCAAGGAGTTCCCACAATCTAACAAAGGGAGACACTATGTAATAGTACTTGGTGATGAGAATTCAAGTACAAGCAGGAGAGACAGTGATTGCCTCAAGGAATTTATACCCTAGTGAAAGGAGTCACTGTATCAAAGGAGATGGAAAGTGGTGGACAGGCAAGGAGGGACTGTGGGGTGGGAAGTTGGAGTCTAGAGGAAAAAAATGATGACCTGAGTGGAAGTAGCATTGTGTAGAGATGACCAGAAGTAAGATAGATTTAGTATTTTGTATTTCAAAAGTCCTGGGTTTTTCATTTGTCAGATTTATTTTTTTAGGCATTTTAATATCCACAATAATTCTGTACCCAGTCGGAGAAAGATACTCGACAAGACAATATTGGGATAGTTAGCCTAGAATTTGGACTCAGTTTGACCAGGTAAAAGAATGAATTGGGGGACAGGGCGAGGTGTGTGTGTGTGTGTGTGTGTGTGTGTGTGTGTGTGTGTGTGTGTGTGTGAAATTAATGCCATTAACCTTCTGTACATTCCTTAAGAAGGAATCTACATAGGGACAATCTTGGAACAAATTGCATCCTAAGATGGGTCACATGCCTTGATTTTTGAGAGGTATGAAAAGAGAAAATTTGGAGGATAGAGATCATGGAACTTTGGGTTTGGGGAGATATAGCACTTCACTTTAGACATAGGGGCAGCCAGAGGATCTCATTCTACTTTTTAGCATCAGCCTGTGGCCAGGATTGTCAACATGACCCTAGCTCTGAGTGTGCAGTGCCACTCCCCTCCCCTTGGGTCAAGAGGAGACATCAGAGACGAGCGTGGGAGAAGGAGAGAGCTCTGGCAGAATTAGAAACAGACACCCCTTAAAAATATCTCGTCAGCCCTGGAAAAATGAGTTAACCTGTAAAAAGTGCTTTATGATGTTCCCTCTCTAATATACTTTGTTTGCAAGCTGCCATTGGTGCTGAGGGTGATGGAAAGAGAATTCTTTCCCCAGTCTCCAACTGGAAGCCAAAGGGAGAGAAAGCCACGCAATGAGAGGACCCCAAAGAGGAGCAGCAATTCTTCCTTGTGCTTCTTCTAGACAGATCACAGAGTAGGCAGCTCCCCGTGACGCAATCAAACGTCGTCATCAGTGAAGCACTCACCCACTTTCTCCCTTGCCTCCCTCCAGTTCCTCGGAAAGGCTGGCAGGGGTTGGGTCAGAGCAACAAAGCAGGATGTCCCTCAGCATTGAGCCAGAGTATGCTCTGGCTCCCGTTGTGATGGAGAGCCAAACTCTCATTTTATCAAGCTGATTGTGTGGGACTTGATTAATGAGCAGTGCCCCTTATGACCCCTCTCTACTCCATGCCATTTAAAAACATCAGTTAATATATTGTTTGATGTAGAAATATGTCATAATGGAAAGAGCACCAGTCTTAAGTCTTGTGTTTAAGTCTTGCAAAAGATACATACTTGGCTGTGTTGTCCTGGGGCAAATCACTTAACCTCTCCATGTTCTAGGCAACTAGAGTTCCCTAGCATCGTGACTCTAGGGACCCATTGATAAGGAATGCTGCTCACCCATGCTAGAGAGGGATTCAGTATGAAGAGGGACATTTTTCAACATGGCAGATGTGGGAATTTGTTTGCTGGACTATGCTTATTGTTGCAAGGGTTTGGTTTTTCTTTTACAAAGAAGGGAAATGAAATCAATATTTATTAAGTGAAAAGAAAAAAAACTAATTTTTTAAAAGACTAGGTTGTAGAGAAGGCATTAATTAGCATTGATGAGGGAATTTTCCCCACCCAGGAGTTCTTTAGATGAATGACTCATAGGTTCAGGTCCTTTTCCTATTGCTAATATTTGGCAGAACTTTTTTCTTTAGTTATAGATGAAGAAATTTCAGGGGTAAGTGGCAGACCTGGAACCCAGGTGTTCTAACTGAAGTGCTATCTGGGCTCCTCTGTGTCAGTTCTGCCTCTCTCTTTGCTGATTCTTCCTCCAGGTTGCTCCCACTTACCATGAGTATCTCCTAAGGTTCTATCTTGGGCCCTCTTCTCAATCTACCTTCTTTGGCTTGCCCTCATGAACTCCTGTGGATTCACTTATCTTTTCGATACACGTGATGCCCAGGTCCACTTATCCAAAGCTCTCTCCTCACATCCAGTCTTGAATCTCTGACAATCAACGGGACATCTCAAACTGAATGTGTCAGACATCTTAAACTTGACATGTCAAAAACTGAACTCATTAACTTTCCTCTCCCTCCCCCTTCTTCTTGACTTTTGTATTACCGTTAAGAGCACTACCATCCTCCCAGTCACCCAGCTCTCAACCTAGGCATCACCCTGATTTCTCATTCTCTAGTACCCATCCCCATATCCAATCAGTTGCCCAAACCTGTCAATTCTGTCTCGATGACATCAGCTTCCTTCGCTCCTATGATATTATTATGACCTTAGCACAGACCCTCATCACCTCACACTTAGGCTATTACAACAGACTTCTGGCTGATTTCCTTGCCTCGAGCCCATCCCATCCCATTCCACCCTCAGGTCAGCTGTCAAACTGGTCTTTCTAAAAGTACACGTCACTCCCCTATTCGACAATCTCCAGTGATTTCCTATTACCTCTAAGATCAGATATGAAAGTCTCTGTTTGACTTCCAAGCATTGCCTGTCCTACATTTCTAGATTTATTGCATCTTACTCCCCCCCCCATTTTCTTTGATCCGCTGACACCGACCTCTTTACCATTTTTCTCACAAGATACTCCACCTCCCCAAGCCAGGTATTTTCTCCAGTTTTTCCTGCTCTCCCTTCACTCTAATGATTTTCCTTTATTGATTATTTCCAACTGCATTCATCTTGTCTGTAAATAGCTGTTTGCATGTTGTCTCGCTCATTAGGCCATGACTTCTTTGAGAGCAAGGGCTAGTTTTGCCTTTCTCTGTATCTTTGGCATTTAACGGAATTCATGGCACATTGTAGGCACTTAGTGAAAGCCAACTTATCTCTGTGTTCATTTACTTCTGGGAGTGTTGAACGCACCGATGAAGCTATGACCTTCCTTTACGCAGGTATCAAGATTTCTGTACCTCTTTATAGTATTTATGAGTTACTCTGGCTATCACTTGACTAGTCTTCTGGCATTGAGGCTCCCTCTGTACTTAGCTAAGGTCAGATAACAGACTCACGGTCCATCCCTGGAGCCACTCTCAAAGAATCATGACATTTTAGGATTGGAAGGGACCTCAGCAGTCACCTAGTCCAAGCAATACCCAGAATGAAATTCCCACAATGTACCTAACAACTGGTCATCCAAATTCTGCTGGAAAACCTTCCCTGAGGAAGAAGCTACAACCTCCCAGGGTAACTCATTCTTTTTGGGGATAGTTCTAATTTAGAGGTTCTTAACTTGGAGGTCCATGGACCCTGTGAGCTAAATACTATAGGTATTATTATCTCCATTGGGGTCCATTTGAAACCAGAGCACAGAGGTTCAAATCCTGCCTCTATCATTTACTATCTGTGTGACCTTGAGCAAGTCACTAAATGTCTCTGGTTTTTAGTTTTCTCATGTGTAAAAGGTCCCTTCTGGCTCTAAATCTATGATTCTACAATATTAATAGTAATAACTATTACTATTAATAACTATTAATAGTAATAACTATTACTAATAACACCACTCATATTTGTGTAGTGCTTTACTCACAACGACCCTTGAAAATTGATTTTTGTTCAGTTGTGTCTGACTCTTTGTGACCCTATTTGGAGTTTTTTTGGCAAAGATACTGGAGTGGTTTGCTATTTTCTTTTCCAACTCATTTGATGGATGAGGAAACTGAGGCAAACAGGGTTAAGTGACTCACCCAGGGAAATTCAGCTAGTGTCAGAGGCCAGATTTGAACTTAGGTCTTTCTGCCTTCAGATTCAGTGTTCTATCTGCTGTACCACCTAGCTGCCTACTGAAAATTGATAGGTATCAGTTACATAGCTATTTATATAGTGTAGGACAATTTACAAATGATATCTCATTTTATTCTCACACAACCCCAGAAGGTGGGTGCTATTATTGTCCTCATTTTAAAGAAGAGGAAACTGAGCAGAGAATGGTTAAATGACTTACCCAGGGTCACACAGTGAGTAACTGTCTAAGGCTGAATTTGAAGTGAGGTCTTCCCAGCTCCAGGTTCACTGCCCTACGTGGCAGCCCTGTAAAGTAGGAAGGACAAGTGGTCATATTCTCAGATTACAGTGAGGACAATGGAGCTCAGAGTTGATGAGACTTGTTCAACATCACATAGGCTAAATGTAAGAGTTGAGATTTAAACCCAGGGCTCTTGACTTGAAGTCCTATATTCTTTCTGCTGTATCACATTGCTCCCTAATATCTGAGGGAAGTATTCCTCCTTTACTCTGCCTTTCCCCACTTTTTCATCTTCCTTTTTCTGTGTTGGCTTCCTCCATTGCAAGATTCTTCTTGAATTTATATCCCCAGAACTTATTATTTTCACTAACATATGGTTTCCTTTGTAATCCTTTGTGTTTCATTTTGTGCATTGAAAAACACTATTTTCAGAAGGGGTTCATGCACTTCATTGGACTATTAAAGAGGTCTCTCCCTCCCTTCCTCTCTTTTTCCCTCCCTCCCTCTCTCCTTCTCTCCCTTCTTCCCTCTTTCCTCTCTCTGTCTCTCTCCCCTCCCTTTGTCCCTCCCTTTCCCTCTCTCTCTGATCTCTCTTGTCTCTCCGCTCCATCCTTTCTCTCTCTCTGTCTCTCTTTCTCTCTCTCTCACACACACACACACACATACACACACACACACACACCACTAATTATTATGAAGTCTTTTAATTCTAATCACCAAATTTGCTTCTTTGCAACTTCCACTTTCCTCCTAGTTCCTCCCTCTTGGGCTAAAAGGAACAAATCTAATCCCTCTCCCACGTGGCAGGTTATACATATTTACAGATAGGTATCCCATCACCCTCTGGGTCTTCTCCAGGCTAAACATCACTCCTAGACTCAAGCCCTCCTCCATCCTGGTTGCCCTTTTCCAGCTTATCAGAGCCCTTCCAGAACTGTGCCACCCAAGACATAAACCTAATACCGCAGATGAGTTGTGACTGAGGAAGACCATCATGCCTTGGCATGCCTTGGCATGCCTTTACAGCTTGGCAGCACCCGCCACTGCTTAGACTTTTCTGGAATAGACTTCGATAACCCAGGTTCCTATCTGTGAAGTGAGGATAACGATAACACTGACCTCATAAGGTTGATGCGAGGATTAAATGAGATCCCAGGTGAAGTGTTTTGCAAACCTTGGAGCTGTATAGTAAGGCTTGCTGTTTATTATTAATAACAATAATTATTATTATTATTTATTATCTGAGGAGAATTTTAGTAGAGATTCTACACACACAGATTTTTACAGTTTTAGCTGATTTGGTACTTTGAGTACATTTTCCCTTTCTATGATGGGTTTGAGGACCTGATGTGAGCAGAAATATTGAAAAGGGAGAGCAGTGTCAGAGGTCAAAAGCTCTGGTCAGGAGGACTGTGACAATGAAGAGAGAGAGAGAAAGGGAGAGGGAGAGAGAGAGCAAGCGAGAGACAGAGACACAGACAGAGAGACACAGAGAGAGGCAGAGAGAGAGAGAGGGACAAAGAGAGAGACAGAGACACAGACAGAGAGACAGAGACAGAGGAGAGACAGAGAGAGACAGAGAGAGAGGGAAAGAGAGAGAGCGAGAGAGAGACAGAGACAGAGAGACACAGAGAGAGGCAGAGACAGAGAGGGAGAGAGAGCGAGAGAGAGGGACAGAGAGAGATGGAGAGGGGAAGAGAGAGAGAGAGAGAGAGAGAGAGAGAGAGAGAAGGAAGGGTCAGTGAGGAAGGTCAAATAGAGCTGACAGGATTTTTCATCTTCTCTTATCTCACCTGGAAGCCTCTTCAGTCCCCTGATCATTTAATTGAACCATGAGGCAACATGATACAGTGAAAGGAATACCACACTTGGAGTCAGGAGAGATGAATTCAAATCCCACCTATCACCTAATACTTTTGTGACCTTAGGAAAATCACTTACCTGTGTACTTTATTGTCTTCTCCCGTAAAATGGAGACAATAATGCCTGTATTACTTACCTCGCAGGTTTCTTGTAAAAGTCAAATGAAATAATGTCTATGAGAAATACTGCGTAAAGCTCAAATGTTACCTATCTCTGCATTCTCTCCTCACCCCCAATTTCCAAGTATCTAGCTTGAGGCATGATTCCCAGAGCAGCACAGAGTGGAGACTCATTCCCTGCTTTGTCCCACTCTCCACCCCCGTATGTGGGATTCCAGGCTCCTCAGTTTTTCTCCTTTTCCCGGTTTTGTCTCCTCTCTACTCTTTCTCTCTTCCTTCTCCAGCAGTCGGGTTTTTCTGTCCCTTGGTGAGGACGTAAGCAGTGTCTCATGAAGTTGTTCCACAGTTCGCCCAGCTCTGTGTTCTTCCTCTGGTGCTGGCCTGTCAGGATGCAGGTGGGAGTGCTGGCTGTCATGCCTCAAAGGTCAGGAATCTACCCGAGTGCTCTTGACTCCCCTTTAATAGCCTAGATCAGGTTTCTCATTTATAAGTAAATCCAAACTGGTTTTGACCCAACTTTTACCTTTTCAGCTTGTACAGTTTCTTCATGTATCAAATTCCCATGCATCTTCTACTTAGTAAGTAAAAGCAGACTTGAGGTCCTTTACTAGTCACCATGGAGGGAATTCAAAGATGTGCTCAAGAAAGTTACTGTCTAAAAGTGGAGATGAGGCATGCACCCAAATACATTTGTCTGAGGAAAGGCCTTTGTAATCCTTCCTGCATTATCTAAATGTGAGATGTATCAAATCTCCCCTTAAAATTTCAAGGACCCTGACCTATAGTATTCTAGGATTTAGTGAACAAGTCTTTACATTATTCATGATGGCACAGTGGATAAAGTGTAGTAAGACTTGTGACCCCAGACAAGCCACTTAACCTTTGCCTGCCTTGGTTTCCTCATCTGTAAAATGAGAATAATCCCAAAGTTGCCATAAGGATCAAATGAAATAATATTTGTAAAGTGCTTTGCAAACTTTAAAGTTCTGTGCAAATGCTAGCTATTCCAAATGTTGCTATTTATGATTTTATATACTTTGATCATACCCTCCCTCGGCCTTTGCAGAAAAGCATGAACATTTTTAATCTTAGCTCATCTGACACTATCTGCTCCCTTGATCATTTTACTGGTTCATCTCTAGACTGTTGCCAGTTCCACTATCTCTGTCTTTGAGAAAAAATCTTATCTGTGCCTTTTGTTTTTTATATTCTTGTCATTTCCCCTTAACCCTGGCCCCACGGAGCTCTTTTCTGTAGTTAAGCAAAACCATTAGACACACTGATGGTATCTGACAGCATATGCCATATTCTACATCCATAAGCCTCCACTGCTCTACCAAAAAGAGAGAGAAGTGCTTCAGGACTAGGTCTCAAGGACTGAGATTGTTCATTACAATTCATCAACACTGGACTGCTTTGTCATCATTTCTATTATTGTCATCAATGTGTTCATTGTTATCCAGGCTGTTGCCTCCAATTTACATTCCTTCATGAAAATCATTCCATATTTCTTTGAATTCTTCATAGTTCTCATTTCTCATTATTTGATGATATTCCATATATCTATTTCTATATTTTGATACCATAATTTCTTTCCATTCTTTTCTGTTTCTTCTAGTGCTGTTTTCTCTCATCCATCTTTCATACTATTTCCAGAATAATATTTCTTTTGTAGAGATCTGGTCATTTCATTCTTCTGCTAAAAAATCATCAATGACTCCCTATTACTCACCAATAAAACTCTGGATTCATTTGTCCACAATCTGGACCCACTTAACCATTCCGTTCCTTTGTATTGAGATATGGTTGCTAGAAGAGTTCACAGTATTCGAGGGACATGTGCTATAATTTTCTGCTCAGCTACATGATTATACTTTCTATATATAAAGTCATAAACTTCTAGAATTGGAAAGAACCTTAGAGGGAATCTAGTCCCATACCTTGTCAGGTGTACAAATTCCTCCTACAATGTCTTCAACAAGTGGCCATTGAGCGTCTGATAGAGTAGCTCCAAGGACAGGGAACTCCTTTCCTACTAAGACTAACCATTCCATTGTCACAGAGTTCTAATTGTTAGGAAGTTTTCCTGATGTTGAGCCAAAATCTACATCCTTTCAATTTCCAACCATTTTCCAATACCCTCCCTACTGATTATATTTGCCTTGTCAGCTTCCTGGTACACAATTGTTGGGAAATAGTCATTCTCTCATTCTCTGTCACTGTCTTCCCTACCTTGCATTCCTCTTAACTCTCTCCTGGACTTTATGAAAGAGGAGACAGGATTCATATTTTTTGCTACAGTTATTCTTGAAGCTTCTATATCTTGGTTTTGATCGCAAGAAAACAGGTAATTCTGGATTTTTAGCAAATGGAGGAACATTACTACCCACAGCCTTTTTAAATATTCATGGCATGATAAAACATCAATTGATCATGGGGAATGTGTTAGAGTCATTATAAAGAGCTAGGAGAGAGAAAATTTCTAAAGAATAAGAAAGAGTATAACCTTGGTCCAAAGAAAAAGAACAATTTGTTTTTCTTATTGAGTCAATAAAATTTATCAAGTGCCCCACTATATGGCTGGCATTGTGCTAAGCACTGGCCAGTGAATCTCTGTGTTGATTACTCTTTTTTTTTTTTACTTTCTCCATACTTGTCTTCTTGTTTGCTTTCCCTCAGGTTGACCCTTATTTGATGTTCTTCCAAATTCCACCCCTCTGTCTTAGGAGCTGGGACAATATCATTGAAGCCCAGGAATATTGAATGATTGATGTATTTTGAAGCTATCAAAATCATTTGTTCCTTCATTCAACCAACATAAGTTAAATGCCTACCTTGTGAATACTGGATTTTGAACCAGAGGATGTGCATATAGATCCTTTCACGGTTCATGATTGCTGGTGTAATCATGGGCAACTCTTTACCCTTTTCTGGGTATAGAATCTCTGAACCCAAGTCACTGTGTGAGGCACTAATTGGATAAAAAGATGCGTTTTTCAGCTCCTTCCCTACTGACGATGTTTGCCTCCATCAAGGCAAACAAGATCCAAATCCTTAAGAAACTTAACTTTCTACAGGAGGGAGGATAGAGAAGGAAAAACAACAGAGGGATATGGCAGAGAAATCAGATAAAAACCAATATAATAAGTGGGTGAAGGGCACAAAGACAGTACTGTGTGTTTCAAAGAAGGAGAGCATGTTTCTCACTTGATGGAAGGTTAGTGAAGGTATTACAATCAAGGTAACATTTGAGCTGGGTCTTGAAGGATGGGTAGAATTTCAGTTGGTAGCAGTCATTGTCAGCTACCAAGAGTTAATGCTGATCCCAGAGACAAACATACCCAAAGAAAGCACTTAGGAAGTATATGAGAACAAAACTGCGAGATGCATGCCATGAGAGCAGACACACTCTCCCTCATTTACCCCCTCTGCCATCTCTTAAGCAGAATCAATAACTCTGCCTCTCTCTTCTCTCCCTCAGAAAGGCACACAATTAATTATATGTATTGCTCTTAAGAGTGAGAATGAGATACAGTGTGGTGTAGTTGATAAAAGTCGATGAAGCCAGGGAGAAATGAGTTCAAGTCCAGTGTCTGAAACCTCCTAGCTACTGGAACCCTAACATATAACTTAACCGCTCAGCACCACGGCCAGCTTTCTACATAAGGTTAAGTTGTAGACAAGCTGCTAAACTAGTGAAAGGACTTTCTATACTTGGAGAAGCCCATGCCATTAAAGCATCAACCTGAAAAACAAATTAAAATTGAGAAGAGGATATTTTTCCTATGGGCAAATGAAATACGTATACACACCCATATTTGTTTTTCAGTTGGTGCCAGGAAGATTTTTATGTCACCCTGCTCTTTGTATTCTCCTCATTCTCAGCTAGCTCTTCCTTGGTAATCTCATTTATCCTCACAGTTTTAGCTGACTTTTCTATGAAGGTGACTTTCTGATGTTTTTCCTTAGTTTTGACCTCTCTTCTGAACTAGAGCCTTGCAGCTCCAGCTGCCTGTATGACACAGTGCCTGGACATCTTATTGGCATCTTAAACTCAGCATGTCCTAAAAACCAGGTGGCATTTGGGTTAGACTTTATAAAGTTGAGGAGAAATTCAACAAATGAAGACCCCCTCCTCTGTGAAGGCTTCCCTGATTAATCCAGTCACTGGGGAGGTGATTACACTTTGTTTTATACTTATTACATAATATAATTCTATGTATTCTATATATATGCACTTATATTAAGTACCTATATAATATATTTGTGATGTATGCTATGATATGTAATAACTACTGTTTCTATGTCTTGTAAATGACACAACTGGGATTTGAACCTGGGTCTTCAGGCTTCAACTTTTCCATTGTTTTCTAATTTCTTTTCAAAACAATTTTTTCAAAAAAATTTCATGTGTTCCCAAAATTTTTCAAATTTGCCTTTCTACTGTGCTACCATAAATACTTTTGCATGAATTCCATATAAATACAGAATTCATAAGAGATAACAATTATAGAAAGACCAAATCATTGATTCATTCCAGTAGTCTTGTTTTAATCTATGTATGTGGTCTTAGAACTAGACACGAGTCCAAAGGTGCTCTTACTGCTTTCTCCCTCTAGCACTCTGGTACAATGGATTTATCAGATTCAGTAATTATTGCCTTGGGAGATTATGTGGCATAATGGATAAGAGTGCTGGTCCTGGAGTCAGGAAAATTCATCTTTGTGAGTTCAAATCCAGTCTCTGACATTTACTAGCTGTGTGACCCAAGGCAAGTCACTTAACCTATTTACCTTAGTTTCTTCATCTGTAAAATAAGCTGGAAAAGGGAAAGGGCAAACTACTCTATTGTCTTTGCCAAGAAAACCAAAGGGAGTCGCAAGGAGTTGGACACAGCTGAAGTGATTGAAAAACCATTATTACCTTGGATGAGAGGGAGTACTTGACCCTGAGGTGATGAGTAATTATACAGAAAGGACCTTAGAGGTCAGTGAAGGATAGAAGCAAGGGGCAACTGTTTGGGTGGGGAAGTAGAGAGGGGAAGAAAAGGTATGGAGATAGATTCAGGGCTTAGAAATTTCCCAAATGAGGGGATCAATTAAGGAGGGAAAACTCAAGCAAGATCTTCCACAGGTGCTCTACTGGACAATGGGGATTTAAAATAAAGCTTGCTGCTAAGTATAATATTTACTTATAATTGGTTGAGACAACACAAAGCAAATGCCTTAGTTCTAGATGGCCTAAATACCTCATTCCCGAGTTGCCAACCTTTCATTGTGGATTCTAAGGTCCTCACCCCTGACAAGAAAGACTCTACCCTATGAGTTTCCTCCTGTCTTATTATGCAGAAATCCCTAGTTTATATTTTTAAAATGTTGTTTAAAACATTGTTAAAATGTTGCTTCATGGGCCACATTAATTTTTCAGTCATTTAGAAAAATCAGGCACCAGGACCTGAAATGTTAGTTTGACAAAAGGTCAGTTGGCCATCTAACTTTTTCTGGCTACCACCAATCTCACACACTCTCTTCTCTTTGCCTTTTGCCTTTTATCCTGTCTTCTGTGGTGCAGCAAGATGGTGAGAGGTTTTTCATTTTTCATTTCATTTCATTCATTTTCATTTCATTTCACATTGGGAAATGTGGAGAAAAAAATTAAATGCTGAAGTATTGAAAAGGCCAAAACCTCTTTGTGATTAAGCAACTTAATCAGTATTCATAATTGACATTAGATCTCTAGTGGCTTCTGTAGGAGCAGGAATCAAGAATAAGGAAAGAAAACCAAAACAAAATGAAAATTTACATAGCTATGTAATTTCTGCCAAAGAAAAAGACTTAAAGTTGACTTATTATCATAGGATTTGGATCTAGAAGTGACTTTAAAGATGGATTCATTAATTCAAGATCAGCTAACCTTCCTAGGGAGCCTCCAGATAGAGCCCTGGACCTGAGCTTAACTCTGGCCTCAGACACTTACTAGCTGGGCAACCCTGGACAAGTCAACCCTATTTGCCTCAGCTTCCCCATTTGTCAAATGAGCTGGAGAAGAAAATGGCAAACTATTCTCATATCTTTGCCAAGAAAACCCCAAATGGGATCACAAAGAGTTGGACAGGACTTTTTGAGAAGGCCTTCTATGTAGACTACTCTTCCTACAAGATACTGTACCCTTGACCCTCAGTCACCAGTTAATTGGAAGTAGCCCTAGGCACTGTGAATCAATCAGAGGAGCTCTCTGTATGTTATCTGCAAGACTCATCCATGCTGACTCTTCATAGTGAGGTGCCCCTTAGATATAAATAATCATCAAATATATAATACATAAAAATAATCCCATCAAGTGGCTTAGAGAACTGTACAAGTTGATAAGACCCTCCAGGATCAACTCCCTTCATATTAACTAAAGAAAAAATGGGGAAGAATCTCTCCAATTAAAACAATTCCTTAAATGAAAATGTAGGTACTTATGTCTTATTGGATTAAAATGCCAAGAATACTTGATGATGAATTGAATTTTCATGGAGTGAATTTGTTTTTCCACTGCCTTCCATTTTGTATTTGGAAATAAGTTTCAAAGGAGAAGACTCCTAATCAATTTGTTTAAGAATTTTTTTTTGTCAAGGAAGAAATTAAGATTATATTCAGGACCTGGTATATTTCATGTTATAGGTCTGAAAGTCCTTTTGTAAAACTTTGTGGCATTTTTCAAAAGTCTCAGATGATCCTGACCCTGTTGGCATCATTCTTTCCCACACTTGGAACCGCATGGTCCTTCCTAGCACATAGAAAATTCTCTTATGCCTGAAAATTGCATAATTCTCTTCTCCTGATCCCAGCCCTGGAATGTCCCTTTCCCCCTTTTGATTGGGTATTTTGTATGGCACTTCATGCGTTTGAGCCTAAGTTCAAAACTCTGAGCTCTGGAAACTTGTAGTTGATTGATGGACTGCAAAATGATTTTTTGCCCTGCATTAATATTCCTTTAAGCTCAAATTCTGTAAAGGGGGATTTATTAAAACCAGGACTACCCATGCCATGCTATGCTTTGTCGTACCATGTTGTGCCTTTTCTTTAATCATTCATTGCAATTGCTTCATAGGCTGAAGAACCATGTGAGTTGAAATCCATTGAGAGAGAAAAGGCAGTGACGCCTTTACCACCCAAAGAGGCTTCCAAGTGTCACAAAGAAGACTTGGCCAAAGCACTGTGTGTAAGTGGTCTATGAGAATGATGCGCGGTCTTTAAAAAAAATATTCAGTATGTTATAATGTAATGTTTTTACTTCTAGTTGTTCTGATTAAGGCTCAACCACATTTTCTTCTCAGATACAGTATGGGGATATTCTCAATGCTATCCTTGTAATTCCCTTTTGGGGTTTTATGACATGACAAGGTGTTGCCAAATTTCATTTTTTCTTAATTTATACATTTTGTTTGACTCAGCAACTAAACCCCATCTATCTCCCAGTTGCTTACCCCGTAACGTATAATCCTCAAAACAGTTAAGCAAAAGAACAGAAAACAGAGTTTTAAAGGGTATTACAAAATCCTCAAAGAAGCCTTAAAATAAATTTGATTTAACATAAAAGATTTAAAGAACCTTTGAAGTTGGAGAATAATCTAACATTAGATGTTGTCTGTAACTGAAACTAGTCCATTGAGATAATGGAATGAACCCTAGTGATGATCCTGCCACAACTAGCTGTGTGACCCTGAAGGAGTCATTTGACCGTTCTGGAATTCTTCACTACCTCTTGCTGACAAATGGAGGGGTTAAACTCAGTGATCTCTAAGCCCTTCCCAGCTCCCAAAATCCGTATTCTAAGGGCCCCTCTAGCTTTAACACTTAGTGATTTAAGGTTCTCAATTCATAGTCTATAAGTAGCAATAGTGATTGACATATATATGTTTGTGTGTCTGTATACATTGAGAAAATTGACTAATAGAGCAAATAACTTGTCCGTGGTTGCACAGTTAAGTGTCACAGATGGGATTTGAACTCAGGTTTTCTTAACTCCAGTGCTGCCTGTATCCAGGGGTTTAATATGATAGCTTTTCAATGTCCTTTCAGGTTGATTTGCAAAGTGGGCTGTCTGAATTCTCTGTGACTCAACGCAGGCTAATCCATGGCTGGAATGAATTTGTAGCAGACAACACGGAGCCAGTGTGGAAGAAATACCTAGACCAGGTAAAATCAGATATGGGATAAAGGTCAATATTTCGTTCCTTGTATTGTGCTAATAGACTAAGCTTCTAGGAAATAAATACGCAGAATCATTTTTGAAAATCTAAAGGAACAGGTAATGAATTCACCAATGTGAAGAAAGAGAGGGAAACAATAAGACATTTCAGTGCAAAGAAGGAGGGATCTGGCGAACACCCCAACCATAGACACTCTTCGGTCAGAGACTCAGAGAATCTTGGTCCATGGTGATGAGTAACTTTCTCCTCTATGTATCTGGCTGGAAATTTTCAACAGGGTGAATTTAGTTACAGATATAAATGTTTTGTTTAAGAAAAGCAATGAAAAAAAATCTGTCAATTTTTTTTGATGTCTGAGGCACTGTGCTAGGAGCCATGAGGGAATCTAAGAATTAGAAGACATAGTTCCCACCCCAGTGGGGAAGGAATGGAGGTGAAAGGCATGAGTGGCTGGGCTACACACTAGTTTGAGAAGATAGAAAATAGATAGACAAAAAAAAATCAACTGTACTACTTAGCCGACCCTAAGATGTATTGATTATTCTAAACCCCATAGGTTGGATTAAATTATTTCTAAGCTTCTTATAAACTCTAAATCTTAGGACAATGTACTTTAAAAAGAGAAAGATTCCAGTTAGAACACAGCTGGTAATTGATGAGTGCTTCAGGTATCAAGATAAGCTTGGTTCTGCCAGCTGGAAATAAAAAAAGATTATAGAGGCCATTATACATTCATCCAATCAGTTGGCAAATTCCCTACTATCATTAAAGGCCCAGACTTTTATTAAGTGCCTACTATCTGCTGGGCACTGGGGCTACAAAGCCAAAAGAATTCAGTAGGCTAAGGAGCTTATCATTTTTACTGGAAACAATAGGAAGTCATTGAGGATTCTTTAGTGAGGTGGTGGTAGTGGTGACATAGTCAAATTTGTATTTTAGGAATATCATTTGCTTGTAATGTCAAGAATGATTTGGAGAAAGGAGAAGAGGGAAGCAGGAGAACCTTTTAGGCAGTGAGGCAGATTTAGAAAGACTTGGAACTAGGAATTAGGAAAAACCTGGGCTTTGACACTTAGTAGCTACATGAACTTGGGTAAATCATTTAGCATTTCTGATCCTTACTTCACTGATGTATAAAATGGGAATAATATTGCCTATGGTGCCTACCTTATAGGAGCGAGGACAGAAATTCTGAATTATACATATTTATACTTCCTTTCCAATCCTATCCCAGTATCAACTAGTGTTTATTAAATGGCTTGTGAGCACCGAATGCAATAGATATGTATCACATTATTTTTGTTCTTGTTGTGACTTATTCTTGAACAAGTCAACAGTCTTGAAGACTGTTCTTGTTCATTTTGATTTGAGTTATTTTACATAATTATGTAAAATAGGAGTGGTGAAGTGAGAGAGGGAAAATTAAGTGGTGGAAATAAGTGGTGTAATTTATAGGAGTCCAGAGGAGGGAGGAATCTGAGAGCCAAGGTGATGAGAGAAGTCTTCCTGAAAAGCATGGTGTGAATGGATCTGTGATTGGTGATCATCAATCAATGTAATAAGTACTTATTTAAGCTGCGGCAGGATCAGGGTGGCACACAAAGGTACCTAAGTCTGGATTCCTGCCTTCATCACTGCTCACCAGAGCACATAGCTTTACAGCTTACAAATTCCTTCTCTCTCTCAATCAACAAGCATTGAATAAGTTCTAGATCCTAGAGATACAGAAGAAACAGAAACTCTTGGTCCTCAGAAAGGTTACATTCTATTAATTTCTTTTTTATTAAAAAAAAGTTTTACTGGTGTAGTTTGTTTTTATATTACAAAGACTTGCGGATTGCCCCCACTCCATGGGAGGTCTTCTGTAACAAAGGAAAACAATTAAATAAAACTAACAATGTAGTGGCCTCATCTGAAAGTGCCTGTAGTATTCCACATCCATAGCACCCCACCTCCGTTTAAAAAATTTTTTAATGAACCCAAATCTATTTTCTCTTTCTCCCTCCTTCATCCCACTGAAGAAAACAAAACAAATTCCTTGTAACATAGATGTGTCGTCAAGCAAAACAAATTCCCTCAGTGAAAGTGTATAAAAATACCCACACCTGCCAATCTATACCCACAACCTCTCCATCAGGAGATGAATGGCATGTTTCATTACTGGTTCTCTAGAATTATAAACAGTTCTGTTTTCCCCACACTCCCTCCAACAGTTATTGACTTTTTTATCATCTTTGCCAGTCTGATAGGTGTGAGGTAGAAACTCAGAACTACCCTCATTTGCTTTTCTCTAATTAGTAGTGATTTGGATCATTTTTTTTTCATTTGGCTATAGGTAGCCTGAGTTTCTTCCCTTGAGAATTGCCTATACATAACCTTAGATCATTTATCAATTGAGGAATGGCTCTAATTCTCATAAATCTGAATGAGTTCCTTATATATCTTGGAAATGAGACCTTTATCAGAGAAACACACTGCAAAAAAAAATTTCCCAGCTCATTGTTTCCCTTTTAATATTGTGGAAAACATTTTCAAATTTTATGTAATCAAAGTTATCCATTTTATAGACTGTAATTCTCTCTGTCCCTCATTTGGTCACAAACTTTTTTTCTATGCGTAGATCTGACAGACAATTTTTTCCATGTTTCTCTAATTTATTTGTGACATGGTCTTTTATGCCTAGATCCTGCATCTATTTGGACCTTATCTTGGTATAAGATATGATGTGCTGATGTAAATCTAATTTCTTTCATATAGATTTTCTGTTTTCTCCTCAGTTTTTGTCAAATAGTAAGTCTTCATCCACTAAGCTAAGCTCTATCCTAAAACAGTCCTGTGGGATAGATAAGGATAGAGTGTGGATCTGTGATTTCATCAGCGTAGGGAATCCTTGATGAAGGAACTCTTGGATTTTATGGGAGAAGTCTGTGGGAGAGAACAGAAGAAGAGATAAAGAGGAGACAAAAATCACATAGGTGACATGGAGGGATTTGGACCAGTGAAGTAGGTCAGAGGCTGAAGTTGAAGGTAAAAAAGTTCTGCAAATTTTTGCAGAAATTGAAGAAAAATTTAAGAGCAATCTCTAGGCTCATAATGATCCAGATCCTATGTCTGGTTTGCAAATCAAGGACAATTCAGGAAGATATAAAAATGATTAAGGAGTAGCAAGAAGGACTAGGGGGTAGAGCCCGAAGAGTTAGACTCATGAGGAAGAAGAGGACTATAGGTAGCAAGACAAGGTAAGAGAGAAAAGGTGAGTGAAGCGTGCTGATGGAGTGGATTGGCAAATGAACCAGATTGTTGAAACACATGAGAAATTGAGTCAAAGCTGAAGGTAAGGCTGAGGCAGAGAAGTTGTTGAGACAGGAAAAGAATTTGGATGATTTTATCAAGTTATTAAGAAGTGACAACTGGCTGTAAAAAAAAATTTAACCAGGTGTTTAGGGTTGATGTAATTTCAAGAAAAGACTAGAAATCTCAAGCATCATGGAGAATAGGAGAAATTGTACAGTTGCTTGCATTTTGTATGTAAAGATTGGGTTTCTGTCATAACCGAGTGATTGTTTGTTATCTATAAGTGTAGGCTGATCTCCCTACTGGAAGAAGAGGTGAAAAGAGAAGGGGCTCAAAGACTGACACTCCACATTCCAAGCAGCTAGAGAGAATGAAGAGATTCTGAAGGCAGCTAGGTGGCACAGTGGATAGAGTCCTGTACTTGGATTAGTCAGGAAGACTTGAGTTCAAATCCAGCCTTAAACACTTACTAGTTCTGTAACCCTGAGCAAGTTATAACTTCTATGAAGATAAAATAGTCGTAAAGCATTTTGCAAACCTTAAAGCACTAGATAAATAAATGTTAGCTATCATCATTGGTCGTTATCGTTATTTTTGGAAACATGTAAGACTTTGATGGGGAAAAAAGTAATCTGAGGTAGGGAAAGAACACCTGCACCTCACTGGGATGATAGAGAATGGAAATACTGTCCAGATAACAGGAAAAAAAGGGCAGCTATACAAGTTTATAGTGTTGACACACTTCCTGAAGAGGAGAACTGGAGGAAAAAGCTTGTTGCCTTCCAAAGAATGATATACAAGAATCAAAGAAGCTGTCAGGGGGAGAGATCCTCTACTAAGAGGCAGAGGAGGAAGAGAAGAATGGTGGTAATTGGTCATTTCCAGCTCAGTTACGAAGACAGCTCATTGTTGACCCGATGACAACAGTAGCTAGATCCCTTGTCTTCCTGGGGCATGTTTCCAAGATACAATAGAGAACCTCCCAAAGCTTATCACAGTGGATGTCAACTATCCACTTTGGGTGATTCATATGGGCATAAATGACGTCAGAAGGAACCTAGACAAAATAGTGCCAATGATTATGAAGTCCTGGACAAGAAATTGAGGATCCTAGGGACATAGATTTGTGTTTTACTTATTGTTGTCCATTGTAGGCAAAAGATGTGGAAGAGAAAAACTAATTTGGTAAGTGGGCAGCTGGCTAAAAAGGTGATGTTTAAGAATGGAAATTTGATTTCTGGATCAGAGCTTACACACACACACACACACACACACACACACACACACACACACACACATATATATATATATATATATATATATATATGTACATATATACATATATATAATCAATTCCTGTCCAGAGATGGATTATAGCTAACAAATACATTCAGTAAGAATGTATTTACCAGGTCTCTTGCAGATCTAATCCAAAGGGTATTAAAGTAAAAAGAATCGAGGAGGGGAAAGACTACCTGTAAATATTTATCCACAGAGTTATATGTTCTGGAGCAAGGATGGGGAACCTGCAGCCTCGAGGCCACATGTTGCCTTCTAGGTCCTTGGGTTCAGCCTTTTGACTGAGTCCAAGTTTTCCAGAACAAATCCTTTTATTAAAGGGATTTGTTTTATGAAGTTTGGATTCCATCAAAAGGCTGCACATAAGGACTTAGAGGGCCACATGTGACCTCAAGGCCAAAGGTTCCCCACCCTTGTTCTAGAGAACTACCACAGAAGAAAGAATAATAACAGCTGAGGGACCTAGGGGCAAAGTTCAGGTTGCTTGGGGCCAGCATGGGGAAGGAGGTGATGGTCCAAGTAGAAAAGGCAAGACCTGAAGTAGAATTTCGTCTTGATGTCCAGAAGAACTTCCCAGGAATTAGTGTTATCCTAAAAGTGCAGCAGCTTTCCTCAAGAGGTGATGAGCTCTCTGTCATTGAGGAGTTTCAGGCAGATGCTAGATGAACACCTGTAAGTGACGTTCTGGTGTGAGTCCTTTCATGTATGGGTTCTACTAGATGGTTACTAAAGACCCTTCCAACTCTCCAGCTCTGTGATTCTGTGATCCCTCTACCTATGCAGGGGGGCAACTCATGGTCTTAGAAATACCTCAGTCACTGAGAGGTTGAGTTACTCACCCAGAGTTACATAGCCTGTATATGTCAGCGGGGATTTGAACTCAAGTCTTGCTGGTTTCAAAGCCAGCTCCACCATGCCACTTCTCACTGTGAGGCAGGTAGCACTAAATGTTTTTACCCCATTTCTACTTTTCATGAAATGAAAATGAAGCTTCAAGAACTCAACTTATTTATTTACTCATGGCCCAGTTTTGGAGGATTATGTTTATTGGAATTTTTTTTCATATATTAAGCCTAAATTTGTTTCTTTTTCATTTCTACCCATTGCTCTTTGTTCTGTCCTCTGAGACCAAATAAGATTGTATTTGTAAAGTGCTTAGCACAGCACCTGGCACATAGTAGGTATTTAACATGTTAATTATTTACTTGTTTTTAATTATGTCCAACTCTTTGTAGCCCCATTTGAGTTTTCTTGGCAAAGATACTGGAGTGGTTTGCTATTTCCTTCCCCACCTCATTTTAAAGATGAGGAAACTGAGGCAAACAGGGTTAAGTGACTTGCCCAGGGTCACACAGCTAGTTAAGTGATCGAGGCCAGATTTGAACTCAAGAAGATGAGTCTGCCTGACTCCAGGCTCAGTATGCTATGCACTATGGCACCCCCTAGCTGCCCTCTTAATAAATGCTTATTCTCTTTCCTTACCCACCCTGCCCTTCAAATATTTGAAGACAATTATCATGACCCCAACATGATTATTTTTTCCTCCAGGCAACAAAAAAGTGGGGGGTAGTTCCTCCAAACAGTCCTGTTGTAACGTCAACTTGAAGACCCTTCAGCCTCTTGGTCAGCCTCCCACAGCTGAGCACAATATTCCCAATTTGGGCAGACTAGGGCAAAGTAAGTGGGATTATCAACTTCCTAGTCCTGGACACTGGGCTTCTATTAATGCACCCTAAAACTGCATTAATTTTTGCCATGTTATACTGAGGTCATGTTCATGAAAACCTTCATCAATCTACGGCTCTCAATTTTTAAGGGATAGAGATATGAATTATGGTTGCTTTAGTTACCAACCCATCAGGCAGCCTCTGTGCTCTCACCTAAATCTGTTCTCATTTACTCCTAAGTATTGCAGACTTTACAACACTTAATAGGATCTTAGTCATTTTCTGGTTTTTAGCTTTCCTCTGTAAAAGGAGAGGGTTGGAATAGATTGTCTTTGCAGTCTGTTTAAATTCTAAGTTCATTCTGTCATTCTGTGATTTCCAGCTGCTACCCCTGGAGCCAGTTAATAACGTCCTGACGAAAGGCATGTGGAAATAATCAGTATCTTGGGACAGCATATATCCAAAGTCATACCTAGGGCGTGAGGACTGGGGCTTTGTCTCAGGCTCCAAAATTTAGAGAGCATTACTGCCCTTGAGCTCTTCCATAGTGTGGAAACATCTGAGTGCAGCAAGAATTAGTAAGAATATTTAAACTAGGCAGCTACCCTATGAATTGCTTCTTCGTCTCTCCTTGACTACCTGCCCCCTCCCTTTACACACTCACATCTCCACAGCGGTATTTGAGAATGTGGCTTGTGCTATTTGCCTTGGGTGCTAAAAATTGTTGGTCAATCGCTCTGCATACAACTTCCAAGAAGCTTAGTTTAGAGAATGGAAAGCAATTTTAGCAGCTTCTGGAAACTGTAATTCACAGAAAAGTATCATGGAGGAGAAAATTGCTTGCTACAAGATCCCTCCTCTGTTCTGCAGGCCAGGCCCCAGGCAAAACGATGAAAGAAGCCAAGTTGGTTTTGGCCATTGGCCTCCTCACTTATCACCCCTCAGGGGTGTTCTCTGCCTCCCTCCCCCTAAACCTGCTGCCAACCCCTACAGGCACCCCGAGATGACAGGAACTATGATTATGGAGTATCTTCTTTCTGGGCAATTTCCACTTAAATCAGAAAGATAAAGGATTGAGTTGGAATTTTAGTCTTCAGCTAGGGTTGGGGCAGGTGAATGGGCAAAAGAGAATTCAGTTTGGAGTCGGAGGACCTGGGTTTGAATTCTGCCTCATTGCCACTTACTATCTGTGTGAGCTTTGACAAGTCATTTAAACTTTATGGACCTTGGTTTCTTCCTCTGTGAATGAGAAGGGAGTGGACATTAGAGACTGAAGGATTGGGAGTGTGGGATCTTCTTAGGACCCTAACACCCCAACCTTAGGGAGCCAGGCCTTTCTGTTGTGAGCCCCCTTTCTTTCTAGAGCTAAGAAAGATTACTCTGCTAAAGGGGAGCTGCCAACAAAGACAGCTCAGGTTCAGTCTTCCTTGGGACTAAGCTAGGGGTAAGATATCGCCTAAGAGAGGTGTTACGGGAGTCTGAATATTTCTGCAGCCTCTAAAGTGTCCCCTAATTTATTCATTTCTTGAATTCCAAAGTCCACATATTTGTGAGTCTAAGGGGATTACCGTATTTCTTTTTTTTTATTTAATTTTTCTAAAACTTAAACACATAAGAAAAGAAAAAGAAACATAAGCTGAAATATTAAAACTTAAATACAAAATAAGAAAAGGGAAAAAAAAATCATGTCATGGCGCAGCAGAATGTAAGCGAGGATTCAAAATATATAGCAATAAATGTCTATTTCAAGAAAGGCTATGTAATAAACGCTATGTGTTGTGTTGAGAGCTGTCCACCTTTTCTTTGCTTCCGTGAAAGTTTCCTTTTGTTCTTTACTGTTCACTTTTTACTTGATTCTTTTCCCCCCCAAGACTACAGTTAAAGGTAGATATATGTACATATAGATATATGCATACACATTTACATGTACACACATACATACATACATAAACATATATTTTCCCTAACAAATTCTACTCCTGATCATTGTTTTCTGTTTGTATGTATTCTTATTTCCTACGATTACTGTATTTCTATAATGTGTGAGTAATTCAAACTCTTCCTAGGTATTGATTGATCAGATCCCAATTTCTACATTTGATAACACAATGCAGGTATTCTAAAGGTCTTATGAACTTTTATGCAAATAATTGCTTGAATAATCATTTTAAATGAAGAATTGAAATGAATATAATAACTACTTTGTATGGCATTTATCTACATACAGAATATAATTGAAATCTGATGACTGAAACAGAAATTTGAGGATTCTTATCTAATATACAAAGTTTTAAAAGGTCTATGTTCTAAGGCATTTCTGGGGGCCCAGAATTTTAAAAAATGAATTCTTGTAAATCCCACCACATGAGTCTCTCCTTTGTTCATTTGACTTTAGTCTGAGTACTGTATGAAGAATTATATAAATTTTTTAAAGTAGTTCTACTTTTTAGAGAACGACTTGGCATTTTTTTGTGTCATGGGCCCTCTTAGCAGTACAAGGAATCCTAGGGATCCCTTGTCAGGATCGTACAAGCATTGAAGGAAGTTCTAAATTTCAGTTAGAGGCTAATAAAAAGATTATTGACAAACTTTGAAGGAGGGAGGGGTCATCTCCTGGGCATAGACTTTGACCTTGGAGGGGCCTTGCTCTTTAGAGTGTTCATTGGCTGGGCACTGCTTAGAATGTAAATTCTGTGAAGGCAGGACCCTTTGTTTTGTTTCCTTGTTGGATTCCTAGCTCTTACTGTGGAACTTTGCATATAGTAATTGCTTATTGGTTTGGATTGGGCAAGAAGGAGGCGAATTAGGTATGTCAGAGAAAGTTAAAGAAGTATCATGTCCTTTGCCTTCATGGAGTTTCCAGAATTTGGGGGTGCACAAAAACACAAGAGAACGATGAAGAAGTGGTAGAGATGCCATCCCACCTGTTCGTCCTTCTAGACACAGATCCATTGTTCCAACACAGCCATTTCACCTCCTGCCTCACAAATATTTTTTGGACATTCCACCTTCCACATCTTGGGTTGAGTAAACACACTTTGCCTGAAATCTTTTCCACATTTCATTCTTTTATTCTAAATCTTACTCATTTTTCAAGTCCCAGCTCAATCTGACCCTCTCCATGAAGCCTTCTTTCACGCCTCAATCGATAGGGGATTGTTCAGAATCCCCTATGATGCTTATTTATTTGTCATTCTTTGCCTTGCTTTCTTTTTAAAATACAAATGCCCCATGCTCTATAATTACCTTCTGGTTCCCCTCAATGTTCCAGTTCCCTTGATAGCTTCCTCTCTCGTAAATATCCGGGAAGAAAATGATCAGAGAAGCACAAAAGCTTACACTAAGTTGTAAGTAATTGATAGTTACTATACTTGAGATGTATTAAGTTTTTTCTTTTTATAAGACTAACAGTCACACTAAATACTGATTGATAACCAGATCAAATAAAACTCTAAAATGAAAATTCATTTTATCATCATTATCAACACCACCATTATTAAATGCCTACAAGGTGCCTAGTACTGTGCTAAGTGCTAGTGATGCAAAGAAAGGCAAATATTTGGTCCCTGCCCTCAAGGAGCTGATATTCTAACAGAGGAAGTGATGTGCAAATAACTATATACGTACAATGTATATTCAGTGCAGATAGGAATCAGTCTCATAGGAAAGTCTTTAATGGCGAATGCAGAGGGAAACCAGAGGAGTCATCTTGCAGAAGATGAGATTTGAACTAAGTCCCAAAGGAGGCCAGGAGGTGGACATGTGAAGAAAGAACATTCCAAACATTGGGGACGGCTAATGCAAAATGCCTTAGAGAGTCAGGAGATAGGAGGACAACAAAGAGGCTGCTGCTGCTAGATTATAGAGTATAAAGATTTAAGTCAAGTCCAAGATGCCTGGAAAGGTATGAGAAGACCAAGTTGTGAAGGGCTTTAAAAGCCCAAAGGTGATTTTATATTTGATCCTGGGAGTAATAGGGATTCATTGGTGTTTAGCAGGGAGGAATGGGTGGAGAGTGACATGGTTAGCTGCGTGCTTACAGGAGGTCACTTTGGCAAATGTAGTGAAGAAAGACTTGAGGTAGGGAAACCAACCAGAGCTCTGCCCCAGATGTGAGACAAGGAAGATCTGTACCAGGATGCCGGTTCTGTGAAGGGATGTGAAAGATGAAATGACAAAACATGATAATACATTGGTTATGGTGGGATTAACGTGACTGAGTGAGACCAAACGTGATCCTGGGTGATGGGGAATGGTGGTGTCCTTTACGGTAATAAAGAAATTAGGAAGAAGGGAGGGTTTCTTGGGGGTAATAATGGGTTCTCTTTCAAACATAATGAATTTAAGATGTCTCTGTGGCATCAAATTGAGTATTTTGATTTCACAAAATGTGATATGTATTCATAAGAATGATACCGGTATACTGGCTTTTTGCCTCCTTCCAAGTATAACTATGTACTTCTAAAGATGTGTTGCCTTTGATTTTATGTGATTGTAGTGAATTTATATGTGCTTGTCACTTTTATGACCTCACTATGCCTCATTTCATATCACTTTCCATATTTCTTGGTATTTATATTTTATAGAACTATAGTATTTCATTATATAATGCCATAATTTATTCATTCATTCCCCAGTTATTGGACATACAAATTTCTTTCTTCCAATTTTTCACTCTAACAAAAAACCCTCAATTATAAATATTTTTGTAATAAAATTTTCACTATTTTAATGAATATTTTACTTTCCCTAGCTATGGGTAAAAACAACTTTTAATATTTGTTTTTTTTAAATTTTGAGTTCCCCATTTTCTTCTTCCTTCCATTCCTTTGCCCCTCCCTGAGATGGTAAGCAATCTGATGAAGGTTACTATGAATATATTTTTTAATTTTTTATTAATTTTATTTTTAATTTAAGGATTGAAACATGCATTTCTGTAGGTGATAAAGGTTGCACATGAAATTTCAAGTCTGTTTTGAACAACTTGCTATTCTTTTTAAACAAAGTTATGTAAATTTCTTTTTTTCTTCCCTCTTCCCCACCCTAGAGATGGCTACCATTAGATACAAGTGTGTGTGCATGTGTGTATGTAAAACCATTCTATACATGCTTCTATTTATCACTTCTTCCTCTAGATGCAGATAATGATTTCCTTCATAGATCTTTTGTGGTTAATTTGGGTATTTATGATAGTCAAAATGACTTAATCAAAGTTGTTCTTAGAACAACTTTTCTTTTTTTGCTCTTTTTACTTTTCATTATTTCATGCATGTCTATTCATGTTTTTCTAAGATCATTGAGCTCATTTCTTATATCACAGTTGTATTTCATCAGAATCATATATCACGACTTGTTCAGTCATATTTTTTAAACCATAGATGGGTATTGGTATTTGAAAAGAAACTATTTGAGGTACCTTAATGAAATTTTAATTTAATGGATAAACCAGAAGGCAGTATAAAAATAACTGGGCAATGGATATTTCAGAGAACAGAATCTTACTCATATCCCCCCCCACCCAAAGCATTACCTACCCAGAAGGCCAGCACTGTCTATATATTTAATGAGTGTGTATGTTTCTCTGTGTCAGTGTAGACCAGCATAACTGATGTAAACTTTTTTTTTCTTTCCTTAGTTTAAGAATCCACTTATTCTATTACTTCTGGGCTCTGCTTTAGTAAGTGTGATTACCAAAGAGTATGAGGATGCTGTCAGCATCACAATGGTGAGTCGATGAAAAGCCATAAATAAGGACTAGAAATCAACGGGGTTGACGACTTCTGAGGTGGGAATCGGACTTAGTTAAGCCTGTCAAGCAAATGCCTTCTATGCATTAGCATCTGAGGAGAAAAATCTTACCCCATTTTCTTAGTAATGAGTATCACATTAGGCTAAGTGTTTTGAGATCTGTTTTTGTTTGGGCTCTGAGAAACAGTAGCTACATGGCACAGCCACACAAGTGTCCTAGTGTCAGGGAGCCCTGAGTTCAAATCTAGTCTCAGACACTTACTGGTTGCATGACCCTGATCAAGTCATTTGTCCTCTGTCTGCCTCAGTTTCCTCAACTATAAAATGGGGATAATAGCACTAACCCCACAGAATTGTTGTGAGAATCAGATGAGATAATATAAACAGTAGGTGCTTAATGAATGCTCATGTCCTTCCTTCTTTCTGCCACTAACTTCCTGTATGACTTTACCATCTTTTCTCACTAAGCTGAGTCTTCTTTCTTTGTGAAAAGGAGCCAGATTAGTTAATGTCTTCCTTTTCTAAAATTCTGTAATTTGTTGTTTTCTCTCACGTGAGCCTCTTTTGAGTATGTGATCTCAGGGCAGCGTACAGGACTAGCCAGGCATAGTTCTGGACATCTTTATAGCTCATTGGAGCAATCTCTCTTTTGTCCTGGAACAGCATCTCACCTCACCCACTTTGCTGCTCAACTTTCCTCTTCCCAAAAGTCTACAGAACTGTCAAGGAATGCTAGAGACCAATTTACCTTATTCCTTTTTTCTCAAACTATTTCAAAGTTAATTATTTTCCCTATTTGTCTCTAGGCTGTACTTATTGTGGTCACAGTAGCTTTCATCCAGGTAAGTTATACCATGAAGCATCCTGTCCTGGTAGCCCCATGAAGCTGTCCAACTTTAGAAAGGTTCTCTTCTGGAACAACTTTTCTTAATGTGCTTCTTATCAGGAATACCGATCCGAGAAGTCTCTGGAAGAACTTAGCAAGCTCGTGCCTCCAGAATGTAACTGGTAAGTGAGATGATTCCTAGGAATTTATGCAACACTACAAACAAGTAATGAACCAGTATGTTTAATGGCAAAAATCAGGTATTTGTGATGTGATTCCCAAAAGACATGTGTGGTTTGATGGAGAGAGTACTGATCTTAGGATCAAGACCTGGATTCTGGCATGGAATCTGCAACCAAATAGTTGTGTATCTTTGGATAAACCATGTTACCATTATGATTAACAGTAAATTAATTAATTATCAAGTCAACATGAATTTATTAAGTGCCAGGCTACAGGCTATTTGTATAAAGAAGATGCCTTTTAGAGCATATTTCCATACTGAAAGAGAATTGATCAAGGTCATCTGGTTTTAGAACTAAAAGGAACCTTAGAAGTCATGTTATCCAATGTCCTGCATTTTTCAGATAAGGACGCTGAAGACTAAACAAGAGGAGTTATTTTCTGAAGATCCTCAGAGCCTGGGTGCTTAGAATCTAGAAAACTCTTTAGATCTGGGTTTCCCTAAATGTTCCCCCATTTGATTTTGAGAGTTAGTGTGGTTTTGGGAAGTAAGCAAGAAAGTGATTTGTACTTCGAGAAGGTTATAAGATCATAGGGGAAATGATGGATCAGGAGCCTGAAGACCCATGATTCAGTGTCTTCTATGCCACTCAGCCATTTGTTTAAGGCAACTAGGTGGCACAGTGGATAGAGCACTAGGAGTCAGGAACATTCATCTTCATGAGTTCAAATCCTGCCTCAGACACTTACTAGCTGTGCAACCTTAATCCTACTTGCCTCAGTTTCCTCATCTGTAAAATGAGCTGGAGAAGGAAGTGGCAAACCATTCCAATATCTCTGCCAAGAAAACCCCAAATGGGGTTAAGAGGAGTCAAATGTGACTGAAAGGACTCAACAACAAAACAAAAGGTCATTTATTTGGGCAAATCATTTAATTCATCTGGGTCTCAGTGTCCTCGCCTGTAAAATGAAGATGATGTCTTCATGTTTCTCTTCTGGCTTTAAACTATGGTTTAGGGTTAGTGTTGAGAGAAGGCTCACTTAGAAATTCCTTATCGAATGTTAATTATGTTGGTATTAATATCTTTAGAATTCACCGTAATGGAGCTCAGTTCGTTAGAGCTTTTCCTTTGTGAGAGAACAGCCCTAAGTCTTAATCTGGGCCATTAGTTATTCATATTTTAAGCAGGGAGGTTTCTGTTCCTCAGATTTACCGTGGAATGTTTTAATCCTCAACTTGTCCCACTTCAGCCTCATTCGGGAACAGAAAGGTGAATTGGAACAATATAATGAAAATGCAAAAATTTGTCAGAGCATATTTCTCTCTTCCCAGAAATCAAGTACAGCACCAAAATGAACGCAGGCCCTTCTTAACCTGTCTCTATAGCTGAGCCACGGCACCATGGTGCTCAGAAGAGGGCATGAGGCCAGTGCTGTTAATACGATTTTGGATTTAGGAAGTTAGCCCAAGAAAATACCAGCTCCCATCTGTGACTTCTCTTCCCCAACCCCAGTAATTGATGTTCATTTATTTCAGTTGTGTCAGACTCTTTGTGACTCCTTTTTGGTGGGGGAGGGTTCTTGACAAAGATGCTGGAATGGTTTGCCATTTCCTTCTCCGGCTCATTTTACAGATGAAGAAACTGAGGCGAGCAGGGTGAAGAGACTTTCCTGGGGTCACGGAGCTAATGTTTAAGGCCGGATTTGAACACCAGTCTTTTTGACTCCAGGCCCAGTGCTCTAACCATTGTAACACCTAGTTGCCCAAGTATTGGGGGCAAGGACTCAAATTTAAGTCTTTGGAATCTAAGGCCAGTGCTCTTTCCCATGCACCATTTAGTCTTTGCCCTAAGGAACTTTCACATGAGAGGTATTGTTATCATAATTAAAACAGGATTTCTCTTTGGAAACTTGTTTTCTAGTTGGTTTAGTACATTGTAATTTGGATGGCAGGGCTGTGGAGTGGACAGCCATGAAAGAAAGGAGGGAATCATAATGAGACATCAGAAGTCCAGCAGTTGGCCTCAGGCCTCATGCTTTAGGAGTTCTTTTGTGTAGTCTGGCTCCTGACCTGGAGATTTGGGACAAACCACTTTGGGGGCAGCTAGGGATGGAGCGCTAGCCCTGGAGTCAGGAAGACTCATTTTCCCAAGTTCAAATCCAACCTCTGACATCTACTAGCCGTGTGGTCCTGCCTAAGTCACTTAACCCTATTTGCCTCAGTTTCTTCATTTGTAAAGTGAGCTGGAGAAGGAAATGACAAACCACTCCAGTGTCTTTGCCAAGAAAATCCCAAATGGGATCATGAAGAGTCAGATATAACTGAAACAACTGAGCAACAGCTTAACTACACTTAAACTTTCTCAGTTTCATCAAATAAATAGGTATGACTGAGTGTTCTGAAAGTAATTTCAGGGTAAGATAGTTATGTTTTAAAGAAAAACAATAGTTCGTGTATGTGTGTGCGCGCACATGCATTTTTGTGCGTCATCTGTGTGTGGTGTAGTAAAAAGAGCTATAGAATGAGGACCTGAGTTCAAATTCTGGCCCAGACATTTCCTGGACATCCATAACCTCTCTGGGCCTCACATTTTTGATCTTTAAAATGGAGGTAATATTTGTGCCACATATCTCACAGGGTGGTCATGAAGAACTTTGTAAACCTTAAATCCGTGTTTTTTGAATGGGGCAGTTTTACCTTTTTTTCCCCCTCAGAGTAAGTTTTATCTAACAGAAATGTTCTTGTCATGAATAATAAAATGCTATTTAATTCTTTGATCTTTCTACCAATGATCAACCCCTAAAGCCAAAAGTGAAAAAAAAAAGTTTGTAATTGAAAGGACTGTTGTTTCAGTGATCTGTTTTTGTGCAGAGCTGTTGTCAGGACATAAAGTACATTTCTTTCAACATGGATGCTTTCTTTTCTATCTGATTCAAATGTTCAGCATAAGAGAAGGGAAACTCCAGCATGTGCTTGCCCGAGATCTTGTTCCCGGAGACGTAGTGTGCCTCTCGATTGGAGACAGGGTTCCTGCTGACATCCGACTGATAGAGGTAGGCATTACAGTACCTTACAGAGTGTACTTTATGGGTCACTTTCAGTTTTGTTGATGTCTTGTTTTTATATTACATACACTTACAGATTACTTTCACTTTGTAAGAGATCTCTTATAACAAAATAAAGCGTTTAAGGAAAACTTAATCCTCAGATTGCTGGAAGGAGACATGTGAGTCCTTTGAGAACTTAAAATCTATTTTACTAGGTTCGAGTGCTTTGGACTCCATTTGCAGCACTGCCTCATTCATAGCCAATGTCATTATTGTCAGTCATGGCTGACTCTTTCTGACCCCATTTGGGGTTTTCTTGACAAAGATACAAGAATGGTTTGCCATTTCCTCTCCTTATAGATGAGGAAACTGAGGCAAACAGGGTGAAATCATCCAGCTAGTAAATATCTGAAACTGGATGAAGATGGGTCTTCCTAATTCTAGATCTGGTACTTCTAGATTCCCCAGAACCTATGCATTCGTACTTTATTCACAATTGAAATAATTGTGGTTATTTGATTCCCCAATCCTAAGCCAATTAGAAGCGCCACGTCAGAAGGAAAAGGGTATTGCTGGGACCATTTGGCGTAGGGATGAACAGTCCTATATAGCTCCTGGTACCTGAGAGCATCGCTGTATTACAAAACTATAAGAATAATATAATAGATTATGCTATATATAATACATTAACCTATGTCTATGATGATGACCCTGAGTTATGGTATATTAGAAAAAACATGAGCTTTGGAGTCAAAAAGACCTGAATTTAAATCCTAGTTCTGCTCCTTATCAGCAACATGACCTAGGATAAGTAATTTCTCTTCTCTAGCCAGTACTTTCCACCTTGGTAAAACATGGAGGTCATGCAATATGGTTAGGAAGTATAGAATTTAGAGTCGGAGGACCAAGGTTAAAAAACCACCTCTTCCACTCACCACTGGTGGGACTTCAAGCAGATCACTGAACCTCCCTCTTTTTGCCACCTCTTGTCCTGCAAAATGAGGTGATTTGGATGACAAGATCTTTAAAGTTCCTTTCAGCTCTACATCTGATCCTTTGCCTTGATGATCCCTAAGATCCCTTTTAGATCTAACAGTCTCTGATGTCTAACTCTTCACTTCCAGGATGCCTCTGGCTTCAGGTAAAGTCCTTGTAACAGAAATGAGTTCTTTGCCATGCACACCACAAAGGCATACGTACAAACATACTAGTCATCATCTCAGTGTACATGGACAGTGAGGGCTGATTTTCAGTGATATGTCTTGGTTGGTAATTGCCTCTACGCTCCTTTCCCATTCCTTCCCTATTGCCCCCAGCAACAGTTTGCAAACATTGGCATACTTCCTCAACACTCTGGCCCAAGCCCTTGTGCCAAAATAATATACACTAGCAATATGGTGGACTGACACTTTACAGCCAGATTGGAGGGCCAGTAAATTTATTTACAACAGGAACTGTAAAACTACTTGTTAAGCCAGGGAAATATGGTCAGGAGGAGTGTTAAATATGTTTTGAATTCATTCCAGTTTCAAGAAGCAGTGCGTTAAACAATCAGCCTTAAAACTTGAGATTAACAAAACATCATCATCTTCACAGTTGAAGACAAAGGACAGGGACTTCAGCCGCAAACGCTGACCTGGTACAACCAGTAAGACCAGGTCATGGCTTTCTTTTTCTCTGCTGTTTATGAAATAAAAGGTGACTTGAACTGAATTTGTCAGAACTCCAAGTCGTGCTTTGTGTTTGGAGCACGAAAAATAACTATTTCAGAGCATGGGTGTAACAAAGCAAGCTTATTTCTTTGTGTTTGGCTGAGGGAAAAAATGACTGAATATTCTTTTCTGCCATCCACCTCAATCATCTCCTACTTTTTCCAGTGCCTCCTGCTTGCCACCAGAGCCACCGTGTGGCTTGTCTTTCTAGTTGCCTGTAGGTCTCTTTACTTCCTTTTGATCACTCATGCCGATGTATATCAATCCCAGCTGCCTCTCCTTGACATTCCATTCTTAAATCCTGGCTGTCTGGCTTCCATTTCCACTACTTACCCAGGCTTCCCTCTTGCATTGAATTCCCTGGCACATTCGATAGGCCAGGTATTCCGCTAGATGGTTGAAATGCAGAGGCAAACTTGAAGTAGTCCTTGCCCTCAGCTAACTTAAATTCCACTGGAAAATACAGCTTTTAATTTGGGGATCCCCATAACAATTATGATTTCTCTGAGGCCATGTGATTCTACCAAAAGAACGCCAGACCTGTCTTTTTACCTGAGTTGTGGCTATGATTGATGATGAGGAATTGTTTTTTTCTGGACAGGAAACACCTTCTATCAGCAACTGTTCCAACTTATAGTCTTAGTAAGTTGTCTAGAGGCACAGTGACTTGCAAAGGCCTGCCTGACTGGGAGTTGTCAGATGTCGGGGGCTGAGGCCAGCTCTCTATGCCATATGGCCTTTCTAGCATCCTGTGCAGAGATAGATCAATCCAAAGTAATTTAGAGAGAAAGGGAGACTTACAGCTCTGCTGATTCTTTCCTTGCTTGCCACTGGGGATGGGGAGTGGGGTGGGGAGAGAGACAGACACACAAAGAGAAAAGAGAGGGGAGGGAGAGTAGAAGAGTAAAAGAGAGATAGACACAGAGGCAGAGAATGAGGGAAAAGAGAGAGGGGAGGAGAGGAAGAAGGGACAGACAGAATGAGAGAGACAGACAAAAGAGAAAAAAGAAAAGAGGGAAAGAGAAACAGAAGTAGAGACAGGGAGATAGAAAAAGAGAGATAGGAGAGAGAGAGAGACAGAGAGAGAGAGAGAGAGAGAGAGAGAGAGCACTAAGCATAGTGGAAGGGGAGATGGCAATCAGGAAAGGGTTTGTGTAGGTCTGGAGATGGCCCTTGAGCTGAGCCTTGAAGGAAGCTATGGATTCCAAGAGACAGAGGTGAGGAGCGGGGTTTCTCACACATGGAGGACAGAGTCTGTGCCACAGCAGACAGAGGTAGGAGACAAGGTGTGGTATAGAGGGAACAGTCAGCTTGACTGGAACTTAGGGTATGGGAAGTGGCATAATTTAAAGTGAGAATGGAGAGGAAGGTGACCAATCCCTCACCATCAGTCACAGCCGCAGCTCAGGTAAGAAGCCAGCTCTGGCATTCTTTTGGTAGAATCACATGGTCTCAGAGAAATCCCAATTGTTATTCTCATCACTCAAATTTATGTTGTGCTTTTCAGATTGCAAGGCCCTTTCCTCATAAGTAAACTATGAAATAGGTAGTATAAGTATTATTGTTCCCACTTTATGGATGAAACAGAAGATGGGAGTTAAGAGACTTGCATTGGAATCCCAATTTTGTCACTTATTAGCCACATGATCTTGACCTTGTGACTTCCCCTCTCTCAGCCTCAGTTTCCTTATCTGAAAAATAAGGGGTTGTTGCAGGTGACCTTGAAAATATTTTCATCATTGAATGAATTTAGAGATGTGTTGTCTTCTTCCCCACCCCCAGCATCTGTGAGTGTCTTATTTTACAATGCCAAGGGTTTAAGTATCATTCTGTAAAATCAAAGGAGCTAATGTTTGTTGGGAAGTGAAATTACCTTTTCTTTCTCCATTTAACTTAGGTGACAGAGCTGTTGGTTGATGAGTCTAGTTTTACTGGAGAAGCTGAACCTTGCATCAAAACAGACAGCCCCTTGTCAGGGGAAGGGGACCTGACATCACTGAACAATATTGTGTTCATGGGAACCCTAGTCCAGTATGGAAAAGGGAGAGTAAGTCCTCCTATGTCTACTTGACATCTTTTGAGCCATCTCTTCTAAAAACTATCCATAGTTACTGTTTTTATTTCCTTAATGTAGGGAGTAGTGATTGGAACTGGAGAAAAATCTCAGTTTGGAGAAGTGTTCAAAATGATGCAAGCTGAAGAGGTAAGAAGAGGGTAGGGATATGTCCCTGATGATTTGTTGAAGTACTAGTCTAAAGTGAAATGAGCTGCCTCAGAAGATGATGAGTTCCCAATCACTGGAAGTCTTCAGGGAGGACAGGCGGGAAGAAAACAAGCATTTATAAAGTACCTGTTGTGTTTATGCCAGGGACTATGCTTTATAGATATTCTCATTTGATTTTCACAACAACCCTGGAAGGTAGATGCTATTATGAGCCCCATTTTACAGTTGAAAAAATTGAGAGAGAGGTTAAGTGATCTGTCCAAGGTTCTACAACTAGGAAATATCTGAGGCTAAGTTTGAACTCAGGTCATCTCCAGTGCTTTATCCAATGTGCCCTCCAGCTGCCCAGGTACCTTCAGGTGAAGGGTGAGTGACCACAGATCAGAAACATTGCTAAGAAATTTCCTACCCATGCATTGTTTGGACTAGTTAACCTCCGAGCTCTTCCATGTCTGAGAATCTGTCATTCTAACTGATTGTGTTTAGCTTTAGAGAAGAAGAGACTTTAGAGGACACAGCTATTTTCTTCCATAACAAAGGAGTGGGACAGAAAAAGAGCAGACTTTGTTGTGTGTGGTTCCAGAGAGCCAGGCAACAGGACTAGGACCAAAGTGGAGATATGGAGACATTATAGAGATTGTCCATAATTGTCCAAAATTGTCCAAAATGGAGATATGGAGACAATGTAGAGATTGTCTAGATTATCCAGAAGAGATGTCCATAATTGTCCAAATTGTCCAAAGCAGAGATATGGAGACAATGTGGAGATCGTCCAAAGTGGAGATATGGAGACAATGTGGAGATCGTCCAAAGGGGAGACTTGAAGACAATATGGAGAGTGTCTAAATTACCCAAAGTAGAGAGATGGAGACAATATTGAAATTATCCAAAATATGGAAACAAAATGCACTTCAGTGAGAATGAATTTTCTAACTCTTAAAACAGTCTAGCTAACAGTCTAGCTGCCTCAGGAGATACTGAGGTTTCTCTTTACTGAAGAGGTTTAACTCAAGGCTAGATGACAATTTCAGTCAATCAGTAAGCATGTATTAAGTAGCTACTGTATGCCAGTATGGCATGGGATTGCCCAGGTACTGAGGATACAAATCAAAAATGCCACAGTCCCTGCCTGCCTTTAAGGGCATTAGCTTCTACTGGGAAGAGATATCATATTCACAGGTAAGCATAAGGAACAGTTGGATGTATACAAGATAAATATGCTCGTCTTCCTGTTGCTGAAACCTTAGACTCTCCCCCAAGAGGCTGGGCTGTAATTGATGTGCTTTCAGCTTATCCCCAATCAGACTTCCATTCTGTTTCCCAGAATCATCCATGCATGTCGATCTCTTCCTCCCTCAAGGTCCCCTTTATTTGTCCTATGACCCCATTAGAATATAAGCTTCTTGAGGGCAAGGCTTACGTTCCTTTATATATTTGTATCATCAGTACTTAGCCCAGCATCTTGCTCATGAGAAGCACTTAATCCATGCTCTGTCTACTGAGGGTGGTTGTGGCATGAGAAGAAAGAAGGGGTCGGGGGCAAGAGATGTGGAAGTAAATCGGGAAGAGTTGGTAACTTACTGGATCCATGAAATGGGGGAAGAGTAAGGAGCTGAGGATGGTTTTTAAGGTTGCAAACCTACATGGGTAGAAGAATGGTGGTGCCCTCTAGGAAGTTGGGAGAGTGGACAGGTTGGTGAGGAATTGTAGAATTTGATCGTAAAATTGCACAGTTCTCAGATTCTTTGGAAAGTTCTATTGCTGGCGTTATTACATGAAACTGATGGCCCTTTTTGTACCCCGTCAGACTCCCAAAACTCCCTTACAGAAAAGCATGGACAAACTGGGCAAACAACTCACACTCTTCTCATTTGGCATCATTGGTGAGTTAAGATCTGTTAATATTCTAGCTTTATTGGTTAACAATCCTGCTGACTCTAAGGACGTTTCATTTTTATGGGTAAAATAGACCCTTTCTCTTCATGGCATCTCTTTGACCTTTGTCTTCAAGTCTAACTGGAGATTGGGAATTAAGGTCTGTTTCTCAGTCATATTGTAAACTACACCTGGTATACCAAGGACTGAAGGTGTGCGGAGAAGGAGTGACTGTAGCTAACTGACCCCTCATGCTACAGAGGAGGTAACTGAGACCCTGATGGGGGATATGATTTGCCTGAGGTCACCGAGTGAATGAATTGTGGATCTGGAGCTAGAATAATGATCTCCTGGCCCTCCTCAATCAATCTTTAATCCATAAGCACTTATTAATCACCTGCTGTATATCAGGGAGTATGCTAGGTGCTGGGGTTCCTGCCCTGCCAGCAAGGAGCTGTCCAGCATTTCTTTGTCCTGGTAGCACTGGATGTCCTGTCTAGCTGTTTACTCCAAGTCAATTTTAGGCATAGTTAAAGCTTTGAAAGTCTGGTACATGGTAGATGCTTAATAAATGTTTATTGACTGACCAACTGAAATTTAAGGTTTAGGAAGTATTTTCTTTACAACAGTGCTATCAGGTATAGTCATAAATTCAGAGCTGGGAGGGGCCCTAGAGACCATTTAATCCAAGTACCTCATCTTACAGATGAAGAAACTTGATACCCAGACAAGAGAAGGAAGCCACTTGATGGAGACTGCATTGCTAATTAGTGATCTATTGGAGACTTCAAGCCATCCAGTCTTCTTCCCACTGTATCATCCCTAGCAAATAATACTTACTGGCACCTAGGCCTTTCTGTTAGGCTGTAGGTTGAATTGGTTGACTTCCGTCTCAGTGACCGCTTGCATTTCCACCACTTTCCTTCACATGGTACTCATGCCATGAGGAGAGTGAGTCAGCATGTCTGAAGTGTGAGTCACACCCAGATAATGTCCTGCTACTGCATCTTTAGCTACAGAACATGTTTCATGCGGCCTCTGAGGTCCCTGCCAGCTGTGGAGCCAATGATTCTGTGCCTGAAAAGCGCTGAAAAAATACTGGTTGCAAAATTCCATTTTGATGCTAATGAGGCTATTGCTGAAATATATAATAGGGTGTTGTTATCATTATTCATCCACTAATGTCCCATGTTGATGGCTCATTCTCAGGCAGAGGTGAGCCTGGTTGCCCCAAGGATAGCACAAGTTCTGACTTACCCTCCTGAGTTAAGGCTGCCCTCAGCAGAGAGTTTGGCTAGCAAACGGTAAAATTGTCTTAGTCACGTGAACTCATGAAGTTATCTGTCAAGGTGTGGAAGGAGTCACAGTCTTCATTGATGAAGGACAGCACCCATGCTGATGGGTCCATGAAGTACTGAGGGGTACCTATTAGATAATATTATAATATTAGGCCCAGAGAAGTTAATACTTGTCACAGAGCTAATAAGTATCACAGAGGGGACTGGAATCCAGGTCTTTCTGACCCTAAGTCCAGCACTGTGCTACACTGCCGTGCTATAAAACACTCAATAAATATTTGGTATTACTATGATAAATAATAAGTGCTTATAAGTGGAAATTATGGTACTAATAATAGAAAACTTTGAATTAATAAAAGAGAAAACTGCTTCAGTTCAATGCACTGTTAAATAATTTTCTTCACCAAGGTACTATTTAATAATAGTATTTAATAATCTATCCTTCCCCCCCCAAAAAAAAGAGGGGGAGGAGCATGTGCCCTACCCTTGAACATCATATCACTTGAAGACATGATTTTGTCGGTGAGAGTGGTCCTTCCACTGGGGCACATTCCCAAGTCCCCCACATCTCACTGGACAATGTTACAAGACCAAAGATGTCCATCATCTGGTAACTAGCCCTCTGATGATGAGCCTACCTTAAAGCTTTCCCACAAAGATGGCAGCTTATTATAATTGTTTTATGGACACCCAGTGACCCCCAAGTTAAGAGAATGGGGGCCATGTCTTCAACAAAGCAGATAGAGCAGAGGAAAATGTTACTAAGCACTTCCATGTGTGTGGTGTGTGTGTGTATGTGTGTGTATGTGTGTGTGTGTGTGTGTGTGTGTGTGTCCTCAAAGAAGTGCATTTTTAAAAACTTGCTACAGCTTTTAGAGAATGTTCCCTGTAACCTCCTCTGTTTCTCTACCAGGTTTAATCTTGCTAATTGGCTGGCTTCAAGGGAAACAAATTCTCAGCATGTTCACTATCGGGGTGAGGTAGGTAAGGGGCTGACCCTGGGTGGCCTGTTTGTACTCAAAGAACGATCCAGAAAGGCTGAAGACCTTGGAGGTGTGGGGTTCATCCTTTTAGTCCTGCCCCTGCTGTAGGAAGAGACCACTTGTGGGGGCTTCCTCTTCTCTCTTCTCATGCTGCCCTTCATTTGACTCCTTCCTAAAATGCCATTCAGTTCAGTAAGCAGTTACTAAGCATGAACAGTGTTGGGGAGAGAAGGACCCAAAATAATACACCCCCAAAGGCTCAAGGAGCTGCCAGTTAACAAAGCCTAAAGGGAGAAGGGGAAGGGAGAAAGGAATAAGCATTTATTAAGTGCCTACTTTGCTAATTAAGCACCTTACAAATATTGTGTTGGATGATCCTTACAATAACCCTGGGAAGACAGGTGCTGTTATGATCTCCATTTTACAGTTGAGGAAGCTGAGGCAAACAGAGGTTAAGTGACTTGCCCAGGGTCACACAGCTAGTAAGTTTCTGAGGCCAAATTGAATTCAGGTCTTCCTGAATCCAAGAGTGTTCTACACACTGAGCCACCTAGTTGCTCAGAATAGCTAAATAAAGATCATTTAGTTCACCCTTTTGGTTATACAGAAAAGCAAACTGAAGCCCAAATCCAGGAATTGACTTGCCCCAGATAAGACAGCTCAGTGGCCAAGAAGGGACTAGAACAGAGACTGAGGCATGAGGAAAGAGAAGGAAAAGAATTCAGGACCCCAGATCTCCCATGCCAGAGCCCTCTCTAGTATGTCCTCCACTCTCCTTCCTTTCCTTTGACCCTTTCATTTCACCAAAACCAAAATAAATTAATGAATGAAAATCCATACAAATACAAAAGCAAAGAGAGTCCCTGGCATCAATGAGCTCACATTCTAACAACACAGATAGGGACATGGTGGCCAGGACTGAGGGTTGTTGCTCCAGACAGTTATAGGGATGCTGAGTGGGGTCATACGGAAATGAGTTGATAAACTCGTTCCAGGAGCAAATAATAGAGTTAATTTGATACTGGTTTTAGAGCTGGTGGGGAGGTAGGGAAGGTATGAGAGCAGATCACAGAGGCAAGGTGGTTGGGGAAGGAGGGAGTGATGTTGAAGGGAGGCCTGCCTGAGAACTGCTTAAAATAGTGGGGCAGGGTCAACAGTCACTGATCAGGCAAGAGAAGATCCCCAAAATCAGTGTATCATGAGGTGCCATGATCAAAAAGCGCAGTGCTTGACATGGCAGTTAGCCTTTTCCTAATCAGTGAGGCTGGTTTTTGCATCCCAGAACCAGTATATCCCAATGATTCAACAGAACTTGTCAACCTTTTACTTCACTGCTGGTACCTTCAAAGGGCTGCTGGAAGGAATACTGGGTTTGGAATCAGGGCTTGGAATCAATCACTGATTAGGTGGGTGACCTTGGGCGTGTCACTTTTGCTCATCTGAAAAGGGAGGTTAGTTGAGGATGATAGAGATAGAAGATACATTATTGTCCATCTAATCCTGACCACCCCCGCCTCCATTTTTCAGATGCACAAATGGCAGCCAAAGGAAATGAAGGGATTTATTTATTAAAGGTTGCACAAGACAGAGGCCAACTTTGAATCTAGGGCGCCTGATTTCCAATCTTTGGTACCATACTGCTCTTTAGAGGACCTCTCAGGTCTGTTCTAGATCTGAAGGTCCTAGGGTAAATAACTTTAAAAGATTTCTAATTTCATTGGTGTGGTCAGCCCCTTAGTAGATAATTTCATGGGTTGCTATGCCTCCTCACCCATTCATCACCTGGGAGTCAACCTTCTGGCGGTAAAAGGCAGATAAAACCAGAGAAACTAAGACCACACTGCAAAGAATTTCAGCACCTTATCTGCCAAGTCTCAGGAAAAAAGAAGGAAAGGAAGGAAGGAAGGAAGGCTGGGGAAATGAATTGGGATTGCAGGAAATGGGAGGACAAGAGGAGGGAGAATGCAGAGAATCTCTTGGTTGTTGGTTAGGAAGTGTCTGTTGTGCCGAACCATAATGTAGCAATTAAAAATGCTTTGTTCAGTTTTTTCTTTTTTAAGAGAATGCAGCTGGGATGTTGCTAAGTAATATGTGACTGCACTGTCTCAGAAATGACCACTTTTTGTAGAGTAATAGTCACAGCAATCTTTCAGAAGCAAATAAATAGTCAAGAAATCCAATCCCATTCATTTTATTATCTAATATTATAATAGCATTCATATAGCGCTTACTATATGGCAGACACCTTGCTAACTCTTTTATAAGCATTATCTTTTTTTGTTCCTTATAACTAGGTGCTATAATTATCCCCATTTTGCAGCTGAGGGAACCGAGGCAGAGAGAGGTCAAGTGATTTGCCCAAAGTCACACAGGTGGGGAGTATCTGAGGCTGGATTTTAATGGTCTTTCTGACATGGTCCTGGGCTCTTTCCTCTGTCCCACCAGGCTGTATCCCTAGAGAACAGGTTGGAAACCTAGGGTTCAGTTTGAAGACAAAAAGCTGAGCATCTTCAGCTTTAAGTAGATAATAGCTGACCACTATGTGAGTGGGTGAACTCCCTGAGAGAGGGAAAAAGACAGAAGTTGGAAATGGAAGGGAATTCCCACTACTACAAAGGGCAGCCTCTCAAGAAGACATTGGGAGGTTTTTTTTTCTTTTACTCAGTTTTCAGGAGAGAGAGAGAGAGAGAGAGAGAGAGAGAGAGAGAGAGAGAGGGAGGGAGAGAGAGAGAGAGTGAGAAGTAAACAAAGTCCCGTTCTTTAATGTGCTAAATTCATCAAGGATTTATTAAGCACCTACTATGTGTCAGGTTTATTACTATGTGTCATGGGATTCAAAGACAAAATGGCAGGTCCTGCCTTCAAGGGTTCTCCACTCTACTAACTGACTAGTGACTTTCAAGGGATCTTAGGAAGGTTTCTGTTTTGTTTTTCACTGCTATATCCTAGTATACCCTATTAATATACCCTTTCCACCCAATTGAGAAAGAAAAGAAAAACCTTGTTAATCCTTGTTAAAAAACCCTTGTTAAATGTTAGCTTTAGCAATCTTATCAGCCTTTGTTAGAGAACCAAAAAATTAGTCAGCTCATCATAGAAATACAGGACCAGGCCCCATGGTCAAATACAGTAAAACAGTAATCAGTAGTAAACTGTTTATATTACATGTAGTTAAATGTCCTATTGTCTCCCAAAGTAAAGAATCCCCATTCATGTGGCCCTGGGTAATGTTGAGGTAGAAAGGACTTTGGATATGTTTCTTTTTTCAGATAATATTTCATCTAAACTACTCTCCCTCCACGCCTCAAGACAAATGATTCTCTGAGGCAGCCTGGAAGTGGTAGGTCTCTGTCACCTGTGTAACCCGGGGTAAATTTCCTCCTTGGTAAACAAGAGTATTGGTCAAGATCTTCTCAGATGTCTTTCCTGACTCTACGTTTTATGTCTTATTCTCATCTAGCACCATCTTTTTCCCATTTCTCAAAGCCTTTTAGTTCAGAAACATTGTGTAAGTGCTGACTATGTATAAGACACCATACTAGATGCTGGCCTTTCAAAGACAAAGCCAAAACAATCTCCGCCCTCAATGATAACAATAGCTAGCAGTTATATGATGCTTTAAATTTTATAAAGTGCTTTGTGAATACCATCTCCTTTGACCTTTACCACCACCCTGGGAGGTAGGTGCTCTTATTATCCCCATTGTACTGTGGAGGAAACTGAGGCAGACAGAGGTTAAGTGACTTGCCCAGGGTCACACAGCTAGCAATTGTCTGAGGCTGGATTTGAACTCAGGTCTTAGTGACTCCAGTACTCTCTCTATCCACTAATCCACCTGGCTGCCTTCAAGGAGTTCATATCCTGCTAAAGGGATACATGTACACAGATCAGTAAAGAGAAAGTAATTTCAGGAGGGAGTATCCTGAAGAGAGGGGGAAGATTAGGAAAAAATATTTCTTTTGAGCTTTGAAGGAGGCTTGGTATCCTAAAAAGCAGAGATGGGGAAAGACGGTTTTCCAGGTATGAGAGAAAGGCCTATGCAAAAGCCTGGAGATGGGAAACGGTATGTCAAATTTGGGGAAGACTCTCTATCTTTAAACATAATAATAAGTAATTATGGTAAAATTCTTTCTTTGAACTGACCTTGTTCATTTTTTATGTATTTTTAAACATTTGTCAATTTCAACCACAGTCTTCAGTGACTGTAGATTTATGTTTAGTCTGCTTTACTTCCTGTGGGAAACAAGCCAATTTTTGCACAAAATAGTTGTTCCATGCCCCCTTGAAGCTCTCATGTCTCTAAATGGATTATTTTTTTTAATGATGACATTAACTTGAATGATTTTGCTGAATCTAAGAGCTGGTTAATTATATATCTTGTTGATTAATATATATATTTGTATATCTATATCTATCTAGATATAGATATACACATATACTTGCATATAGAGACTATTAAAGAGTGAGAGAAAATTTATTAGCAGCATATTCTATTTACTAACCTTATTGTATTTTTAATCAATAATATTTCCCATGATGCACACAGTTTAACTTACAACATTAAACATTTGTTCTGACCGACCTTTATCTCCAATCATTAGACAATGATCACATGTTAGTTAGGTTGCTAGCATATCTTCATGACCGTAGCCCAGGACAAAGTACAGCTAATGTGCACACTATGGCAGCTGGAGGTGGGGAGGAAGGACGGTGTAGTGGATAGAGCACTGGGAAGACCTGAATTCAAATTTGGCCTCAAATATTTATTAGCTGCATAACCCTGGGCAAGTCACTTCACTTCTCTTTGCCTCAGTTTCCTCATCTGTAAATGGGGATAATGACAGCACCTACCTCCCAGTGTTGTTGTAAGGATCAAATGTGATAATATTTATAAATTTTAAAAAATATTTTGATAACTGTTTTTCAGTGTATTTAGTTTCATTAGTAATCCCATGTATTTTGGAGCCTGGGCTTCTCCAGATAGCAAAGGGATCCATGATGCCAAAAGAAGGTTTAAGAAGTCCTGGTCTATAGCATGGTTTGAATAATTATGTCTGAAAAAAATTCATCTGTCCTCTGGTCTCTGTATCTGGAAAATAATGGTGCTGGACTAGATGACTTCTTTCCTGTTAGAATGTTATTTCCACCAATGAGAATGCAAAGCTCCTTAAATCCAGGGACTTTCTTGCTTCATTGTATTTTTACTCATAATGCTAATTACAATGCCTGGCACAGAGTGAGCGCTTAACTAATTAATGTTCTCTCTATTTCCTTCTGTCCCTCCTCCTCCTCCTTGTCCTTCTGTCCTCCTCATCCTCCCCTTTCTCCCTCTCCCTCCTCCTATCTTTCTTTAGATAAATATCTATAAATATAGATATATATCAAGATACACATACATACATAACTGTATCTATCTATATACTTTTTCTGAATTGAGTTGGGCTGCTCCTCAGATAGCAGTCAGATGCCTTTCCACCCTTTTGGGCTCTTCCAGAGTTGGTCTTTCCTGAAGCATCAGAGCAAGTTGTTAGGGAAGGAGAAAAATGAGTACCACTGGAATAAAGAGCTGGCTTCAGAGTCAGGAAGACCTGGGTTCCAATCCTGCCTCGGACACATACTGGTTGTTTGACCTGGAGCAAGATACTTTAATCCCTTAGTGCCACCAGCCTTCTAAGACTCTAAGGTTAATCTTAACCTTAGTGTAGCCTAGACAAGCTGCCATTCTGCCTCAGTGAAATGAATTTTAACCCCAAGATCATGAGATCATAGACTCAGAGTTAGAAGAAACCTCAGAGTCCATCTTGTGAAGTCCAACTTTGTCATTTTAGAGACAAGGAAATAGAGGCTCAAAGACATTTTGACTTCCCCAAGGCCACACTGGTAGAAAGACTCGCCACATCGATAAAATCGGAGTCTAACAAAATCTGTTGAAGAGAAAAATGACATTAATTCCCATTTATATGACCCTAAGGTTTACAGAATGTTTTATAACCTTGTAAGAGATAGATAGTATAAAAATTATTCCCACAGATATAGAAACTGGGTCCTTGTCCAAAGTCACACTGCTCCTAAATACAGAGGCATACGTGGGGGAGAATGCAGAAGAATAATGGGCCCTTAAGGTTTGAGGAACACAACCTAGAAAGGAGAGCAGGGTATGGGAACTGGCAGCCAAGGGCCCCAAAAGCAAAATTCACCAACTTCCCAATGCTGTGGGTCCTAGATAGGATGAGCAGAGTCCAGAAGACACAGTGACTAAATGGCGACCCCACTTTACCATTTCAATCCAGCCTGGCTGTGGCCGCCATCCCGGAGGGCCTGCCCATTGTTGTCATGGTGACTTTGGTTCTGGGTGTCTTGAGGATGGCAAAGAAACGAGTCATTGTGAAGAAGTTACCCATCGTGGAGACCCTAGGTAAGGTAACGTAACTTGTGGCGGAATACAGACTCGTTCTCTGAAATGTTGATCCCTGGGTTGGCTGATTCTTTTGAAAAGGACAAACGGCCTTAGCCATTTATTTTGTCAACATAACTCTTAATGAGTGGTTTGACTGTGAGTATGTGCTTTGTAGAATTTACTGGATGCTTCGGAGTATCATGGATGCCCTTAGAGTTGCTGAATTATTGATTGTATATTCTGATGAGCAGTTTTCTCCTACCAGGTTGCTGCAATGTCATCTGTTCAGATAAGACAGGTACCCTGACAGCCAATGAAATGACAGTAACTCAGCTGGTAACATCTGATGGCCTCCGGGCAGAGGTAAGCCTAATCCTGATTAGGTGTGGGACAGAGAGCCCTGCCCACTGCTGTGGGAAGGACTTGATAAGAGGAAGCATGAGAGAGTGAGAAAAGTGTTGGACCTAGAGTCAGAAGGTCTAGGTTGGGCCCTTCTTCCTTCCACTTGCTTTCTGTGTGACCTTGGACAAATCCCTTGACCTCTGAATCTTAGTTTTCTCATTTCTAAAATAAGGATAATAACCGCAATTCACAGGGAAGGACATTTTGAGATAATATCTATGAAATTGCTTTTATTGTAAAGAACTACAGAATCTCCTGAACCATTCTCAGAGCAGCGTCGGGCCCCTAGAGTGAAGCTAGTTCCTGCTCCCTTCAGGGTTCTAGCTATAACTGTGAGGGGTCAAGAGGTATGTGCAATGTCTAGTAGTATTGACGATGAGCCCCTTTCTAGTGCGTGGTCCTACTTGCAAAAGCAGCTAAGTGACTTAGTGGATAAAATGCCAGGCCCAGAGTCAAGAAAACACGAGTTCAAATGTAGCCTTACATACTTATTGGTGCTGTAACCACCTAACCTGACTGCCTCAGTTTCCTCATCTCTGTAAAATGGAGATAAAATAGCACTTACTTCCCAAGGTTGTTGTGAGGAGCAAATGTATCATATGTACAGAGTGCTTAGCACAGTGCCTGGCATACCGTAGGTGCACAATAAATACTTGTGCTTTTCCTTTCTTACCTCTCTCCCCGACCATGTGCATGCATCATTCTCTGGTTAATACCCCCTAATGTTGAATTAATTAATATAAATTCAGCTTTTACAAAGGGATAGCTACAAAAGAGAAGTTGTAGCAAGACATGAAATATAATCCTTTGCTAAAGCAAAAGCAAATTGTGACACCTGGGAAAAGTGGGCTCAAGCTTAAAGGGGTTGCTAGCACACATCACCTATACTAAGTTCCACTCTGCCTGTGGCATGGCCAGTGGGTGGGTGGTTTTCTTGCTTGCAGGAAATTGTGTCTTAGCTACTAGGTCAGTTCACTGCTGGGCTCAGACAAGAAGGTAACTCCTCAGGACGGGATCCTCACTGAATTCAACTACTATTGTTATTGGCTCAGCTTGCTTAGGGGACCTCTGAAGGTTTCTTTTAACCTGTTGAAGCTCACAAGTTCATAACCTGGTCCATTCTGTCTCTAAAACTCATTCACCCAACATTAGAAAAGGATAAATACAACACAGACAAGCAGGGTCAGTTCCATGTGGTCACGGCCACGTGGCAGCTTGCTGGAAAGGAAAGGTAGCCCTTACCAGGAGGGAAGAGAGAAATTGTGTACTTTTTTTGGGGGGGTGGAGAATTGGGGTTAGGTGACTTGCCCTGGATCACATAGCTAGTCTGAGGTTAGATTTGAACTCAGGTCCTCCTGGCACGATGGCCAGTGTTCTATCCACTTCATCACCTAGCTGTCCCAAAATTGTGTATCTTTAGGCCTTTTGTATTACACACTCAGTTCCAGCTTAATAGGAAGGTAAAAGGTAACTATGTCAACATCTAGTAAGCAACAGGAACCAGTAACAGACTACCTAAACCAATTCTGAACCGCATTCCTAAAGGGAGGCTCACCAAACCTCCACATTGATCAGCAGCAGGTAAGTAATGTTGTGTATGCTAATAAGACGGAGACCTCATGGGCTAGTCCCCCTGTAAAAACAAACATTTGTTAAGCCTGCTGTGAGAAAGGTAGCATGCTGGGTATGTGGTCAGTTAGCTTAGATGATACAGAGCTCTCAGTCTAGTAAGGGGATATGATAGAATTATAGATAACTAATATATTATTATAATATAATATGATATAATTAATATAATAACATAGAAGATAAGCACATTTTAGAGTTCCAAGACAAAGTGCTGTTTTTTGTTTGTTCTGGTTTTATTTTGTCTAGACACATGATTTCCGATGTAGATCCACAACTCTTCTGGAACTTAGAGTCTTAAAAAGTTGCCTGGGCATGGAGAGGTTCAGATCTTGCCCAGGGTCCCACAGTTAGGATGTGTCAGAGGCCAGGTCTGCACCTGTATCTTTTTGATAATCTGGTTCTCTGCTGTGCCATACTGCTCTTGTTTATTATTAATGATGAATCAAGGAAAATGAATTTTTAAAATGTCTATTTAAATTTGAAGAAACATGGGGGTAAGAATTCAGGAGATTGTGCATAAAGTCAGGATGTAGCTAGAAAACCTCCTTGTGTTATCATCAGTTGTCACCATGTCTCCATCCTGTTTTGAAAACTCAGGACTCAAAGAAATGGTATAAAGCCCCAGATGTTGCTAGTTGAATATGTGAGCTAAATCTCTTGTGACTTATGATTCATTCTCTCTCTTAGGTAAGCGGTGTTGGGTATAACGGAATAGGCACTGTGTGTCTTTTACCATCGAATGAAGTCATAAAGGAATTTTCTAATGTCTCAGTGGGAAAATTAGTAGAGGTAAGCATGAAAAGGAAGAGAGGGGAACTCTCTGTTTGCAGCTGGGTAATAGGTTGATGTAGTGGGAATAGTACTGGCCTCAGGGTCAGAAGAGCTGTGTTCAAATTCCAACTCCACTACTTAGTAGCTGGGATTCTACAGGCAAATTAATTCCTCTCTGGGAGGCAGCTGAGGGTGGGGCAATGGGTAGAGCACCAGACTCTAAGTCAGGAAGTTCTGAATTCAAATCAGACACTTACTAGCTGTATGAACCTGAGCAAGTTGCTTAACCTCTATTTGCCTCAGTTTCCTCAACTTTAAAATGGGGCTAATAATACCTCCCTCCCAAGGTGGTTGTGAGAATCAAATGAGATGATATTTGTTAAAAAACACTTGACATGGTTCCTGGCACATAACAGTCAGTATAGAATTACTTATTCCCTTTCCTTCCTTTCTCAGACCCTCACTTTCAAGCTCATAAAATGGGGTTAATAATATTTGTGTTGCCTACCCTATAGGGTGACTGTTGTAGAAGTTACTTTGTAAACATTCTACCTATGTAACCTTGATCTGGACTTTCCTCATCTGCAAATGAGAACTTTAGATGAGATTATTATTATAATAACGATGATTGACACCTATTGCTTTAAAGTTTGTAACATATTTTACTTTGATTAATTTCATTTGATCTTTACAACAATGTCATGAAATAGATGAGGCAGACATTGTTATCCCCATTTTACAGATGAATAAACAGAGGTCAAGAGAAGTTAAATGACTTGATCAGGATCACAGAGCTAGGAAACAGCAGAACCCATGTCTTCCCTACTCCCAAGTCCAGCTGTCTGCTGGCTACAGCATAGTGAGTCCTAAGCTCCCTTCCCAGCTGATATCCTATGATTTTAAGAACCAGAAAAGTGCTATAGAAATATTCTGTCACTGAAAGTAATGACTGAGACAGAAGGCTTTTGTCTGCAGTAGGGTGTGTGGCATTGTTTGCTATCATGAGGAGTGTCGCAAAGCAAATAACAAAAGCCTGAGCTAACAGAAAAACCAATACTTTGTTCCTTACAAATAATGAGAATGAATGGGAAGTTGCTAATGAAGGATTCAACAATAAAATTCATAAGTACAACCCATACATTATGTTCAAGGTCAGTTAAAGGTCAGTTTAGCATTTAATTGTTTCCTGTGTGACTGTTCAAACAACCAATATTTATTAAGTAATTATTGTTTGCCAAGCACTGTGGTACAGTGCCAGGGTACTTATATATGCAAGATATCAAGATGGAAATGAAAGGTCCCTGCCCTTGGAAATAAATGCAAAGTATGTCCAAGGTAATTTGGGGCAGAGAGGCACTGGTATCTAGGAGGATCTGGAAAGTCCTCATGTTGGAGGGCACCTTTGAGCTGAACTTTGAACTAGAGATTCTAAGAGGTGGAAATATGGAGAAGGGGCAGAGCAGGCATGAGAGGGAGCCTGTGGAAAGGCATGGAGATGCCTGGTGAAATAGCCTATCTCCAAAACCGTCCAGGTGCCATTTTGGTTGGATTCTAGAATACTGTAGAATAGTGAAGGTAAGTAACACATCCGAAGCCTGGAACAGATTGAAAAGGTATTTAAAAGCTAGAGGTGGTTTTCTGTGATCCTAGAGCCATTGGACCTTAGTGAGAACAGGAGGGTCCTACATGAGCTTTAGTAACATCATGTTGGAATCTCTGTGGAACCAAGATTGGAGAAGGGAGAGACTTGAGATGGGGAGACCAATTGGAATAGTGTAACAAGAGTCTAGGTGAGAGGTGGTGAGGGCCTCAACTAGGGTGGTGGCAGTGTAAATGGAGAGAAGCAAAGTGGAGGGATTCAGGAGATATCATGGGGGAATTGACAAGAGTTGGTAACTGATTGGATATGTTCAATAAGAGTGAGAAGTCAAAGATCACTCCATGGTTTTAAAGCTGAGTAATGAAAAGGATGATGGGGCACTCAACAGAAGTAAGAAAGTTTGGAAAAGTGGGGAGGGGGAGGGGGGAACTTGGGGATAAATGTCAAATTTCAGATGGCTACTGGACTTCAAGGTGGAGCTTTCAACAAGCAGCTGGTGATACAGAACTGGCACTGAGGAGAGACCAGGGCTGTCTGTGTGGGAGTCTTATGTGTATAGCTGATAATTAAGTCCAGGGAAAATGATGAGATCATTGGGTGTAGAGGAAGGAGAAGAGAGAACATGGCAGAGCATTGAGGGAGGCGGGAAATACCCACTTTTAGAGGGCAGGGTATTGTTGATGATCCAGTGAAGAAAACCAAGAAGGAGCAATCTTCTAATTAGGAGTATGCAGTGTCATGAAAACACAAAGGTGAGTATCCAAGAAGAGAGGGCTGTCAAAGTATAAAATGCTCCCCTTGGCCTCTGTTCTCTGAGCCCTGCAGAGGAAGCCCCATCTAGAAACTCAACTTGTCTATTTACAAGATCCGGGCAAGAGAGAGCTTTGACTCTCAAGGAAACCCTGTTGTTGAAGTTGATCTCTGCCCAGTCCTGAGCTGCTGTGCCCCGTGGTGCTTCTACTGGTATCCATGAAGGGCTGGAGCTCTGAGAAAATGATAAGACCCTCTACATGGGGAAAGATGTCTTAAAAGCTGTTGAGCACATCAATAAAACTATTGTCCTAACCCTGATTAGCAAGAAACTGGATGTTGTGGAGCAAGAGGTCAACAAGTTGGTGAAAGAGATGGATGGCACTGAAAATAAATCTAAATTGGGTGCAAATGCCATAGTGGGAGCATCTCTGGTTGTTTGTAAGGCTGAAGCTACCAAGAAAGGTGTCTCCCTGTACCACCATATTGCTGACCTTACAGGCAATGATGAAGTCATCCTACCAGTTCCAACCTTCAGTATGAGCAGTGGTGGCTCCCATGCTGGTAATAAACTGGCCATGCAAGAGTTCATGATCGTCCCACTGGAGCAGCAAACTTTAAGAAGGCCAGTGCAATGGAGCTGAGGTCTACTGGCTCAGGAGGACAAAGTGAGGTGAGTGACCTTGCACAGCCCTCTCTCACTCAAAACAAAGTCAAGTGCAAATCTTGTCATCATTTTTCTGATGTCATAGTCTTCTTCAAAAATGAAGGATGAACACAGACCACAACTTGAAGAGTGTGATGAAGTAGAAATATGGAGAGGATGCCACCAACATAGGGGATGAGGGTGGCTTTGCTCCTGACACCCTGGAGAATAAAGAAATTCTGGACCTGCTAAAGAATACTATTGGTAAGGCTGGCTATACTGATAAAGTCATAATTGGCATGGATGTGGCTGCCTCTGAATTGTTCCAATCTGGGAAATATGACTTGGACTTCAAGTCTCCTGATGATTCCAGCAGGAACATCTCCCTTTCTGAGCTTGGGGACCTCCACAAGAACTTCATCAAGGACTATCCAGTGGTGTCTATTAAAGATCCCTTTGACCAGGATGATTGGGAAGCTTGGAAGAATTTCACTGCTACTGTAGGCAATCAGGTGAAAGGGGATGATCTCACAGTGACCAACTCCAAGTGCATTGAAAAGGCTGTGAACAAGAAAGCCTGCAACTGCCTCCTACTCTAAGTGAACAAGATTGGCTCCGTGACTGAATCTCTCCAGGCATGTAAGCTGACTCAGTCCAATGGGTGGGGAGTAATGGTTTTCCATCATTCTGGGGAGACTGAAGACACCCTCATTGCAGACCTAGTGGTGGGTCTCTGCACTGGGAAGATCCCCTGCAAATCTGAGTTTCTGGCCAAGTTTCTGACCTGCTTCTCAGAATGGAAGAAGAGCTGGGCAGCAAGGCTAAATTTGCTGGAACTTTAGAAACCCTTGGATCAAGTAAGCTCTGTGGCCAAGAGGCCTAAGAGCTCGAAGGCACCAGTCACCTCTGTAGAAGTCTGCTCCTGTCCTAAAAATGGGCAGCACCAATTACTAGACCAGTTTTGTTTTGGGGGAAGGGACCTCTGCTGCTTAACTTTCTTCTCCCTTTCACCTTTCTGTGATATTCTTACTGCTTTGTTAGAACTGTCTTACACCTGATCATCTGGCTTTCTGTTGGAAGAACCTTATCATCTTGTGACTGGGATAGAATGACCCCTTCTCATTCCCAATCCTGGTGTAGATATGTGGGGCCTTGATGAGCCCACGGGCCAGATCCTTAGTAGCTTCTATGTGCAGAATAAAAGTATTCAGTAAAAAAAAAAGTGTGAAATGCTGCTGAGACATCTAGCATGATTAAAACTGAGAAAACAGCATCAGTTCTGGCAATTAAGAGACGACTAGAGATTTGGAAAGTGTAATCTCAGCTGAATCCTGAAATTGGAAGCTACATCACTGAAATTGGAAGCCACAGGGACTGAAAAATGAAAGGTGAATTGGAAATAGTAAGTGCAGACAGTTTTTTGAGGGGGGAGTTTGACTATGAAAAGAAAGAAAGAAAGATGAATGATAATTTTTTTAAGTGTAGGAGAAACCTGAAAGTTCGTACACAGAAGGAAAGGAACCATTGTAGATAGAGAGAAATGAGACAATTGTAGGCATTAGTCAATTGAATGATTTGAGAGAAGAGAGATAATTGTGGGGGCTGTTGTGTTCGTCCCTCATTGCCGAAGAAGACCATGCCATCTGAGAAATGATGACATGACTTGCACTTGACTTTGTTTTGAGTGAGGGAGGGCTGTGCTGGTCACCAGCCTCACTTCTCCTCCAGAGCCATCTGAATCCAGTGACCAGATATTCATCAGGATGACTGGAGATGACCCAGGATGCACTGGGAGATCTTGGCCACTTTAGGCTATACTAGTGTTTTCCATGCCTCTGCCTGAGCTAGACTGGGGCTCTGAGAACTCAACTCTATATCCTGGCTAAAAATGATCCATAGCAATTCTTGGCTTTCAGGCTGGCTGTGTGGCAAACAATGCCATGATTAGAAAGAACACTGTGATGGGCCAACCAACAGAGGGAGCCTTGATCGCCCTCGCCATGAAGGTAGGAGGGTTTTGGTTTCTTTGCGTTTGGCACTTGTCTAAGGGTTGGGTTGTTTGGTAAAATTACACCTTCTGGGCTATTTACACATAGAATGAAATATTCATTTTATAAGAGAAAAATGGCCCTGAACCTATATATCATGGATATGGATTGACTTCAAGATCTCTGTTTTGTGAGCTGCCATTTTTCAGAAGTCTCTGGATGAAGAGGATGGAGTAGGTAATCTCTTCTAGCACCAGATTCTATAATCCTACCCTACAGTGCTCCTAATTCTGGCCCAGGCAATCTCTTTAAGTCTATTGTGAGTTAGCAATGACAGGGGAGACCAAATTCAAATGAGGTACTATCTGGGGTGCTAGGATTGGCGTCAGGAAGGCCCAAGCTTGGAAGCCACCTCAAATATTTACTAGCTTGTGACCTGATTCATATTTGGCCCCTGGACCCAGAGGCTGGTGACCTTACACAGCCCTGCCTCACTTAAATCCAATTCACTTGCATGTCATGGCACCACCTCCCTGATGTCATGGTCATCTTCAAGAACAAAAGACAAATAGCAGCAACATTACATATAAATTCTCATTTAGCTACAAGAAGCTATTTTGCAATAGTTAGTAGAACATATTAAAAAAAAATTAGAGGATAATTGACTTGTCCCAAGACCATTTCTATCTTAAACCCAATAAAAAAGATGGGATGACAATGATAACAGTAACTGATATTTGCATACTGATTTTTAAATGTCATGCAAAACATTTTACATGCGTTATCTAATTCAATCCTTGTCATTGCCATAGGAAGACTATCGTTATCCCTATTTTGTACCTCTGAACCTCAGTTTACTTATCTATACAACTGGACATGACTCTTTGTCCTTTTCAAGCTAAGGTCTTTAACAGCTGTCAATCTGACTGAGGCAACACCCATTCAATGATTAAGGCTTAATAAAAAAGGAGGCAAAGAATGGCCAGATATGTAAGGTCATCATCCAGAGAGTCACTGAAAGCATCTTTGGGACAACTCTAGGAGCAGACAGAAAGACAGGGATAGAATGCTTCTCCTGCTGCAATATTATTCCTTCTTCTCATCTTCTTTGATGAAGTTCAGATAGGAAAGGCCCTAGGACATAGGCTTCCACTCTGTAAGCTAACTAAGGGCATCCTTGGAATAATTCCTTTATAATATTAAGCTTAAACTGTCTTCCTGAAAAATGCCACTTTTCATATTGATTGATCTTTCAAATATTGTTGTGTTGGTGGTTTATTATAAATGGAGAAATTTTCTATGCAATCACCAAATACTTTAGCATTCTCACTATACTTAGGTTCATTTTATATATTTGTAGCACATGAATAAGCTGCGAGTGCAGAAATGAGACTTTATAGTGGTCAACGAAGCAACATAAATATGGTAGCCCTTTGGGGGATTTTGTTCAATAATTACTAAATGAATAGTAATTTATACTTTAGACCCCTGGGAATTTTGATTACATTTTGCTGTGGCTCTTCAAGTAATATAATGGGGTTTTAGTTTATAGGGTTTTCTTTTTAGTGATACAAGCTATGCATGCTTTGTGTAAAGTACACAAACATGTCATTGGCCTATATTTGGAGGGGTGACTCGTGTTCTAGTCTAGTGATGCCTTCTATTAAGAAAAGTGGGATCAGGCTTCCATCTGAGAAGATGCTGGCCCAAAAACTTTGTCAGTGATTCATGTGACTGTGAATCATTTGAGTCAATATGAACCTACTGCTTTCCCGTTTTGTAGAGAAGCTAGAGTTTCACATCATCCTTCAGGGATTTCCCCTCTTTTTCTCTGTTCTATATTGTAAAGTTTTCAATTAATGCTAAATAATGTTATTTTTATGCTTCTCTGATACTTCATATCTCATTAACTTTTTGACTTTCGAATTCATCTGCTGATTAAATTCTGTACGAGGATGTCTTCCTTAGTGATGGTTATAACAAATATCAGCTTTTTGAAATTATTCTGTTTCGTATAATTGATCTCTTAGTTGTATTCATGCCATCATTTGAAAAATTCCTTTCTATGTTTGCCCTTCAAAATCATTCAAGGTATCTCTGCTGTTTTTGTCATCTGTTTCATTATTAGTATAATTTCTGGAATTTACATTAAGACCGCCCAACCCCTAAGTCTTTCCCTTTTCCTTTTTGAATATCTTAGTAGATCTTTGCTTCATCTAAGTTGTTTTTAGTTTTTGATTGCCCTGTATACTGGCAGCTTGGAGCTGAGAGTTCCAACGGCAAAAAAGCAGTATAAAGTCCTTTGTCCCTCATGGTGTGGACGATGGTTGGGCTTTGAAAGGATCATTTTTATTATCACTGTTCTCTCATGTTCCTCTTTGCTCAGTAGAGTCTAGATAGAAATAGTCCCAAACAAGTTACTACTCTGCTATTCCTTTATGTTCCCTGTTCTGGGGATGTTGCACATACTTCCCTTTTTGTAGTTGAATAAATGTAGTGCGATATTAACTCAGCTGTGTAGGCTTAATACCAGCATCCTCAGCATTATTCCAGTAGCAAGCAAGTAAACAGGGGTGGGATGTGTACCTCATCCCATTTCCATATTATTTTGAACTCCTAGGTTGGCCGTCTATTTTTGGAAAGCTTTTTTTGCTCCATGTACTTTGGGGATTGTATTTTGAATGATGACATCTATTTATTTTGTTGGATTTTTTTCGAATCAATGTTTTATCTGAGTGATTGTGCAAGACAGCTGGGATAATGTTCTAATTTCCATACGGTTTACAGGTTGAAGTCTCTAGAGTAGGGGCATTTGTTATCTGTCAGTCCATGAAAGATAACAAGCTTCTGATGTATAATTCTGGCTATTGAGTCACATCAGGCTACATTCTCAGTATATTCTAAACCTCTATAACCTACTGATTATTAAGCCTTAAAGATAGTTTTTAGCAGCAATGACCTAGTCCTTAGTTGTTATTGTAAATCTATTTTAACAAATATATGTGACTCTACCATTCATTCAACACAATTCAAAATTATTTCAGTAAGTTTCTAATTGTTCATTAGGTACTTGAAGAATGTCCATCGATCTTTTTTGGCATCTGAAAGCATTTATCTTTCTATAGTTACCTTAGGTTGATGGACTCTATATTTCTATCTTTATTTCTTAATGTTGTATGGGTTTTTCTTATGGTGTTTTTCCATTCTCTTATAGTCTATTTTACAGTTTCAGACATGTTCATTAAGACTGGCATTGCACTGGTATTAATTGTTTTAATCCTGTTCTTTACTTTGGATTTCAGAATGTCAGTAGGTTGTTTCATATATTTGTCAACATCCTTCTCCTGGATATATTAATCCTGATGTGTCTTGCTTGGAAGTAAATGAATTATTTGTAGGTATTGCTTTCACCCATTGGTTCCATGGGTTATTATTAATACTACTAATCGAAGAAGAAGACCATGACATCAGAGAAATGATGACATGACTTGCACTTGACTTTGTTTTGAGTGAGGGAGGGCTCTGCAAGGTCACCAGCCTCACTTTCTCCTCCTGAGCCATCTGGGTCCAGTGGCCAGATATTCATCAGGATGACTGGAGAGGGCCCAGGATGCAATGGAAGACCTTGGCCTTTTTCTACTAATAATAATTATGCCAGAGAACAATGGGAAATGAGGAAAGAAAATAGAAGAATAGGAGGAATGATAAAAGGGTGATAGAGAGAAAAGAATGAAGGCTAAGGAAGGAAAGAGAAGGGAATGTAAGGGAAAGAAGGGAGAGAGGGAATGAAGAAGAAAAAGAATTAAAAGGTGCTTACTGTGGAGAATGCTTCTCCTTTGCCTGGCCCATCTGATTTATCTCTCTATTGCATTATTGCAGTTAAGTTTAGAATCAATCACCTTTCTAATATATCGTCTATGGAGCAAGAAAATTGGGGTGTGTGACCTTACATTACTTCCCTACTCCACCCCCAGTGAAATTTGAAGAGCCCATTTCTACAAACAATTACTTGTAACAATAAGTTACAACCCCTTTCAAACATTTCAAAGCACTATTTTAGAAATCCACACTGCCTAAATTGGAGAAATTCAGGCATTCATTCATTCAACAAACATTGAAGTATTATGTGCTCAGCACTATACTAGAAACATTGTCAGGGTCGGGGATACAACTATGAAGAAAACCTAGTAGTATCTGTCCTTACACAGCACCAGGATTAGAACCCCTGCCTTCCAGGTCAACTCATCAACATTTAGTCTCCCATGGAGAAAATGTGCTTCTATGGAAAAGAGAGATGTTCATAAAAATCACAAACACACCCCACCCCCAGGATATTGTGTTTGGAGACATACAGGACTTAGGGAGCTTTTACTCCAACTCTCTTATTTTACAAATGAGGAAACTGAGAATCAGAAGAGAAATGACTGGTCCAAGGTTCCATAGCTAGTAAGTAGAAGAGCCAGGATTTTAACTCAGACCATCTTCACTCCAAATATGACCAGTCCCAGTTAAGTTTTTTTTTTAAGAGGCTTAATTTGGACATTTAGAATAGAATCTAATCTAGTACCTGTCACACACAATTTTGGGAAATTGCTGAATCTTGAGAATTCCATAAGCCTCCCTCTTTTCTACCTCACTTTCCAAAAGCCACAACAAAGCCACCCTTAATTCCTAGTATTTATTGTGGTAGGCCTTTTAAAAGCTTCACGTTATTATCAAGTCCATGAGGCTCTACTATTTGGAAATGATTAGAAAATCTGGGAGAGGGAACCATTGAATAGTAAAACTATTGCTTTGGACCAAGTCTTGTTTGTCTCCAAAAAGCATCTTTTCTGAGACCCAGAATCACTTAAGTAGTGAAAGAAACAAAATGGGCTCTCTGTCTCTAGGAACCAAATGCTTTGACTTTTCATCTGTGTCAGATGATTTGAATAATGAATAATTCATCTTTATAGAGTTTTGCCGCCATATCCATATTTGTTATGATTCATTTCTTTTTTCCAACATCCTCATTTTTTCATTATTTTAGATGGACTTGAGTGACATAAAAGATTCCTACCTCAGAAAAAAAGAGATCCCATTTAGCTCAGAACAGAAGTGGATGGCAGTAAAATGCAGCCTTAAAAATGAGGTAAGGTTTCTGTTTTCTTAAAATTATGAAAAGAAATAGGAATGAACACAGTTTCTAAAGCATATCTCTGTTAGCTACTACAAAGGAAAAAGTTGGCTATGAGGATTTGACATTGTTCAAAGTCATTCCCTCTTAGTATTTGAATCGGTGGGGATAGGGAAGACCTGATCTACTGCTGTCATGGAGCTTACTGTCTAAAGGGAGGGGAGTCTTCTGTGAGTCTTCATTTGGGTTCTATAATAGGCATCACACCTACGTACTCAGAACGACAGAATCTGAGAGCTGGCAGGGACCTCAGAGCCATTGAATCTGACCTCCACCTAAACTCTAGCGTACTTGACCAGTGGTCATCCAGACTCTACTGGAAGACCTCTAGTGAAGAAAAACTCAACACCTTCCAAGGTGACCCATTTCACCTTGGGAGAGCTCCAATTGTTGGCAAGATTTTCCTGACGTTAAAGTTTAAATTTCTTTGGAATCACCACTTCTCTTTCTAGATCTTCACTAACCATTTCTGTCTTCACTAACCATTTTCCCTAGAAGTTCAAAGTTAAGGTCACAACCTGTGATCTGGAGACTCTGTTCTCTTCCTTTTTGAAAACTAGAACACTTGTCCTTCTCCAAGTGGGCAGTGACTGCCCTGTTTTTCATGCCCTTCTAGATATTTCTGACAGCAACTCCGCAGTCCCGTTGGCTGATTCTGTACTGTAGCTCATCTGGGCCAGGAGACTGGGATTCATCAAGGGCAACTAGGTAACTCTTACTTCTCTTTGATAGTGACTCCATGTGAGCCTCTTTGATCCTATCATTTCCATAGCAAAGGTCATTCTCCTTGGCAGAGAAAACAAAAACACAAGAGGAATCAAGCCACTCTTCCTTCTCTCTGTTGTCAGTTATGATTGTCCCATCCACTCCTAGCAGAGATCTCATCCTTTCTTCCATCCTTTTCTCCACTTTTTAAAGTCTTCTTTTCCTCTAGTTTTTTTTGGCCTCAGTTTTAGCACTCTTGACACTGTTTTTACAGGATTGCACCACACTTGAATATTCATCCTCATCCTCCTTACCTACCCTTGCATTTCTTTCAAAATCTAATGCTATATTCCCCATATAACTTTATCTCTTTATAAAATTTCCATTTTTCTTCTTCATTGGAATCATTTCCCTTTGTGTCTTCATAATTTTGTTCTTGAGTATCTCTCATTCCTCCTGGCCTGACTGCCCATATTGAATCCATGGGATTCCACATCTCTCCTCTGAACTTTTCAATCTACTTTCCCAAAACCTAGGGTACATGTCAAACTATGCTCAGATTTCCTCTCCTATATCAGAGACTTTAGATGGGAAGGGTTGCTTGTCTCCATCCCAAAAAACTGGTTCTTCTCTGTTAGTGCAAACAAGATTCAGTAAAGAATTACCCCTTAGTGGAAGGAGGAAATTATCATTAAGGTAAGTCAAAAAGTGATAAGCTGCTCTGTTTGGTGAAAAGAGAATTCTAGCCCCTCTTTCTCATTTATCCAGTTGTCTAGATAATTGAAGTCCCCCAATACTCCCATATCATGCTTCTGTTCCAGGCTTATGATTGTTTCCTAAACTCATCATTTCCTCTTCCTGTTCAGGCAGTTTCAATGACAAAATCACTTTTGTTTCTCCTCCCTCTCCCTCCTCTCACCCAAATGCCCTCCCTCATACTCCCCTCCTACTCACAGTAGCTTATGGCAATTCGCAGCTTCCATGATTCATTGCTTTGAGCAAATATTACCCCTGAAAAGTTCTGCCCTCCAAATTAGTATGAGTTTTAGTGTTTGCCTTTTGCCTCTAGAATAAAATACAAACCATTTAGCTTAGTATTCAAGGACTGCCAAAATCTGGCCCCAGGCCAATTTTCCAATCTCAATTCACTCAGTTCCTCTTCACACATACTTTGCTTCAGCCAAAATGGACTACTATATGTTTCTCATCTTATCCGTGTATTGATGCAAGTCACGTCCCATGTCCGAAATGCATTGTTAAAGTACTTCTCTTCCTTCACAACTTAGCTCAGATATTACCTCCTATAGGTTGTGTTCATTCTTCGTTGCCAAAGAAGACCATGCCATAACATGATGACATGACTTGCACTTACACTTGCTTTGACTCCCCACCTACTCCAGTCAAAAATGATCTCATTCATTCATTCATGAAGTCTTAGAAGAGCAACTGTTCTAAAGAGGCTTCCAATCTACTGTAGGGAAACAAGGTGTATCAGAAAAGCACATATAAGATCTATACATAATGCCACAAAGTAAATTCCAAGGAGAGGTGGAGAGAAGGCATTAACCACAGGGAGATCATGAGCTCCTGTAGCAAATCGAAGGCACCTAAGCTAAGAGGCATTCACAATAAGGTGTCAGGGTTTGTATAATCCAGCACAGGAGACATCAAGGAAGTCAGACTGCTATGAGAAAAACCAGGAGACAAGGTTAAAAAAAATGTAAGGAGAAGCAATTCTTCAACACAAGAGGAAGGTGGGTAGTTTCAAGAGCTTAAGTATGATGAGGAGAAAAGGCCATTGGAGTTAGCAGCTGAGAGAGCCAATTTCAGTTCAGTGGTAGGAAATAAAGTCATGGTGGGGGAATTTAATTCTGCTGAGGGCCCAAGGGCTGAGTCTCTTTCCCCATCACATTCTACCTTATATCACAATTACATGTTACATCTTATACCTGATTACATTTTATCTTCCCTAGTAGACCATAAGAATCTTGAGGGCAGCCTCACACTTTTCATCCTTCAATCCCATGCCTTGCAAATAGTGGGAAATGAATCAGTGCTTGTTGAACTGGATTGAATTGACAATATTGAACCCAAGGTCTGAAATTCACCCAGGATTACAAGTCCCACTGTATATTCTCATTAGAGTAGCAATACCCTGGTGTTTTAACCATGTTGAACTACTTGGTGCCATTGTAAAGGACTAAACCAACAGCCAGGCAATCTTATAACTAACAGTATATAAGATAAAGGAAAAAAAATGCCACTGTGGCATCACGAGATTCAGAGCTAGAAGAGACATGATACAATATCAGAGATAAAAGAACTCTTAGAACATACAATGTGACAGACAGAAAGAACTTTAGAAAGCAGACTGTTCTTTTTGAAAGGATGTCAGAATCTAATAATCTAATCTAAGAACTTCATTTTATAGAAGAAAATGATGCCCAGCAGGACATGTCCAAGGGCATGCACTTACTAAGTAGCAAAAGCGGGGTGGGACAAGCTTTAAATGAAGGTCCCCTGAGGCCAAATCCCATGTTCTTTATAATGTGCCACACTATCTTTAGTTTTCAGATTCTGCCTTTAAAAAAAAATCTCATTGATAGTGATTTGGGACTTGATGAGATGCCATATGAAATCATGTGGTTTGCATGAGTAACACGTCTGGATAGCCCCAACGTCTCAAAGCAGATGGGCAATTTGAAATTAGCTGAAGCTCCTTGGAAAGGTTCCCATTCCATTTCTGATACAAACTCGCTACATGACTCAATGAGTCACTTTCCTCTGTGGGATTCAGTTTCCTCTTCTATAAAGTGACAGATGATTTCTGTCATCCTGCCTAACACGATTCAGTTATGAATCTTAATCTCTTATATCCCGAGCTTATCCTAACAGAAAAGGATTAAAAAATGTCTACTGTTAGAAGTCAGATCTTCCCTTAAAAAAATATACATATATATATCACATACACATATGCATGTATATATACATATGTATATAATATACATATACATAAATATATTCTGCCTCTATTTCCCTTTAGACCTTCCTGCCTTTGGAGTTTATGAACATTTTAAGCAAAAGCATCCTCCTATCTGAGGATGTCCATGTGCCATCCGAGATTCCATGACTCTTGGTTGTCAGGCATATGCCCTATCTGTGCTTTTATTTATATGAGTGACATTTTGTTTTTAAATAAGCAAAAACAACTTGCCAGAAGAATATAGTGCATAAGACCTTTTATTTATCTTTTAGAGGTTGGGATTTTCATGTGACTGATCACATTTTTTACCAACAGGATAGACAGACATAAAGACAATCTGAAGCCTTTCAATGGTCAGAGAGGTCATACTGACAGATCATACCTCTCATATTGACAGATCATCTTTTATAGGGATTCATAAAAGATATACTTTTAAAAATATTCTTTATTTTAAAAAACATTATATTTCATTTGGGCTAATTTGGTTAAGTCAGATCTTCCAGTTTTTTCTTCCACCTCATTTGACAGGGCCTTCAGTCTTCTGCTCCAGGGGCATCCTTCAGTGCTTCCTTCTCATGTTTTGGTGTAACCAAACACCTCAGGTGGTTTTCTTTTTCCATTTCACCATGTCTACCTCACCATCTCTATTGTACGACCTTGGGAAAGTCAAAAAATTTTCATCTTTGATTTCTTCATCTGCAAAATGGGACTCATACTTGCTATACTTAGCTCATAATACTGTTGGGGGCAAATTGTTTTGTAAACTATAAAACGTTACAGAAAGGTAGGCTACTATTTTCTTATGCTTATACAATCCTTCGTAATTATATTAATACTACTTCTGGACTTTATGGATTCATTATTTCCATAGGGTAATGCTCCCTATGGAAACCACTCCATGTTGTACTTGACTGTCTTGGCAATTCTGATGAACTCCTCTGTATTTAGCTCAGCTGGTCCTAGGATAATGGATGAGCTGTGGGGTCTGGACTTGAAGCCTCTGCAGCTTAGGGGAGGGCCTTCCATCGTTTGTGCTCTCCCACAAGAGCCTGAGGTCTTTTCTACACCATAGCAAGGCATCAGAACAGGGATTTAGTGGAGGAACAGGACAGACCCATTGGCAACAAATTGGAATCTTGCAACCAGTGTTTTTCAGTCTTCTTCAGTCACTGAACAGAATTCCATCGATATAGCAGAGAGTTTAGTGACCACTTACGGCCCACTGTCTATATGGAGATCCACCAACATGCCAGCACTTTGGCGTCACTCAGTCCTCCATAGCACTGAAGAATCATGATGGTGAGAAGACTGCAGGGTCAGGATTGGTGAATATTTTGAAAAATCTAATATGGGTACCCTTAAATTAAATTCCTCCATTTTAAACTTGTTGAGAAGGCAAAGATACCAGGCCAATGCTATCCTGCACATGGAGCAATCTCAGGTGGTTGGAAGAATGCCAGACTGGGAGTCTGGAGGTCTGCTCTGAGTACTAGTCATGATTCCACTACTATGTGACTTAGAGGAAGTCATTCTTTCTTCCTGGGACTCAGTTTCCTCATCTGTAAGATGAGAGGGTTGGAATTAGATGGTCTCTGAAATCTCTTCCAGCTCTAATATTGTTTTTATTTATCCAGAAAGAACACTGCTGAAAGTTAACTGGTATCAAATTGTTATCCATAGCAATTATTAATTATGGAGGGTCACTAATGCCCCTGAGAACTCAGAATTCTGCACCGTCATCTCATTCCTCCACCTCCACTACATGGGTACAATAGAGGCTGTTCCATTGCATGTTTCCTACCATGGGAGCCTGTCTTCCCTCCCACTAGAGTCCCTGAGTAGAGCAATTTCCTCCTTCCAGGGCAGAGAGTAGAGAAAGATTTTTGCCACTACAGATGTGGTAATAGAAAAGAGTCAGGGTTCTAGTCCCAGCTCTGCTTCTCATGCTGAGGGACTCACTACCCTAGCTGGACCTCAGTTCTGTCATCCATAAAATGGGGTTGAATTAGATGATCTGTGGGCCCCCCTTCCTACTCCAAAATTCTCGATCCTATGAATTTCTGGTCAGGATAAGTGAGTCCAGAATAGTGAGATGACTGTTGCTTGTTTTGTTCGACTTTAATCTGTAGATAGGTGCTGTTAAACTGCTCAAAGAATTGATTTGGGGGCTGTTGGGGTTTTTTCTTTCCCCAAGGAACAGGAAGAAGTTTACTTCATGAAAGGAGCCTTTGAAGAAGTAATTCGCTACTGCACCATGTATAACAACGGGGGGATCCCCGTCCAGCTGACTCCCCAACAGAAATCCTTCTGCCTGCAGGAAGAGAAGAGGATGGGGTCCCTTGGTCTACGGGGTCAGTCACACAGAGCTTTGAAGTTCTCATTCTTCTCGTCTCTACTGTGCCAACTTTCTGGCAGGCATAAACATTCAGCTCATAAGCTAGATTCAGTCTGCAGAGCAGACTGGCATCCTCTCTAGGGGTTTAAGGGGGGAAAAGCACAGCCTGAAAAGCAAGATAGCCTAAAAAGAACCACCCTCCCAACCCATCCCCTTAGTGTGGTTTAGCTCTGCATACTCTAAGTAAATGTTTTGTTTTGTTTTTTTTAATAAAGAGGGTTTCAAGTATAATGTTCATTGTACCTAAGGTAGTATGTTCTGCCTGGTCAGATTTAAAATTCATGTTATTATTACCAATTACAGTCTTAGCTTACAGCACTTTCATGTTATTAGAAACACACTTGACACTAATAAGGTATCAAGCAAAATTTATTGCAGCAGAACTCAGAGGAATGAACGTGATGGCCAAAGTGGGTTCAACCCCCGCTTTCAGGAAGGAAGAGCGCTGAGTATAGAAGTGAGATGAGCTATACACAGTTAATTCAAAACAGATCCTCCCATCAGAGGATGGATTGGTCCTTTCCCCTTCAGGTCACCACCTTCTTTACACACCCATTACACACCTCCTTAATATGTTTCCCCCTTGTCTCTGACATATGAATTGTGCCTAATTTTGTGCTTTTTCTCTGCCCTGAGCAGAGATGTTAATATGCAAGTAGCTTATTAAGCAGGCACAGGGAAGGAAAGTTTCCTCATGGTTATTTCCAGTCATATTTCTGAACCAGTTCAGGCTGGATTGGCCCCTATCCTGATTCTGTGGTTTTCTGAAGGCCACTGACTGTCTTCTGATTGGATAAGCCCACTTGCATTCTGCTAGCCCCTTTAACTTATTGGGTTTTTTTTTCCTTCAACTTAGCAACTTCTGTGGAAACTTAACTCTTTGCTATTTCTCACAATGTATAGGAAGCATGTTACCTCTCCACAGTCCTGTGAGGCTGGGAGTACAAGTTTTATTTTCCCCATTTTACAGAAACTGAGGATCGAAAGTTAAATGATTTGTTCTGGGTCACACAACTATTAAGTAGCAGTTTTAGGATTAGGCTCAGGTGCTGTGACTCTTAAATAAACTGCCCTTTCTGCCTCACTGAGTCCACTCCATCCTCACCCCCACCCCCAACCCCAGTATGTGGTATAGTACAAATGCTGGGTTTGGACTCAAAGGTCTGCATTCATATCTTATCTGGCCTGCTTGCTTCCAAGAGAATTAGGTGGCATCACGTATAGTGATGAACTTAAGACTGAAGCTTGCCACAGACACTTCCCATGTGTGTATGTGTGTGTGTGCATGTGTGTGTATGACTTTGGGCCCATGCCACCTTCACCATCAACATTTATGTTGGTTGACATATAGAATGCTATCTATACTTGAAAAGATTCACAAGATTAGTCTAGAGGAATGTGACATAGTACCTAATGAGGAAGCATAATTTGTTCAATGATTTCTCAACTGTGATATGCTGAGAATTTAACAATATTATAGCTACACCATGTGCATACATTTTGTCTTCTGCACGTGACTAATCTCCTTGAGGGCAGGGGCCATATCTTCTATGCTCCTATAACACATAGCATGTTGCTGAGCATATCATTCCTTTCTGAGCACATAGTAGGCACTCAATCATCAAGTTAAACAAAACCCCAAACATGTCACAAGTAGCTAGATTTTTAGGACCATCCCATGTCCCTCCACACTGAGTCTAAGTCATGTAACAATTTCCCAAGTGAATCAATAATAGTTCACACCCCTGACTGACCTCTGTCACAACTGCGTATCCCCATCCTAGAGCTGGAAGACAATAGTCTCAATCCAACCAACTGGCAAAGTCATGAAGCCTGAATGTAAACGCCTTAATAGATGGGCCATGAAGGTTTCAGGCTATGGGTTCTTCAGAATCTATAGAGTGGGATGTCATCTAATAATGTAACTGGTACTGGCCCTGGCCCTGAATACCTTGATCTCAGTCTCGGCTGTAACCCTGGTCAAGTCACTAGGCATCAATTTTTTTCATCTGTAAAGTGGAAATAATAATATTTGTGCTAGCCATCTCACAGGATTAGTGTTAGGAAAGCATTTCATAAACACTAATGTGCTCAAGAAATATCACACATATACATACATAAATAATATGCATGACATGTGGATATTCATTCAGAGCTGCCTTCAACAGTCATTTATTAAGAACTTGTAGTATATAGAACACTGCTGGGAATACAAGTTTATATCCAACATGGCATCTTCCTTACCCTAAAAGAGCTTACCTTAAGTCTAGTTGAGAGAAAAAACACTTCTACCAGTAGCTATAATTGCATTGGAAATTTACAAAACTAAGTCTGAGAGGGAAAACTCTTAGAGATGGGGGGAGATTGAGGAAAGATTTACAGGGGGAGGTGACACTTAGTTGGGCTTTTAAAAAAATGCAACTGAAAGCTCTATTTCCAGCTTTGGGATTAGAAGGAGTGCCAAGAATCAGTTAATCAATCCACTGTGTTTGAATTTCTTTTTGCAAGACCAAGTGTCAAGGATTATGGATGATACAGCCCCTACCTTCAGAGATGATAATGTAGTTGGGGGAATCATGTACATACATACATACATACATACTTAGGTAACTAATAATAATTAACATTAATCAGTTATTTAATATTAATTATTGATGAGGCCAATAATACCTGTCAATAGCACAGATAATAATAATAGCTCTGGAGTTGGGAGAAGAAAAGGTTTCCATGGGTGATGAGAAAAAAACTTCACCATGGACTTGAGCTTGGTCTTGAAGCATGGGTAACAGACAAACATTTTCATTTGTTCTTTACAATGGCCTTAATGAGATAGGCCCTAGGGGTACAGATTGGGTTCATTTTACACGTTGAAGAAACAGCCAGAAGGCAAAGTGACTTGCCCATGGTCACACAATTAGTAAGCTTTGGAGTTGGGATTTGAACTCAGGAGTTTCCTGCCTCCAAGTCCATGCCCTAACCACTGTACAACACTTTCTCAGGGTAGGATGGGTAAAGAGAATCAGGGAAGACATTCCAGACATGGAGGAGTTATGAGCAAAGACAAGCAAATGGTATGAGAACTAAACACTCCCTATATCCAAGGTAGGGAGGCTGCTCTTATTCGAATGAATTACAATAGGTATAAGTGCCAGCAGAAGACAGAAGGGTCATTAGCATTCGTAAACCTAGAGCTAGAAGGGACCTTAGAGATGATCTAGTCCATCTCTTTCGTTTTACACCCAAGGAAACAGGCCCAAAGAGGTTGAAGGCCACTCAGAGAAATAAGTAATAGATCTGGCATTCAAAGTCCAGTCCTTTGACTTCAAATTTAATGCTTTTTGAGCATGAAAATGAAATACAGGGAATAAATCTGAGTACCCTCTCTCTTTAAAGCATCTGTTACATACATAGCATATTCATTCAGTAAATATTTAAGTACATACAGTATGCAAAGCATTGTGCTAGGCCTGGGGAGGGGATTACATACAAAAATCTCATGGAAATTATAGTCTAAAATAACCTAAGGTCTCAGTGTTTCCTGAACATTACAGAAACTCACTGTTAATTGTCCTTTTTTCTCCCCTTCTTTCTTATATTAGTGTTGGCTCTTGCTTCTGGTGCAGAGCTAGGTAAACTCACATTCTTAGGCCTTGTTGGAATAATCGATCCTCCAAGAGCGGGAGTCAAAGAAGCTGTGCGCATCCTTACTGAGTCAGGCGTTTCGGTAAAAATGATAACAGGGGATGCTCTGGAGACTGCTCTGGCTATAGGTAACAAACCAGTGGTGTTGGGCTTCTCATTCTAAAGAATATAGAGTATCATCTTAGCAAGAAAGTAAACCCCTTTTTATGAGCCTTGAAAAATGTTGCTTTGGGTGTTTGGACACCCCTCAAAAAATTCACCAGCCCCACAGTGATCTGCTGTAATACAACGTGCTCTGGAGGTGGCCATATCAAGTGAATTCACTAGTATGGGATAATGGGAAATAGCCAGCTTTCAAGAACCTTCAAAGAGTTTAATATCGTCATCACGGGAACAGTCCACCTCAGGAGTTTTCCTGGATCCTTAGAATCAGAAGGAACCTTTGGGGTCAAGCACCTATTTTAAGGCACCAGTCTCTTCTCCAACATAATTTCACTATGGCTTAGGGTACAAATCAATTTATTGATGGATTTGAGACATACTGTAAACCCCTATAATTGAAGCACCTTGCTATTTTGTAGATTCAGTCATGCTCCAAGTGAAGCTCCATCCTTAAGTCTAAGTGATTCTTTATAGTATAGCTCTTATTATGACCAAAATGTATTCCTTCCTTGTCTGCCCCCAGCAGCATTATAAATAGGAATCTGTTATTTGTATTTCATATCCTTCCTAGTCACATGTGCCTATCCTCTGAGATCTTGAAGATTCTGGGAGATTTGGTCCAGACCCTCAGTCTTGTATCTACATTCCCAAACATAAATAGGCAATGTTATTCCCTAGCCTTCAAGAGTAAGCCTAACAGATCATGAATCTCTAAGATAATCTACCATACGGGGAATGAAAACATCCTTCTTTTTCTTCAGAATGAAAAAAAAAAAACCAAGGCTCAAAGATAGCAAACTCGTCTAGTGGCAGAAACCCTATGGTACCGAATATTGTCTGCCTTCTATTAAAGTGCTTTGTCCTTCAAACTCGCATGGCCTCTGCTAAGATAAGGGGATGTGTAAAGCCTATTCCAGCCCTAATATCCTGTGATTCTGTGACTTCATGGAAGGTCACCTTCTGGTCACTAGAAATAGTAAAGATGGTCAATAACTGAGTGCCTCATGTGGTTTCCAAAAGAGATTTTAACATAAATGTCTATTATGCGTGACTATAGGTTGTTATTCTTAGTGGTGGCTATTTTTATTCTGTCTTCCATCAAGAGCCTATTAACAAGTTGAGCTTTATTTCAGAAATTTTGCACTGAATGTAGAGACTGAGGAGGGAGGGAAGAGCTAGGGAAAAGTAGGAAAGACTGTCAAACTCTTGATGGGGCCAGAGTTTGGAGAGCATGCTTAGATCATATCTTTAGACACGCTTTTGTTTAAAGGCAGAAACATTGGCCTGTGCAATGGGAAATTAAAAGCCATGTCAGGAGAAGAAGTAGAGAACATGGAGAAATCTGAGCTCTCAGCCAAAGTCAGAAAGGTAACAACCCTTTTTCTGTGGATGTGTATGGGGCGGGGGGGGGAGAGGGCAGGGAGAAAGGAGTCAGGGAGCGGGGGAGCTGCCTACAACTGGGACTTGTTTTCAAAGTTATACATCTTTCTTTTCCCCCCCTTTGTTATTTAGGTGTCAATATTTTTCAGGACAAGCCCAAAGCACAAACTCAAAATAATAAAGGTATGTCCTGAACCAGGAACTGAAATCAAGTACAGGGTTGGGAAATACCTACTATGGACAGAGCACTGCATTAGGTTAGGTGAGATTATAGGCAAAACAATGCCTGCCTTCATGTAGCTTAGAGTCTACATACACAGATCATCAGAATACAAAATAACATACAATCAATTCAACCTAGAGGTGGCTACCATGTTGATGTCAGGGAGATTATGGTTTTTCAGCTATGGCAGTTTACGAAAACTACCTACTAAGCTGTAAAGGAGAGAAGAGAAGTATGATGAAAGCACAGAACTTCGAAGTAGTAAGTCTTTGGTTAGTTTATTCCACAAAGTAGATTTTACAGTTCATTTGATGATGGAAAAAAAAGTTGATGGTGATAGTCTCAAATGGACAATTTCTCTACTGTCAAGTACCTGGTATTATTTTTTTACACTAGTAGGTTTAGATTGCAAAGGACCAAAAAGTATGCAAGGTCAGGAAATTAGTGGGAATTAGTGTTCATTGCCTTCTGTCTTTCCCAAGGCTCTTCAGGAATCTGGTGCTATCGTGGGGATGACGGGAGATGGGGTCAACGATGCAGTAGCACTAAAGTCTGCTGATATTGGAATTGCCATGGGGCAAACAGGGACAGATGTCAGCAAAGAAGCCGCCAATATGATATTAGTAGATGATGACTTCTCCACTATAATGTGAGTGGCATTTCAAATGTTCTCAGTTAATAGCAAAAATGACTTTAGTAATACAGATGCCTTTCTGTGATGTAAAAGATGATTGTCTAGGAGTTCTGGCTCTGCTATCAACTAGCCATTTGACTTTAGGCATATCATTGCATCTGAGCCTCACATTTTCCTCATCTACAGAACGGGGATAATACCAGTTGCCATGTCTACTTTCAGTGATACTTGTGAGATATGGTAATAATAAAACTCATATTTCATAGCATATTTCAGTCCATAAAACATGATCTTCATTTTGCAGAGGAGCAAACTAAGGCACAGATAAGTTACTAAGATCTAAGTCTTCTTCTGACCCCAAGTTCACTTTTTTTTTTTTTTTACAAATTTTCTGCCTCTAAAATGTGGCTAAAGATTAAAAAGTATACAGAGACATGTTTTAAACTGTAAAGTGCTTGTAACATATCACAATTTATTATTATTCACATGAGAGTCACTATATATGAACATAATGTTAGATCTCAGTTTTTCAAACTTTCAGAAAAAAGTGGAATCTCTCAGAGAGGATCTGGAGTTGGTTACTGTTGAGATGGTTAAAAACATCTAACTACAGAGACAGATATTGGAACTGAAGTAGCATGTTTCAGGGGATGTTGTTTCCTTTGCATGGTAAAGGGTTCCAGGATGGAACCTCCTCCCCAGGGAGGTGTACCTGACTCTGCAGTGGCTTTCTTACACTGACCAGGTCTCAGCTCTGATGTAGCCCGGTGGCTCAGACACCAAGGATCACGTTGAAGAGAGGTTCAAGTGACAGAGATGGGCTAAGTTTTCAAAAGCTGCCTTGTATCATATATTATTGACACCTGATTCACATACTTGGTGGTGCTTTGGGTTTGCCATTAGAGTAATGCATAGTTAACTAGATTGACTTATATATTCAGTTATATGGACATGCTGTATTTATAAGAAAACCTGATATTAAAAAAATCTTAGCTCATAAAAGTTAAACTAGAGGGTGATGTTTTGTTTTACAATGTAATTTAACAAGAGAATCCTCTGAATAAAAAACCTGATTTAAGATGTGGTCTGTATCCCCTATAGCACCTAGGAGAGTATCTCACCCCTGTGGTTGTTCCTACTGGATGATTCCCATCATGTCCAAATCTCCGTGATACTATTTGGTGCTTTCTTGGCAAAGATAGTGGAGTGATTTGCCATTTCTTTTTCCAGTTCATTTTATAGCACAGGGTTAAGTGACTTGCCCAGGATCACATAGCTAGTAAGTGTCTGAGACCAGATTTGAACTCAGGAAGATAAGCCTTTCTGGCTCCAGGCCCAGTAATCTATCCACTATACCACCTAGCTGTCCCATCTTACCCCTAAAAGGGACTTAATAAATGTTTGCAGGAGCACATTCACACATGACTCTCCAAAACCGCCTTTGCTGCAGTCTCTGTCAAAGGAATGGTGCTGCATTTATCATCAAGGGACCTGGGCTTTAACCCAGACTCTGCTAACCAGTTTAGGACTAGGCACATCCTTTCCCTTCCCTGAACCTGTTTTCTATGCTCTAAAAAAGCAGGTTTGAACCACGTCATCTTTTAAGTTCTCTCCAGTTAGAAATCCAGAATTTTATGATGCTGTTGTACCAAGTGAGGTTATACCTGTATGGTTCAATTAATATATCTTATTTCTTTTGTGATTTAATCCTAAAAACTAGGCATCTTTATTCTCATTCATGATGTGACTGACTTTTAAAAGGATTTTTATAAAAATTCTTCCAAAAACCAAGGTATTTAACATTATCCCCACAACTTTCCTGTCTTTCCCCATTGGGTCTTTAATCAAAATCTTCACTAGGGGCAGAAGGAAGCCAATATTTCCATCTTTGAATGGGGATTCTTAGACATCAGGTACCATTCCTAGTTACTGGGGAGGGGGGAGATTTAAAGAAGGAAACATTTGCTGCTTGCAGACATCAAGATGTTTATAGAATAACTAGAGATGGGAACCATAAACCCATGACAAAAGGGCAGGCAACAACCCCCACTTTGAGGCTACTTAGATTCAGGGTTTTGGGTGAGGGTTGGAGGAAATGGTTTCCCATCCCATTCTGGGCTTCTAGGTAATAATCAGGAACTATGCCAGGAATCAGGCTCAGCATCACTCCAATCCACCCCACTCCAGTCTGTCCTCCACTCACCTGTTAAAGTGCTTTTGAAAATGCAGGTCTGATCACATCACTCTGCCCATTCACATTCAGTAACTTCCAGTGGCTCGCTGTTACTTCTGGGATCAAATAGAAAATTTCTCCTCAGGGATTTTAAAGCCATTTATAACCTGCCCTCTTCTTCCCTTTGCAGTCTTCTTACATCTCACTCCCCTCTACTTATTTTGCAATCCAGTGACTCTGGCCTCTCTCCATCTCCTGGCTCCACAGTCAGTCTTAACTGTAGTCATCATCACCATCATCACCATCATCATCATCATCACCTATATAGTACCTTGAGGTTTACAAAGCACTTTATATATTATTTAATTTGATCCACACAATAGCCTTGTGAAATAGATGCTTCCTATTTTACATAAGAGGAAACTGAGGGAGATGGAGATAAAGTGACTTCCCCATGGTTACCTAGCTAGTGTCTGAGGCACAATTTGAATTTAGGTCTTCCTGACTCCAGGAAAGCACTATGTTAGATGCTTTGGGAGATAAAAAAGCAACAAAAATAAGACTTGCCCTTGTAGAGTTTGTAGTCTGGTGGAGGGATAAAGGAATCAACACATCTAGCTGTAATCCAGAGTATCGCATGGTAAATCTACTAGAGAGATGAAGTATCTCGTTCATTTGCTCTCTCTTATTCTTCCAGGAATGCAGTAGAGGAAGGAAAAGGGATTTTTTATAACATAAAAAATTTTGTACGGTTTCAGCTTAGCACGTGAGTACAGATTTGGATGCATGTCAGAAAAGAATTGTCTTTTTTTCTTCCCTCCATGGAAGTAACTTTCTCTACTTTGCCCCTCTCTACTGGTTTTGTTTCCTAGGAGCATTTCTGCTTTAAGCCTGATTACTCTGTCCACCGTGTTTAACTTACCCAATCCCCTCAATGCAATGCAGATTCTTTGGATCAACATTATCATGGATGGACCACCGGCTCAAAGGTGAGAAGATCTTCAAGTTCTTATAAATAAACTCATAAGATAATTTAATGATCAGCTAGGCCAAGGGATTTGTCCAAGGTCCTGACTGACAGACTCTCAGTGGACCTCAGTTCCCCCAGCATTAAAATGAAGGTTTTTGCCAACTGGTCTCTAAGTTTCCTACCCCCACTGACCTGAGAACTCAGATCCACTGACCCTCTGACCAGTGTGTGTGACAAGATACTACAATTCCTAGAACCTTTCCAGTTTGCGATGGGAAGATAACTGGTGGTCTTCTTGTGCCTCCTATCACACCCGGCACCTTGCTGGGGAGAGTAAGCACATAATAAGTGTCTGGTAAATGAATCTGTGTTTCCTTTTACTGGGTGGTATTTCAAAGTATTGCACTCTGTTTTGAATAGTTTGGGAGTGGAACCAGTTGACAAAGATGCCCTGAAGCACCCCCCAAGGAGTGTGAAAGATACAATTCTCAGTAAAGCACTCATCATGAAAATTCTAATATCTGCAATCATTATCATCAGTGGAACCCTCTTTATCTTCTGGAAAGAGGTAAGGAAGAGCCTATGCCATTTGCTTTCACTTCCATGACTCTTCACAGATATTCCTCTTCAAGTGAACATTCATTAAACACTTACTATGGGCAAGTCATGGCGCTAAGATCTAAGAGTACTAAGAAAGGCAAAAACACAGCCCCTGCACTTGAGGAATTCACATTCTAAATGGGGAAACCATATGTAAACAACCATGTACCTACAAGATACATAAGTGTAACTTGGAAGTAATCGCAGAAGAAACTAGCAGTGGCAGAGGGGAGGAACAGAAGGGTGCCTAGGAAAGGTCTCTTGAAAAAGGTGGGATTGGAACTGAGGCTTGAAAGAAACCAGTCAGTAAGCATTTATTAAGCACCTTTTGTGTGCGAGTTACTGTGCCAAATGCCGGGATACAAAGAAAGGCAAAAGAAAGACCCTCAAGGTGCAGTTTAATGGAGGAAACAGCATGTAAACAACTATACAGAAACAAGCGAAATACGAGATAAACTGGAAATCATCGATAGAGGGAAGGCGCTAGCATTAGAGGGTGGAGAGTCAGGAAAGGCTTCCCGTGGAAGGTGGATTTTTAGCTGGCTATTGAAGGAAGTCAGAGATGAGGAGAGAGCATTCCAGGCCAAGGAATGAATTCTAGACAGTGAAGAGGGAGTTTGTCATCAGAAGAAGGCGGAGGAGGTAGAGTTGAAGACAGAGAATATTCCAGGCAGCAGGGATATAATCCATCATTCACTGGGTCCAGTTTTTTCAATAGCCTGTAAATCAGTGTTTATAATGCTACCAGACAAATAGGTGGGACAATAGAAAGAGCCCTGGAGTTGGAGTCATGAAGACCTGAGTTCAAAGCCAGCCTCAGATACTTCCCAGCTTGGCTAGTCATTTGACCCCTAACTCCCTCAGTTTCCTCAACTGTCAAATAGGGCTAACAACAGCAACTACTTCCCAGGGTTGTTGTGAGAACCAAACAAGATAATATTTATACCTGGCACATAGTAGGTACTTAAGAAATACAGCCTGCCTTCCAATGAAGGGGAATACAAATACTTGCAGAATTTGGCTTGCAAATAAAGAAACTGACCTTAGTCCTGGAGAGGTTGTGTTTGCAGCTTTAACTACAGGTCCCAGAATGTACATTCATTTCTCTAATACCTTGAGGTTCTTTCTCTGCTTGACAGTCAGATTCAAAACAGATTCTGACCCTGCTAAACTTTTTATCACCCAAGAAGAGCTGCTTTGCCTTATGCATGGTTACCAATCACCCCTGTCCTCATCCCAAAGCATCTAAGGTCCCTGTTTGTCGCTGGCTTTGTGCTTGGAACTGCCACAAAGCGAGGCCTCCATGTTCCAGTTAATGACCTAAGGCAGACCATGCTTTGTGCAAGAAAATAGAAGTCTCATGGGAGAACACAAAGCTTGGAAAAAAGATTAGTTCAGTCTGTCACTGCAAAGAAGAAACTGATTCTGTAACAAATCAGTCACACTTGTATACCCAAATGAGCATCCCCTCATGTTCTCCTTGGTAGATGATTTTGCTGAGTGAAGTCATGTACATCAAGCTCTTTGCAAGCCATAAAACACCATATGAATGCCAACTATTATTATAGTTACTGTTCTCATTGTTGAGGAGACTAAGAACCCCCAGTTATAGTGTAAAGTTTACCAAGTGCTTTCTTCACAATAGTCCTCTGAGACGGATGCTGTGAACCTTATTGTCACCATTTTATGGATGAGGAAACTGAGGTCTTAAGACACAGAATGACTTGCTTATGAGCACATAGGAGCTAGAAGGTGTAGGCCGTCTTCTGACTTTAGGGTGCCTTCTACTACACTCAGCACTACACTGAATGCTTGGGATTCCTCTTTGAAATTGTTTTAAGAATTGCTGTTGCTACTAGGAAAGAAGACATACAGTTAATGAGGAATAGAAAGTCATCTGGCCCTACAGGAGAAAAGAGAAGATGGAGACAAGAGAAGGGAGGGATGACAGAAGAAAGGGCAGATTGGTGATAGGGAAAATTAGATTGCTTGGGGTATTGGGGTGGGGGGAGGGGATAAAAGGGGAGAAAATTTGGAACCCAAAATTTTGTGAAAATGAATGTAAAAAGTCAAATAAATAAATAAATAATAAAATAAAAAAAAAAGAAATTGTTTTAAGAGCTAGTCTGAATCATGTAAGGAAACAACTTTTATGGGACTGCATCCTTCTTAATCAATATTGTAACACCTCCTCTTAATTAATTAACTTAATTAAAGTTAATAACTTTAGGACATTTCAAAAGATCAAGACAAGTCAACGATGGCTTGGCAATGAGAGAGATGCCAAGATAAATGAGACAAGGTAACCTAAACTGAGCAGCTGAAGGCTTTAACAAAGGCCATGTAATCAGATGACTATGAGGGAAGTTATACGTATAACTGAGGGATAAGCAAGTATAGAGCATTATGACAGTTTGAGGAGGGAGATAGCACACAGCTGGGGATAAATTGTAAAGCACTGTACAAATGGGAGGTGGTGATAATGACTCTGGACAAGTTACTGTTCCTCTCTGGGTCTGCCTCCAACTCTTAAAAAGGAGGTAGCTGGCCAGATTATCTTTAAGGTCCATTTTCCACTCTGAGATTCTGGAATGACTTGTTATCATCTTATGAAAATACCAACTGAGGCTTGACATGGACTAGAAAATCCAGTTGCTCCATTCACTCATAATCTCTCATTGGCCCATTGCAATTGAAATAAATATTACTGTCCCTCACATTTATAAGGCACTTTGCTTATAAAGTTCTAGACTTCAATCCGATCTCCTCCAAGTCTGTTTCCAGATGGAAGAGCCCTATTCTTCTCAGTCTCTTCTCACAAAGATATTTCACTTAATCCTCACAATGATCCTCTAAAATAGGAAGAGTAAGTGGTGATATCTCTATTTTACAGATGAGGTGAAGACAGCTCTCAAGTCACTAAATCTTCTTTTCTCCAGACAAAACCTCCCACGGGTTCTTTCAACATTATCTTGAAGCTTCTTCCCATCCTGATTACCTTTGTCTAGATGTTCTCCAATTTGTCAATGTCCATACTAAAATATGACTCTTAAAATTATCAGACCTCATGGAAGAGTCCATCTGGCAAAATGTTTGTCTCTGACTTGCACACCATAGGGGAAATTGTGGACAGAGGGTGGCTATTCTCATTGGATCAAACTCAAAGATAGTGATGTTCTTCATACCCAAAATTTCCTTGAGAATCCAGCATGAATAGATCTGAAAATACCTTCACTTAAACCTTTATAATCTCTTTATAATTCCAGCCTTTTCTACCTTGTGATAATGAGTCCCCTAAGCTTGCATTAGCTGTTGCACAAAATGGTATTTTCTTTGATGTTTCTTATATTACATTGTTAAAGAGTCCAAGAAGGGTTGGGTAGACATTGTCCTCAGTCTAGTGTTCTGGGAAATGCTGTCCGTTATCACGTTACCCAAACCATCCATAACTGTATAAATCTTGATCACGTTCCCTCTTAGTTTTCATATTTCTAGGCAGAAGGGTCTTAATCTTCTCCATCTGTCCTTCCATAGAATTTCCTTCTCCACCTCTTAAATTGCTCCTTTCAAGTTCATCCAGTTTCATCTTCTTTCTCTTGAGTTGTAATGATCAGAACTACACAGGGCATACCAAGTTCCAGGACATCAAGGTTTTGTCCATGGGCAAAATGGTATCTTCTGTGTCCAATATCCTCATGATGTTTTGGCATTTTGTTGGTCTTTGAATGTAGTGGTATATTGAACCACTAATTACAAGGAATAGTCTACAGTGACACCTAGGTTATTTCCTGAACCCCAAGGAATGGCTCTGAACCCATTCTTCTCTGTTCTCTTTTAAGTATAGTTTAAGTCACACATGCACATATGCTTTTCAGTGTTTGGTCTTTGGCTACTTGGAATTGCTCAGTGCTACCAGTAGACTTGGAGACTTTCCTATATTCCCTTTTCTGGATCGTTACAAACCTAGTGAGACAGAGCTATACAGAGAGACAGTCAGATGAATATTGTTTCTTTGAGAATCCAACTGCCTACATTTTTCCATTTAAAGAAGTGCCAACTTATCTCTGCTCCCTCTTTCTCTAAGCTGGTTTCCTATCCAAAGATTCTCTCTTGATTTTTTTAAAAAAATAATTGGGTGCTTCCTTGGCATAAGCATCTCAGAAGATCTAAAGAGAAAATATGATGTCAATATTTTATCCACATTTTATCCACTCCATGCTTTACTCCAAAGAACTCAAATAGGTTAGCCAGGAACAATTTCCTTTTATAGAAATCACAGTGCCTTTTCCCTGCTAGGTACAGGTTCTGTTCCTTATTGACTTTTAGTCTTTTTAATGAGTAGGGGGTCAAAATAGGCATCTTCTAATTTACTAGTTCAGTGGCCATGTGTAATAAATTGTATGTTTTGGCCAACATGCTTCACCCACTGCTCACAGACCAATCTCATTTGGATCCAGTGATTTTTTTCATCTTTTGTTAGTTTTAGGGCATAATTGTGTAACTGAATTAGTAACTCAATTCTGGTATGTTGAGATAATTCAGGAGCAGAAAGAGGGGGAAATCTCTCTGTCTTCATCCTTACCCAGGAATATTCTGATGGACTCTTCCATTAATGAATTGCTTCAAGGCTAATAATTTTTCCTCTTTTGCAACATTCCATTTTACATACATTTTACCAGATTCCTGATGGCAAGGAAGTCACACCAAGGACGACGACGATGACATTCACTTGTTTTGTGTTTTTTGATCTTTTCAATGCCTTGACGTGCCGTTCTCAGGTGAGAGAGATGTTGCCCGATTGTTTCAGCTATAGAATTAGAAGCATTTTTGAACTGTTTTTTGTAGACAATGAAACAATAAATGCATTGTGCCCAAAAGGAAATACAAGATAATTTAGCAGGAGATAGTGGGAGAGTAGAAAGAACACTGGATATCCAATCAGAACTGAGCCCCAAGTCTAACTCTGAATATCTATCTGTGAAATTGTTGGGAAAGTCATTCAAATGACTTGCCCTCAGTTTCCCCATTCATAAAATAAGGGGAATGAATAATTTCTCTGATTCCTTGCTACTCTATAGCTCCTAGAGAAGGTGCTCTATCATTTCAAACAGACACATTTTCAGTGATGACCCTTTCAACTTTGGCTGACAAACTAAAAACATGTGTGCTTTCTTTTTCTCCTTACACCATACAGACAAAGCTGATATTTGAGATCGGGTTTTTCAGAAACCGTATGTTTCTATATTCAGTGCTAGGATCCATTCTGGGCCAGCTGGCTGTGATCTACATTCCACCACTACAGAAAATCTTCCAGACCGAGAATTTGGGAGCACTAGGTAAGTTAGTGAGGTATGAGGAAAATTACAGGAAATAAACAAGATGGTGAGTGGCGGATGTTCCTGGCCAAAACAATATAATATAGTTGTAACAGGAAAATGTGTGGCAGTAAGAATGACCAGAATTGTGGCTCAGTCAGTTATCCAAGATGACTGGAATCATTAAATTAAAATGGAGATTAAGTACTCACAATTATGTGATGTAGAGATTTCTATTTTCATTATCTGTTATACAGATGAGGAAACTAACTCTTGGATAAAATTTTAAAAAAAGTCTTGGGTCTAAGGTTTTACGACTAGTATGCATCAGGATTTAACCTAGGACTCCCTGACCCTGAGGCCACCATTTTCTTCACAACTCCATGATGACTCATATTCTGTACAGAGTTTACTAAGCTTGTTATGAGTGGAGGAGTGATATGATTAGCATTCTACATTAGGAATCTGGATGAAGAACAGAGGGGAAAGGAGGCCAGTTAGGGAGCTCCTACAGTCCAGGAAGGTGTAAAATGGGTAAGGACACTAAGTGTAGAAGGGAAGAAATGTCAGGAGATTCTAAGGAGACAGAAATAACAGGGATTTGGCAAGTGATTGGATATGGGTGATGGGAAAATAGGGAGAGCTGACTCCAAGATTTTGGGCATGGGTGACGAGAATAATGCTGCCTTAACAGAAATGTGTCAAAGGAAAAGACAACTTCTGGAGGGAAGATGGTAATTTGAAGTGTTAATAGGTTATAATCAGGTACAAATGTCCATGAGGCAACTAGAAAAAAGCTCAGAGAACAACTGGGATTGGATATATAGGTCAATTAATCAGTATTTATTAAATGCAAGGAATTCTTATAGGATTACAAAGACAAAAAGGAACTTGTCCTTTAAGGAGCTAATATTTTATTGGGGAAGACAATGTGTATGTATATACACACACATATGAACATACAAAACAAATGCCAGATAGTGTTGGAGGGATGGCATCAGGAATAGAGGACGGGCTGGGCAGGAAAGCCTTCATAAGAAGTGGTGCATGCCTTGAGTTTTGAAGGTAAAATCTCATTCTGAAAGGTAGAGATGAAGGAGGAATCCTTTCCAAAATGGAGGAAGCCTGTGCAAAGGCAAAGTATATATGAGAAATAGCAGAAAGGCTGATTTTATTGGACCATGGTGGGATAAATCACAAGAAAATCTTGAGACTCTTTCAGTAGCAGAAAATGGGTATGACAGGGATAGTGTGTATAGACATGTATATCTGTATTTGCATCCACATCTATGTATATTTGTATATACCCACATACAAACATGTGTACGATAGGGCTAGAAAGGTAGATTGGGGCTAGGATGTGAAGAATTTTAAATGCTAATTAGAAGAGTCCATATTTGATTATGAGCCATCAAAGTTTGAGTAGGGAGGTGACTTGCACTTTAGCTGTGAGGAGGATGGATTAGAGAGAGGAGTCCGGGGACAGGGAGACCAAGTAGGAGGCTCTGGCAGTAGTCCAAGGAAGAGGTGATAAAGACCTGTGGGAGAAGACAGTGGAAATGAGATTCAGAAGTAGGAATCACAAGATTTGGCAACCACTTGGATAGATGGGTGAGGGAAAAGGAGGAATCAAGGACAGTACTGAGAATGTAAAACTGAATGACAGGACTGTGGTGGTGGTGAGAAGGAAGAGGGGAAGGAGGGAGGAGTTCAGGAGATGGGTAGGTTGAGAATGATGAATTGTGTTTTGAATATGTTGCATTTGAAATGTCCAACACAACTGGAATTTTAAGATTAGAGCTCAGAAGAGACTGGAGCTAGTTATAGTCATCTAGGAGTTATCAGCATAGATAATTAAAATGCTGGGATCTACAGAAACCACCAAATAAATGGTACAGATTGTGAAGAAGGCCCAAGACAGAGCCTTAGGCTATACACAGGATGATGAACAAAGAAGACCGAGGAAGGGTCAGAGGGTAGGAGAACCAAGAAAGCAGTGTCACAGACACCTAGAGAATCTCCAGAAGATAAGAGGTCAGGAGTGTCAAATGCTGCCGAAGGATCATGGATGGAGTTAGAAGGGACCTTAGCTTCCAACCTAATCCAATCTCCTCATTTTATAGATGAGGAATTGGCGTGGTCATATGGATAGAGAGCCAAGGTCAAATTGGTCTCAGCTGGGTCCAATTTCAGTGCACTTCTCATAGCACTTACTCAGCAGTCTCATCTACATAGATGTGGAAACTAAAGATGTAAAGTGAATATGGTCACTGAGAGTAGAAAGGACAGGATGGCACTGAGGTTCTGATCCTGGGTATCTGGGAGGATAGTGGCATCTTTGATAATAATGAAATTCAATACTTGGGGATGGCTTGAAAGAAAAGATAATGGGTTCCACTTTGGACATGTTGAATTTGAGATATGCCAAAGGCGGATTATGCAGGAAAGAATTTAGGGCTCAATATATAATCTGGGAATTGTTAGCATAAATGAATCCATGAGATCATCAAGTGAGAATATAGTGTGGATGGGGGGTGGGGAGGGAAAGAGAAAGCCTAATTATAGAGCCCAGAAGCTTGCTAAGACTTAAAAGGATGGATCACCTAACCCTCAGAATTATTGGGGAAGGGACAAGAATTGAGATCAAGCTGTGTAGCTGGTGGCCACGTTCTCTGGGTTGCTTTTCATGAAGATGTATGAGGGTGGGTGAAGAGGTAAATTGCCTTTGAATTTTAATACAAGTTGCTAGGACCTTTATAATACTGAGACAGTTCCTCTGGAGAGTAAAAAGTTTTTTATACTTGTCTCTGAAATGTGTAATTTGTGATTTTTCTTCTTTTTACTTCTTGGCAGACTTGTTGTTTCTAACGGGCTTGGCTTCGTCTGTGTTCATTCTGTCAGAGCTCATCAAACTATGTGAAAAATATTGTTGCCAAACTGACATAGTCAAGAAGCACCCCGAAGTAGTGTAATGGATCCCAACCAGTGAAACATTTTTATAAATAGTGTATATTTTTGCTGAAACTGTGACCTGTTTTTTTCAGAGATGCACACAAAGACATATGTTTAGGTAAAAACATCACTTATGTTGATGACCCCTTCAGCTGCCAGACTTGATTCTTAAACATGCCATAATCTCCATCAATTTACCCTGGATGCTTCCAAAGAACAGCAAGCAAAGGTTCTGCTTCCACACCGTGTTACCCTATACATGGAAGGGCTATCATTCTGGGCACCAGTGCTGTGCCTGACAGAGAAATCTCACACTATTTATTTATTAAATTACAGTGGTTTTTATTAATAAAATATATTAAACTGAGAATAAGAGCATTTTTCTAATGAATAATCTGAATTTTTAGACTGAGGCCAAAATGTATTACTTTACATCTGATGCATATTTGCAGATTCATGAGAAAGTAAAAAGTAGTAGAGAACGCTTGACTCCCAAGTCCACAGACCCAGTCAGTCTTAATCATTTCCACTTAATAGCTGTGTAAAATTAGGAAAGTTATTGAATTTATCAAACTTAGGATGAAATGGGTTAAAGTATGTATGCGAGGCAGTAGCTAGGTGGCACAGTGGAGAGAGTGCTGGCCCTGGAGGCAGGGGAATCTGCATTCAAAGCCAGCTTCAGACACTTCCTAGCTGTGCGTGACCCTGGGCAAGTCACTTAACCCTGTTTGCCTCAGTTTTCTCATCTGTCAAATGAGCTGGAAAAGAAAATGGCAAACCACTCCGGTATCTTTGCCAAAAAAACCTCAAATGGAGTCATGAACAGTCAGATACAACTAAAAAATATATGTGTAATGATAGGTTAAAATTTAAAGTGCTAGAAAGGGTCGTAATAGATTAGTCACCTATAACCAAAACACTGGAACACTTACTCCATTCTGAAAACCAGCATCATGTTGTCAATAATCCAGGAAGCACCATGGATTCAATAAACACAAATACATTAAGGGGAGAGGTCTAATGATTACTTGAAAAATTAAATGAATTCTCTTAGCTTTGTAAGTAACATGTGATTGCTTTCTAAAAAGACATTCTAAGTGATAAGTATCCCAGTACCTTTTCACACCTAAGACAGTCTGAACTTCTAGGAGCTAGGATTTATAAATTCAATTCCTGTTTTATTGAAAGTATGTATCTTTCTTTTTTAAAAGGGTGGTGGTTGGGAGGGAAGAGGTGGTCTAACTCAGGCTCCACAAAGGATCATGACTCCCTTTTATTTTTCACTCAGTCCCTCATGATACCCTCATAAATTATTACTTTAAAAAGTATTATTTATTTAAAATAAACATTCTTTTTGTTTTTAAATTTTGAGTTCCAAATTCTCTCCCTCCCTCCCACCTTCTATCACTACTACTGAAAAAGCAATATATCAATTGTACATGTTAAAACCATGCAAAATACTTTCATATTAGCCATAGTAAAAAAAAACCAGTAAAAATAAAATGAGAAAACCATCTTTCAATTTGCACTCAGAGTTCATCAGTTCTCTCCCCAGAGGGGTATAGTATTTTTTCATCATGAGTCCTCTGGAACAGTCTCAGATCATTGTATTGATCAGAATAGCTAAGTCCTTTCACAGTTCATCATTACAACATTGCTATTATTGTGCACCTGGTTCTTATTTCACTTTGCATCAGTCTATAGAGGTTTTGTCATGTTTTTCTGAACTCGTTATTTCCCATAGTGCAATAGTACTCCATCACAATCATATGCCACAAGTTGTTCAGTCAATCTCCAATTGATAATCATCCCCTTTGCTTCCAATTCTTTGCCACTACAAGAAGATCTGCTACAACTATTTTTTATATATGTAAGTCCTTTTCTTTTACCTCTTTATATACAGACCTAGTAGTGGTATTGCTGGATTAAAGGATATGCAGAGTTTTATGGCTCTTTGAGCATAACTCCAGAATAGTTCACTACTCCACCAATAACTCATCAGTGTCCCTAGTTTTCCCTCCTCCCCTCTAGCATGTCATTTCTGACAGGTGTGATGTGGTACCTCAGTTGTTTTAATGTGCCTTTCTCTAATTAATAGTGATTTATAGCATTTTAATATGACAACCAAGAACTTTATTTTCTTTTGAAAACTACCTGTTTATATCCTTTGATCATTTATCAATTGAGAAATGATTCTTATTTTTATTTGAAAAAATGAGGCCTAGCTATACCAGATCTAAAACTATTTTAAAGTAGCAATCGTTGAAACTATTTGGTATTGACTAAGAAATAGAGTCGTGGTTCAGTGGAATAGATTAGGTAAGCAACGCATAGCAGTCAATGCCTATAGTAATCTACTGTTTGATAAACCCAAAGACCCCAGCTTCTGGGATAAGAACTCACTATTTGATAAAAACTTGTAGGAAAACTGGAAAACAGTATGGTAGAAACTAGGTATAGACCAGCATCTTACACTGTATACCAAGATAATATCAAAATAGGTATATTATGTAGACATAACGGGTGAAACTATAAGCAAATTAGGAGAGCAAGGAATAGTTTACTTGTCAGATCTATGGAGAAGGGAAGAATTTATGACCAAACAAGAGATAGAGAACATTAGGAAATGTAAAATGGATAATTTTGATTACATTAAATTAAAAAGATTTTGCACAAAGCCAATGCAACCAAGATTAGAAGGGAAACAGAAATGATTTTTACAGTTAATGTCTTGGATAAAGGCCTCATTTCTTTTTTTTTCTTTTTCATAATTAATTAATTTATTTAACTTTTTAAATTCATTTACACAAAATTTTGGGTTCCAAATTTTTTCCCCCTTTTATCCCCTCCCCCCACCCCAATACCCCAAGCAATCTAATTTTCCCTATCTCCAATCTGCCCTCTCTTCTGTCATCCTTCCCTTCTCTTGTCTCCATCTTCTCTTTTCTCCTGTAGGGCCAGATGACTTTCTATTCCTCATTAACTGCATGTCTTCTTTTCTAGTAGCAACACAAAACTAAACAGTTGTTCCTAAAACTTTGAGTTCCAAATTCTCCCCATCCCTCCCTCCCCACCCATTCCCTTTGGGAAGGCAGGCAATTCAATATAGGCCCTATCTCTGTAGTTTTGCAAATGACTTCCCTGATAGTCGTGTTGTGTAAGACTAACTGAATTACCCTCCATCTGTCTCTTCTGTCTTTTGATCCTGTCCCTCCCCAAGTGTTAACTTCAAATTGCTCCCTCCTCCCATTGCACTCCCTTCCATCATCCCCCCCGCCTTGCTTATCTCCTTCTCCCCCACTTTCCTATACTGTAAGATAGGTTTTCATACCAAAATGAGTGTGCATTTTATTCCTTCCTTTAGTCAAATGTGATGAGGGTAAACTTCTTGTTTTTTTTTTTTCTCAGCTCTCCTCTTTTTCCCTCCACTAAAAAGTCTCCTACTTGCCTCTTAAATGACATATAATTATCCCATTCCATTTCAGCCTCTTTCCTCCCACTACATTTCTCTCTCAGCATTTACCTTAATTTCTTTTAAGATATGGTCCCATCCTATTCAATTCACTCTGTGCTCTCTGTCTCTGTGTGTGCATGTGTGTATGTGTGCGTGCGTGCATGCATGTACATGTGTGTGTGTGTGATCCCACCAACTACCCAGATACTGAAAAGTTTGAAGAGTTACAAATATTGTCTTTCCATGTGGGAATGTAAACAGTTCACTTCTGGTAAGTCCCTTAAGACTTCTCTTTGCTGTTTACTTTTTCATGCTTCTTCTCATTCTTGTGTTTGAAAGTCAAATTTTCTTTTCAGCTCTGGTCTTTTCATCAAGAATGCTTGAAAGTCCTCTGTTTCATTGAAAGACCATATTTTCCCCTGAAGTATTATGCTCAGTTTAGCTGGGTAGGTGATTCTTGGTTTGAGTCCTAGTTCCTTTGACTTCTGGAATATCCTATTCCAGGCCCTTCAATCCCTTAATGTAGAAGCTGCTAGATCTTGAGTTATCCTGATTGTATTTCCACAGTACTGGAATTGTTTCTTTCTAGCTGCTTGCAAGATTTTCTCTTTGAGCTGGGAGTTCTGGAATTTGGCCACAATGTTCCTAGGAGTTTCTCTTTTGGGATCTCTTTCAGGTGGTGATCGATGGATTCTTTCAATACTTATTTTGCCTTCTGGTTCTAGAATGTCAGGGCAGTTTTCCTTGATAATTTCATGGAAGATGATGTCTAAGCTCTTTTTTTGATCATGACTTTCAGGTAGTCCCATAATTTTTAAATTGTCTCTCCTGGATCTATTTTCCAGGTCAGTTGTTTTTCCCATGAGATATTTCACATTCTCTTCCATTTTTTCATTCTTTTGGTTTTGTTTGGTGATTTCTTGGTTTCTCGTAAAGTCATTAGACTCCATCTGTTCCATTCTAATTTTGAGAGAACTATTATCTTCAGTGAGCTTTTGAACCTCTTTTTCCATTTGGCTCATTCTGCTTTTGAAAGCATTCTTCTCCTCATTGGCTTTTTGAACCTCTTTTGCCAATTGAGTGAGCCTATTTTTCAAGGTGTTATTTTCCTCAGCATTTTTTTGGGTCTCCTTTACCAAGGTATTGACCCGTTTTTCATACTTTTCTTGCATCTCTCTCATTTCTTTTCCCAGTTTTTCCTCCACCTGTTTAACTTGCTTTTCAAAATCCTTTTTGAGTTCTTCCAAGGCCTGAGCCCATCCCACATCCCCCTGGGATGTCTGGGGTACCGAAGCCCCACCCTCCACATCTTTCCCTGATGGCAAGAATATTTCCTCGTCAGATCCGGAAATCGGGATCATTTGCATCTGTTCGAAAAAACTCTCTATAGTCTTGTTTTTCTTCCCTTTTCTAGGCATTTTCCCAGCCAGCTACTTGACTTCTGAGATTCCTGTCCACCCCCGCCTAGATCCGCCCAGCCAGTGCTTGGGGTCTGAGGTTCAAATGGGGTTTCCGCAGCAAGCTTTAGTTCAGGTGCTGGGGTGGGGGCAGGGCCGCCTCCCAGGCTCAGCTCCCTCAGGGGCTTTATGCAGAGGCCTTCAGTAATAGAGCGGAGTGGGGCAGGGCCAGTCTCCCAGGCTCAGCTCCCTCAGGTTGTTTATGCAGAGATTTTCAGTAATGAAGATCCTGCCTGCTGCTGGGGGAGTCCAGGCCGCCGCCACTGCTGCCTCCACTTCCTGCCCCCGTCTCTGCCGCTGCCGCTTCCTCCCGAGGGGGCCTGAATCACGGAGACACTCCGCTCCCTGTCTCGTCCAGCTCAGCCTTCTCTCTCACTGACCTGTAGCTTCTGTGGGCAGAGGGACTTTCCCGGCTGCCGGAGCTTCCATCCCTGAAGCCTGCTCAGATCAGCTTCTCTGGGGCCGTGGCCAGGGAAGCGCTGGGGTGGGGTCCTCTGTGGACGGCTCTCCAAGGCTCACTGGAATGGAAATCTCTTCCCCTATGTTTATGCACCCCCTGCAGTGATTCAGAATTTATGGGGATCTCTTTTTACCTTAATTCTATGGGCTGTGGTTTCGGAGCTCGTAAACGTGCATCTTTCTACTCCGCCATCTTGGCTCCGCCCCTCTAAAGGCCTCATTTCTAAGATATATAGAGAACTGAGTTGAGTTTATAAGAATACAAATCATTCCCCAATTGAGAAGTGGTCAAAGGATATGAACAGGCTGTTTTTGGATGAAGAAATTAAAGCTATTTATATCATATGGAAAAATTCTCTAAATCACTACTGATTAGAGAAATGCAAATTAAAATGACCCTAATATGCCACATCACACCTATCAGGTTGGCTAAAATGATAAATCAGGAAAATTATAAATGTTGGACAAGATTTGGGAAAACTGGAACACTAATACTTTGTTGGTGGAGTTACGAACTGATCAACCATTCTGGAGAACAATTTGGAGCTATAAAACTGCAAACTCTCTGATCCAGCAATACCACTACTAAGTCTATATCCCAAAGAGATCATAAAAAAGGGAAAAGGACTCACACAGCTTTTTGTTTGCAGTGGCAAAGAATTGGAAATTGAGGGGATGCCTATCAATTGGGGAATAACTAAGTAAGTTGTGATATATATATGAATGTAATGGAATGCTATTGTTCCAAAAGAAATGATAAGCAGGCAGACCAGAAAAACCTGGACTTGCGTGAACTGATGTTGAGTGAAGTGAGGACCAGGAGAACACTGTATACAGTAACAGCCACAGTGTGCAATGACTAACTTTGACACTCAGCTCTTCTCAGCAATGTAAGGATCTAAGATAATTGAGAGCTATGGAGTCTCAATGCAGATCAAAGCATACTATGCTCTCGTTTTTTCTTTCCTGTTATTTTCCTCTTTTATTCTGATTCTTCTTTCATAATGTGACTCATATGGAAATGTTTAATATGATCATTCATATATAACCTATATCAGACTGCATGCCATCTTGGAGAGGAGGGAATGGATGGACGAGGAAAATTTTAGAACTCAAAATCTTATAAAAGTGAATGTTGAAAATTAAAAATAACTAAAAAAAATGAGGCCTTGGTCAGGGAAACTTGCTGTAAAAATATAGGTATTACTTCATTGTCTATGGTTGTTTTAAAGTCATTTTTCAGTTGTATCCAACTTTCTATGACCTCATTTGGGGTTTTCGTGGCAGAGATACTGGAGTGGTTTGCCATTTCCTTCTCCAGTTCATTTTGCAGATGAGACAAAACTGAGACAAAAAAGGGTTCAGTGACTTGCCCAGGGTCACACAGCTAGTCAGTGACTGAGGTTGGATTTGAACTCATGAAGAGAATTCCTGATTACAGGCTTGACACTCTCTTCACTATGCCATCATGTATTTGCCCCTTGTCTATAGTAATTTTTAGCATGTAATTCCCCTTATCGCTTTTAATTAGGTCTATTTTTGCTTTGTCCAAGATCATGATTGCTACCTCTGCCTTTTTTTTGATTCATATCACATTTATGACTATGTATTTTCCTCCATTCCATTTTCTCCTGTCTCTCCCCCTCCCACACTGCCTCTCTTAATCTGCCCCCCCCTCATCTTTTCCTTTTTATCACCCTCCTTTCTTTCATTCCTTTCTGCTCCCATTTCCCTATTGGGTAAGTTATATTTCTATATACAAATGAGTGTGTATCTGTATATATGTATGGGTGTATGTATGTACTTTCTTCCCTCTTTGAACCAATTCCAATTACAGTGAGGTTCAAGCACTGCCCCCAGTCCCCCCCATTTTGCCTTCCATCATAAAAGTTCTTTCTTGTGAACCTATTTTATGTGAAAAAATTTCTCCCATTGTACCTCTCCCTTCCCCCTTCTCCTAGTGCACCCCTTTCTCATCTCTTCATTTTTTTAGTTCATCCTAGCAATAACTGACTCACATCCATACTTTCTACATAAACTCCTTTTAACTACCCTAATAATGACAAAGTTCTTAGGAATTACATGTATCATCTTCCCATATAGGAATGTAAACAGGTTAATTTTATTGAGTCCCTCAGGATCACTCTTTCGTGATTACTTTTTTATGCTTCTCTCGAGTCTTCTGTTTGAATGTCAAATTTTTTATTCAGTGTTGGTGTTTTCATTAGGGGTGCTTGACAGTACTCTATTTCATTAAATATTCATTTTCCTCCTGAAAGATTACATTCAATTTTGCTGGGTAGGCTATTCTTGATTTATTCCAGTCTCCTTTGCTTTCCTGAATATTGTATTCGAAACCCTCTGTCACTCCTTTAACATGGAAGCTGCTAAATCTAGGATGATCCTGACTGTGGGTCTGGGATATTTGAATTGTTTTTCCTGGTTGCTTAAAATGTTACCTCTTTGACCTGGGAGCTCTGGAATTTGGTTATACTATGTCTGGGAGTTTTCATTTGGGGATCTCTTTCAGGTGATGAGGTGATGATCAGTGGATCCTTTCAATTTCTATTTTACCCTTTGGATCTAAGATATAAGGACAGTTTTCCTGGATAAATTTACAAAGTATAATATCTAGGCTATTTCTTTGATCATGGCTTTTAAGTAATGCAATAATTCTTTAAATTATTCTTGATGTCTCATGGAGCCTTCCCTTTGCTTAATTTTAATTTTTAAGGATTTTTTCAGTGAGATTTGACACCTCTTTTTCTGTGGCCAATTTTTAAGGAGTTCTCAGTGGATTTTGGGGCCTCTTTTTTTATAATTAGGCCAATTCTGTTTTTTATTAAGGTTATTTTCTTCAGTTTTTTTGTGCCTCTTTTTACCAAGCTGTTTCTTCTTTTCATAATTTTCTTGCATCACTCTCATTTGTTTATCTCTACCACTTGTCTCTCTTTAACTTTTCCTAGAATTCTTGTTGGGTTCACTTCGCATTTTTGTCTGAGGCTTTTTTTGGTTCCTGTTTTTACGACACTTCCTTCTTCTGAGTTTATATCTTATTCTTCCTGCCACTGTAATAGCTTTTTATGGTCATTTATTTCCTCGTATTTTCCAGTCTATTTCTTGACTTTGAACTTTATGTTAAAATTGGGCTCTGTTCACCTGGGGGTAAGGAGACACTGTGCCAAGTTTCAGGCTTTTTTGTGCTGCTGTTTTCAGAGCTAGTTCTGAGGGTCTGCAAGTTTTTGGTGCTTCTCACGTAGTATGATCTAGTGAGAGATGTGATCACTGCTCTCCTAGTCTTTATCCAGGAAGAGCTCCTGGTCCCTTACAGCTATAAGCACTAGCATTCCTTTTTGATTTGGAACTGTGACCAGGGCCCCTGTTCCCTTTCACCAGTACTCTCTGCCCTAGAACTGTGACCTAAAACTATGTATGGCCAATAGGTATGCCAATCAGTGACAGTTGTGCCCAGTGCCAGCAAAGGGTCCCCTGTAATATCTGACCAATTGTCTGACTCCCTTACCATGTCTGGGTTGAGAGCTCCTGGAACTGCTGCAGCCACTGCAGTAGTTGATGTGTAAGTAGGCTCTAGATAGGCCTCAAACCCGATGTCATAGATCTCTCTTGCTGACCTCTTAATTTCTCTTAGGCCAGAAAAAGATCTCATGCCAATCCCATTTTGTTGGTTCTGCTACTTCAGAATTTAATTTGAGAAGTTATTTTAAAGTTGTCTGGAAGGGAATGTTAGGAGAATTCATCTGGGTGGCTTCCCCTAACCCATCATATTGGTTCTCACTCTTCAGGCAGCACTGTTAAATTATGAACATCAACAACTGGGCCCTTACAAAAAGATGGTTAGAATGAAGGTCACTCTTAGAGCCAGAAAGAAGATAAGTTTTGGATATTGAAAATAGGGAGTAGGAGTCCAAATTCTGGATTTTAGTTCAACCTCCAGTTATTAGCTATACACTTGGATCATTTTACCTCCATAAATCTCAGTTTCCTTAGTGGCAAAATGGAATTAAGAATGCTTGCACTCCTAGTATGTTACTTCTTCTTCTTAATGGAGACATGCTATGTCCTTTCTGCTAATGAAGGTATATAGTAAAGCTATCATGCTTATTGAGAAAAAACACAAGGTTTTCCTGAATAACACTGTACCTATGCCACAAAGTACCTACATGACTTTGAAATTTCTTGCATTAGGATACTAATCCTAATTGAGTCTCTGATGTGTGAAATTGAGGCAAATGGTCTCCATTTTATTGATGGAAGCATGTTAGCTCCGTGTTTTTTTACTTGGCATTTCTTGTACAAATTTAATCACTCAGTCTGCTAGGCACTATGTGACATAGGGTGCAAAGGGAGGCAAAAATATTTCTTGCCCTCAAAAAGCTCCTATTCTAATATGGGAAACAATAGGCAAATAACTAGGTGTAGACAAGATGTATAGAGAGCAGACGAGAAGTAATCTGAGAGGGGAAAATACGAGATGGGGAGACTGTGAAAGGCATGAAGTGGGATTTGAATTGAGCTTTGAAGAAAACCAGGGAAACTAAGAGACAGAAATGAAGAGAGAGCATTTCATACACTGGGGATAGTGCAAGATATGGAGATGGGAAATTATGTCACAATGTTTGAGAAGCTACAAGTAAACTAATGTAGCTGGATCATACAGGGCATGGAGAGGAGTAATGTGCAAGAGGGCTTGAAAGGTAGGAAGCAGCAAGGTTATGCCAGAGAATTTTATATTTGATCTAGGGTGACAGGAAGCCATTGGAGTTCACTGGGAAGGGCAAGGGGCGGATGATCAAACCTGCACTTTAGAAAAACCACACCTTTGTAACTGAGGAGAGGTGAGATGATAGTGGAGAGAGATGAGCCAGAGCTGCCAGTTAAAAGACTCTGCAGTAGCTGAATGAGGGGATGAGGGTCTGAACTAAAATTGTAAGTAGCTGTGTTAGTGTGGAGATGATGTAAACAAAATGCGAAGGGAGATACATAAGATGTGGCACTGGGCTAAATATGTGAGATGAGAAGTGTGGAGGATAACACCACACTTAGTAACTGGGATATGGTGGTGCCTTTGATGCTACTAAGGAAGTTCAAAAGTGATGAGGGTGGATTTGGAGAGAAGAGTTTTGGCGTGCTAAAACTGGGATATCACTTGGAGGCAGATGGCACTGTGACTATCTCAGAGAGAGTTTAGGGATGCATATAACAGATCTGGGAAAAGTCCGCTTGGAGTTCATAACAGAACCAGGGAGAGCTGATGAGATTACCAAGTGAGAAAGTAGAGAGGACAGAGCTTTGGTGAGATATCTACCAGTTAGAGGGTGTGACCTGGATGAAGAAGCGACAAAGAAGATCCAGAGAGGTCAGATAGGAGAATGAGGAGAGAGCAATGTCATGAAAACTTAAAGAGGAAATAGTAATTAAAAGGAGATGGCAGCCAAATGCTACAGAGGTCAAGAAGGATCTGAACTGAGAAAAGGCCATTAGATGTAGCAATTAAGAGAGCTATAGTAACTTTGGAGAGAGTTTCAATTGAATTGGAGAGGGTGTAGAAAAAAAGAGGGAGGGTAATGGAGATACTGGATGTAGATGGCTTTCTCCAATTTAGCCATGAAAGGGAAGAGAGCTAGAGAAAGAGCTAGCAGGGACAATCAAATTAAGTGAGGGACGTGGGCATGCCTGTGGGTAGAGGAAGTCTTCCCTTAGGATAGTAATCGTAATTATAATGGCTGCTGACTCTTAGATAGTGCTTGTTATATGCTGTTCTAAGCACTTTATAATGATCTGGCCTTATCCTCACAATAACCCTAGCTCATTATAGGTGCTATTATAATCTCCATTTTACAGATGAGGAAACTGAGGCAAAAAGAGGTTAAATGATTTGCCTAGGGTCATACAGCTACTAAGTGTCTTAGGTCGCATTTGAACTCGTCTTCCTGTCTTCTGGCCCAAGCTCTATCCTCTGTGCTCCCCCATAGGCAGAGACTGAAGATAAATAAGAAATGGGGGTTATAGAGGAAGTGATCTGCAGGAGATGAGGAGGGGTGGGATCAAGGCCCTATGAAGAGGGGTTTGGCTTCGCAAGGACAAGGGGCCTCCCCTTTACCTGTCAAAAATGAAGGAGATAGCGGAAGGCAGCTAATTGATGTGAGATGAGGAAAGAACAAAGCATAGTTCTTGGCAAATAGTATCAACTTTTTCAATAAAGTAGAAGGCAAGGTCCTCAGCTGAGAGCATGGAAGTGATACCATGGGAGGTTATATGAAATGTGAAGGTTTGGAACAGACACTGTGGCTATATTAGAGAGAACAGAATGTTTACCCAGTTGCAGTGAGGGTCCAGATGAAATTGGACATTTGTAGTGAGCCCAAACAACATGATTTAACAACAAAGTAGGGAAATGATAGGAATAATCTAGGGTTCAGGGCTTGGCAAGGTGTAGTCAGCAATGTCTTGGAGGGGGCAGGAGAGGCAATTTAATAGATAACTGCCAGGCACCTCTGGATTGGGTGATTAATTTGAATATCATGAACCTCAAAGGATAAGAAATTGTTTAGTAAAGATAGTCAAGGGAGGGTCTGGAAATGACATTGTGTAGAAAGGCATATTCTGACACCAATTCCATGACCAGTGAGTTGAATGAAGTATTTGAGAATGAATGACCAGTGCTAGAAAGGGTAGCAGGAGAAGCAGTATCATCAAGAGGCAGTCATGCTTCAGCGAGGGGTACAAGATTAAAGTCATGAGAAAGCAAGAAGCTAAAGATGACTGGGGGTACACAGATATGAAGAAAGAAGTTAGGGAGACTAGGGAGGCAATGTTTAAGGTGGACAGGCCTGAGGGAGCAACAAGACAAGAATGGGGATTAGGATCCTTGATGGGAATGTGCTAATTACTGCAGTGAGTCCAGGCAGCATCTTCCCTTGAAGTTCGGCCTCTTGGTAGATGGAGTTTTATCTTCTGAGACCCAGGGAGGCCTGTCTCAGTAGAGGGGCAAGCAGAGGTGTAAGTGCCCACACAGGAGGCCAGGGTGTCTTACTTGTCCTGGAGAAGGCCTTGAAGGACAGAAGATAGAAGTGGTCTTGTCCCAAAGGTAATCCCCATGATTCTGGGCTAGAGCCCTGTTGAAGTCAGAGGTGGGCAGTCACATCCCCCGTAACATAAAGCACAAGGGAAGTTCTAGGAAGACAACAGGACAGGGGAAAAGGGGCAGTCTTTGCCCCAACACATGTGCAACCTAGCACCATTGGTAGAATTTTCTTCTGACTTAACAAAAGCAACATTGAATATTTAATAATACATAAAAATGCTTTACCTTTTTATACCATTTAACTATAATTGAAAACACTGACATGATTCTGCACACATTATTAACCAAAAGATACTTCAACCAGAATCAGAATTTAAGCTTTTAGATTTTCATTTCTGAACATGTGCCTTGGAAGAATTTATGAGTTTAAAAAACCACATAACACAGTCCCAGGTAGTCTGTGTGCTGATAAAAACCTAGTTCTTAACAGGAACAAGTCAGTTTCACCTCAACCTCTGCCTCCTTCAGTGCTTTTAGAGAACACCTTCTCACAGTGCTGAAGCAGATTCTTCTATTTCTAAGACTGGTGATCAATTTTAAAGGCCTTTTGCCCCAGAGAGGAATGGTTTACATATTGTTAGCACAAATCAAAAGATCTTCATGCCTACTTTGTGGAACGGGTCTAAAGTAAGGGATCATACAAAAAGTTACGAGCTCCTAAATTCCCTCACTTTCTATGTGTTTAACCACAATGGTTTAGGTAATCATGGGACTTTAATGTTACCCACAACTTTTGAAAATAGCCCCATAAATTTTTTTTTAATTCAATTTTATTTTCAGCTCCAAATTCTTTCTCTCCCTCCTCCCCCATCCCCACCATTGAGAAACAAAACTCATTACAAACGTGTACTTAAATACGCAAATATACAAATTCCAGCATTAGCCACGTCCAAAAATAAATACACCTTAATCTACATTCTTGAGCCCACTGCCTCTCTATCTGAAGGAGGGGATATTTCATGATGGTTCATCAAATGCCTCTGGATTTGCTGCTGGTCATTCCACTGAGCTCAGTTCCTAATTCAAAACTGTTTGTCTTCACAATATGTTTTATTATTGTATAAATTGTCCTCCTGCTTCTGCTCACTTCACTTTGCATCAGTTCATATGAGTCTTTCTAAGTTTCTTTAAAACTACCCCCTTTCATAATTTCTTGCAACACAACAGTACTATCACGTTCATATGCTACAGTCTTTTCAGTCATTCCCCAATTAATGGATGGATACCCTCTCAGTTTCCAATTCTTTGTCACCACACAAAGAGCTGCTACATTTTTGTACATATGGATCCTTTTCCTCTTTGATCTCTTTGAGCTGCAGACCTAGTATCAGTATTGCCAAATCAAAGGGGATGGATTCACAGTTTGTACCAGTTTTCCTACAGCCTCTCCAGTATGTCACTTTCCCATCTTCCTCTAATTATTAGTGATTTAGAGCATTTTTCCATATGGCTATTGATAGTTCTCATTTTTTTCCACTGAAAGCAAGTCATATCCATTGACCCTCATATAGCTTTTAATTTGAATAGGAGAAAGGCAGACATTACAGTTAAACAATGTAGACATCTGTACAAAACAATGTCTAAGATCTATAAGAGATAACTGAACCCAACTTTAGGGAAGTTCTGCTGGTGCTTCCAGTAATTAAATGGCTTAGCCGAAATACAAAACAGACCCTCTGCAACAAGGTAATTTCATGCTGCCGTTGAGTCATGTCACAGCAAGGTACCAAACTGTTTTATATCTGTGTCTACATTTCATTTTATTACAATGCTGTATTTTGCCTCACTGGCATTTCCCTTCTCTAGGCCTCAGTTGTTCCATCTGGAAAATGAAAAAGACATTAAAATAAAAAGGCATAAAAAGGTTTTTATTAAAATACATCTAATGTACTATTACTACAAAAGAAACCAAAGGTTAGACCTGCTGAATTTTAAGGTCCTTTCAGGCTCTGATGCTCTATGAGGCTCTGAGTAATGAAAGCTTAGGCTGAAGGAGCTTCTATAACATTTTGTTTAGTAACATCAACCACCTTAATGTTATCCCTGAGTAAAGATACTCTAGAAATGCAAACTATGCTTGTGACATTAATGCAAGGTTGGAAAGCCTGAATTGATGGCAAATGTTTTTAGTTGAAATATCAAAACCTTAGCGTGTAATGGACTTACTTCATACTTAAACATTTAAATGTAGCCTATTTATGAGAGAACTTTTCGTAATTACTTGAACAATTAAGATCTCTTTTAGAAACTTCTGAAATAACTATAGGCTATAGAGAAGAGAAACAAAGGGTATCATTTTACTGATCCAGCCAACAACCTTCTTACTCAATTCCAGAGAGTTAACCGAATCTAGATATGGCACCAATGGGAAGGTTTTCATTACATACTGAAATTAGGATGGAGTGAGATTAAAAAGTTAGTCCCAGGATGATCAGATCCCAGTTACTAAGAACACGTAGCTGAGGATGGAAGCGTATTCTTATGTTTCCTCATCCTCACATGAATCTCGAAGTCCTTCACTATGACGACTTTTTCCAACCATTTCTAACAAGCAATGCACCTCAGTGTCAGTGTCCAGAACAGTCTTCGTAGAAGGTGACTAAGAAAAAAGCAGAGGATCAAATGTTTGCAACGTCAAAACAGAAGTACATGTAATTAACAGCTCAGAATGGACAGAAGCCAACCTATTATTAATTCTCATGCTTATTAAAATAGGCTTAACTATACTATTGCCATAAAGGAAAGAAATTGGACTGGATAATCTGTTTTTCCCTTCTTATTGTAATAACATTTTAAATAATAAGACATTATTAAAAAACCTAGCTTTGAGTTTTCAGAGAAAGCCTGCCAAGAGACTCCATCCTGCCCTGTTAGAGAGAAGGTGCAGTCCACTGGAAAAAGTAATGAATTTTTCTATGGAAGTTGGAAGTCGAATCCCAGCTCTTCCATGGGATTGCTGTCTCAGGCTGCTATTCATGGGTTTTGGGCAAGTCAGTTCCCACACTTAGGTGTAAAATACAAGGGCCTGAACTCAAGGGCTTCTGAGGTTCCTTTCTGCTTGACTCCTTCAGTTTGTAGCGGCATTCACACTTCATCCTCCTCCTCTCCTTCACATATATCACAGCCTCTACAAGGCTGGAGGCTGTCTCCCATGTAACCTGCACTGACACTGTACCGATACTCACAACCAGAGGGCAGGTATAAGAGCTACTCTGCCTGGGTAAGAGAGCAACCCTCATGAAAACAAAAAAGGGAAAGAGGGCCGCCAATCTGGAAACCTGCTTAATGGCTCTCAAAATGTCCTTGGAATTCTTTGCCTGAACCAAGCACAGGCTAAAATTACAAATGGAATCTATCAAGGAAAATCTGATTAAGGAAAGAAGGGGCCTGACCTAAAGGCAGGTTTGGGTTGCTTCTTCAACCTACTTTAATAAACCCAGAGATCCATGCTTTGGGGGGTAAGAACTCAACATATAACAAAAACTTCTGGAAAAACTAAAGCAGTTTAATAGAAACTAGGCACAGACCAATATCTCACATCGTATACCAAGATAAGGTCAAAATGGATAAATGATTTAGACATAAAGGGTGATATAAGTAAATTAGGGGAATGTGGAAAAATGTACCTGTCAGATCTATGGATAAAGGAAGAATTTTTAATAAAATTCATGAAATAATTCAATGAAATAAATAAGACATAGAAAAGATAGGGGAAGTAAAACAGATAATTTTGATTGCATGAAATTAAAGTTTTTGCACAAACAAAACTAATGAAATAAAAATTAGAAGGAAAACAGGAAACTGGAAAAAATTTATAACACGTTTTGCTGATAAAAACCTAATTTATCAAACACATAGAGAATAAAGCCAAATTTGTAAAAATAAAAGCCATTCCTCCATTGCTAAATAGTCAAAGGATATGACTTTTCAGCCAGAAGTTTTCAGAAGAAGAAACCAAAGACATCAACAGTCACATGAAAAAATGCTCTTACTCACTCTGGCTAGAGAAGTGCAAATTAAAATAACTGAGATAACTCACACTTGTCAGACTAACATGACAGGAAAAAAATGAAAAATGCTGAGGAGGATGTGGAAAAACTGGGACACATGCACTGCTGGTAGAGTTGTGAACTAGGCCAACCATTCTGGAGAACCACATGGCTATAAAACTGTGCATCCCCTCTGACTTAGCAGTACCACTACTAGGTCCGTATCCCACAGAGTTCACAAAAATATTAATATCAGCTCTTTTTGTGGTGGCAAAGAATTGGAAATTGAGCAGATACCCATCAACTGGGGAATGACTAAATAAACTATGGTTTATGATTATGATAGGAAACCACTATGCTATAAGAAGTGACAAGCACAGTGGGTTCAGAAAAACCTGGGAAGATTTATATGAACTCAGGCAGAGTGAAGTGAACAGAAGCAGAACACTATGAACAGTAACAACAAAAGATGATCAGCGTCAAAGACTTAGAGATTCTGAGCAAAATTATGATCCAAGGCAATTCCAAAGGACCCATGAAGAAAAACGCCATCGACTTCCACAGACAGAACTGATGAACTCTGAATACAGACTGAGGCATACTTTTAAAACTTTATTTTCATTATTTTATTTGGTTTGTGTTTTCTTTTGCCATATGGATAATATGGAAATATCTTTTACATGGCTCCACATCTAAAATTGATATCAAATTGCTTGCTTTCTTTAGGAGGGAGGGGTGGGAGGGAGAGAATTTGGAACTCAAAATTTTAAAAAATTATTGTTAATAAAATTTTAATTTGTAATTGGGAAATATTTAATGAAATAAATAAAATGGTTTTTTAAAAAGCTAATGATAGCTCAGGGAGAGAAACAAATGGAGCTAGGAGGTGGCCTCCCAAACAGATACGTCTGAATATATACGTCCCCAGAAATCAACATGGCAAAATGAACAGAGGACCAGTCCTGAAGTTGGGAAGACCTTCAGGCTTCAACTCTGTCTCTACCACCTTCTGTCTGTATGATCATTTAAACCCTCAAATAACTGGGGCTTTAAGTTGCAACTCTGTGTTAGTAAAGTGGGTTTAAACACTGGGAATTCTCCATGTGGCGGGCAGAGGCCATGAAAAAGCTGAGGCATAGCTGAAAGACAATGAGGCACAACAGAGAAGCTCTGTATTTAAAGCTGAAGAACCACTGTTCAGAACCTGTGTGCTTTGGGGCAAGTCATTTCCCTGGTCTAGGTCAACATTTCTTCACCTGTCAAATGAGGGTGTTTAATGATCCCCCAAATCACTTCCAGCTCTAAAGACTATGATTCCTTGGTCTCTCCTTCCAACCACCTGCATTATAAGATTTAAAGTAATGTATCCCTGGATTCAAGGGATATTGGAGGAAGGGGAGAGGGATTAGATCCGTTAAACAGGGTTAGCCATATATTTTAAGACAACGGTTACATGCCTGCAGAATTTTAGTCACTTACCTTCTCGGTTACAAAATCTCCAACCGCCCATACCTCTAGGGTATCCAACTCAAAATATTCCTTGGCTGATAGCTGAGGGCTGTTATAAGTAGAACATCTGGGATGTGCTTTGCTGTGTCCTTTCCCAAAATCATAATCAATCCAAAGCCCAAAATAATCAAACTGACCTCCCATGCCCTACAAAGGAAACAGAATAGCAGGCAAATCCATATAAATGAGTCCATCCATCCCAGAAAGATATATTATTACTTAGTTTTAAAACATAAAATAACAGAACAGATTAGGAGGAACACAATACACAGTAGTAAATGACCACAGTAATCTTGTGTTTGATAAACTCAAAGATCCTAAGCTTTGGGAACAAATACTCATTATCTGACAAAAACTGTTGGAAAAATTAGAAAACAGTATGGCAGAAATTAGGTAGAGATCAAGAACTTACAGTGTATACTCAAGAAAAGGTTAAATGGGTACATCTAGACTATAAGCAATTTAGGAAAGTATGGAATGAATAAAGGAAGAATTTAGGACCAAACAAGAGGCAGAGAGCATAATCAAATGTAAAATGGATAATTTTGATTATATAAAAGTGAAAAGGTTTTGCACAAACAAAATCAATGCAACCAAAATTAGAAGGAAAGCAGAAAAACCAAGGTGGGGAAGAGGGGGAGATTTACAGCAAGTATATCTGATAAAGGCTTCAATTCTCAAATATATATATAGAGAGAGAACTGAGTCAAATTAAGTCATTCCCCAATTGATAAATGGTCAAAAGATATGACTAAGCAGTTCTCAGACAAAGAAATCAAAGCTATCTATCATCATATGGAAAAAAAGGCTCTACCCTATTGATTAGAGAAATGCAAATTAAAACAACTCTGAGGTACCACCACTCCACATCCATCAGATTGGCTTATATAACAGAAAAGGAAAATGATAAATTTGGAGGAGGGGGTGAACTGGGACACTAATGCATTGTTGGTGGAGTTGTAAACTGATCCAACCATTCTGGAGAGCAATTTGGCACTATGCCTAAAGAGCTATAAAACTGCATACTCTTTCATCCAGAAATATTACCGTATCCCAAAGAAACTTTATAAAAAGGGAAAAGGACCCACGTATACAAAAATACTTATAACAGTTCTTTTTGTTGTGACTAAGAATTGGAAATTGAGAAGATGTCCATCAACTGGGGAATGGCTGAAAAAGTGGTATGATTTTCATGGAATACAATTGTGCTATAAGAAATGACAAACACGATGATTTTAGAAAAACCTGAAAGACTTACATGCACTGATACAAAATATAGTGAAAACAACCAGGAAAATATTTTACAGTAACAGCAACATTGTACAATGACAGCAATATTGTACAATGAACAAGTACGAGTGACTTAGCTGCTCAGCAATACGATGACTTGAGACAATCCCAAAGGACTCATGATGAACATGCTATCTCCTTCCAAAGAAATGATATCCTCTGAATGCAGATCAAAGAAAGCATACTACTTTTCACTTTCTTTTCTTTGTTATTTGAGTTTTCTTGCACAAAATGACTAATATGGAAATGTTTTATGCGATTGCACATGTATAACCTATATTAGATTGGAAGGGAGGCATATAATTTAGAACTCAAAACTTAAAAAAAAATACATTATTTAAAAAAGAAAAAATCAGTTAACTATTTAGCTCTATCTTTTCAAAACTAGACTACTGAATCTCCACGAAAGTCTTCCTGCAATGCTTCTTCATGGCACAGAAATGACTCTGAGTTCTCAAAGGTTATGCCATACTGCAAATGGTCCAAGAAGGAGCCTGGCAATGGCTAAAATGTCCATCACCAGCTCACTTGCCACAGGGGAGGATTGTCAGGTCCAACAACCAAGAAGGATCGTCTACTGAAACACTGCAAAGGTACAGAGGGAGCATCCAAACAGACAAAATCACAGATACAATAATCTTAAGTATGACCAGAAACAAAAAGCATCAGAGGTTATTTTCAGTTTATAAATCATTTAAGTGCCCACAATGTGCAGGGCACTCTGATGATTCCCTGGCATTCCAGTTGCCCAGTCTAGTCTCTTTCTGCCTGCAGGGAGACAGAGAAATGCCATTCCATCCCATTCCTACTCTGGTCCTTTCCTGGGGACATCATGTGCCAGTCTCCTAGGCTAGCCTCTTCCTGCCCCTATGAGGACAGAGCCTTATCCCCCAAACGGCAGGCTAAGATGGGTGAGTTGGAATATTTCTTACTTCCCACTGCCATTTCCAAGCTCATTTTCTAACAGCATCCTTCAGTAAACTGTCGTCTGAGGTTCACTTAATTCCTATTTACCACTCAATCAAAATTCTGGTAGCTGTTGCGTACAGACCTCCAGGACACTCTTTCCTTAATGAGTTCAGTGCCTGGGCTCCTAATGTTTCCCTCCTTTTCAACTCCTGCCCTCACACTAGGGGACTGTAATATAAACACTGTTAATCCCTCAAACATCTTAACCCCCCACTTCCCCAATTTACTAATTACTATTCTTCCACAGCACCCTGGCTAAACACGGATGGTCATGATCTTCATCTGGTCACTATGCACAAATATTCCACTTTCGTGTTTATGAATTCTGAAATTCCCTTTTCTGATCACAATTTGTTGTCATTCCAACACTCCCTCTGCCCTATAACCCCAAACCCTATTCTTCATCCTCACCATTATTTCCAGTCCCTTAAGTTCTTAGTTCTGTCCCAGGCTATCACCCCTCGTCTGCCTCTACCTTCCTCCCTTCCCCACTTTGAATCCTTGGTGAACCAGTTCAACCCTACAATGTCCTCTTCTCTTGAGTCCCTTGCTCCCTTATCCTGTTACCAATCTTGCCCTACTAATAAGCCTCATCGGTTGCTTTCATGCCTCCTTATGTGCTGCTGAATGGAAGCTGAAGAAATATTGTAAAACTGTGCTGACTGGATGCACTACAAACATATGCAACCTGACTTCAACGGGACCTCCACTGAAGCAAGGCTAATCTTTTAACACGAGGTCATTCCCTATCCCAAAATCTCCAGTGGCTCCCTGTGGCCTCTAGGATAAAGTCATAAAACCTTCAAAGCCCTTCATACCTCTCTTTCTCCCCTCACTTTATGAGGTTTCATGCCTCACTTCTCTCACATGCTTGGCAACCCAAGGATCCTGGTCCTCCTTGCTGTTACTTGAACAAAATACTCCACCACCTCCTGACTCCAGGCATTTTTACCGGCTGCCTGCCATGCCTGGAGGATTCTTTCCATGCTTATCTCCACCTCGTGGCTTCCTTGACTTCAAGTCCCCAGTAAAGTCCCACCTCCTACAAAAAGTTGTTCATGATCTCCCTTAATGCTAATGCCTTCTTCCTCCTGTTGATGATCTCCAGTTTATCCTGCATGTGTGTTGTCTGCACATGGTTGTTTGCGTATCATTTCCCCTCCACTGACAGTGAGTTCCTTGAGAACGGGAACTGACTCCTGACTTTCTTCTTATCTCCACCATTTAGCACAGTGCCTGGCACAATACATGTTTATTGACTGATTGTACTGAACTCTAGGGTTGTAACAATGAAGAAAGACCATTCCTTCAAGAAGGTGATAACAGAGGATACAAGATCGATCCATCCATCCATCCATCATTATGGTGCAAGGCTAATATATAAAGAAGCCCAAGAAAATATGACAAATATGAGAAGGGAAAGAGCAAAGAGCATTTTCAACTGGGGAAGTGAAGAGGAAAGGTAGATTAGGGCTCAGTCACGCCCTTCAATACCAAGTCTACTTGGGGAAATAATACTTCTGTACAGTAAACAATTAGAGAATAATACAAGGCAGTATAAAAGGATTAAGTGGGTCTAGAGAAAAGAAGACAGGATATGGAACAGCCATTATGGGGAATATGACAGTCAATAAGTCCTAAAGAACCGAGAATTCAGCTATAGACCAAAAATCTGTAGTGGGGCCAGCCAGCATTGTTTACTGACTTCCCCAACAGTGTTCCAACACTCAAAAGTAAAGAAGTAAATACAAAGTTGGAGGTAAACAGGATTTAGGGATAGGGAGCTAGGAAGAATTCAGAAGACACAGACTCCTTCCATTCTCAGCTCCTCTGCTAACAAGGTATGCGACACTGGGTCAGTGACTTCAGCCTCTGGGATAGTGTCTTCATCTGTAAAATGAGCATGTTAGATAAAATCCCTTCTCACTCTAACTAGTTCCTCCCCTACTGCCCACAAACATGCTCAGATCATTCCCATCCTTAAAAAGGCAAAAACAAAACATCTTCATTTGCCCCTAATACTCCTTCTCTCACTGCACTACTAGGAAAACCAATTTGAATTTCTTGCTTCCACTCCTCTCACCTTCCAATAATATTTCATCCCTTGAAATCTGGATTCTGATTCCACCACCCAAATGAAATCTCTCTCCGAGGTTACCAACATCTTAGCTGAGAAATCCAATGGCCTTTTATCAATTCTCATTCTTTCTGACCTCTCCCTAGTCTAAGGGTTAACTTTTTTGTGTGTAATGGACCCCTTTGGAAGTCTGGTGAAACCTATGGACATTTACCCAGAATACTTTTTAAAACTCATAATGAGAGGAAATGCTAATTTTCAGTTAGCAATTAGTGAAAATAAATTTTTTTTTCTATCCCAAGGTTACAGACTTCCTGAAATCTATCAATAGGCTCCTTGGAGGGTTGGGATGGAGGAATAAGCCCCAGGTTAAAAATACTCACCCAAGACATTCTCTCTCCCTTGGGCTTTCCTGATACTGTGTTCTCCTGGATTCTCCTCCTGTCACTCTGACAGTTCTGTCACAAACCCTCCTGCTGGACATCTTTGTCCTAGTCACTGTGCATGGATATATCCTAAGACTTTGTGCAGGCCCCTCTCCTCTCTACACTCTGAGTGGTCTCATTAGCTCCAATGTCATTTTCTGTTGGACCTCCCTCTCTCTTTCTCTGTCCTTCCCTCCCTTCTCTTCCAAGGACCATTCCTGCAACAATTGCCTACTAGTTATCCCCACACATAGGTATCTCAAAATCAACAAGTCCAAAGCACAACTAGTTTCTTCTGAAAATTCACTCCTTTCCCTAACTTCCCTACATCTGCTAATGGCACATCCTTTCACTCACTTAGGTTTGAGATGCTAAAAAAATCCTCAACTCTTACCTCTGCTTGACCCTGCACACTCTATTAGGTACCAATTCCTGTTAAGCATAGCTCTACACCTCTTAGATCTGTCCTTTCCACTCCATTCACACGGCTACTCTCTGGGTCAGAACCTCATCATCTCTCACCAGCCTTCTCACTGGTGTTTCTGCCTCAGATCTCTCCCTTCTCAAACCCATCCCCAAAACAGTTGTCAAACTGATATTCCTAAAATGGAGATCTGAAAATGTTATCACCTTGCTCAAGAAACTACACTGGCTCCCTGCTACCCTCTAGGATAAAATATAAATACATTTTAAGCCTTTCACAAAAACCAGTCAAAACAATTAACAGCTTCAGCAAAGCTGCAAGATAGAAAATAAACTCAAACAAATCATCAGTATTTCTGTATGTTACCAAGAAAAAAGCAGGAAGATCTAAAAGAGAAATTCCATTTGAAATAACTACAGACAGGATGAAATACTTGGGAGCCCATCTACCAAGGCACACAAGAACACAATTACAAAATACTTTCATACAAATAGAAACATCTATATCTGGAGAAATATTAATTGCTTATGGCAGGCTGAGCCAATTTTTAAAAAACGACAATACTGCCTAAATTCACTTATTCAAAACCACATCAATCAAACTACCAAAGAATTGCTTTAAAGAGCCATAAAAAAATATGAAAATTCATCTGGAAGAACAAAAAGCTGAAACTATCAAGGAAATCAGTGAAAAAAATGGGAAGGAAAGCAGCCTAGGAATACCAGCTGTCCACCTATACTACAGAGCCACAACTGCTACAACAACTTGGTCTTGGTTAAGAAATTGAGTGGTTGCTCAATGGAACAGATTAAGCATATGCTATAGAGCAACAGATAAACACAGTAACGGAGCAGCTGATAAGCCCCCTAATTACAACTGTTGGGGCAAGAACTCATCACCTGACAAAAACTGCTGGGGAAAACTGGAAAATAATCCAGGCAAAAACTAGGCACAGATGAACATCTCATACCATATACCAAGATAAGCTCAAAATGGGGATGTGAGGTAGATGTAAAGGGTGCTATTATAAGAAAATTAGTGGAGAGTGTAAGGAGAGTGTAACCTGTCAGATTGAGGGAGAGGGAAGAATTCATGACCAAACAAGAGATAAAGATTCACAGGTTACAGATAATCTTGATTTTGTAAAATTGAAAAGCATTTGTACCAACAAAATCAATGTAGATAAAATTAGAAGGAAAATAGAAAAAAAAATTTTGCAGCAAGTTTCTCTGATAAAGGTCTCATTTCGAAAACATACAGGGAACCAAGCCAAATTTCTAAGAGATCAACAGATATGAATAGGCAGTTTTCAGATAAAAAAAAAAGCTCTAAATCACTATACAAATTAAAACGACTCTGAGGTAACCACTTCAGACCTGTCAGATTGACTAACACAGCAGGAAAGGAAACTGACAAATGTGGAGGGGACATGGGAAAGTAAGCACATTAATGCACTGTTGGTGGAGCTGTGAGCTCAACCATTCTGGAAAGTGGTTTAGAACAACGCCCTCCCAAAGCATTAAACTGTACAAACTCTTTAATCCAATGACACTGTTACTAGGTCTGTACTCCAAAAAGATCAAAGGAAAAGGACTCACATGTACAGAAATATAGCAGCTCTTTTTGTGGTGGCAAGGAAGTGGAAATTGAGGGGAAGTCCATTAATTGGGAAATGCCTGAACAGGCTGTGGTATATGATTGGGATGGAATGCTACTGGGCTATAAGAAATGATTAGCAAGAGGATTTCAGAAAAACCTGCGAAGATTTGTGGGAACTGACTGAAGAAAAGTGAAGTGAAGCTACAATTTACACAGTGACACCGATTTTGTAAAGATACTCAACTGTGAAAGACTCAGTAACTCTGATGAACACAATGACCCTAAGAAAATCCCAAAGGATTCATAATGAGCCAGGCTGTCCACCTCCAGACAGAGAACTGAAGGACTCAGCACAGAATGAAACACATTTTTATTCTCTATTTCTTTTTCATTTTTCTTTTCCAGAACATGGCTAATGCAGAAATTTGGTTTGCATGACTTCATATTGGTAACGGGTTTTGCATCTCATGCTTTCTCAAAAGCTGAGGGGACAGAGAGAATCTAGAACTGAAAATAAAAGGATAAAAAAGAGTAAGCGGGACAGCACACACACAAATAAAGTGAAATCTTTCCCAATCTGGCTCTTCATTCCTCGTCACACACTCAAGGCTGCAGCCCACTGACCGACTTGCAGCTCCTGCTTCCACGCCTCCGCAGAGACTGTACTCTAATGTTCTGCCTCTCTACCTCTAATGCCTGAAATCACTAAATTCCTTCAAAGAAATGCTCAGGTGTCACTCCCTATGGGAGGATCTTCCTGATTCCCCCAGTTATTGGTGTTCTTTCCCCTCTGTCTCATTCACTAGAAACTAGAGCATGTTTTGCATATTCTTTCTGTATGTACATGGTTTCTCTTTTTCCTCCCAGTAGACTGTAATCTCCTCATTCTTACTTTTTGTTTTTGGTGTTGCTTCTGCACTTCTAGCACTAAGTGCTCAGAGAACTGAACTGGCCATCATCCTGGTGGGCACTTACTCCACGCATCCCAAGTCTGGTCCTCAGCATACACCATTTGTCTCCAGGCCTATGACAGGGGTCCTCCTAGTCTGACAGGACCAGCCAAAGCTTAGTTGTCACTGGCACCACCTTTTAGAACCCAGCATTACCTCCAAGGAAACGTGAAGAGAGATGTTCATTGGGGATGAGCTGTTGACTCTCATTAGAGAGATGAGAACTTCATCCATTACTCTATAAATTCTTTGTCACTTACCAATCCATTTGGTATAGTTTGTTGTCCATGATTCAAATACATGTAATGATCATTGTATCCACTGTATGTGTACACAGCAATGCTGGGGGAAATGGTGAACAGGAAGGATCTGCTGTCCCCTAAAAACAGCCAAAAATGAAATGTTTGTATCACTGTGTATGCAATTAAAAGAATCTACCCAGAAAACAAGAGCCAGTCCTATTTGTGATTCATAATTGACGAAGCACTGTTTTTTTTAGTAGTTCTTTCATGGAAAAGAGAAAGATTCAATAGGTTCTGAATTTAGCAATTTGCAGGATAGATGGTTCTGGCTATCCTCTGCTGTTATCTTGGACTATGGGCTTCCAATAAGTATTCATTTTTCTTTGAAATTGTGAGCATGCATGAGTGAGAGTGTGTGTGTGTGTGTGTGAGTGTATGCTCATCCCTAATATAACCTTAATGTAAAGTCGCCCTCTACTGGACTGAAATTTCAATGTGGGCTAGATGGCTCCACCTTTCTTCCACTGTATGGAGGGGACAGAGGAGTGTCATGAAGACTGAGAATGTTCCCTCTGCAATACTTCAAACCCAGCACAGACAGAGCCTGAGTTCTGGTGGGATCAAGTACAGACTAAGCTATAACTGAAAACTAACATGAAAGATGAAAAAGTGAGTCTAAAAAAATTCTCTCTTCATTCCTCTCTAAAACGAGAAAATCCTCACGGACCTGGCCTGCGTGCTCCGCTCCGAGGGCTGCTAGAAGGCGCAAAGCTTTTCCAGTCGGAAGGGACTCTTCAGGCTGTCTAGCCTGGCCCTCACCCCACAGGGCACATCACTTCTTTACAAGTGATATGAGCCACACAAAAAGGAGGGATTACAATCCTCTCAAAATTCTAGGAAAAATCATCAGGAAAAAGATCAGGGCCTTCTAAGCTACAGATGTCCACAGAAAGAAAATGTCCAATTACAGAGTTCACAACCACAAAGAGTTATCAGATGCAGACTTACCTTGAAACTGGCCCTTGACTGCCCAGGAGTGAGATGAAAAGCCACCAAATATATAGCCATCCCTGTCCTTTACCACTAATAAGCAGGGACCTTTATCTACAATATTCCCACAAAGTTTTGCAAAGTTGTAGCCATGAATCTGAGAAGAAAAAATTAGTTTCCAGGTGTGCTGCAGTTTTGTAGGCAGGAAGGAGTTGATGTAAACTACGGCAGGAATGTTAAAGAGGCTCATGAATTCTTTGCCATCTTTACACTCTGGGATGAAACTGGCAAGCTCTGCGTGAGAGTGCAAAACCAGGAACCCTCTCCTGATGACCACGTTTAAGAAGGTGGAGATCTGGGGCACTTTCATCAGCCACTCTTCGACCTCACTGCTGTTACAACACGCGCTGTCTTTGTCTATCCCTTTAACTGGGGGGCCTGAGGGGAGGAAAACACAAAGACATTAAGGTTCACAAAATTAATTTTTCTACTAGATTATTCAAACTTCTAAACTACTTTTCTCCTCTGTATCAAAATCCACTACAGATATGACGGTGATATTTTTAATTTCATGGCAGCCCAGGCCCTCAACCCTTAAACAATCTGCATCATAGTAAACCCCAAACGTCCAAGGACTGGAACTCAAAAGTTGCTTTGTCTGAGGTCTTCAGACAAAAAAGAAAATGGCTTTATAAGCCACTGCTGAAAATTCATGGAGTGTCAGAGCTGGAGAGCACCTGGAAGACCACTTCATCTGCAGAGAAGGCAAGTAAAGACCTGCAAGATAGCAGCTTGCTCACAGCGGGACAACCAAGTAAGCAGCATATCCAGGCCTTCCGCTTGGGATCTTTCACTGGCTTCTTCATTTGGCATCAGAGCTGGATGGATATGCAAAGCACGCATGGGGAAGCTACCTCAGCCTTGATTGGCATAATTAAAATAACTGGCATCTGGAAAGTATAAGGTCATGACCAGGTACGTTTAATCCGCTCGCCTATCACTTCCTTAAGAAATTTCGATACTCTACATTCTATCCTAGATTTTTTGTTCTTATAAAAACTGGAGTTCTGCTAGGCAGGATGGAACACACTTGCAGTCCCTGATGCTGGGGAGGCTGAGGCTTATGGATTGCTCCAGCAGGTTATGTTGAGTGGGGTTCCACACTGCGTCCAATGTATAAATATGGTGAACCCTGGAAAAGAAAGGACAGGCTGTCTCCAGCAAAGCAAACCAGTTCAGGTCAGAAAAAATGGGAGCAGGTCAAAGCTTCCACTCCAATAAATACTGTAAATAGTTGCTGTATCTCAAGCTCAGGAGAGACAGGGATGTCCAGTCTCAAAACAACCTCCATGACCAAACCAAACTACAGTTTTGACACAATAACACACTGATTCAGTCTCTAGTTTAGATTCTCTTAGCTAAAAGACTCAAAAGAAAACATAAGGTTTATATAATTGCTGCTTTAAAAATCTAGTTATTTTTTTGCAAGTACTTTCCAACCACTTTATTGTTTTTCTGAATTCCTTTCACATTTTTAGATTTCAAAGTAAATTTTGTTTTTAAAATACTTCTCATTTCTCCTGGAATTCTGAAGCTTTTTGACTGAAATATGAGAAAAAGATTTTGTGAATGTTTCTGAGTTGAAGCAGACTGTGGTACAGTATAAAGAGCAACAGATTTAGGGCTATAAAGTTGAAATTCAAATACCATTGCTATCTCTATGTAATCTTGGGCAAGTTATTTAACCTCTGTGGGATGCAGTGTCCTCCTGTGTAAAATGAGGGGCTAGGCCTAGATCAGGGGGGATTTTAACCTGTGGTCTGTGAACTTGGTTTTTAAAATATTTTGCTTACTATGTTTCATTAAATTTGGTTTGCTTTGTAATCCTGAAGCGGTCCCTAGGCCTCCCCATTCAGACTAGCAAAGGGGTTCAATATCAAGATAATTAAGAACCCAAAGCCTAGATGATAGCTGACTGATTAAATCCTATGACCCTGTTCTACTTGGCTAAAGTTGTCTAAGTAACTTACTTTATATTTTCCTGAGTCCTCTTTAAACTAGGTTAGTACAACCATAGCCTGGTTACCAACAAATGGGATGGGTAACTGCTACAGTTAAAAATATATGAGGACCAACAACCAATACAGCTCTACACTTGTGCAAAAGTTCCAGAAAGAAAGTGCCTACATTTTCCAGGACTTGTCCAATCCCTTTCACCATCAGAATTCCAATAGGTCTTCTGCTATGTTTGGTTCCTTTCTTCTAGGAAAAATACCGAGGGGGAGGAGCCAAGATGGTGAAGTAGAAAGACTCACGTATGCTAGCTCCGAATCCACAACCCATTAATTTCCTGTAAAAAGAACTCCCCACAAATTCTGGATCACTGCAAGGCATGCAGAAACACAGTGGAAGAGATTTCCATTCCAGAGAGCCCTGGAGAGCTGTCCCCAGGGGTCCATCGCGCCCCAGAAAGTGGAGCCCACCCCTGAGCTGCCCTGGCCACAGCCCCAGAGGAGCAGATCCGAGCAGGCTTCAGGGACGGAACCTCCAGCAGCCCACAGATGCTACAGGTCAGTGAGAGAGATGTCTGGGCTGGCCGAGAGGGCAGGATATTCCAGAAGTCAAAGGAACTAGGACTCAAACCAAGAATCACCTACCCGGCAAAACTGAGTATAATACTTCAGGGGAAAATATGGTCTTTCAATGAAACAGAGGACTTTCAAGCATTCTTGATGAAAAGACCAGAGCTGAAAAGAAAATCTGACTTTCAAACACAAGAATGAGAAGAAGCATGAAAAAGTAAACAGCAAAGAGAAGCCATAAGGGACTTACCAAAGGTGAACTGTTTACATTCCTACATGGAAAGACAATATTTGTAACTCTTAAAAACGTTTCAGTATCTGGGTAGTTGGTGGGACCACACACAGACGTACACACACATACATGCACACATACACACACGTACATGCGTGCACATACATGCGTGCACGCACACACACACATACTCACATGCACGCACATACAGAGACAGAGAGCACAGAGTGAATTGAATAGGATGGGACCATATCTTAAAAGAAATTAAGGTAAATGGTGAGAGAGAAATGTAGTGGGAGGAGAGAGGGTGAAATGGAATGGGGTAAATTATCTCTCATTCAAGAGGCAAACAGGAGACTTTTTAGTGGAGGGAAAAAGAGGAGAGCTAAGAAAAAAACATGAAGTTTACCCTCATCACATTCGACTAAAGGAAGGAGTAAAATGCACACTCATTTTGGTATGAAAACCTATCTTACAGTACAGGAAAGTGGGGGAGGAGATAAGCAGGGAGGGAGGGATGATGGAAGGGAGGGCAATGGGAGAAGGGAGCAATTTGAAGTCAACACTCGGGGAGGGACAGGATCAAAAGACAGAATAGAAACAATGGGGGGCAGGATAGGAGGGAGGAAAATACAGTTAGTCTTACACAACACAACTGTTATCGAAGTCATTTGCAAAACTACACAGATATGGCCTATATTGAATTGCCTGCCTTCCCAAAGGGAATGGGTGGGGAGGGAGGGATGGGGAGAATTTGGAACTCAAAGTTTTAGGAACAACTGTTGAGTATTGTTCTTGCTACTAGGAAATAAGAAATAGTTAATGGGGAATAGAAAGTCATCTGGCCCTACAGGACAAAAGAGAAGATGGGGACAAGAGAAGGGAGGGATGATAGAAGAGAGGGCAGATTGGTGATAGGGAAAATGAGAATGCTCGGCGTATTGGGGTGGGGGGAGGGGATAAATGGGGAGAAAATTTGGAACCCAAAGTTTTGTGAAAATGAATGTAAAAAGTCAAATAAATAAATTTTTAAAAAAGAAAAAAAAGAAAAAGAAAAATACCCCCCCAAAACAAACATAATGAAGGGACTTTAAGTAGTTTTTGCCATACAGAAACCAAAACCCTCCAGTCTCCAACACAAGATGTGTCTACTGCATATGCAATTTCTATTCCCAAGGAACTGCAAGCAATACTTGTATGCAAACACACATATACACAGAAGAAATAACAATCACTTTATCTTAGATTCTATTAGAAATGTGTTCCTTCATTGTAGCAAATTCAACAAGGCACTCCCTGAGAATGAACCACCACACAAAGGCACAGAAAGAATCTAAGACCTATTTCTCTTCCTATGCTGACATGAACCAGGACCACACAAAGTCTAGCCACCACTCTGGGGCAGCATCTACCTCACATTATGGTTTTCTCATCCATCAAATGGGGGCAGCTAGGTGGTGCAACGGATACAGTGCCAGACCTAGCCTCAGACACTTACTAGCTATATGACCCCAGGCAAGTTATTTAACCCTGCCTGTCTCAGTTTCCTTACCTATAAAATAAGCTGGAGAAGGAAACAGCAAACCACTCCAGTGTCTTTGCCAAGAAAACCCCAAACAAGGTCAACGAAGAGTCAGACATGACTGAGAAGACTCAACGATGAAAATGGAGGTAAATAAGTGCTTAACACAGTGTTCGGCACATAGAAGTTTTTATTTTCAATGTTAGCTTTTATTGTGATTATTTTCATAAGTTTTGAATGGACTAATAGGTTTAAATTTTTTTTTAATTTATTATCTTTAACATTTTTTTTTTAATTTTGAGTTCCAAACTCTCTCCCTCCCTGCCACTCCATACAATACCCACTGAAAAGGCAAGAAATATAGTATTAATCATACATGTGAAATCATGCAAAACATATACTAGCCACGCTGCTAAAAAGGAAGAAAAATAAGGCGAGACAAAGTATACTTCAGTTTGCAGTCAGAGATCATCAGTTCTCTCTCGAGGTGGAGAGTCATTTATCAGGACTCCTCTGGAATTGTCTCAGATCGCTGCATTGGATCAGACCATCGTTACAACACTGCTGTTACTACGCACAATGAGCTCCCACTTCTGCTCACTTCATTTGCATCAGTTCGTATAGGTCTTGTTATGACTTTCTGAAACCACCTCCCTTGTCACTTCCTGCAGCACAGAAGTCACTATTCCATCAAAATCATATGCCGTAACACGTTCAGCCATTCTCCAACCGATGAACTTTCCCTCAGTTTCAATTATAAATATATTTGTACTTATAGGTGCTTTTCCTTTTCCTCTGATCTCTTTGGGGTATAGACCTAGTAGTGGTATAGTTCTAAATTGTTCTCCAGAATGGGTGGGCCAGTTCACAACTTCACTAATACTTCATTGCTACACCTATTTCCCCCCCACCTCTCCAGGATTTGTCATCTCTGAGAAGTGTAAGCTAGTACCTCAGAGTTATTTCAATGTCTTTTTCTAATCAATCGTGATTTGGAGTATTTTTTCATACAATTATATATAGCTTTGATTTTTTCTGATAACTGCCTATTTATATCCTTTGACCATTTATCATGAAGAATGGCTCTTATTTATATGTGACTCAGCTCTATACTCAGAATATATTTGAGAAATGAGGTCTTTATCAGAGAAACTTATAAAATTTTTAGATATTACTTTATTATCCATGGTGCCTTTTAGCAAAATGTAGTTTTCCTGATTATCACTTTTAATTAGGTCTATTTTTGCTTTTTCTGAAATCATGATTGCCATCCCTGCCTTTTTTACTTCAATTGAAGCATCTCAGACTCTGCTTCAGCCCTTAATTTTAATTCCACATGTGTGTCTTTCTGCATTGGATTCTGGTTTCTAATCCATTCTGCTATCTATTTCTGTTTTATGGGTGAGCTCATCCCATTCACATTCACAGTTATGATTACTGTGTATTTCCCTTCATCTTATTATCTTTTGTTTCTTCCTCTTTTTATCCTATCCCTCCTTCCAAGTCTATTTTGCTTCTAACCATAACTTCCCTTAATCTGCTTTCTTATTACCACCCACTCTTCCCCCTTACCCTATTTCTCCTGCCTCTCTCTCTATTGGGTAAGTTACATTTTTATACATAACTGAGTGAGTGCATGTGCCTGTTATGGAAATATTTTTTCTTCCCTCTTTGAACTAATTCCGACAAGAGTTAGTTCAAGCATTGCCCACTACCCACACCCATTTTCCCCTTCACTGCAAATGCTCTTCCTAGCATGCCTCTTTGTGTGAGAAAAATTTCCCCATTCTACCTCTCTCTTTCACTTTTTCCTTGTACATTCCTATCTCTCACATCTTTGTTTTATTTTTGGAGATTGTTCCAATAAAATTGGTCCAAACCCATGCCTTCTACCTATGTAAACTCCTTTTAACTGGCCTAATGATGGTAAAGTTCTCAGGAGTTACAATGATCTTCTTTCCCCGTAGGAATGTAAACAATTTAACCTTACTGAATCCCTTATGATTTCTTTTTCCTATTTACCTTTTTAACGCTTCTCTTTAGTCTTCTATTTGAATGTCAGATTTTTTATTCAGCACAGGTCTTTTCATCAGGAATGCTTGAAAGTCCTTTATTTCATTAAAAATCCACCCTGTCTCCCCCAAAGGACTGTACTCAGCTCTTTGTTGTAATTCTATTTTACAAGTTAAGCATTCATTCATTCATTCATTCATTCATTCATTCATTTGTCCCCTGCTCCTCTAACAGGGAAGCTATTAAATTGTGTGTGATCTTGACTGTGGCTCCATGATATCTGAATTGTTTCTTTCTGGCTACTTGAAGAATTTTCTCCTTGACTCTGGAATTTGACTTATATTCCTAAGAGTTTTCCTTTTGGGATCTCTTTCAGGAGGTGACTTGTGGATTCTTTCAATTTCTACCTTACCCTCTGGCTCTAATCAGGGCAATTTTCCTTGATAATTTCTTGAAATGTGATGTGTAGGCTCCTTCTTTGATTATGGCTTTCAGGTAGTTCATTAATTCTTAATTTCTCTCTCCTCAATCTATTTTCCAGGTCAATTGCTTTTCCAATGAGATATCTCACATTTCTTCTATTTTTTTAATTTTTTTGACTTTATTGTTTCTTGATGTCTCATAGAGTCATTAGCCTCCATTTGCCCAATTCTAATTTTTAAGGAATTGCTTTCTTCGGTGAGATTTTGTATCAGTTTTTCCATTTGGTCAATGCTGCTTTTTAAGGAGTTTTTTTCTTCTGTGGATTTTTGTGCCTCTTTTACCATGCTGTTCCTTCTCTTTTCATAATTTTCTTGTACCACTCTCATTTCTTTTTCCGATTTTTCTTCTACCACTTGTATCTCTTTAACTTTTTCCAAAAATTCTTGTTCAGTTTGGGTCCAATTAGCATTCGTCTTTGAGGCTTTTTCTATATAGCTGTTTTCACATTGTTGACGTCTGAGCTTTTGTCTTGGTCTCCCCTGCCATTGTAGTAGCTTTTGATGGTCAAATTATTTTTTGTTGTTTGCTCATTTTTCCAGCTTATTTCTTGACTTTGAACTTTATGTTAAGATTGGGCTCTGTTTACCTAGGGATGGAGATGCGTACCCCAAATTTCAGGTTTTTTCATGCTGCTGTTTCCAGAATGAATTCTCTGCAAGTTTTGGGTGCTTCTAGTGATGTGATCCTGGCAAAGGTATGTTTCACTGCTCTCCTGGACTGTGCTTTACTCAGGAAGAGTCCCTGGTCCCTCAAAGGCTACAAGCACTAGTGCTTTCTTTGCCATGGATCTGTGACTGGGGCCCCCAGTCCCTTGTGATCAACCCCCAACAATTCTCTCCACTCTGGACCTACAACCCAGAATTACATATGAGTAACAGAGGTGCCAATCAGTGCTGGCTGTACTCAGTGCCAGCAAAGGGTATCCTGTAACTGCTTTCTAACCAGTCATCCAACCCCCTTACTGTGTCTGGGCTGAGAGCTCCCCAAGCTCCTACTGCTGTGGCCACCATTGCTGCTGCCATATGTGTAGGCTCTGGACCAGCCTCTATCTTAGGGTTACTAACTTCTCCTGCCAACTTCCTAACTTTTCTTAGTCCAGAAAAATGTCTCACGCTGACTTTTTGTTGGCTCTGCCACTTCAAAATTTCATTTAAGGCATTATTTTAAATTTGGGTGCAGGGCAAGATGTTGAGAGAATTCAGGTAGGTGATTGCCCCTAATCATGGCTCCTCCTTCAGCTTTTATTATTATCGGTAGCAGAAGAATCAAAACATTCCATCAGCTCTTGAGAGTGAAGCAAGGCTCCAGACGGGTCTAAAGATAGTTCTGTCAAGTTAACTAATACCTTACCTTCTGCACCTCCCTCCCTAGTCACCTTAAATAATAAGGACCAAATCATATGCTACCTAGGATTCTTTCCAGCTCTAAATCCTATGATCCAGTTTGATTTTCCACAGAGTAATTTCGGGCTTCCTTTAGCTCCACTGACCTTTCCTTCTGCCAACTTGCCGATGCCAGAAATGTCTTTAGAAAGAACAAAGTTTTTCCTTCTAAAATAGGGAGCTAAAAGGCTTAAAATACAGTGGTAAAGGCAACATTATTGTAAACTTGTTCACACTTAAATATAAATCAGTCAACAAACAGAAGTGCTTTATACTTCTGATGGGGGTGGGGGTGGGGGTCCAGACAGCTAGATGACATTGAGCACTTAAACAGGGAGGTAAAGTGGGAGGCTAAAGATGTAAAGCCAAATGCCAGCAAGGCCAGCTCTGCCTAACCTCCAAGAGTTTGTGGACAAATACAAGCTGTTCTGGAGATATTTTGGGTGGTATTTTTAGGAACATTGCCCTGGAACAAGTATGACACACCTACCTCCTCAAGCATCAGTAAGGTTTTTTTGTTTAACTTGGTCAAATTATTTAAAGTTGTGTTTCCAGAGCATTGATATATTATACTCACCTACAACTGTGGTATATTATATTTCCTCATTCCAACTCTGACAAAGGATTCAGGCTTTGTTTGTATCTTATTACCACTGGGTTTATCTGACCCTTTCAGTGAGATCAGGATCTGATAAAAGAATGACTGAGAACAGGAAAGGACTTAGCCCCTGAAGAGGCTTCCCTCACTCCCCAAAGAGGGAGTGAGCTTTCCTCCTACTAGACCACTAATCTGAGGCTCCTAAATCCTCCACCTTACTTTGTATGAGTTATTTAGTATATCTGCCATGTCACTTATTGGCCTGTTCAGTAGGACAGGAACCATGCATCGGTCTATCAGCAGCCCTATCACCTAGCACAGGTTTTGATTCCAAATCTGGGGCTCTTTCCACTCTACCACATCAATAACCTTTCATTTTATGGAACAGAAAAGCAACCCATAGAGAGTAGAATCAGTTTACTTAGGATCAGACAGTTAGGAAAACTAAATTAATTAAAATATGCAAAGCACTTTGCAAACTTTCAAGCACTATATTAATGCCAATTATTATTACTACCCAAGAGTAGAACTCAGATCTGTAACTATTAGTTAAGTGGTTGTTCCATACTCTCTATTAATACTGGTACTTGCCATATGGAAAAGCTCTCTTCATGGCTACCATTAAAGAAGACAGTAGAAGGCAAAAGGGAAGGAGGGCCAATGGAAAGTAGCGCCATGACACTAGAATCAAAACATGTTAGTTGATCAAAACCCTGAAGTTTTAGGTGTTAGAGGCCAAGCCAGAGCTAGGAATCTGGTCTTCCAAATCAATCCTCTTTCCATTATACCATGCTGGGATCTTTAAAATACATACAAGGATCTATTATACATGACATATTATGCAGAAGAAATGTCACCTGGGCTGGCTTTAAAATTCTTTTTTCAAGCTTGTTCTAATAGAACAAATGTCTTTCTCTAAGCATGGCTTTGTTTATTTTAATTTGCTAAAAGATTCCAATGTTATTGTGGAAAACTTCCTATTCTACTTACCTATTTCTTGACATCCTGGGCATGACCTTTCTTTCTGTTTGTTTTGTTCCAAACATAAAATTTTGGGTCCAGACCCGAATTTCGTCTTGTTAGGAAAATCCCTGGCCCAGTGCAAATCAGCAACAGCTCTGATGCCATTAACCGGAGCTGCTCAGCTGTTTCAGTTTTCATGGCAAAGATGCTGGAATGATTTGCCACTTCCTTCTCCAGCTCATTTGACAGATGAGGAAACTGAGGCAAAAGGTTAAGTGACTTGCCCAGGGTCACACAGTTAGTGAGTGAGGCCAAATTTGAACTCCTGACTCAGGCTTGGTGCTCTCTCTACTGCACCACCCATTCATTGCAGTACTAAGAGGTTAAATGACTTCCCCTAGAGTCACTCTACACTGTCAATATGGCAGTGGCAGATTTTGACCTAGCTCTTCCTGATTTCAGGATCAGCTTTCTATCCACTGTGTCATGCTGTATTTTTTAAATATTGTTTTTGTCTTCTTTTGTTGTTGTTTAAAATTCTATACCTATGATTTCACTGGGCTAGGGAGCAAGAGGCAGGGAAGAGGGAGGGAAGGGAGAGAGGGATACTCCACCTACCAATGCAGATTGACAACTATCCTACAATTTATAGTCTTAAAAGAGTTGCCTAAATACTGAGAGGATATATGACTTGTCTAAGGTGAAACAACCTTTATGTGTCAGACACAGAATCTAAACCTAGCTATCTTGATTCCCAGCCCGGTTTTCTATTCTGTTGCCTCCCAGGATCGTTCTTTTAAAAGGATATTCTAAACTTTCTGAATACAGAGAACCATATCTGAATTGCATTTCCTCCTTTGAGCAATTTATACTACAGGCTCACCTCAGCTCCCATTTCCTAACTGTAAAATGACTCAAGTCAAAGTAAAGAGGGAAAGTAAATGTTAACATCTAAGTTTACTGAACTCATATCTAGAATTTCTTTGATGCTACCAGCACTTCAAGAAAAAGGAACTAGACTTGTTGATCACAGAGCGCAGAACTGGAAGAAAAATCCTCTCCCCAAACTACCTAACAAGTAGAGTTGCACCTAAATGGGACAGACTGCCATGGGGAGGAGTGATGGTCAAAGGTCTTTAAGTGAGGCCTGGGGAATTTAGCAATGTGCTCCACACTCTGGGTAGTGGCTACAACCTCAGATTCCCTCACAGCTTGACAATTTCATGATTTACAGGTCCCATGAAGATATGCTAATCTTCAGTTAACAGGGACCTTGTGAGTGCCTGATTAGCCCTGTATCTACCCACTTACATCTCCCAGGACAAACTAAAAGGGAACTTGCCTTGTTTCAGCTCTGAGAGCAGCTGAATAGCCAATGCCTTCACACCGGAGAAAAAATCTTGACTTTTCTTCATATTCCACCCTTTCAGTTCATTTCTGTAGTCCAGCACATGTACCACAGAGGTAATCAGGTCCTCTGTAAACTTCAAGATCAAAATTTGATCATTAGTAACACTTTCACTACAGGCCAAGAATAAATTTCATTTCAGCATGAGAAACAGGAGGAGGAAGCTTTGCTTCCCACTGCTGCCAACAACTATAAGCCCAGCTAGTATGGAAAGGCTTAATGTTAACTGGGTCTCTCAAACTACGACAATTTGGTAATTAATAACAACAAAAACATTACACTGAGAGACTATGTAAAGAAAAAGACAAGAGACATGCAAATTTCAGGGGATATTTACAAAAGGTATTAAACTTGTTCTATCAGATTCCAAGGGAGAAAACTAAAACTAATGGACAGAAGTTATGTGGAAGAGGATTTTGGCTTGATGTAAAATACAGCAACAATTAGAAAAATCCAAAAATGGAACGGCCTACCTTGAGAGAGATTTCCTCGTTACTACTGGTGTTCAAACATCAGGGATATTCTAAAAGAGGTTCATGCTTCAGGTAAGGGTGGGACTAGGTGAACTTTAAGGTCCCTTCAAACTCTATAATTTTAGAGACTGACAGGGTAGGATGCACCATACATTATCACAAGTGCATTTCAAGGGACAAAGGAAATTTCGGAAGGAAGGACATTTGAAATAGTGCATATTAATCTGTAGCTTAGGCTGAAGAAGGAAGCCATAGAGGAAGAAGGGCTGAAGAAATATAAATGAAAAATAATTGCCCAGTATAGGTGGCAATGAGCTTGTGGATTAGCCTTAGCACCAAGGGAAAGCACGTAACTGTTTTAGTGAAGGGGAATTAAGGTCTATTGTGCCAAACTCTTCCCTTCTATCCACTTTAAATTTTAGATGCTTACCCCTCAGTTTCAAATGGTCTTCTCTGCTCTCCTATCCCCTGAAACAAAATAACATCTCTATCCTGGACCCTACTTTTCGTTTTCCCTGATACCTAAGCATTTTCTGGCCTCAAACAGTCTGGTATTTTCTGATTTGGGGAAAAAAGTTTCTAACAAAAATGCATGAACCTCCATACTCTAATGCAGAGAGTCCAAACAAGCAGGCCACACCACTCTTCAAGGCAGCCCAAACCAGTTAAGACGTAATTGGGAAATACTTAACAAAATTTTAAAAATACAAAAAAAATATGTAACATATTTTAAAACTAAGTGACAACATTGCTCTAATGGATCTGGGAGCTCATCAAGACAGATTCCCACCACTGATACCACAACTCTACATGTTGGAATGGGGGAGGGCGGGGCGATTTTATTGTATCTGCTACCCAAATCCCATGCAACAACTAAAAATGACATGGCGCTATCTTGGTCTGATGATCTGATTAACTCTGAAATCACAATTAAACCTCCTAATCTATCTTCAAGACTGCTCTACAAACTGACAAAAGCATTAGAGTTCTGACCTGAACCAAAGAGTCACATGGCTGGGGATTCTGTCAGATATTAAAACAAGAAAATGCACACTTCTCTGAAACGTTCTTTATCTTTTCTTTACCTCTTGGAGATGACTTGCATTCACATTTGCAACAGGCACATGTAACATTTTCATGATCACGTTGCTCTTCTCCCCTGCATTTCCTTTTAATAACTCTGACATCAAAATTACAAACTGCTCTTTCGTGACGTATTCAGTAGGACCCATGCTAGTTTCCGTCAGGTCGATATTCCTCATTCCTTCGTAGAGTCTGACTATCATTTTCTCTGGCAAGGCATCCCCAAGGTAAGTCTATTTAGGGTGAAGAGAGGGGGGTGGAAAAGAAAATGAAAATGTTAAAAGAGCTTACGGCATCAAGACTAATAAAAACCACTTTCACTTGACAGGTATACATAAAGTGCTCTGACCAAAAATGATTTTCCAATTAACATCATTAATATAACCAAATTTCAGTGTAAATTCCCAAAGCCTAATGTAATGGGCATTTGGCCAATCTTCCATTTATGACACAGTCCTAGTGCCCACTGGTATAAAGTCACTGCACAGAACTTTTAAAGCCAGCTAAGACGTTATCATTCTCCCAGTTCAAGAACCTGAAATGGTTCCTCCTTACAATGCAATCAGTCTACCTTTTCCAGGCCTTCCAAGCCCTCTTTAACTGCAGCCCCCCTGACTTATTCATCGTTATCTTACTACCTGCCCACAAGTACCCTCCACTTTCATTCACCTTGCCTCATCACTGACCCTGAGACCCTCATGGATCACCCCTCCAATGGACTATACAACCCCACTTCTCACAGTTCTCATCTTTCCAGGGACACCTTAAGTCCCCATTTCTTCCAGAAAACATGTTTAGGCTACTCTTTTCTACTTTCCATGATATTTTTCTTTTGGCCCTTAAGTCTCTTCTGCTTCAGGTATCCCCCTCTAATTCTTCACCTACAAAAGCTGCTTACTCAGTTGGACTCCAAGCTACTTGAGGATTAGACAAGATACTGGTTTTTATATTCCCTGTAATACTTGTTTGTGACTACTGTAGGTACCTAACTCCTTATCGAATTGCATTTCTGTAGTAAGTGTGGATAACACATGGTTCAGGGTAAGAAATAAAGACAAAGATTTGTAAGACTACATATAAGTATCATGTACTATCTATTATAAAGCATTTTGTTCAAGAAGAAAGTCAGGAGGCACTAGACATGACAAGGACAAAGTATCAAATAAGATGAAATTGATTTTCTTGCCTTGTCCAAGCAATAAGATATGTAGGTAAGACTTAGAATAGAAACCTGTTTATAAAATCTTAGGGAAGAAAATGTTGGCAGATTAGCACAGTGCTAATTAATAAACGTTCATCAACTGAGATTGTGACAAGTACCATCTCATACTGTAAAAAAGATCAAGAAGCAGTACGGGGGAAAAAACGAGTTTACAGAAAGTTTGGTCAGAGACCCAAAGAAACTACATCAACCCAAGAGCATTTAAAAATTATACTGGAAGAGGACAGAAGATAAACATTTAAAAATGGAAAAACTCTATCAAGCTTCTATGACAAATTTTCCTCTTGGTTAATGATGGTGCAGCCACCACATCTTAACAAGAGAGTCCCTGAGACCTTGTATGATGAAGTAGAAAAGATACTAAAGAAAGGAAGATGGGGTCACTGCCACCACCCAGAGACCACTGAACCCTGTGTCCATCCATCCGCTGCCACTCACTCTGGGCACAGAATATTCAGTCATGGATAAAAATGAGCTGGTGCAGAAGGCCAAACTGGCTGAGCAGCCTGCATGAAGTCTGTAACTGAGCAAGGAGCTGAATTATCCAACGAGGAGAGGAATCTTCTCTCTGTTGCTTACAAAAATGTCGTAGGGGCCCAAAGGTCACCTTGGAGGGTGGTTTCAAATATTGAGCAAAAGACGGATAAAGTGCTGAGAAAAAATAGCAGATGGCCCGAGAATACAGAGAGAAAACTGAAACCAAATGAAGAGATATCTGCAATGATGTACTGTCTCTATTGGAAAAGTTCTTCATTCCTAATGCTTCACAAGCAGAAAGCAAAGTTTTCCATTTTAAAATGAAAGGAGAACGATACCACTATGAGGCTGAGGTTGCTGCTGGTGATGACAAGAAAGAAACAGCGGATCGATCACAACAAGCCATCAAGGAGCATGTGCAATCAGCAAAAAGGAGATGTAACCAACTTACATCCTGTAAGGTTGGGTCTGGTGTTGAACTTCTCTGGGTTCTATTAGGAGATCCTGAACTCTCCAGAGAAAGCCTGCTCCCTTGCAAAGACAGCTTGTGATGAAGCCATTGCTGAACTTGATGCATGAAGTGAAAAATCATACAAAGACAGCACACTAATAATGCAATTGTGGACACTGGACACCTGAGGAGATGAAGCTGATGCAGAAGCAGGGGAGAATGAACCAGCCTTCCAACTGTTGTCTGCCACTCTAAAATTGACACAGTAGACCATTTGTCATCCATGCTGTCCCACAAATAGTTTCTGTTTACAATTTATGACAGGTTTATGCTACTTCTATTTGGATTTCTATACTTCCCATGTGGTTTTTATGTTTAATATTAAGGTTGTAGAGTCAGTTAACATTTGGGGAGTTACCTGTTTTCATCTGAGGTGACCAGTATGGGGATATGGAATTTTTATACCCACTTTACATGTTTGGCATTGTGATTTCACAAGACCAGTGTGTTAAAACAGTTTCCATGTCTAAGCAAAGAAAACTGCCTACATATTGATCTGTTATGGTGGGGGGGGATAAAAGGACAATTGGTTCCAGCCACAGGTGTAGTTATTGTGGGTACTTTAGGGTTGAAGCACTCATGGCTGTGGTAGAAACAGATGTCCCATAGATACTCCATGTCATTCCATGTGTGTCTGTGGAATACACAATCTCAATGTGCACACCTTTATGACTGCAGGTGCAAAAGTGTTTCTTAAGACAACATTTTAACCCAGTCAATTTACTCTAGAGAAGGGCAGAAACGGTTCCCATTCCATTATTTGTAAAGTTACCGGCTATTCGCGTTCATTATTTTTGCTGCACTCATTTTATTTTTATTTAAATGGTTTAGGTAACCTAAGAACAAATGTACAAGTAAAGATGCAGTAAAAATGAATTGCTTGATATTCATAAAGTCACTATATATCAAGCACAGCAGTTAAACAAAAAACTCATGTATTTAACTTTTTTTAGGTTTTCTGCTTTTGTGATTTCTTTGATACTTGCCCAACATGTATGTGCTTGTAAAAATAGTTAACAGATAAATAACTTGAGATGATGGCTAGCTTTGTTTAATGTCTTATGAAATTTTCATGAACAATCCAAGCATAACTGTTAAGAACATGTGCATTAAGTTGATGTAAGTGGAATAAAAGTTTTATGAATGGAAAAAAACAGTAAAGGAAGATGGGAAAGCAGTTAGACTAGAAGCTGTCCACACACAGGAAATAGATGCCTGAGTCAACATGCAGGAGAATACCAAATACAAAACTCTTAGAAAAAAAATGAACACTTACTGCTTTTTAAAAAATGACTATGGAGAAAATAAGTAACTACAGACCCATATGTTTACTTTGCCTGTCCTTAACGAAGTTATGAGAAGGGAGAGAGTGGATTTTATAAAAAGACAGGCCACATCACTATGGTTTCATGAGAGAATAATACAGTACAGAGAATACAGATGCCCATGGTGCTCACTGATGACTGCTTCCAAAAGAGAATTTGCTAAATACACTTACCATTTCATGGGGGTGTACAAATCAAAAACTGATCCCCCATAGATGGTAAAAATCTCATATTTACAATGTACTGACAATAGTACTGATCGACATAGTACCAGAATACTGCAAAGTCTCCTAAATGAGACCCACAATCACTCAGAGTAATTCCACCTATCATCTACTCTTATTTCCTGGAAAAAAGAAGAATGCTTATTGTCCAGAGAAGGTATTCATTTGCATGGAAAGCTCACAGAGTTCATTCATCATTCTGTAGAATTAGGACATGAAAGATGGATGATAAACTGAGCCCAGAACAAAATAAGACGAGAAAAGCAGACTGGACTGCATTTGGGAAATCACACTGTTTTTAGTGGCCCAAAGTTTTTTCTTGAAACAAAGGCCCATCAACATTCTTTCGAATGATTTTATATGGTAGCTCCTAGTGATACAATACTACAGGCACCAAAGTTACAGGCTGACTTGAGGGCAACAGAGAGATACGTGGTGGTCGGAAGGTGGCTACAGCCCACTCCTAACGAACTGGACAAAAGAAGCAGCGTAAGCCAGATAGACGGATAATGTAAAAAGGAGGAGGGGGCAGTAAAAACAAAGGAGAAACAACACACAGCCCGTGTGCTCTGCTGGTGTCCCCACCATGACAAGAGATCTGGAAGGAGATCCTCCATATGTGGTGGGGAATCCCACTGAGAAGATTTGTGAGTGATCATGTCAAAGAGGAGAAGATGGCAGGAATGGGTTTTAATCTGATTTCTGAGTATTTACAGTGATGAGATCCTAGATTCACAAATTATTTAAGTGACTAAACATATCACCTAAGCCATATGAAAAACTTTTACAATATTACCAAGCACTACAAAAGTGACAAAATTACATGGGTCTGTTTTATTGCTGATTGCAACCCACCTATCTTTCCCGGTCAATGCTGTAAAGCCAATGTCATTATATTCTCAGATTTCTGGGTTTGCTGGCACCAGGAAGCTAAAGAAACCCCAAAAGGGAGTAGATATGACTCAAGAGAGTCAAGACTATTTTGTACTCTGCCAGTGGCTCATGCCCTAGATCTAGTCTCCTAATTATCAACGTAGTGCCACTGCTGCTCTAATTTACCTACTACACTTTCCATGGAGTGACAGCTATATGAACAAAAGATGACCACCATGAAATCAACACAGAGAAAAACTTTACTCCCTTAGAACCATCTTTTGATTTTTTCCATTCTACCTATGATATTCTTGATAGGAATTTCCTTTACTATATAACTTTCTCAGTAAATTTGGTTTGCTTTCTCACTGTACACCAAAGTGGCAAAATTTAATAATACACAGCTTGCCACTACCTTCATGTGATAGGTTTAAAAATACCAATTAGTAAATAATTATTTAAGAAATTGATTCGGTCTTAATACGTTCATTTAGATGTACATAATACCCAAAAGCTGAAATCTCCTAAGTATTTAGTTACTAGTCAGGCTTCAGGCTCACTAGAGTAACTAATTATCAGACATTTTGGCCAGGCAGAGATTGGCAATAGTCACTGACTAACATCCTAAGATGACAGAGGCCGATAACTGTGTAGTTTGAGGATCACAGATTAAAGGTAAAGAGACTTTAGATGTCATTCTAGTCCAACCCTGTCAATGCACAGAGGAGGAACTTGCAGCCGACAGGGATTAAAATGAGGAAGCAGGATGAAGGCATTTTAGTTATTCCTGAGTTGGGTCTAAAATATGTTGCTTCATTATTTCACTGGAACTGATATGAAATTACCAGGCTAGAGGGCATATCTATATTCAAAAGTAACCCTGCACACAGTGTGAATAGGCCTGCCGCGCTGCGTCCCATCTCCGGCCGAGCTCTCCCACTCTGACCATGGCACAGTTCCATTCCAGAACACTCAAAGTCGTCTCGGATTCTTGCCTTTAACATCTCCAAGGAGATAGGGACTGGGAAAGACCTTTTGTTCTTTCCACAGGACATCGTCTCCAAACCCCCTGTTATGGCCGCAAACAATCCATCAATCTCAGCTTGTTCTTCTGGTAGAAACCGTGAGAAGTAATGGTGACGGCAACTAGTTTGTTTATTCCCCATCTTTTCTTCCTTGTGACAGAATCCTATAAGGAAAAGGAGTGAAAAACACAAAGTTGGAAGTAAAGGTTACAATCATATAATCTAGGTGAAAATAGCCATTTTCAGCTAAGATGTATGAGACCAGTATAATGACAGCTTTCTAAATAGTACAAATTAAAGGTCATGGTACACCATATAAGAAAACCACTCATTGCTGGAAAGCAGTTTAATGTTCAAATGATTTTTGAGGAGGGAAATGGAAAAAAATAGTAAGGTTCACTCTCACACACACACACACACACACACACACACACACACACACACACACACACACACACACACACACACACGTTAGAGGCAGACTTGAAGTCAGGAAGGCCTGGATTCAAGGCCTGCTGTAAACATACCAGCTCTGTGACCACAAACAAGTCATCTAGGCCTTCAGGGCCCTGGACAGTTCTCTAAGACTGTAAATTACAGAGGAGCTGGCAACCTTCATTCAGCCAGAACTTCCTACACCCAGGGAATCAGAGGGTCAGACCAAAATGTACGTACACACATCTGCAGATCTGTAGTTTGAGGGTGGTTATATTATTATGAATAAGTGTGTGGGTGTATATGACTAAATCATAACAAAAGAAACAAGAAGAAGGAATATTTAGGCAACTAAGTGGTACCATGATTAAAGAGCTAGTCTAGAATCAGGAAGGCCTAAGTTCATATCAGGACTCCAATAATGACTTGTTGTATGACCTTGGGCAAGTCTGTTTGTCTCAGTTTCCTCAACTGTTAAAGGGGGAAAACAGCAGCATCTTCCTTGCAGGGTTGTTGTAGGGATCAAATCAAGTGAGACAGTCTTTATGAAGTGCACAGCACCATATCTAGCACCTACTAGGCGCCATGTAAGTGCTTACTGATTTCCTTGCTTTCCCCTTCTTTCCAAAAAAGGAGAGATCTGACTCCACGAAGTCACTTCTCTACACCTTTTGGATTTAGTCACGGAGCAAAGCAGGAATGGGATCACAAGCAAAGGCAAGAGTTAACTTCTAGACTAGCAAAGAAGAAGACGGAAAACATCTCCTTACCAGGCAAAGCCAATGGGGGTGGGGGTGGGGAACATTCAGTGACGTGACATTGCAGCGAAAAAGGTGGCAGATGGCCTTTCCACCTGTGGAAAAACAAAAGATGACAACAGGAAATGTGTCTTTTGAAAATAAGATTTTAGTTTTCCCCCAAATACACGTTAAAAACAATTGTATCAATTTCTAAAAAATTTGAGTTCCCAATTTTCCTGCATTCCTTCCTCCCTTTCACCTCCCTGAGGAGGTAAGCAATTTGCTATAAGTTACACATGTGCAGCTGTGCAAAACATAATTCCATATTAGTTACGTTGTAAAAGAAAACACAAAGCACCTTACAAAGACACACAGAAAAAAATAATAAAGTGAAAAACAGTATGTTTCAGTCTGTATTCAAACTCCATCAGTTCTTTCTCTGAAGGTAGATAGTATTTTTCATCCTAAGTCCTTCAGATCCAGTGATCATCATATAATGTGGCTATTGCTGCATAGAATGTTCTCCTGATTCTGTTTACTTCATTCAGCATGAAAGCCTTTCCAGGTTTTTCTGAAACCACCTCCCTTGTCACTCCCTCTAGCACAATAGTAGTGACGGCACTGCAAGCTTGTCCAGCCATTCCCCAATGATGGACATCCCCTCAATTTCCAATACTTTGCCACCACAAAAACAGTTGCTAAATTTTTTCTTTTGTACAAGTGGGTCCTTCCCTACCCTCACTTTTATTATTATCATTTTGGGGTACAGTAGTAGTATTGCTGGATCAAAGGGTAGGCACAATTTTATAGCCCTTTGGACATAGTTCCAAACTGCTTTCCTGAATGCTTGGATCAGTTCTCAAGTCTACCAATGTCCCCACATCCCCTCCAACATTTATCATTTTCCTTTTTCTGTCATATTAGCCAATCTGATAGGTGTGAAGTAGTACTTCAGAGTTATTTTAATTTTCAATTCTCTAATCAATAGTGATTAGGGCATTTTTTCATTTGACTATAGATAGCTTTGATTTCTTCTGAAAATTGCCTGTTCATATCCTTTGACCATTAATCAATTAAGGAATGGCTCTTTTTCTATAAATTTGACACACTTTTCTATATATTTGAGAAATGAGGCCTTTATCAGAGATACTTGCTGTCAGCATTTTCCCTCAAATTTTCTGCTTGTCTTCTAATCTTGGTTGCACTGGTTGTGTCTGTGCAAAAGAAATGTATCTTTAAAAAAACAACCTAATTTTCTAGGCAAAGGTAAAAACACCAATCGGAGCTTATACTTCCACTGCATTTGATAAACTTCTACCATAACTCTGCAGTGTGTACAATGTATCATCATCCCTACTTTACAAAGAAATAGACAGAGGCTCAGATAAGTGAAATGACTTTTCCAAGGCACACAAAAAGTCTTCACATCTCTAACACTTTTCTCCATTCATACACCCAAGTGTGTACCATGCTAATTAGTCTCCCAGCCTTGTCTCTTCCTACTCCTCTGCACAGTTGAGCTGATCTAACCAGGAGATGATTAGAATGGCAATAAACTCCACTGACTCCTCATTACCTCTAAGATCACATGTGAGCAACTTGATTTGACTTTAAAGCCCTTCACAACCTGGCCCCTACCTCCCTTTCCAGGTTTATTCTAAATGATTTCCTTGGCCAAACTGGTCTTCTCTTTTTACTGCCACACAGCCCTCCATTCATCTCCTATTTGCAGGTCTTGGCCCAGGCTGCCTCCCACACATGGAAGGCATTTCTCTCCAGCTCTGCCTCTTAGAATGGCTAGTTTCCACCTATCCTCAGCTCAGATGCCAACATCTACACGAAGCACTTCCTGATTTCACCAGTTACAAGTGTCTTCCTCCTAAAATGACATCATTTATATCTACCTTGTATCTATTCATGTACACACAGATATAGATATCTATTTACATATTTTGTTGTGGTATAGTGGATAAAGTACTGGGTCTGGAGTCAGAAAAATCTGAGTCCATATCTTGCCTTAGACATTTACTAGATGGGGGACCCTGGACAAGTCACTAACTTCTGTTGGCCTCAGTTTTCTCCTCTGTAAAGCAAGGGTAATAACAGCACCTTCCTCCCAGGGTTATTGTGAGGATCAACTGAAATAATTGTAAAGCGTTTAGCATGCTGCCTGGTACATAGGAGGTGCTATGTATGTTGGCTACTGGCTATCATTATCATGGTGCTTCCTCTGCTTAGATTGTAAGATCTTGGAGGGAAGGCCTCATCGTGCACAGTACAAGCTTAACAAATTACTGCTGACCAACTGGCCTTCAAAGTCCCTGTGATTATGATAGCAACTTCTGCTAATTTGGAGTTTTACTTTTTTTTTTTAAGACATTTATTAACGTTTTATTTTGACAAGACACATCCCAACGGACATCCAAACGAGCTCTACAAAATTCAAACAACTGAATGGGAACAGAAAATGGAGAATCGCCCTTGAATTCTGGTAAGATCTCAATGTTAGCTAGTCAAAAAAAGCCTCTTTGCTGCCTGTTGAGGTTTACGTTGGTTACATAGTTTGTTCTTTCCACTTGGTTTTCTTTACTTTGTATCTCTTCATAGAAGTCTTCCCATAGTTCCTCTAAATTCTTCATATTCATCTTCCTTAGAGGAAGTGCTTATAGTTCACAATGTGTACAGTCATTCCAAATCACTGAGCACACGCTTTTATTTTATTTTAACTTTTTAATGATGACTTTTGTTTTTACATCATTTCGTTTTCGAATATATCCCTCCTGGGCCTAGTAAGTCATCCAGTCCTTGGAATAAAGATTTTAAAAGAAAGCAGCAGATCTTCTAGGACTGTATCCCAGAGAGAGCATAAAAATGGGGAGAGGATCCATATGTACAAAAATATTTTTATTTTTTGTGGTGGCCAAGAACTGGAAATCAAGGGGATGTCCATCAATTAGAGAATGGCTGAACAAGTTGTGGTATATGAATGTAATGGGATGCTACTGTGCTATAAGAAATGATGAGCAGGTAGACTTCAGAGAGGCCTGGAAGGACTTATATGAACTGATGCTGAGTGAAGTGAGCAGAACCAAAAGAATATCATACACAGAAATAGCCACAGTGTGCAAGGACTGTTTCTGATAGACTTAGCTCCTCAGCAATGCAAGGACCTAACACATTCCCAAAGGACTCTTGAGGCAAAATGCCATCCATATCCAGAAAAAGAACTATAGAGTCATCACACAGAATGAAGCAGACCATTTTCTCTTGTGTTATGTTTTGTTTGGGTTTGGTTTCTCCCATTCATTTTAATTCTTCTATGCAACATGACTAATGTGAAAATGTATTTAATAAGAATGTATGTATAGAACCCATATAAGATTGCATGCTGTCTTGGGGAGGAAGGGTTAGAAAATTTAAAACTTATGAAGTGATCACTGAAAATTAAAAACAAATTAATTAAAGTTTCTAAAAGATAAAATAAAATGAGGTGATTAGATTAAAAAAACAAAAGAAAGCAGATTAATAAAATCAACCAACCTATCAACCACACCTAGCCATACCACAGCACACACCATATTCCCCACCCCCTGCCCCAAATTCTCCAATGAAAGGAAGGAGGTGCCTTTTCTCAACTCCTCTCCAGGGACAAACTTAGTCACTTTAATTGCTCAGTGCCCAGTTTTTTTGTTTAAATTTTTATAGTGACATATATTGTTTTGCTGGTTCTGATTGCTAAAATAAATCAGTATTTATTAAGCACCTTTTATGTGCCAGGAACTGGGGATACATGTACAAAGAATAAAAACAATTTCTATTTGCAATTAGCTTACATTCTAATGTGGAATCAACTAAGTACATCTAACAATACATGCAACATATATATAAAGCTAATGAACACAAAGTACAAAGTAGTTAACTAAAACCAAGCTCTCTAAGGTTTGCAAAGTGCTTTACATATCTCATTTCATGCTCATGACACTGTGAGGTAAGTGCTACTGTTGACCCTATTTTAGAGAAAAAAAAACTGAGACTGAATCAGGCTAAGTGACCTACTCAAGGTCTGATAGCTAGTAAATATATTAAGGTAGCATCTGAACTCAGGACTTCTTGACATAAAGTCCAACACTGTGTCCACCATACCACCTAGTTGCCTGAATCAAAGAAGTTTGAAATGGATGTGACCAGTAGTTGGGAAGAGCAGGAAAGACTTCACGTAGTAAGTTAACTGAGCTACATGTTAAATGAAGTGAGAGACTATCTCTGAGGGTGAGACAAGGCAGCTGTGCATTCTCAGCATGGGGATGCGGCAGGCAAAGGAATGAAGACTGCATCAGTTCATGTGAGCTTTCCCATGCTTCTCTGCACTCTTTATATCATTTCTAATGGGCACTAAGATTCCGTTACATTCATGTTCCACAATGTATTTAGCCATCTCCCAAATGATAGGCATGTACTTTGTTCACAGTTTCTTGCCATTGCACTGCAAAAGTGACACTATAAATACTTTAGTGTATGTAGGACCTTTCTTTTTGTTTTTATCTCCCTGCAGTATCTTCCAGAAATGGGATCTCTGAGTCAAAGGGGCCCATTTCACACTGGTTTCATATGGCCAGCCCCAGGGGGCAGAATTAGAAGCTAACTTAGACTTACAGTAAACAAAAACTTCCTAGCAATGCAAAACTCAAACAGATCACCTAAGAAGACAACAGGTTTTCTCCTCAATGGAAATCTACCATAAAATGTGGAATGAACACTTGTCAGGTATTTCGTACAAGTCATCACTTTGCCAAAATGAAGAGGGCTCCTTCCAACTCCAAAAATATTATGATTGTAAATGAATAGTAATCTTTTTATCAATTCCCTAAAGATTTTAGTAAAGTTATTAAATACAATGATTCTCCCCCCTCAATCCTTAGCTTCCCTCACTCCCTACCTCTCATTCTAACTACATTGACTTTGTGTGAGGGCTTTTTAATCTTAAAGGCTACTGCATGTAGTTTGGGGAAGGATGAAAGAGTATGCAGAATCAGACATGATGGTTATTAATAATTTAATGTTTTCTGCTACCTCCATTCATAGGCTACAACAATTTTTAAATAATTTGAATGCTTCACAAAAAGGTATGACCTGAAAACAGCATTACTACTAGCAAGAGCAAAATATAGTAGCACTTATATAACAAGAAAATACCTTGATTTCTTTTTATATTGTAATCTAACTTTTCTTCAAGGTAAAGAGAAAAGGTTTTTTCATTAGAAAGAGAAATTCCTCATACACATACTCCCTTGTCCCAATTTTCCTATTTTAAGTGGGAGGTTACAATAAATATATCATTATTACCTAAAACAAAAAATTCAATAAAAGTCAATTCACATAAAATCACTGAGAAGTTTTAATCAGAACTTTAACAAGCTAATTTTAGTTTGTTACCAGTAAAAAAAATTTTTTCAAGATTTTCCAGTGAGAAAACCAAAGAATTTGAAAATTCAACTATATATAAAGCAAGTACTATTTTTACTGAACCCCTCCTAAACATAGCAAAGTGCCACGTTAGATGCTGTAACAGGAACCAAAACATTTTAAGCTAATTTGCTATAGAAAGACTTTACTTCTCCCGGAGTTACAAGATAATTACCACTGTTGTTCAGTCATTTCAGTCATGTCTGACTCTTCATGACTCCATTTGGGATGTTCTTGACAAAGATTCTGTAGAGGTTTTCCATTTCTTTCTCCAGTTCATTTTACAGATGAGAAAACTGAAGCAAACAGGGTCAAGTGATTATTTTGCCCAGGAGTCAGATCTGAACTCACAAAGATGAGTCTTCCTGACTTCAGGCCTGGCACCCTAGCCACTGTGCCACATAACTGTGGTAACTAGCAATACTAGTACTTAAAATATGAACATTTTTAGAAAGACCCAGCAGAGAAATCTCAGATATGAATTATCTTCCATTCATTCTATAAGTATTTGATAAATCCCTACTATGTGCCAGGAACTGTGCTGGATGCTTGGGATATGAAGATAAAGAACAAAACATTACTTGCCCTCAAAAAGTTTACGTTGTCAGAAACACATACATACACACAACACACACAACACACACACACACACACACATACCCCATATGCACAACATGGATATAAACTCGTTTCCACAGTGAAGGCAAAGTCTCCAAAGCCCAGCCAAGTTCCCAAGTTAACTACAAAGGCATTCACTCCTGACTCAGGGTCTCCTGGACTTCAGAACCAGTACCATTATCTTTGTATTCCTAAATCTACCCCTTCCAGCCCCTCCTCAATCAATGAGCTGCATCTTCTGACTGATGCCAGGTTCCCCACCAGAACAAAAGCAGTGCCTCCAAAATAACCAGAATGGTACAGGACAGAAAAAAAAACCAGTCTGAACACAAAAGCCTTAGTTTTAGAAAGAGGATGGTCCAACTTCTTCATTTTACAGATAAGGAAATTGAGGTCCAGGGCAATTAAATCACTCGTCCAAAATCCCACAGGTCATCACTGAGACAGGATTTGAACTGAGGTCTTTTGACTCCAGAGCTATCTATATCCCTCATCATTGTGTATTTATATGTATATAAATATACGTGCATATATCCGTATATATGTACATACACACACGTGTGTGTGTTGATATAACTATAATAAATCTGTAAACATTAGTCCACTTCCTGCTGCTGCCTCACTGCCTACCTCCTCAGGTGAGGAGAAGAGTCACAGCTCCTCAGATGGGGTGAGCACCTTGTGCCTTCCATCTCCTACTGGGCGCAATGTGTCTCTGGAGAGAAGGCATCTTCCACCTTCCTGAAAGGACGTCCCCCTGTGCAGGGAATCTACCTCTTCCTGTGGCCACCTCAAAGGCAGTTAGCTTGGGTAAGAAGACCTCAGACTTCTGGAGGGCCCTGGGCCCTCGTTCTTGTTGGGTGCAGCATATTCTCTGAAGGAAGGCATCTTCCATCTATCTCAAAGCAATGACATTCATTTGCGCAAGGCAACCTGCACTTCCTACTGCCAGTCCAATCTCCCAGCAGGGATGTGAAGAACCTCCAATGCAAAGAGGAGCAAGCTATCCTCTGACTTCAGGCCTTCCATCTGCTAGTGTACGTGTCCTTTGAGGGAAGAAGAGGAAAGGTGGTGGGGAATGGGACTATCTCCTCTTGTGCAGGTACAACATCCATCTCCAACTATGTCCTATTCCTACCTAATCTTCAGCCTTTGGAAGCAGGGTCTCCCATCTGTGTGCCTTTTATCTCATACCACACTCAACTTCAAACTCCATCTCCAAACTCTGCTGGGAAGGAGTGGTGGCCTCCACTCTATAGTGAACATTCTCATACCTGGCCATACCCCTCATCCCAGTGATACTGAACTCCTGTAGATCATCATTCATCATCCAAACCCCATTCCTCACCTCCTACCACCCAATTTCTCATTCCCATCCCCCTCAATCCTCCCACCCTAAAGATTCAATCAAACACTACCCACACCCCTTTCACCATGCCCTCTAGAATGTTCCATGGGCAACAAGCTTAAACCAATCTTAAATCTTTTCCTCTCCCATTCCTACCACCTACTAGCTTACTGAAACCTGGCTCCCCTGTGATGACATGGCCTCCTTGGCCACCCTTTCCAGTACCAGTTGCACTGTCACTCATTCTCCTTGACTCAGTGATTGAGCTGGGGTAGTTGGAATACCCCTTGCTTCCCATTACCACTTCCAGATTCTCTACTTCCTCTTCATTCAGTAACCTTTCTTCCTTTGGGGTTCATTCTATTCATGTCTGCCACCCAATTAAAATCCTCGTAGCCGCTGGCTACCAATTCCCAGGTCACTTCCCTTCCTTTATCAATGAGTTCAATACCTCATTTACAATTTTTCTTCCCTTCCTGCTCCTGCCCTCATACTGAGAGGCTCTGACATTTATACTGACTTCCTCAAATGCTCCAACTATTGAGCCTCACACCTCAGTCACACACAAACATGGTCATACCCTCGATCTTGCCACCACCCACAAATGTACCCCTTCTCTGTTCAACAATTCTGAAATTGCCTTATCCCACCATAATCTATTGGCTTTTCACTACTCCATCTGCCTTCTCTTAGAAAACCCTACTTTGTGTCCACACTACAACCTCCAGTCTTTTAATCCTGTAATTCTCTCCCAAGGTTCTCACCTGCACTAACCATTCTCTCCTTTTTCTTATCTTGACCCCTTGCTGAACCACTTCAACTCCACACCATCTTCCTCTCTTGAATTATGCCCAGTCAAGCCTCAGTTTTGGATCACTCTCAAGGTTTGCAACCTTAGTGCCTACCTAAGTGCTGCTGAACAAAGGTAGAGAAAAATCACTCAACTATTCTGATTGGATCCACTACAAATTTCTGTTACACAACCTCAACTAGGCCCTTACTGCCACCAGGCAATCCTATTACAGATCCCTTATCAGTTCACTATTCCACTATCCACAGCAGCTCTCCTAAACCTCTTCATCCTTCCTCAAATCTCCCATGGCTTTCCCTTCCCTCCACTCTCCTAGCTGAGAATTTGCCTTATATTTTACATAAAATATTGGGGCCATTTGTAACAAGAATTGGGAGAAGCTCATCTGCTTAACCCTCAGGTGCCTTCTACCATTCTCTCCTTCATCCCTGTCTCACATAAAGTGGCCTGACCAGGGTTAACAACTCTACCTGTTCAAGTGGTCCCATTCCATCTTGTCTCCTCCAGCAAAAATCCTCCTCTTGTCATCCTCTTTCTTTCACATATTTTCAATATCTCTGTTTACTAGTTCATTCCCACCACTCCTCTATCCTCAAAAAACCCTCACCTGATCCTTCCATCACTAACAATTATTATCCTGTATCTCTTCTGCCCTTTGTATATAATTCATAAAAGCCTTCTATAAGTATTATCAGCTTCCCTCTCATTTTCTTACAATCTGGCTTTCATCCTTAATATTCAACTGAAACTGCTCTCTCCAAAGTTACTAATGATCTTAGTTATGAAATTCAATGGCCTTCTATCTTTATTCATTCCCATTGACTTCTCTGCAGCCTTTGACACTGTTGATTTCTCCTCCTTGATTTTTAGAACATTCTCTAAGGCCTCTCATTCTATCTGACTGCTTCTTCTGTCTCTTTTGTTGGATCCTCTTCAGACCATGACCTCTAACCATAGGTATTACTAAGGCATCTGTCCTGGATCCACTTCTCTTCTCCCTCTATGCTAATGACTCTCTACGCTAATGACTTTCAAAGCTATCTATCCTTCCCAAAACTCTCTTGATCTCTAACCTCACATCTCCAAATTCTTTTTAGATATCTCAAACTAGATGTCCAGTAGGTATCTTATATTCATGTCCAAAATGGTACTCATCTTTTCCCCAAACTTTCCCCCGCTCTCCACCTCATGCCTTCCCTATTCCCGTAGAGGACAACACAATCCTCAGTCTCATCCTCATTATCTGTTACCCCTGTACCTATCCAATCTGTTGCTAAGGCTTATCAATTTCACCTTTGCAACATCTCTTGAATACACCTCTTTCTCTCCTCTGACACTACCACTACCCTCATCACCTCACACATTGATTACTACAATAGCCTGCTAATGGGCCAGCCTAACTCAAATCTCTCCCTACTCAAATCCATCCTCCTTCCTTCCTAAGCTACACTTAATGGCTTTTTTTTGGACCCTCCTGGCTTACAGTGAATGTCAATGGTAACTGTTCTCTTTGGAACAGCAACCCTGAGGGTTTTCCCCTCCCAGTTAGATTTATTTTTTTGGTTTTGTTTTTAATCAAAGGGGCCAACCCTTAAACTTACTCCTTAAAGAGGCAAGGGCTGTTGTCTGAATGGGCATTACCTCACTTAAAGTGAGTACCAGAAAAGGCCTTAGCCTAAAAGGGCCAAGGTCTCCCATTGCGTCCTGGGCCATCTCCAGTCATGCTGATGATTATCTGATCACTGGATCCAGATGGCTCTAGAGGAGAAAGTGAGGCTGGTGATCTTGCATAGCCCTCCTTCCCTCTCTCAATCAAAGTCAACTGCAAGCCATGTCATCATTTCCCTGATGTCATGGTCCTCTTTGAAAACAAACAACACACACAACAATCCATCCTTCATTCTGCCACTAAAGTGATTTTCTGGCTATGTCACGTCCCTACTCAGTAAACTCCACTGAAACTATTTCCACAGGATCGAACGGAAAAAAAGCTGTTTGGCATTCAAAGCCCTTGACAACCTAGTCCTCTTATATCTTACTCCCTACCAAGTACTCTTTGATGAGGACACTGGCCTCCTGGCCATCCCATGAACTCAGCTCCAGGCATTCTCTGACAGTCCTTCACACCTGAAATGTTCTCCTTCTGCTCCAACTGCTAAACTCTCTGGTTTCCTTTAAGTCCCAGCTAAAATCTCACCTACTAGGAAACCTTCCACAGCCCCGCTTAGTTCTAGTGCCCTCCCTCTGTCAAGCATTTCTTATTTCTCCTAGGTTTGCAAGCTATCTCCCCTATTAGACTGTAAGGTCCTCGAACAAGGAGGCTATCTTTTGCATCTCTTTGTATCCCCAGTACTTAACACAGTGCCTGGTATGCTTAATATATGTTTATTGGCTGAATGACTGAAAGTGCTATATAAATGAGTGATTCAGCAATTTGGAACTATGCCCAAAGGGCTATAGCCAAGAACTATAAAACTGTGCATACCCTTCGATTGAGCAATACCACTGCTAGGTCATATCCCAAAGAGATCATAAAAAAGAGAAAAGGACCCACATGTACAAAAATATTTATAGCAGCTCTTTCGTGGTGCCCAAGAATTGGAAATTAAGGGGATGCCCATCCACTGGGGTGTTGAGGGCCAGGGTGGAGTGCTGTTGACAAGATCAGGAAAGACCTTCGTTTTGGGAAGCTGTTCTTTGAGACAGTCCTCATTATCATCCGGAATGGCTCTCCATGCCCCGCAGATGTTGTTGTCTCTGTGAGACAAACAAGAGAATTACAGAAAACAAGGGATATGTAAAATAGATGCCCCTAAGCTCACAGTCTGATTACATACCCTTGACTGATTTAATCACTGGGACAGGAGACCAGCAGAATGTCACGTAAACTTGCAGTACCTTGTCTATATAAACCCTAACCCTCAGATCAATAAATGGAATTGGTCTATCTTTTCCCACCTCTCATGTCTCTTTTCTTCAACCACATCACCGAGCCGTGTAGGGACGCGGGTCGTCCACTACACTGGGGAATGGCTAAACAAACTGTGTTATGAAAATATAATGGAATACTATTGTTCCATAAAAAAATGAATGAGCAGGTGCATTTCAGAAGAAATCTGGAAAGGCTTGCATAAACTGATGCTGGGTGAAGTGAGCAGAACCAGTAAAACATTGTACACAGTAACAGCAACATTGTATGATGATCAACTTTAACAGACAGTTCTTCTCAGCACTGCAAGATCCAAGACAATTCCAAAAGATTCATGATGGAGAATGCTATCTGCCTCCAGAAAAAGAACTATGGAGTTAGAATGTAGCTTGAAGCATACAATTTTCTCTTTCTCTTTTTTGCTTTTGCGTTTGTTTTTTCTTTCTCATGGTTTTCCCCTTTTGTTATGATTCCTCTTTCATAACATGACTAATGTGGAAATGTTTAATATGATTGTACATGATAACCTATATCCAATTGCATGCCATCTTAGGGAGAGGGAAATTTCAGAACTCAACATTTTATAGAAGTGAATGCTGAAAATCAAAAATTAAATAATTAATTTATGGGTAACTCTACAAAGCACTTTCCCCACAAGTCTGAATTATGTGGTGCAAATACTATCCTCAATTTACAGATGGAAAATGGAAGTTCCAAGAGGTCAAGGCCCAGGGTCCCACAACTAGTAAGTGACAGAGTTTCTCATACATTCTGTGTAGGATTGTGGGAAGGGGGCTGGAGTCAAAGGATAAAAGTTCAAATCCTGCCACTTACTGCCTTATGATCTCAGGCCTCAGTTTCCTCAACTGTAAAATGGGAGGAATGACCACAAAGGTCTCCTCCATCTCCAACTATGATATAAACACACACGGATCCAATGCAAAACATTATATTACCCCCTTGAGGAAGTTGCTGCAATTTTTAAAAATAGCATACATAGAGCAAGGGATAACCAATGGACAGAATGCCTGCTGGTCACATGACACTAAGAAAGCTGAGGAAAGATCCACCAAGCAAATGGACTCACCTGTAAAGAATATATGGGAAGACAAGGGCTGGGGCTGCACAAGAGGAAACTCAAGATAGGTTACTATTTGAGCAGATAGAAGAAACACCTGGTTTGAAATTACAGATATCCTGCAGGATTAAAGCATATATCACTTAACTAGCTGTGTGACCTTGAGCAAGTCACTTAATCCTTTTTACCTCAGTTTCTTCATCTGTAAAATGAGCTAGAGAAGAAAATGGAAAACCGCTCCAGTATCTTTGCCAAAATAAGTCCCAAATAGGGTCACAAAGAATCAGAAAAACTGAAACGAATGAACAACAGAAGTCTTTACAACCAAGGAAGGGAGAAGGAAGGACAGGCTATCATTTGAACCTTGCTTTGAGCTAATCAGCATGAAGTGAGCCGTAAACATGAAATCTTCATTTAACATTAGACAATTGTAGAAAAATGAGGTCAATAATATTTATTGGCTGGAGATAAAAGTTTCCTAGTTTACAACTGTGACTAATTTACAAAATGGAAGAAATGATTGCATTTCTGACACATGAATACAGAGAGATGGGGATAGCCATCAAATTCAGCTCCTACAGACACAAAAACCGCAGACAGCCAGGCACCTACCTACAAAGAGGAGAGACCAGATGGGTGGTCAGGCCAGGAAGCTGTTCATACTTTCCCCCATCACAGATAACAGAGCATTAATTTGAAAGCACAGCTCTCAGGCCAAGGACTTTGCTCTTGAGCTAAAACTACCAGCTCCAGGTCCCTGTGGGCTAGGCATTAAGAACAGGCACTTTCCACTTGGGTAATTCAACTCTACTCCAAGGTAATAAAATTAATGGGTTTTTAATCAGGTGTAAATGAAACTTACCTCTCAATACAATCATAATTAACACATTCCTTTTCGGGTTTACAAAGTATCTTGTGTATAATTTTTCAGCTGCACACCATTCGATGCTCACCTGATCTTCATTTCTGCCTGTGGAGCAGTGTCTACCCTCTCTCCAGTACCTGAGCCTCCCCTCCCCTGACACTACTACCAGCCTGGCGAGGGCCCTCCTCCTTCACCTGCCTGTTTGGGTGGCCCAGCCTCAGGCCTTTCTCCACTTCGGTCCACTCATCATTCCCAGCTGTCAGATTAGTCTTCCCGAGATGCACCAGTCTGACCACATCAAACCCCTCTCCCCAGTTCAATCTATTCCAGTGGCTCCCTATTACCCCAGGATCAAACACTCAATACTCTATTCAACATTCAAAGCCCTGTGTGATGTGGCCTCCTCCTCCTCTTCCAGCTGGTGACCAGCCTCCTCACCTTAGATACCCAGTCTCCTGACTTGATCTCTGGGAATTTTTGTCTCCACTCTTAGAACTACTCCCTCATCTTCCTTTCCTGGTTTCCTTCTCTTCTCCAATAAAATTGTGCAAGAAGTCTTTCTTTTCCTGGTCCTCTTCAATCATTATGCCTTCCCTCTGAGATTACTCCCAAACTTGTACTATACACACCTTATTTGTACTTAGCTGCTTCCTCCTTAGATACTGGGCTCCTTGGAAGCCAGGACTTTTCCCTTTCTCTTTCTCTTTTTGCCTTTCTTTGTATCCTAAGCACTTAACACATGCTTGGTACATAGCAGCTATTTTATAAATGCAAGTTGACCAACTCAGGGCAACCTTGTGAGGTAGATTATTATCTCCATTTTACAGATGAGGCTCTCTAACCAAGGTGCAGAGGTTAAGTCACTTCCCCATGGGTGTATACCTAGTCCGATGGTATGTGAACTACACTGGACAAGGAAGAGTTTTGACATGGCTTCATTTTGTGACAACAATGATCATGAATACGTGCTGCTACTTACAACAGGGGACCTTACCTGGACGAAACCAGACTGAACAGGTTTCTTTACCTTTAGTTAGTCCTTGAATGCTGAATGTCATGCCACAAACACATGCCTGTGTCACTGTTCTCTTATACTGTTTTTAATAATGTCGTCATTCCAAGGAAACAACACACAAGTTACAGCCTTTCCACTGCTCTCCTGGCCTCTAGCCCTTCCCTACTTGTTACCTTGGGGTGTAGAGTATGTTCAGGGAGGACCAGTACCTTTGGTGTGATGGCTGCCGAGCTCTTTTCAGGGCTCTTTCCACCTTTGGTGTCCACCTGTTCTACCTAACTCTCACCTGTGGCTCCAAGAAGCTGCAGCAACATGCAGCAGCCACACCTCGGTAAACCATTTTGGCAGACGGGCCAAAACAGGTGAGTTTGTGGGTAACCAAGGGTTCTCAAACCAGTTGGTGAGTTAGGGGGGGTATCTACCCCAAGCATGTGAAGACTTCATCTGGTGGAATGGGCGGATGAGAACTATTTGTTCCAACAGCCATGAAGGCAGATGAAGTAGGTGATGTGGACCGCTTAGAGCTTGGTTAGATACCAAAGACACCAAGGTCATCCACTGCTTTCTGAGCAGCCCTCTTGACTCTGTCCTGCCACTGGACTATGATGACTCGGGAGGAGAGAGTGAGGCTGATGACTTCGTGCAACTCTGCCTTACTTAAATCCAACTTATGCACGAATCAAAAGACATTACATCACCCATACCATTTCACTCTTATGCCTCAAAGTCCTGTGGCGACAGGCAAGTGATGAAGCAGCAGGTGCAGACACACTGGCAGCTGTAGTCACAACCCTGTACACAGGCAGCCCAGGCCATAGGGTCGTTTCTCACTGAAAGCAGAAGTGGGACTCCGCAGCTCCCTGGGTGTCTGAGCAGCCTTTTAAGGATCATACTGTTCACCTTCTGGTGTGAGGAAGGGGGCTAGAAAAGGTGCCCTAAACATTGCCTGTTTACGCAACCCTGGCCTGATTACCGCGGCAGGCAGGGAATCCCACTATGCAGTCAAAACACAAAAAAAATATGAAAACATCTGCAAAGATGATTCCACTCCCATTGGCACATGGAATGTGTGCACACTAATAGACAACACAAAATCCAGTAGACCTGAAAGAAGAACCACTCTTATTGAAAGAGAATTCACATCCAAATAGCAGCCCTGAGTTAAACAAGAATGGCAAATGAAGGCCAGATCACTGAAGTTGGAGCTGGACACACCTTTTTCTGGAGTGGGCGCAGTGCAGGGGGGCACAGTGCAGGGGAGCGCCATGAGGCTGCCATGGGGTTTGCAATCAAAACTAATCTAATCAGCAAGCTGGCATGCCTGCCAAAAGGAATGAATGCTAGACTCATGACAATGTGATTGCCACTCACAGGCAAACGTCATGCCACCATCATCAGTGCCTATGCTTCCACCATGACAAACACTGATGAAGTCAAATAAAAATTTTATGAAGACCTAGAGACCCTTATCGTCAATGTGCCAAAAGAGGACAAGCTTATAATTATGGATGACTTTAATGCTAGAGTAGGTTCAGACTACCAGACCTGGCAGGGAGTCCTAGGGAGGAATGGAGCTGGAAAAAGCAATAGTCATGGTCATTTACTGCTGAAGACTTGTGCATCGCATGACCTTCTCATCACCAACACTGTCTTCAGCTTATCTAAACGCAATAAAACTTCATGGATGCACCCTAGCAGCAAACATTGACATCTAATAGATTATGTGATTGTATGGAGAAGAGAAAGGCAAGATGTGAGAGTGACAAAGGCAATGTGTGGTGTAGAGTGCTGGACTGATCATAGATTTATCCTTTCCAACCTAAATATGCGTATTCATCAAAAGTGATGCCCCACAAGGCAAAACGACTACCAGAAGAATTAATGTCAACAAATTAGAGCTCTTCTCTGAGCATGATCAGTTTGCTGCTGACTCAGAGGGAAAGTTGACCCAACATACAGTTTGCAACAGTGGAGCAGAAGAACAGTGGGCAGCTTTCAGATTTGGTGTACAGCCCATCTGGGTCAGAACACTTGCAAACACCAAGACTGGTTTGATGTAAATGGTGGGGAAATTCAGAAGCTGCTAAATGAAAAACATGAACTCCACAGGATTTACCAGCAGGATAGTTCATCCACCTCTAAGAAGGCAGCATTTAATTCTGTCTAAACCAAAGTACAAGCAAAGCTTAGAGAGATGCAGGATTCCTGGCTCAGTAAGAAGGCAGATGAAATTCAGTTTTATGCTGATAGTAACAATCCAAACTGCTTTTATGATTCCCTGAAAGCTATTTATGGACCAAAAACCTATGGTGCAGCACAACTACTCAGTGCTGATAGAGCCGCATTGATTAGTGATAAGGACATGATCCTAGAGAGATGGGCTGAACACATCCATAGAGTTCTCAGCAGACCATCATCAATCAAAGATGAGGCCACTGACTGTTTGAAGTTGAAGTCAAGGTTTGGGAGAGAAGAGGTATTAGACTGACTACCAAACTGAAGGTCTACAGAGCTGTTGTGCTGACCTCATTGTCATATGCTTGTGAAACATGACAATCTACCAGTGCCATGCCAGGAAACTGAATTGCTTCCATTTGAACTGTCTTAGGAAGATTCTGAGGATCACCTGGCATGATAAGGTATCAGACACTGAAGTCCTTGCTCGAACTAAACTGCCAAGCATTCAGACTATGCTTCAGGGAGCGCAACTCTGATGGGCTGGCTATGTTTCAAACGCAAAATGTATACTTGCAGAAAAAGCTATTTTATGGAGAACTTGCATGGAGCAGGTGATCACATGGTGGTCAGAAGTGATACAAGGACACTCTCAAGGTCTCTCTCAAGAACTCTGGATTTAATTGTGCAATGTGGGAGATACTGGCACAGGACCACTCAGCATGGCATGCCCACATCAGAAAGGGTGCTATGCTCTTTGAGCAAAGCAGAATTGAGACAGCACAAAGTAAACACAGGATGCACAAGTTTGGGATAACCACTCCAAATATTCACACGGACTATCTGTGCCCAACCTATGGTAGAGCATTCCGAGTTCATATTGGTCTGATCAGCCACAGTTGGACGCACTGAAATTTCAAATGGTTGATGTCATTTTGCTCCTCTTCAAAGATGAAGGACAACAACCAACCAACTTGTTACCTTTCATTCAGCAATCCAAGAGCTCTTCCAAAAGCACAGGACTGACTGTGTCAGTCCTCCAGCCAATCAGCTCCAGTGGTTTCCAGTGCCTCCATCTTCAAAAATAAAATCCTTTTTGGCTTTTAAATCCCTGTGTAGCCCGACCCCTTCCTTCCTGCCTTTCCAGTCTTCTTACCCCTTCCTCCCTTGCCAAGCACCATGAAATCCAATCATAGTGGACTTCTTGCTAGTCTTGGAAAACAATCCATCTCCTGCCTGGGAGCATTCTCACTGACCCTTCCCATGCCCAGAACTCTCTTCCTCTTCATCTCTGTTTCCTGGCTTCCTGTAAGTCCCAGTTCAACTCCCATCTTCTGTAAGCAACTTTCCCTGATCCCCTCTTCATGCTAGCAGCTTCCTTTTGTGATCCTCTCCAATTTATACTGTGGCTCTCTCATTTGTAGATTGGTGTTCGCATGTTACCTCCCCCTTAGATTGTGAGCTCAAGAGCAAGGACTGATTTTTTCCCCTCCTTTTGTATCCACAGCCCTAAAGGAGGTACTTAAAAAATGCTTGCAGACTTGCCTTAAATCATTAAAAAGCACACAGCATTGACCATTAGCAATACTGCACAGCTGCTGGTATGGAGAAGGCAAGGATTCAAGTTCAAAGTTTCAGATTCACCACAAAAAAGAATCAGATGCAACAAAGAAAGGAAAACCACCAAGAAGTGACAAGAAGCTTTTGCAGATAAACAACCTGATTAATGCTCAGAAAGCAAGCAAGGCTGTAGGAGGGCCAGGCAGCTGGAGGTATCTACAGATGGGGCCTGGGCTTCTTAACATTGGTAAGGAAGAGAAAACCAGGTTTTGGTTGTTGTTTCTTTTAAAGGCACTATGAGGAAAAAAAAACAACATCCTGTCTTGGGCAATACAATACAAAAACTGGAGTATACGAAACAGGTCACTTTGCACTCAAGTCTCTACCAAAATTGTATTCATAAGAGTCCCAGTGAGCCAGCACAAGCTGAACGTCATCCTCAGACTGTAAACCCAACCAAAACACGGTCCCGATAATGTTTTACCCTCAGTGGGCCTAGAATTCTGATCTTTTCTGAGGAATTATGAACTCCAATATGAACAGACTCCCAGAATTATAAACATTCCCAAACAGAGAGAGAATATTGCAATCTACCCACACGTCACCAAAGATTAACCAATTTCTCCAAGAGATAGAGATAAATATGCCTCAATAGTCTGAGAACTCACCTGATTTAAATTCCGTAGAAAACCAATGGGTTATAATCAAAACTAACTTGGGAAAATGGACTGTTTGTCAAAGGTGCACTTAATATCCAGTGTGATGAGTATGGTTGCATGATAAGGAATTAAGAAATGCATGTCAAAATCTTGTGAGCTCAATGTCAAATCACATAAAACAAAGTGACTCCAGCAAAAGGAAGACATGCTACATAAAGTTTTTAAAGATGTGAAGAGTTGTAAGGTTTATTGTATATGTCCACAAACTTCATTATTTTATTTTGTCACTGCTGGTATTGGGCATGACAGGTCCCTCCTGACTCAAGCCGAAGACTATCCAAATGAGAGTCCTGTCCAAGGCAAGGTCTGCAGAATTTCAAAGTAACTTAACACTGCTAAGTCTGTTCAAAGGCATTATCCCCAATTAGCAAAACTTGGGGCTCCCCCTCCCCCTCACTAATTCTCCTTTCTTAAACAAAGACTCAACCTACTGGTTATAATATAAAGAGGCTCCTTCATTCTTCAAAAAATATCACACAAGGTTGTAGAAGCTTATTTTACAGCTTGGGAAACTGAGGTTCTGAGGCAGAAGTGAGATTGAACCCAAGGTCTTCTTAAAACACTCTACACACCACGCTTACCCTCTAGTGAACTAGATTTCAAACAAGTACCAAATGGACAGGTGCCAGGGGATTGGGAAATTGTCAACAAGCCAGGAGAAGAACCCCAATGTAGAGAAACCTGGGCAGAAAGCCACTGGTGGCCAGATTCAAGGCAGCATCAGAGACTCAGGACAAGGTGTAAAAGAAAGTACCTGCAATATTAATTCTTAAAGCAGCAGACTTCAAGGTATGTCACAACAGCAAAATATCAGGCTAGGAATCGCTGGCCTGGAGGCTGCAGGTCAGGAATCAGCAACTGATCTACCAGGGGGGATAAGTAATTTACAAGAAGGAAAAGAGTCAGAATCTTGTATTCTATCAGGAAATTCAACACCTTTATTTTCCAAATAATTCGACAGCTATGCGATTTAGGAGAGGGACACTTCCTAAAATGGTTATCTGGACAAGTCAACTTTGCTTGAGCACCACCTCACTAAAGGTGAGTGCTTACTGGCTTTTGCTAGAGGTGAGGAGAAAGGGCAATGGACTATATTCCTTTTCAACAATTCAATAAGCCTTCATTTTCTAAAGTACCTTCTATGGCAATGGGGACACAGGCAACTTGCCAAGGAAGAGCAGGCAAGACCAGATAATTGACTGACCAGAGATGGGTGTGAGAGAGGGAAATGGCAGAGATGCTTCTGGGGTTTCCAGTCTCAGTGACTGGAAGCCCCTTTTGTAATTCACATTACCCACTTCACAAACTGTTTCCAGTCAAATTATCTTGTCTTTAGCTGTCTGTATACATGCAACAATAGTTGCAATGATTCTTCAAGGATGAGCACTGTTTTTCACTGTTGTCTTTGCATCCTCAGCACTTAGCACATAAATATTTGATAAACACTTCTTCTTACTGGTAAAGTCTTGCCAAACTAATCCCTACCTGTTCCCAAATTACTTCTAGCAATATCTTTTAGCCTATGTCTTTCAATATATCTCTAGGATAGGGGACAGCTAATTTTTACTTCCTGTCCACATCCTCAGACGGGTTTATCCATACTGCATATAAATAGTCAGAAGAGGTTTGTTGGCTTTCTCAAACCTTTGCAAAAGGTGACAGAGGTACAAACCTACCTTACTTCATCTTAAAAGTTTACATATATGATATATAATTGAGATCATGTAGCTTGCTTTCTCAATGAGTGAGGAATTCAAAACTTTTTAAAAAATGAACGTTAAAAGATAAAAATAAAGAATGTTAAGTAATTTTTAAAATTAAATAATAAAATATTCAAAAGTCTACATACAAAGTAAATATTTTAAAATACGCGACAGCAAATTACTTGGTAAAGCAAACAGTTCACTCACCAGGCCTGGGTCTCAGGGTACGTGTTAATTAGGACGAGTCACTTTAACCTCTCTGGGCTTCCATTTTCCTAATCTATTAAACGGGTATCTTTTTAATAATAATTCTGCTTTAATAATAAGCATCCACTCTCAGGATGGTTGGGAGAATCAAACAGGGCTGATGTTTGCAAAGCGCTTTGCAAACCTTAAATTCCAGCACAAATGCTAGCAAGTATTGTATCACAGTAGGCGCTTATTAAATAGCTGTTGCCATACTACGTGCTGCCAGACTAGGCGATTTGCTCCAGGACACTGAACTCGAACCCAAGCCCTCTGTCATCTCAAACTCGCCCCTCTGTCTATCGCACCAAGCTGACTGCTCTGGTTCATTGCCCTCTCTGGGCCTCTCCTTCTCCCTCCACCGGTACGGTCAGGGCAGGCTCCCTAATGAATAATCATGAGGCCTCATTAATATTCAAGAGCCCGACCGGAGGAGCCGGTCAGGAGAAACCCCAGGTTCATAACTGGGGAGCCCTACCTGAAGCCGCCCACTCGCCTCAAGCGGAGTCCTCGGGCCCGGCCAGCAGCGCCCGCCCTCCGCTGTTCGGCTTTCCGGCCCTGACGGCGGCGCCGGGCCACCGCGGCCCCGCTTGCCCCATGCAGCCGCTCCTCCGAGCGCGATCCGACAGACTCCGCGAGCCGCGCTCCGCTCCCCGCCCCTCGTTACCTGGAGACGCCTCTGACGGACGGCCCCTCGCTCTCATTGGAGGGGAAACGAATGGGAGGCGGGATCCGAGGGAGACCGTAGCCAATGGAAGTGTGCTGAGGGTGGGTCTGCTAGGCCGAACAAGTAGCAGGTGGGGAGGCAGCTGGAGCATTAGGTCTTGGGTTGGTACCAGACTAGGAAGAAATTTAGAGGGCAGGAAGGACATGGCCTGTTTCCAGCGAGGCTCCTTCCACTCCTTTATCCCCCGCCCTCCGGTAACTGCATATGTGGAGAGACTAGAGATCATCTTTTAAAAGATTATAGGAGCTGGTGGAACCTGATTGATTTATTTTACTAAAGGCTACTGTCACAAATGGGCTCGTCCGCTGGGGAGGGGATGCGCAGCCTCCTGGGAAATGTAGTCTCTGCCTATTTTCCCACGTGCCGGTTGAGTCTTTCCACTTCAGAATGAGACGAGGAGAAAAGAAGAGACTTTACCTACGCACAGCTGCTTGCCTCCAGATCTTGATTCCGTAGTTCATTTGACGTTTATTGAAAGTTAATTGTGTGTTCAGCGTTTTTGTGAGATACAGATAGGGTGCTTCCCCTCCCACAACAACCCCAACCACCACCACAACAACCTTACAATTATGGGCATGGAAAGGGAATAAATATTCATAGAGCAAAATGGGTGCTCTGCTAGACAAATATCGTCTCCTGTCAGATTCAACAGCCCTGCTAGGTAGATGCTGTTATACCCCCATTTTACAGTTGAGGAAACTGAGGTTGAGACTCTCCCAGGGTCGCACAGATAGTAATTGTCTCAGATCGAATTTGAACTCAGGTCTTCCCAACCCCAAGTTTAGCTCTCTATCCATTGAACCATCTAAATATTTAGATAGCATCTAGGTCAAACTTTCTGAACCTAGGACCCGTGAACTTGTGGGTTTTTTAAAAATATGTATTTTGATAACTTTCAATATATTTTTGTCTTTGTAATTCAATGTATCAATGTTAATTCTTCAATTTGAAAAGGCTACAAGTCAAGATTAAAGCAGAGGGAGTGTTGGTGAATGAACTTCTGTTTGCATATGATTGTGCTCTCAGTGCAGCCTCTGAAACTGAGACACAACAAAGTGTGGATCAGCTCTCTGCTTCCTGTGCTAACTTTGGCCTAATAATTAACACCAAGAAAACACAGGTGCTCCATCAGCCACCACCACACCATCCCTACATGGAACCATCAATTACAACAAATGGAGAAGTTCTGAATGCTGTGGATAAGTTCACTTACCTTGGGAGTGTACTTTCCAGGGATGTACACATTGATGATGAGGTTGACACACATTGCCAGAGCTAGCTCAGTGTTTGGGAGGCTCCAAAGAAAAGTTTGGGAGAGAAGAGGTATTAGACTGACTACCAAACTGAAGGTCTGCAGAGCTGCTATGCTGACCTCATTGTTGTATGCCTGTCTACCAGTGCCGGGCCAGGAAACTGAATTGCTTCCATTTGAACTGTCTTAGGAAGATTCTGAGGATCACCTGGCAGGATAAGGTACCAGACACTGAGGTCTTTGCTCGAACTAAACTGCCAAGCATTCAAACTATGCTTCAGGGAATGCAACTCAGATGGGCTGGCCATGTTGTTCACATGCAGAATAGAATGCACACTTGCCAAAAAGACTATTTTATAGAGAACTCACATGGGGCAGGTGATCACATGGTGGCCAGAAGAAATGATTTAAGGACACTCTCATGGTCTCTCTCAAGAATTTTGGGTTTAATTGTGCAACATGGGAGACACTGGCACAAGATCACTCAGCATGGCATGCCCATATCAGAAAAGGTGCTGTGCTCTTATGAGAAAAGCAGAATTGAGATAGTACCAAGGAGACATAGGACACGCAGATTTGGAGTAACCACTCCAAATATTCACATGGACTATCTGTGCCCAATCTGTGGTAGAGCATCCCAAGCTCATATTGGTCTGATCAGACACAGTTGGACACACTGAAACTTGACTTTATCATGGTGATATCATTTTGGTCCTCTTCAAGAATCAAGGACAACAAGAATAAACCAATTTTACATTTTTTGATAAAAGATGCATAGATATCACCAAAACCCAAAAGTTATCATGTATAAACTAAGATGCATTTGTAATTTATAAAGTGCTTTTACAACCCAATAGAGAAACTGGCTATATTATTTGCCCAATGACACTCAGGAGAAGCAGGATTTGAACTCAAGTCCTCTGGCTCCAAATTCACCTCACTTTCTACTGTACTTCTAGAAATCAACCTATTTGAAGATAATCATATGTTGTTTTTACATCATCTATATTTCTAAATCTATCCCTCACCCTACATGTGGAACTCACCCATAACTACAGGGAAAAAAGAGAAAGGGGGGGGCGGGGTGTCAGAAACCCAGCAAAACCAAACATCAACTATGTGAGATATTCTATGCCATGTGGTATACTCATTGTCTCCACTTCTGCAAAGAAGGTAGAAAAGTACATTTTTTTCATGTTTCTTCCATGCCCAGCTGCTTAGGGCTTTTTTATTCTTATTCTTATTTGCATTTACATTGTAATAAACATTAGGTATTGTCTTCCTGGTTCTGCTTACTTCACTTTGTATTAGTTTGGCTTCTCTGTATCTTTTATATTCTTCATATCTTAGGCAAAATTATATTCCATTATATTCCATTTAACCATTCACAACTGATGGGCAATTATTTTGTTTCCAATTTTTTGTCACTATAGAAAGTGCTACAATAAATATTTTAGTGTGTCTGGGATTTTTCTGTCTGACCTCAAGTCAAGCAATTGGCTCTCTGGATCATAGGGTATGGATATTTTATTCATATTTTCAGCATAATTTCGAATTGTTTTCCAGAGTCATTGAACAGCTATCCAGTGCAGCTATCCAGTGCAGGGTATTCTTGCCACAACCCCTTCAATATAGGCTTCCCATCTTTTATCATCTTTACTAACTTGTCTAGTATTGTGTGAAAACCAGAAGGTATTTTGACATGCAGTTCTCTTATTACTTAGGAACTGATTTTTCAAGAAATACCTGAAACCTCGAGGATATACAGGTTTAATCTAAAAGTTTTCAGTTCTAGTAGAGGGGGAAAAGGGGGCCAGAATATCGAAATTTTCTTTACCAGAAACAAACTGAAGGACACTGGACTTCTTCACTTTATGGTCAGCTCATCAACAACTTGGTACACAAGTCTTAGAAAGCCCTCCAAGGAAAGTTGTGATTTACCATAGCTAGGACAAGTCAGAATCAGGCTTTCTGGAAGCAAAATTCTAACAGCCTGTTACACTCACAGGGGACAAAATGAGGGCCCTCTAGTGGTGATATCAAGGTTTACTTTGATCCCTCCTTAGAGCAAGGGTCAGCTAACTATGGCCCACAGACCTGCAAGCTAAAAATGATTTTTAAAATTAAAAAATATAGTGAAAATAAATAATTTTAAATGGTTTTTAAAATAGTATTTAATTTGAACACAGCCATGCACGTATTATGTCTTTTTGTCTATAGTGATTTTTGCTGCTACTTTTGAGGGTCAGGGTGCTTGGGACTCCAAAGTACTGACACTCCGGGTCCTGCCCGAATGAATTTGACACAAGCCTTCCTAAATCTGAAGAAAAGGAAAATTTATTAAAGATTTGTCATACCGGGTTGACTCTTAAGGAGCTGAAGCATTTGTAACACTTGTATTAACAAGCAGGCCAGATACAATCTCAGCTAGACAGAGTCTGAGCTGGATTGAATCTGAGTGCCTTCATGAGGTGAGATGGAATTTAAATACAGAAAAAGACTGAGGGAAGAATTCAAGTGTCATCTTGTAGTCTGAAGTCCCAGGGATGGTCTTGATAGGGGAGGTCAGCCTGGAATGTAGGTCAAATCCAGGGAGGATCCTGATGGGAGTGGCTGGTAGTCCAGACAATTGGATTTTGATAAAATCTGGGATCAAAAGTGAGGCATATCTGTGCTGGGCCATATGGACCTCAAGAGAATGCTAAATAAAATAAGGGGAATCCAAGGAGCACCCCAAGGCCAGGCTTTCTGGGGCCCTTCAGACAAATGGGACCAAAGCCCTCCGGGTCGAAGGGACAAAGGTCTTGGCTTGGGCTGTTACCTCATCGCTACCATGGTAGAATTGGGAGTTGGGATGGAGACCATATGTGGTCCCTCGTCATGCCAACTGATCGGCACACAACAAATTGCAACGATGGGCAATGTTTTGAGTGGCTGTTGCATGGCTTTACTATGACATTTTAAAAATTACCAATGAATACCTATTAAAGCAAGAAAATTAGAGGAACAAAAGTGTAATTACAATTTTTTTTTAACTCAGAGCTAAGACTGGCATTTTTTTGAACTTGAAAGAAAGACTGTCCCTAAGACTATGCTTCAAGTGGAAGAGATTCGTCCACAGTGTAACTAATGTAACATGGTTAAGGCAACTATCGAGACTGTCTTCCAAACAGTGAATATGCTCAGTTAGAACCATATGATACTGAACTGATATCAATATTTAGCAGTACCTATCAGTATGGAGAGAGGTTTTCAGAGATAAAACACCTAAAATCTCGTTACAGATCAGCATTACCAGATGAACATTTGAAATCAATTTTTTGAGGATGGGGAATAGTAACTTTGAACCTCAAGCAAAATGTTACCCCCTAAAAATCCTAAATTTTTACCCTAAAATTCCCTAAGAATCCTAAATGTTACCTCCTAAAAAATCCATTCTTTTCATTAGTAAATCTATATTATCAAAAAATCTATTATTATTATTGTTATATTTTTAATGTCACCAATAAAAAATTGTGAAAATTTGCTTTCTTATTTTATAAGGGGCAAGTAGGTGGATAGATGGCTGGATATGGAGTCAGGAAAACTCATCTTCTCAAGTTCAAATCTGGCCTCAGACCCTTACTAGCTATGTGACACTGCGCAAGTCATTTAACCTTGTTTGCCTCAGTTTCCTCATTTGTAAAATGAGCTGTAGAAGGAAATGGTAAACCATTTATCTTTGCCAAGATCTTTGCCAAGAAAACTCTGAAAGGGGTCATAAAGAATCAGACATGACTAAACGATAACAACATGAGGAATTTCATCAGCCTTGCCAACTTAAAACTGCTCACTTAAATACAGTCCAAGGATCTAAGATTTCATCACACCCACCACTCCAGCCAGTCAGAGCTGCCAGATGTCCTGGAATCCCCTTCCAGAAATCAAGGTCACCTTTAATGAGGGATGTGTAAGCAGTCAGCTTTGATGGCTGCTTGAGACTGATGGTTCAATTCTCAGTGTGAGTCTTTACATTTCCAAAATCATTAAACACTGCAAATTAGAACTTGATTTATTGCTTTGTTGGTTATCAAGACTTAAGAAAATGATAGAGAAAATGTTAACAATACAGATTAAAATTAGAAGTATGTCTCTCCTGCATTTTTTTCTCAGAAAGCTGGTGGTTAAAAACATTTTCTAGTACACCTACTACTTCCAAGCCACAATGAGAGAACCTGAGTGAATGAGAAAAAAAAGTGACAATAACAGGTCCAAAGATCTTTGGGATTTGCTTTAAGGCAGAGTAAAAAGTTCTTTTGTCCTTTTTTTGCTACACCCACAGTGGGGGTGTGGACCCTCTGACCTTAAAAGATGAAATAATATTACCCTAACACTATCAGCTAGAAAAAGAGTGAAAATGGGTTAGCCTCAAAGAATCTCCAAACCAGGCCTTTGTTTTTCAAGGTCTTCTTTCTAGATTGCCAGTTCAGGCTCAGGCAGTTAAGAACAATGAATTCAAGAGATAGATATCTCTGTGGCTTAGAATTGTCAAGGGAGGCACTTACCTATGCCAGTAACTATCAGTGACGTCCAATATCACCTCCCCTTTCTGGGCCTGAGGTTCCTAATTCTGTTGAAACTGACTAGAATACTGAGGTTCTTAAGCTGGAGTCCATGAACTTGGGGTGTGTGTGTGTGTGTGTGTACTATTTGTGTTATTTAATATTTTGATAACTTCATTTCAATATAGTTGATTTCCTTTATAACTGTATGCATTTTATTTCATATATTTTATAACATGATTCCAAGAAGTAATCTGTCGGCATCACCAGATCGCCAAAGGATTCTTATACAAAAACAAAAACAAAAAAAGGTGAAGCGCCTCGGAATGTTAGATCTCTAATCTCTTTTCCTTCAGGTTCATAGAATGATCAGTTTAAAACCAGAGGAGAATCTTAGAGGCCATTAAATCCAACACTCTCGTTTTACAGATGAGGAAAGTGAGGTTCAGAGAGGTCTGATGATGTGACCAAGGTCACACAGCTGGTAAGTGTCTCAGAAAGGATTTGAATTCATAGGTTCCCAACTCCAAGTCCCAAACTACAGTGCTGCTTAGATTACTTCACAAGATTCAGTCATTAGACTGGGGAGAGAGTCTTCATATGAAACTTCATATGAAAAGTTGAATACTATAAGGCAAAATATAATGCTAAAACAGCATATTTACATAGTGGTTTATGGTTTGGAAATTAATTTAGAAACATTTAGTTACCAAGCTAATTCCTCACTGTAATTCTATTGCGTATGTAGCACACACACACACACAAAAAAACATCATTCCCACTTTATAGACAAGGGCTCAGAAAGGGAAAATGATTTACCCCAACTCATACCAAAAATAAGTAGCAAATCCAGGCCTCATACCAAAGCCTTTAGATTTTACTGTCAGTTCTCTTTTCATTCTGGTATGACATCTTTGGGAAAACGAACAAATGAGCAAAACAGGTTATATAATACTGTGGGCAGCTCTGTGGCCTGGAGTCAGGAAGGCTCATTTTTCTGTGTGTGTGGGAAAGAATGGACCCCCTTACTCAAATTGACTAATCAGAGGCATCTCAGGGTAAAACAGAAAATCTCCTTTATTCGGTTCTCGGGAAAAACAAGGTGGTCCCTTCACCAGTAAAGCTGGAGCAGGGATGAACCTTACGGAAGCAGAATGGCAATTTATATAGACCCTGATGAAAATCCCCCCACTGACCATTATTCTCATTGGCTGAGAAGCAAGGTCTTACATTCTAGGCGCAAAATCTAACCAATTCTTTTTGAAACCCAGTTGAAATTTCCCTGCTCCTGGACGTTACAAAGTCTGCGAAAATACACGGTCATTATATTGAGGAGTTAGTGAGTCATATCCAATTATTGATCCTAAAGCAATACATAGTCTTATATGGAAATCACCCAACTCTGGAGGAATGGAAACCTGGGCCCAAGGTCTCCTCCACTCCAGGGAGAAGGCTCCACATTCCTGAGAAGTGTTCACTAAATCTGTTCCCATTCATTTCTGAGTTCAAATCTGCTCTCAGACACTAACCAGCTGCGTGACCCTGGGCAAGTCACCTAATACCTGTTTGTCTCAGTTTCCTCATCTGTAATAAACTGCAGAAGGAAATGGCAAACCATTCCAGTATCTTTGCCAAGAAAACCCCAAATGGGATAATGACGAGTAGGATGGGACTGAAAATAATTAACAACGATAACATAATACAGTATGATGTACTTCACTTATGAATGATAGAATTTTAGAACTTCAAGGTTATCTTAGCAAACTCAAACTATCTGTGAAAAAAATTTTTTTAAGTCTCTGAGCAGTCAATGTCCATGTGCTTTATAAGTGATAATCATTTAATATCATTTTTGGACTTTAATAAGTGCCGGAGCCTAAATTAATCAATCAGAAGAAGAGCCTGGACCTAACAGCCTCTTTGTTCTCTGATGTAAACTCAGAGAATACCTCTCCCTATGTCAACAAGACTAGATGGGGCTGCCTTAGCATTCTTTATGAGACCCTTAACCTGAGAAACTATCTTGAATAATGGGACTTTTTCCTTATTTTAATATTTTGTGGACATATACTATGTTACAGCATGTTTATGGTAAAGAAAATGGAGATAAAAGGGGGGAGGGGAGAAAATCTTACTTTTAAGGAAGTGATTATAGAACACTAAAAAAATAATAAAAAAAAAGAAAAAAAAGAAAATGGAGATATACTGGGTTGTAATTTCAATTGCTACTTTGTCAACT